>OY723407.1:56603591-57803591 GCA_963210345.1 Inga oerstediana | reverse complement strand
GCACCGGAGAATAAACAAATTTTGTTAAGGCTTACTCGAGTAGCTACTCAAGTAAGGGAAGTTATTACTTGAGTAGCCACTCGAGTAATCACAGAGAATTTCATCCAGAGAAGCACTGCCAAAATTTAGAAGATGTTACTCGAGGGACCACTCGAGTAATCTGCAAAGTTATATAGACCATTACTCGAGTAGCCACTCGAGTAACATAATTTACAAAGGCATCACTCGAGTAGCCACTCGAGTAACCAAGGCAAAAAATTTTCAGTAGCTCTCGGCCAAAAAATGCAACAATTTACTCGAGTAGCCACTCGAGTAACCATGTGAGAAAAAGGCATTACTCGAGGGAGCACTTTAGTAATCTGCGGAGTTATTTGATCAATTACTCGAGGGATCACTCGAGTAACCAGGTAAGCAAACTCTCGGCCAAGATTTGAATGACATTACTCGAGGGAATAATCGAGTAATATGCAAACTTATTTGAACTCTACTTAAGGGAGCACTCGGGTAACTTCTGAAGAAAACACATGGCCACTCGAGCAAGAACTCGAGTAATCAGATTACCAGAGTAAGCACCTGAGTAACTTGTGATGGAAAGACATGGCCACTCGAGTAGCCACTCGAGTAATCAGGTATTTTCAAAGTTTGTGATCTATCTCACTCCATGTCTTACCCAAGTAATATCTTATGAAATATGTTGAGTTATCCACTGCCATATTTTTGACAGGTTTACTCGAGAGACCACTCGAGTAACAAACAGGATCACTCGAGTAGCCACTCGAGTAAGGCAATCCAGAAATTATGTTTTTAATCGAATGTTTATTAAATTGTTTTCTATATGATTAACTCTTCATTGCACTAGTATTCTAAGTACATTTCCAGAGAAACAATGAAAGATTATGACATAAGTGAAAAGTCAAATAAAAGTCCGAACGTTCACCTACCGCTACCTACCGCAAACGGATAGTTTTCAAATTCGAAGAATAGTCAACCGTTGCTGCGCGACTCTAACGGACTTGTTTGAATTGCTTCCAATGAACATTACAAATTATCTATATATATGGAGCATTCAAAGTGAAGAAAACAAGACACAAGAACTGAGAATACACTGATCAACACACTCTTAGTGCTTTGTTTTTCTTATACTCATTCATTGTACTTCAGTAATTATATATTTGCTCTGTGAGAGAGTTTTTCATTACAAACTCAATATTTGTGATTGAGACAACTTAAGGTTATGGAACCTTGAGTTGGAGATTTGATTACAACGTGTAAGGGGGAGCGAGTGTCCAGGTGAAGGAACTTGCTTTGTATTGAGGTGCCAAGAACCCACTGAATCTTGGAGAATATAGTGAAACTCTCATAGACGATCTGAGGATTGGACGTAGGTCAAAGTGGTTGTGGCCGAACCAGTATAACTCCCGGTGTACACTTCGGTGATATTTCTCTTTGCTCTCAACTGTCTTAAATATTTAGTTAATTTACTTATACGCAATGAAATTTCTGGTATCACCCAATTCAACCCCCCTTTTGGGTGAAACGCTTGCACTAACATTTATGACCCTTGAAGTTAAGGTGATTAGAGAATTATTATTGTTAAGGATTTTATTGAGTGAAATAGAGTTAAGAAATTTTAGAAATTATTATTTGAGGAATAAATAAATTGTTGTCATTCTTCTACGAAGATTAAAGTGAGCTAATTATGAGGATTATTTTATATTAGTAGGCAAATATTATTAATTTTATTAACATGTAATTATATATTCATTATAGAGTGAATTTGGCTTGTTGAACTTAAATTCTCAAGTTTTGTTGTCAAGAACTCCAGGTAACCACTTTTTAATTTATCTTGTATACTTATTGAGGTGATTATAAGTTTATGTTGGCATTTTTAATTTCTATAAATATGGTATAGTATTTTATATATGAAAAATGTACAATGATAGTATGAATTATGTTTTTAATAAACTTGTTAGTTAAGTAGACCGGAATGGTTTTGAATGATTGATGATGCATAACATTGAATATGGAATATATGAGAATAAATTATTGATGTTGAGATGTTGAATGTGGTGAGTTGTGATTGAGGAAGTTTTGGTTCTTTTATACCACATGGTATAGTGGCCACTGTGCCCACAGTGGATGACTTTGATGTTTTTAGGGCCCTTGGTATCATCCTTTCCTTTAGTCGGGTTAAGGGTCAGCTTAAAGAACAAGTGACACCTTTCCATATTTGACAGAAGGGAACCCATGGTTTGATATGAGTACTGTAGCCTTTGGCCGGGCTATACCTCATTAGTGGAGAGCTTGATGCAATCTTGTCAAAGAGACTAAACCTATTATATGTTGTAGCTCATGCGTTCTGTTAGCAGTTAAGGAGGTTATAAAAATGGTTGAGAGAGTTCTATATATAAATGAAAATGTTCCTTTGTATTATTATTGTTTTTGGAAGATTATTTTATATATATTTTGCTCGCTTAACTATCTTGTAATCATTCCTTGAATACTTATTAAAATGGAAGTGGTTATTGGGTCCATGTGACTCATCCCATCAATTTATTATTTTTTTAAGTGAAAGTTCAGGCAGTGATACTGAGGGGGAGGCACACGAGGCTTAATTTGATATCAATTTGTATGTCTTGTTTAGTTACATGAGTATAATGTATATTGTCAAACTTAAGGGCATTTTGAGCATTCATTGCATATGTTGAATATTCCGCTGCATATTGGGATTTATACTGTGGGCAAAGCCCCTTTGATATGTTGTTTATGTAATATTACTAAATATTTTGATGAAATGATGAATTTTACGGTAATTTAAGGAGGTTGTTACAATATTAAATCCATCAACACACTATTAGATCATAGTTACCAAGCAAAAGTTTCTGACTTTGAAGCTTCAAGACTTGTTCCCCTAGATGAAACTCAAGTTACCACTGTGGTTCAAGGGATATATGGATCAGGAGTACCTCCTCACAAGTCAACTAAATAAGAAAAGTGATGTTTAGAGCTTTGGGGTTGTGCTTGTTGAGTTAATCACTGGGAATAAAGCAGTTAAATTCAGTAGGCCAAAACAAAGAAATTTGGCTATGTACTTTGCATCTTTAATGAAAGAAGACAACTTATGGGAGATTCTTGACAAGAGAATGTTGGATCAGAAGAACGCAGAGTAGCTAAAAGAGGTTGCTTTCTTAGCAAGGAGGTGCATTAGAGTTAATGGTGAGGAAAGGCCTATTATGAAAGAAGTAGCCATGGAATTAGAGGGTTTAGTCGCTATAAAAAAGCATTCTTGGTTAAAGGGAGAGCAGATGAGGTCGGAAGAATGTGAATACTTGCTTGGTCATGTAGCTGATGGATATGGGAATGCTAGTGCTAGCACTTCAGCTGCCTGTGATAGCATCCAGAAACAATTAGCATTTGAGATAGAAGATGGGCGATGATCATGTTAGTACTTTCTTATGTGTTTGAGCCACTCTTTGCAAATGTAGTTTCAGGTTATACCATCTTTACAGACTTGTAACTAGTAAGGATTTTAAAAATGTTCAAAATTATTGAATATCTTAAAAGTATTTGGTTATTAAGGTTAAAAGTAAATTAAAGTTATCAAATCCTGAAGTTTTATGAGTTCACAATGATTTAAATTCTTCTTCTCTTTTTTATAACAGTGGAAAGAAATGATTTCATTCTCTTAATTCCCTGATATGCAATTGGAATGCAAAATTCAAATCAAAGTTAAAATACTCAAAAAGTTATCCGATCTTTAATAATGTAATGCTATGGATTGAAAAATGAACATAACATTTAGAAGATAAAAAAATGACTACTACTTTTCAATTTCTTAGCATAACAAACACTATACCCCAAAAAAACAGAGATAAAAGCTAGCCCTGACAACAATTCTCTGAAGCTCAATTTAAGATAGTTGGACTTGAGACTGTCGATGTCTTGTGTCAAAGATATCTGCATGTTTCTTAAAGGAAGCTTTCCAAGGTGCCGGAAAATTTTTTAGAGGAATGAAAATGGGAAAGGAAGAAGGAATAGAATGAGAATTACCGTAGCAAAAAGATGCTTGGCATCAAGAAAATGAAATACTTTTGTTATATGGAAGAAATAGAAGTGGGATGAAAAACAAATTATGCAAAAAGACTCAACTCCTGCCGGTTACATGATATGTGTAATTAGTAATCTTTTTTATTGAATTAAAATTATCTAATCAAAACGCTGGTAACTTTACATCAACATCACATCGTGATCACCAGGTGTAATTTGTTTACCAACTATTCTTAGCAGCAACTTATATCTAATATCTGGCATTATATTAATAGAAGTATAAAACATTATCGGTCCACTGCAATATCTTCTTAAATTACAAACATAACGAAAGAAAGTACATCTCCGTTGAATGTACTTACTTGAGGGGAACCACGGTTATCTAAGAAGCCAATCTGTTGAATCAAACATGTTAGGGAAGATTTTCTCTCTCATTTTCCCTATCAGCAACTTCCTTTTATGTGTAGTGGCCTGTGAGTTCACGAAGAGTTGCCATTAATTTAATCGGTATAGAATGTAAAATAAAATAAATTTCTTAACTATCATTTTTTTTTTAAAGCTAAATCATACAAAACCCCTTGAATTTCGGATCAGTTTCATATAGCCCCCTAACATTTCAAAATTTAAATTTGACCCCCTAACCTTTCATTTTTTTTAAACTATTAACATCCTGCCGTTAAGTGACTGTTATTTTTTTAATGGAAATTGCCACATCAGATTATGAGATGACACTCATAGGTGGAAAGAGGCCAGGCCAGGCTTTTGCCTTAACAGGCCAGCCTGAGCCTGGCCTGTGGCCTGTTGAAGGCCAATTTTTAAGCCTGGGCCTGGCCTGTTCACAGGCCTGGCCTGGCCTGAAGCCTGTTAAGGAAGCCTGAATTTTTTAAATTTTTTAAGCAAACCAACAGGCCTACAGGCCACACTGCGAAACAGGCCAACAGGCCACAGGCTGAAAACAAGCCTCCTTAAACAGGCCAAAAACAGGCTAAAACTTCCAAGCTCAGGTGAAATTATCCTTTAACCCTTATCTAATTTTTTTTTTAAAAATATTTTTACAAGCTCAGGCCGGCCTGACAGGCTTAACAGGCCTGTCAATAGGCCTTGGCCTGGCCTATTAAGTAAAACAGGCTTTTGGTTTGGCCTTAGCCTGGCCTTTTAGCCTGACAGGTCAGGCCTGAACAGGCCAATCACAGGCCAGGCTACAGGCCCCTGATAGGCCGCCTGGCCTGTTTCCACCCCTAATGACACTTGACATCCTGTGTAAATTATTAATTTCATAAAACTCTCTTAAACTTTGAATAGTTGCAGAGAATCCCTTTAACATTTCAAAATTTAAATTTAACTCTCTTAAAATTTTTATTTATAATATTAATAAAACTCAAAGTTCAAGGGGCTTATCTGTAATTGATCAAAGTTTAAGGGGTATTATGAAATTAGTAATTTACACATGATGCCACATAGGAAGCCACATGCCATTTCATAACCTGACATGGCATATTCCGTTAAAAAGATAATGATCACTTAACTGCAGGAGGTAAAATTAAAAAAATGAAAGGTCGGGGGTCAAATTTAATCTTTGAAATATCAGGGGGTTATATGCAACTAACTCAAAGTTTAGGAGGTTTTGTATAATTTAACCTTTTTTAAAAAAATGTTTTTTACTTAAAAATCATCAATTTTAAAAAAATAAATCTGCACTGTCCAGATCAGGTTTGGATAGTCCATATCTAATGGGTTTTGGGTGCTCATAAAAGTGATCAGCACCCAAACTAGCTCCTAAGACTTGGTGTAGTTAAATAGTTGGTAGTCCCTCTGATCTTTTTTATGAGAGCCCAAAATTTGAATTATCTTAATCCTTTTTTATAGAAACCTGATAAGAATTGTTTGAGTATTTAATGAGCTTTTGTTTTTTATTTTTATCCCTCATTAATTATATATATTACAAAAATTAAAATTTTGATGATACATATGTTTACTTTATTTCGCTCATCTATTTTTTTGGGCCATGGATCAGGCTTTCATTTAAGGCATAACTTTTTCTTCAGCAGCCATAATTCATCTGATGTGCTTTGTCCGTTGGCCTTATACCCTTCATCCCAACCGTTCGTATCATATCTGATGGTGTTCCCATCAGTCTTCAAAGAGAGGTGGTCTGACCATCGAAGAAAAATTTTGGGGAAGAGGAAGATGAATTAGGTTAATTAAAGAGCTTGAATGGTTTAGAATTTGATTATCAACATAAGAAGCAGAAACTAGAGTTTAAAGTTTTAGGTTCTATTTATACTTTGTTTGTTTAAGCGTTTTGTACAGGAAAAACGCATTTATTACGCAAGCCGAGAAAAAACTCATCTCACATACTTACCTCGTATACCGTGAATCACGAATTATAAGCACATTTTGGATAAAAATAAGCCATTCCAAACACACACTTAAAGAGGCCAATATGACAGCCGATAAGCATGTAACGGATGGCCTTGATCTATCAGCCATAGGGCAACAAGACATTTTGCTATCCTCTTCTCCTATTTTATAGTCTGTGATTGATTTTGACTTCACTCTCTTCTCTATTATACATAATATATATAGATAAAAAAGACCCGACCTTAGGATCAGTGAGAGCACGGAATACCAAATACTAAATCATGATTCAGTAAAAATATCTGCATCAATAGTCAGCCATGACCACATTTATAGTCAAAGTCGTCCCTTAAAAAAATCTTTAAAAAAATCAGAGAGCGGATACTGACTGGAGCTCCAGAACCAACCTATAGAAAGAGAGAAGACCAAGACCTTTTGCGTCAATGATTAGGCCACGTCATCCCTCCTATCCTCAATATAAGATATACTTATTTAATTTAATTAGATTAAAAAAATTAATTAATATAATATATATTTTTTAAAATACCCTAATCATCTTCCACTACTACAGAACATAGATTTTACGTCCCTAAAGGAAGTCCCTTTTTAAAATAGGGAAGTAAAAAACAAAAACGGTGGCATTTTGTAATTATGGGTGAGAACTGAATAGCTTTAGACTTCCCCAATTTAAATAGGGACGTCTAAAGTGTGAATTTACAGACTTTAGACATTTCTATTTAAATTGGGGACATCTAAAGTTAAAACAAAAATTTACTTTAGACGTCCCCAAGTCAAATAGGGACGTCTAAAGTCTGTAAAGTCACACTTTAGACGTCCCTATATACATTGGGGACGTCTAAAGTTTTTAAAAAATTTTTTTTTAAATGAGGGACACCCTTTGGTGTCCCTCATATATCTAGGGACGCCAAAAATATTTCATCAGGGACGCCAAAGGCTATCCCTCATTTTTTTAAAAAAAAAAAAATTTGACTTTAGACGTCCCTAATTTGAATTGGGGACGTCTAAAGTAAAAAAAAATATAACTAGACAACTTTAGGGGTCCCTAAATTAAATTGGGGACGCCAAAAACAATTCAAATTTTTACTGACAGTCTTTATTTATCAGTTTTATACTACTTTTACATTCATCTTTCTCTTCCCATCGCCGCAAACACAAGAGTCACTACCACCACGCCTTTTAACTCTTGCTTCTTCTTCTTTATATGCTCTTTTTACTCTTGCTTCTTCCTTTCTCTATCTTTTTTTCACCTCCAGATCTGTTATGCTTTCTTACCATTTTTTATTATTTTATCCTCTTTCTCTTTTTTGTTTGGGTTTTCCTTCTATTTTATCTTCTAACTCGTGTTGTTATGGCCTGTAGATCAAGACTTTGAAACATGCTTCATGGCCACGTTCCCGCTGAGAAAACAAGGTTCATCTCTCCTTGTCGCTCTTCTCTATTCATTATTACGAGAAAATGAATTTCAATAATAGAAGGAGATAAGTTTTTTGCAACTAATTTCTCTTATTGTTTTATCTTCTGTCTATGAGATTTCAGCTTTGGAGTTATTATTGTGTAGATTTTGGATTTGGATTTCAAATACTATATCTATAAATTTATTGACGATGATCTGTGATTTCTGATTTTAAATACTATTTAGTCCAGATCTGTATTTTTTTTTTTTTTTAAAAAAGCACTTTAGACGTCCCCATTTTAAAATGGGAACGTCTAAGGTTTAGACCTTAGACGTCCTTTTATCTACGGACGTTATTGCTATTTTTTATTACGTCGCTCACATAGACGTCCCCTTATTTTCAGATGTTAAAAGGCCTAAAAAAGGGATGTTAAAAACTTTTTTTGTAGTAATGTTCCCCTAATCATCTTTGTTGATTTTCTCATTCCTCCTCTTCTTTGACTGTTGTTGAGGGAGGGTGAATAAGGAAAAGATAGATAAATATAAAAATTATAACAGCTGTCATTAGGTGCTATATATATGATACAATTATGTTACTTTGTTAGCATTTTGATTTTGGATATATATTATTCATAATTTGGATGATGTGATGAGAAATTACAATATTTTTTAATTTTTTATTCCTCACTGGTTTAGGTACGGGTTGACTCTGGGCTGACTCCAGTCTAACTTACTGACCCTTAATTCAGTATCCTAACCTATTCAATGACTAATCCAGATTTAATTACCTTGGTGGCTGGCCGTTAGGTTTGTGAGAGTGAAAGTGAGAGTGAGAGAAGGAGTGAGAGGGAAAGAAGGGAAGGGTGGGGTGACTGGTGAGAGTGAAAGAGATGATGTGTACAAGGAAGGGAACATTTCACCTGACTTTATGGACCCCACAATGATGAAGGAACGAGCTTGAAGTTCGACGACTTGATCTTAGTTTCTGTATTTTCGGTCCTATTCCTAATCATTAAAGCAGGACGATAGTGAGATATTAAGGACCGAGCCAAAACTAACGTTTTCTTTGTTTTATTATTATTATTATTATTATTATTTTTACAAAAAAGGGACATTGACTCGGTCTCTGTGTTTGTGTATCTCATGGCTGACTTTTGACTTTGATGCAGAGATGGAAAGTATCGCTGGCAAACAAACTAATTAGTACAAGAGCTCATCACCCTTGGGTACCACACAGAATTACAGAACTAATTATTTGGATGTGGTCTAGATTAAATAAAATGGAAAAAATTTTCTTTTGGCCACTGAATGTGTTTGTAGTGTCTAAGAAAAATGAAAAAATAATTATTTAATCTAAACCACATCCAAATAATTAGATCTGTAATTCTGTGTGGTACCCAAGGGTGATGAGCTATTGTACTAATTAGTTTGTTTGCCAGCGATACTTTCCATCTCTGCATCAAAGTCAAAAGTTAGCCATGAGATACACAAGCACAGAGACAGAGTCAATGTCCCTTTTTTGTAAAAAAATTAAAAATAAAACAAAGAAAACGTTAGTTTTGGCTAGGACCTCCGTCTCTCACTATCGTGCTGCTTTAATGATTTGGACGGACGCTAGAAAAACCGAGATTAAGATCTGGTCGTCGAATTTCAAGCTCGTTCCTTCATCATTGTGCTATAATGATCAGGTATAATTAATTAAATTTAAATTGCTAAATTTTGATATGAATAGGTAAATACAGCGTAATAATGAAGTTAACAAAATATTTTTTTATAAAATCAAATATAAACCATTCAAATGTTAATTTAGAAAAAAAGAAAAAGAAAAGGGAAGAGGATGTCAAGAGAAAGGGAGATAAATTAATATAAGGGTTAAGGTGCATATTTAATAATAATGTTTTTCTAATGGTGCGTCTAATACAATTAAATTTTGTTAGGGGAAAAATTAAACACAAACATTTTAAAATGGGGTAAAAGTAACAACACCGTCAATTCAGGCAAAATGTCCATTTTGTGGGGTCTACAAAGTCAGGGGAAATATTCCGTCCCTTGCCCACCCATTTTGTGGGAGATTCTCAACAAGTGAGTGTTAAATCAGAAGAATGCAAAGCAAATAAAAGAAGTTGCTTTCTTAGTAAGGAGATGCATTAGAGCTAATGGATAGGAAAGGCCAAATATAAAAGAAGTGGCAATGGAATTAGAGGGTTTGATGGCTCAAGGGAAGGCATCTTTGGGTGAAGGGAGAGGATATGATGGGTCAAGAATGTGAATACTTGCTTGGTCCCATGGGCGGTGGATGTGGAAAATGCTAGTGCTCGTACTTCAGCTGCCCTTGATAGTATGCTGAAACAAATAGCATTTGAGATTGCACTTTAAGCTCAAGAGGCTCTTTCGGTGCTCTTGAACTCTATTTCTATTTCCTAGTTTCCCTATGAGCGTTTTTTTTCCGGTGTATAAAAAAAGAGATTAGTTTCAATACAAAAAATGACAACATGTTCATGTTGGTCTCTGTAAAAAAATGATTTATAGTACCACCAATAGATATGTCATACCCATTTTGTTCTCACAGCAAAAGACCTACCATACAAGGTATATAAAAGAGAAAGAGATTGAATTTTGAACCCATATCATCTATTTCACCAAATGAAAATGGAAGTATTGGGAGTCATTCAAATTTGAGGCACAACCTGAATTCCTTCACAAATTCATTTAGGCTTTGCTATCTCTGATTATATATACTCATCTGTAGAGCTGGGAATCAGGGCCGGCTCTTGACGGCAAGAGCCTAACAGGGCCGGCCCTAAAGGGCTCAGAGTCAGGAAAATTACAGTTTTTCAAAGCCCGGCCCGAGAGCATCAGGGCCAGGAAATCCTTTTCACAATATTTAACTATTTTTCCTGTGTATTTTCCCCGGAGAGATATAATTAGTAAATAACAGCAATTAAAATTCTAATTTAATATATAAATGTTGTCAACATTAAGGTTTAAATAACACGTCTCTTGCAACAAACAAACACAGTTATTAATGTATAATCAAAGGTAAAATCATGTCCATAAATAACTCACACAAAGGCCAAAGTATAAGAAGGCAAGAAGCTAAATACTCTAACCTCTAAACAACATAAGTATGACGACTATCATTTTCACCTTCTTCGCCACTATCATCAATTTCAAGGACATTTGATTGTGTTTCACTTTGAGCAGTAAGTTCAAGTAGTCAAATAATCACAACCTCCATAAAAAATCATACTCTATCAGGAAGAATAGTATATAATATGATTTTAGTCTAAATAGGCAGAACAATATATTCAAAAATCATACTCAAAAATCACAATATGATTCAATTAGACAAAACAATATATTCAAAAATCATACTCTATATAATATAAGGACAGAGTGACATATAGATTCAATAAGGTAATTCAAAAATGTAACATGATTCCTTTTCAAGTAAAAAAAAATAAAAAATAAACGGGCCTAAAGGGCCGGCCCTTTTAGGCCCGACTTCCTTTTGTGGCTACAATTTACAAGCCCTACTCTTAAAGGGCCAGGGCCTAAAAGGGCCGGTCCGACGGGCTCGGCCCGTTTTCCCGGCTCTACTCATCTGGTGCTATTTATAGGGTAGTGAGAGAAGAAATTTTTTTTATCCTATTTATAAGGCACATCATTAAATTTCCCATATGAATTTACATTTTTCCCTTTATTTATTATTGTTTGATTTTATTTTAATGAGGTATAATATAAATTAGATGGGGATAAAGTTAAAATGTCGTTGAATTTTATCTCCACATGTAAAAATACCTTAGGAGTACTGTGAACATAGGACACCAAATAACTCATGATGGGGAAAATATCTGCATCAAGGGTCAGTCATAACCACATATATAGTCACAGTCGTCCCTTATAACCTATAGAAAGAGAGAAGACCGTCAATGATTTGGACGCGCCATTAATAAGATGAGATTGTTACAGATGAAGCTTCGTGTAGTGTTGAACGATCAGGATTTGAAGTGATCTATATATAATAGCTAGCTGCATACCTAGCTCTTAATCCCTGTATATCCGACACTGTAAATTCGGAGAGATGGGTTTGTTGAACTCACTGCATTTGAAACTGGCATTGCTGGTCACCACGGCCGTCGCAACGGCGGCGGTCGAAGCCCAGACGAAACCGGTTTGCAACTATACTTGTGGGAACGTGAGCATCCCATATCCCTTTGGCACTAGCGAGAACTGCTACAGAGATGAAAGGTTCTTCCTCAACTGCACAACCACCACTTCCCCATCATCATCTGGAGAAGGCACAGCACAATTGATTTCCGGCGATTATATACCAGTTCTCAACATCTCCCTGGATCCTCCTGAATTGACCGTTTCCGGAGATATCTACAAGCATTGCTATGATTCAAAAAATAATTCATCTTGGAATGTAATTTCGTTCGCTAACTTTTCTATATCAAACACCAAGAACAGATTCACTGTGGTGGGCTGTGACACCCTCTCTCTCATCACGGACCTGAACGGCACGTTTACCACTGGCTGCGTGTCGAGTTGCATTGACAAGACGAGTGTTCAGGAAGGTGCTTGCTCTGGTGTGGGATGCTGTCAGAACAGTTTGCCTCCAGCGGCCAAGAACTATAACATCACCTTACGGAGCTTTTTCTACTACAAGGACGTGCATGACTTCAATCCTTGTGGCTATGCGTTTATTGCCAAGGAAGGATCCTTCAACTTCTCATATCAAGATCTGCTTGATCTCAGCAACAGAACACAATTTCCCATGGTTGTGGACTGGGCTGTTTCCGATCAGACATGCGTTGACGCCAAGAAAGATGCAAGCAGCTATGCCTGCAAGCAAAACAGTAGATGTCAAAACTCAAATGGTACTATTGGCTACTACTGCGTATGTGAACAAGGGTTCGGAGGCAATCCCTATCTCTCTGACCCCGATACAGGCTGCAAAGGTAAGACTCAACCACCTTTTGCAATTTTCCAAACAGAGCTACTCTGTTTTCAACTTTCAAAACAATCACCATTTCTGTCATCGTCCCAAGACTCTATAGGATCTTGGGATGTCCTGTTCTGGGGTATTATCTATTTTTTTAAAAAAAAATATAATTCTTAGTTTTTTAAACACTTTTGTATTGATATTGACATCCCTATTAACTATAAGTGTGAGTGTATGCGCACTTAGTGCCTATTTGGTTTAAGGAAAATGAGAGGAGGGAAGGAAAAATTGGATTTTCCTGTCAGCGGTTGCCATGGTTCATCATTTCCGTCAGAAAATATTTTCCCGCATGAACCCATTTTCATCTATGTAGATGAAAACGGATTCCCACCAATAACCTAAGGAAAATGAGATCTTCCATAAGAAAATATTGTGAAAGTATGGATTTGCCCCTATTCTCATCTCTACTCCCAGTCGACCAAATCGACCGTAAAGGTGGAGGAATGGAGGGTGGAAGGTGATCATGAGGGACTAAAAAAAGAAAATTTACTACAATCTAAATTGCACCCAAATTATTTTGTTTTCTACTATCTACTATTGTGTATTTTTTAGGGTTAATGTCCTTTTTTTAATTCTTTAAGTTTTGCTCCTATTTTGGTTTTTAGTCTTTATAGTTTCAAACTATGGTTTTGGTCCCTTACAAGGTAAGATAGTCTAAATTTTTATTAAATTATAATGACTAACATTTTATGTTAAGTGCAATTTTAAAACCCATGTTTTTTTTTTTTTGAATAATTAGGTTTTAAAAGGTGCAACAGTAGACAAAATATTTTTAAAATTAGTGCAATTTTAGCAATTAAGTAAAATTGGTCTAAATGTCCGTTATAAAGATGGAGAGAGAACAAGAGGATCCTACATAAAAAAGAAGATACGGACGTTTGGATCAGTTTAACGGAATTGCTAAAATTGTTCTGCTTTTAAAGATTGTGTCTACTTTTGAACACTTCAAAACTTAATTGCACTAGACACTAATGGCGAAAAACTTCGTTGTTAAAATAGTAATTAACCCAATATTTTAAACGGAATAAAACTTGAAGGAGCAAATATTTTATTAACCCTTAATTTTAATTCCGCTAAGTTTGTCTGAGGTATGACATCTAGAACAAGATTTTGATATTTACAATAGTTGTGCTTGGAGATATGTATAATCAGCTTAAAGATTAATTTTGCAGATATTAATGAGTGTGAAGGAAAAAATCCCTGCAGTTGGAGATGCCGCAATGACGACGGAAATTATACTTGTTCATGTCCATGGTTTTATAGAGGCGACGGCTATAAAGACGGGTCAGGCTGCAAGTTCCCCATCAAAGAAATTTCACTTGGTAAGAATATCATAGTAATTAACCCTTTATTGTTAGACTCATCTTAGCTAACAGTGTTAAATTGACTTGATTTTGATTTGGATTTAAAAATAGTTTTCTCATCCTGTTCCTAGAATAAAAAATAAAAGGCAGTCAACAATTTTGGTATTATATTTTTAAAATAACAAATGTAACTATATGTTACATATCAAGACACTTAATACATCTGCAGCTTTATAATGACATGCCAATATCTTTTTTAAGCCGTGTCAAGTCAATCGTAGAACAATTCATTTCAGTTGTGTCATAATGGTTAATTTGCATGCCTCCTTCCATGTTTAGAGAAACTTTTGCTTTCATTCAAAGTATTACCAATTTGAGTTCAAAAACCACACACAAGCTTCTTTATCTCTCTACCCATAAGACTCACCTACAACAAGAGAGAATCAACACTATTGGACCAGGGAATGATGGGGGATAAACAAAGCATCACTATCATGTAGTGTTCAAAGCTAAGGTTTATTGACAAAAAACACCACTTACTAGCAACTCTGGATAATATTTTGAACATTGTTTGCAGGCATTTCTGTAGGCTTGCTTGTTATCTTCACATTGGTCTTTACATTATGTTGGGGAATCAAGCAAAGAGCACTAAAACAACTTAGAAGACAATATTTTGAGCAAAATGGAGGAAGTTATATGCTACAGCAACTTCATCAACAACAAGGATACACTGATAGAACCAAGATTTTTACTGAAGATGAG
This sequence comes from Inga oerstediana, assembly GCA_963210345.1. Lineage (NCBI taxonomy): Eukaryota > Viridiplantae > Streptophyta > Magnoliopsida > Fabales > Fabaceae > Inga > Inga oerstediana. The sequence continues at coordinate 57,788,698 of OY723407.1, read as the reverse complement.
CTCAAGATTGCCACAGACAACTTTGATGAGAGCAGAATTCTAGGTCATGGAGGACAAGGCACGGTTTACAAGGGCATATTACCAGATAACTCGCTTGTTGCCATTAAAAAATCCAGAGTAGGAGGTGACTCAAGACAAGTTAAGGATTTTATCAATGAAGTGGCTATACTTTCCCAAATCAATCATAGGAATGTGGTTAAACTTTTTGGGTGTTGTCTTGAAACCGAAGTTCCCTTGTTGGTTTATGAGTTTGTGGACAATGGCACCCTTCTTGACCATATAGACCCACTAAAGAATGAGCACCCTCTTTCGTGGGAGACTCGACTAAGGATAGCTACAGAAACAGCCGAAGCCATTTCGTATTTACACTGTGCTGCTTCTATTCCAATTATTCATCGCGATATTAAATCTGCCAACATATTATTAAATCATAGTCACCAAGCAAAAGTTTCTGACTTTGGAGCTTCAAGACTTGTTCCACTTGATGAAACTCAAATTTCCACCGTGGTTCAAGGGACACTAGGATATTTAGATCCAGAGTACCTCCTTACAGGTCAACTTAATGAGAAAAGTGATGTTTACAGCTTTGGGGTTGTACTTGTGGAGTTAATCACCGGGAATAAAGCAGTTGAATTCAATAGGCCAGAACAAAGAAATTTGGCTATGTACTTTGCATCTTCAATGAAAGAAGACAACTTATGGCAAATTCTTGACAAGCGAGTGTTGGATCAGAAGAATGCAGAGCAGTTAAAGGAGGTTGCTTTCTTAGCAAGGAGGTGCATTAGAGTTAATGGAGAGGAAAGGCCAACTATGAAAGAAGTGGCAACTGAATTAGAGAGTCTAATTGCGATGAAAAAGCATCCTTGGGTAAAGGGAGAGGACATGAAGTCTGAAGAATGCGAATACTTGCTCGGTCATGTAGATGATGGATATGGGAATGCTAGTGCTAGCACTTCAGTTGCCTATGATAGCATGCAGAAATAGTTAGCATTGGAGATTGAAGATGGGCGATGATCATGTTAGTATTTTCTCATGTGTTTGATCCACTCTTTGCAAATGTAATTTTAGGTAACGCCATCTTTAAATACTCGTGAGGATTGTAAAAATGTTCAAAATTATTGAATATCTTAATAGTCTTTGGTTATGAAGGACACAAGTAAATTGAAGTTATCAAATCCTGAATTTTTACCAGCTCATAATGATTTCATTCTCTGTTTTTTTTACAACAACTGAAAGAAATGATTTCACTCTCTTAATGCCCTAATAGACGACTGGTATACAAAATTCAAATCAAAGTCAAAATACTCAAAAAGTTATCCAATCTTTAATAATGTAATGCAATAGATTAAAAAAATGACTCATACTTGAAATTTTTTTAGCATAACATTATACCAACAAAACAAAGATTAAAAGTGCGCCCTGACAACAATTCTCTGAAGTTCAATTTAAAATTCTTGGACATACGAATGACCATGTCCTCTGTCAGAGATATCTACATGTTTGCATCGTTACACCATGCAAGGTCCATGCCACAAACTTCTGATGTGTGTGAAATGTTTGCGAGCAATTAAGGCATAGAGGGCTAGCTGTTTACAACAAAATAAAAGGAAAAATTACATCTAAAGGACTCATACATGACAAAATTTATATCAATATCATATTTGGTTGGAAGGAATTAGTCTTAAGAAAAAGGAAAGATGAGGCGCAGCAGAAGGCAAAAATGTTATTCAAACAAAATCATCGGATGGATCTGAAGAAGGATAAAAGCATCAAGGCCACAAGCTTCATGGCTTAAAGCATAACACAGATAGATGAGTTCAGAAACAGGCAAACAACGACATCAATTTATGCAGGGGCTTCTTCTGAATTCGAAAAAGCTGACGAGGCGGCATGCTCTTCGGTAAGGGCTTCATCTGGAATGAGCAGGGGGTGCTGAACACAATCCCCAACGGCTTCACTGCTTTAGCAATTAAATGTACCATTGGTTAGAATATTTGATAACTCGGGGCAAAATGGGGGCAAACTCTGGATTCCATTAAGGAAACACAGTATCATAACCTAAATGGGGAAGACCTACTTCCTTGAGGGAAGCATGGTTCTTTAAGAAGCCTAGATCTGTTGAACCAAACAAGTAGGGAAGATTTTCTCTCGCATTTTCCCTTTCAGGAACTTCATTTCATATGTACCAAAAGTGGCCTGAAAGATTATCAAGAGTTGCTATCAGATTTTAGAAAAGTTACTATGAAAGTTACTGTAACTTTTCTAAGTAGCCTGCAAACCTTGTAATAAATCTCTAAAAGCAAATAGAAACTATTGATCATTTGGAGTAACTACAAATTTTGATATCATTCAATTTGATTTTTATCAAATTCAGATTCTTTAATGTAATTTTCCCAAAATAAAAAGTTCCTGCAAAACATTTTAACAAAAGAAACCAGAGTTCAGTGCAATCTAGCCACATCTTGTCCAATCAAATCCTAGCAGAGCAAATCAAGAAAAAATAAAATAATTCTCATCCTAACTAATTTGAAAACAAAGCAAAAGAAAACAGAATAGTAAAGTGGTTTAAATAAATAATAACAGGAAGAAGATTCTTGTGAAACCAACTCAACCAATCAAAAGAAACAACATGCCGAAACGTGAGATAACCACCTAATAAAGACTGCAAAAGCTTCACTAATAGAGAAACGTAGGACATTGATGTCTGTAACTGTAAAGAAGAAAATTACAAGATAGATTCATTTACCCATTCAATGGAGAAAATACAAGACACAAGTTGACAGATAGAGATCTTCAAGGCCTCCTCGTTAAAGCTTTAATGCAGTTTGCAGCATAAGATGAAACGATAACTACTGCGATTTATGCCAATACAAATGTTAGTAAGTTAAAAGGAAGAGATTACAGAAAATAAATAAGTGGGTCAAAATAAAATTATAGCAAACCAAGCTTTTTAGCAGCCAATATTCTTCACCAGGTGCCCTGCATAAATACACTTTGGATTGTTGACTGCGCTCCTTTTAAACAGTTAACCAGAATTCAATTGTCAACAGTATGACCTACAAAGATTCAGAGGCTTAAATCATTAAGCAAAGACAGGAAACCAAGATTTATAAATGAGGCTATGAAGAGGGAAAAGATACCTGTAAGTGTACTTTCTTCAAAGCCCATAGCTGGCATGGAAAAGTGAAGGTTCAACACACACACCGGAAAGGAAACTTTCTGCAAGAAATTCTATCTATTCAAAAATTCCATAAGATGGTAGAAGAGTATATTTCTTAGGGTTAAAAAAAAAAAGAGTAATTATAACTATATGAGTATTCAATGCCCACAAAAATTGTTGCCCAACATTTCCAGACTCTATTTTCCCAGGGCTCCAACTCAGTGGAGCAAAGAATATAGCATAGAACTAAAACAAAATGTCCATCCTGTGTCACTGATTAGGACATTTTTATACATTAGTCTTGGGATCCACAATCAAAAATTAACTAAGGATTGTGTATAGACAAACCTAGGATCGTTCTCTCTTTTTGAGGAGCCTTTTATTGAATCCTAAGTAACCTAAATACCATGCAAATATAATAAAACAAGGGGAAATGGGTTTTGGAATTTTGTTGAAAGTAGTTAAATGTAAAAACTTAATTAAAATCCTAAAACTACTATTTTTTTGGTCTTTTCTTTATAATGGAATGATTAATGAAATATGAAGGAAGTGAATTCTCTCGAGGAATTGGTTTAATGGTTATCCTAGTTCACTAAATGATATGGGAGTTGAAATATATTAAGTCTTAATTAAAAACCTCAAGCAAACATACTGAGTCCAATTTATCTAATTAATGACTAATCCTACAATCGCATTCATAGTATGATAAATTGTTAAAAACCACTTGATGTGTGAAATGGATTAAATTAATACAATTGTTTTCTCTAATATGAATGCACAAACACGCCACTCAAATTAATTCAAATCAATTACACAAACTAGTAATACATTGCAAACATAATCTCATTGAATTAATAAGAAATAGTTAACTAAAATCATCCAATCACAATAATTCCAATCTAAACACAATATAAATAATCTTAGTTTAACAATATAGAGTCCAAATAGCTCACAACAAAATCCTACAGCAACTTACAAGAACATAACTAGAAATTATAATAACAATAAAAAATTCATAAAAAGCCTAAGAAATACCCCTTTGAAGCTCTTGAACTCAAGACAAATCCCAATCCTCAAGAGTTGAAAGTTTAGACACTTATTGGAGATTCACAATAGTCACTGCTTAGAATCTGAGAAATCGTCGGAAAATTCATGAATCAGGAAAGAGTCGCCAGAAAATTCAAGAACCTCGCCGGAATCTAGAGAATCTTGCCGGAGAATCAGAAATTCACAGGAAATTACATAACTCTCACCGGAAAAGAACAAAAGAAGGCTGTGGTGTTAGACTGAGAAACAAAGAAGAGACTGACGGTGATAACGGTGGTGAGAGACGAAGGACGGAAAAGAATCAGAGATGGTAGAGTGAGGTTGAAGACTGCCAGCTTCCGGCGGTAAGGAGCAGGGTGGATGAATATCTGATCAATGAGCTCTCACGGTGCTGCTCCGGTCCTCCTCTCTCAAGCTCTCTTCCTCGTTTGATCTCTATCAAGAGGTCCAAGCTCTCACTCTCATGTCCGATCTGCTCGACGGTGAAAACGCACGGTGGTTCAGATTCGTGGGCTCTCCTCCGTTTCTTCCAATCTCAAGCTCTCCCGAAGGTGAAGCTCGCGGCGCTGTCTCGTTCTCTATACCCAGCTCCCTCCCAGCTCACAGGTCTCTCTTTTTTGTCTCTCCAATGTCCAACGGTGGTGCCTATCGCCGGCGGCGGTGAAGATGGAAGTTGTGGCCGGCGAGGAAGAAGAGAGATGAAGGGAAGGAGTGAAGCCGTGAAGGTCTCTTGCGCGGCGCTCTCAACTGGTGCTCCCCTGTTCAGGTCGGGTCTCCAGCTGATGAAGAAGAAGGACCCAATTGGTTCGTGGTCAAAACACACCAGGGACCACTCTGGTACTTTTAAAAGTTTTATGGAGGGACTAAATTGTAAATTTCTGAAATGTATATAGAAACTGGAATTTTTAAAAAATTTGGGTTCTTTTATGTAATTTTATTTTCTGGCTCTTTCTGCTACATATTGGAAATTTTCAGAATTTCTGGGGTTTCATGTAATTTCCCCAATCTTCAAAAAATTTTGATTCTTACCCAAAGTGCATTTTTTTAAAAACAAATCCCCAATTTTCTTCCAAAACACCTATAATTTAAAATTAAACATAAGATAGTATAAAAAATCTAAAAAACAATTGCACAAAATAATTAATAAATTATAATCATTTTATTCCTAATTACAATTAATTCAATACAATTGTCTCTAGCTAAACTTAATATTTAATCATGTAATAATGTCTAATAAAATATATTAAAAATCCAAATTTAATTATAAAAATCATATAAAAATATGGTTGAAGAAGTCACTTGTACTGCAGGAATCCATCCCCCTTGCTAATCTATAAAAATTGGAGGGTGAGAGTAGGGGTGAGCAAAACCGAACCGAAACCGAAGACCGAATCGAATCGAATCAATTTCGGTCTTTTCGGTTCGGTTTTTTCGGTATTCGGTGCATGTTCGGTTTTCTTCAGTTTTTCGGTTCGGTTAGGTTTTTTTAAAAAAATTTCTGTTTAAACCGAAAAACCAAAAAAAGTATGGTTAAATAAGTCACTTGTACTGCAGGAATCCATCCCCCTTTCTAATCTATAAAAATTGGAGGGTGAGAGTATTGTACCCATTTCCACATCAACAAGAACCTGAGCAAATTCTAAACATAACAAAATTTTCTAATCAATCTCATTTTGTACACATGTACAGAAGGGTGACCTGCCTCTTCACAGGTTTCAAAGTGCCAACCTATGGAGATGTCCTTTTTACCCTTGCTTTCCGGATGCCATATTGGTAGAGAAGCAAAACCAAACAATAACATTATACACAGTATCAAGTTAATCTTTTTTTTTTTTTTTTTTTTTTTTTTTTGAATTACAATGACAATAGCAAGAGCTCTTGAGGGCACTAATATCAAGTTAATCTCTATCAAGTTAATCTCTAGTACCACCGAGATGAGCACGACTTATGGCTTTCGTTGCAGTACAAACCAGACCTACAAGCTCATCTACATCGTGGAAGCTCAAATCAATAACCCTCCTCATAGAATTTATGCAGTCCCCATTTCTTGCCTCTACCATGATCACGTTAGCAGCTGCAAAAGCACTCTGGCATTTTCTAGAAGCCTCCATTGCATAATTTACATTCTGAGTCTGCAAAATCACATGCTACTTGTGATCCATAGTGACCATACATAGGAAGTTATAACCACCGGACTACATAATAAAACCCTCTTGTTCATATGGATTCAACAAGTGAAACTCAATAACAATGCAACTAAGCGCTTATTATTGAAAAAGATTCAGAAAGAATGATAAAAGCAATAACCAGCTCATCATTCTATCCTTACAACCAACAAAGGCATACATCTAATAAAGTGCATGACTTCCAAGAAACACAAGTTTCAGCTAAGATCGGCCTGACATAGACTTCTAAGGAACATATTCTGAACCTCCATACTGTTTTTTTTTTTCGAACATTAATATCTCACACAGAACTACATTTCCTTTATGTTGTCTTGCATTGCTAAATGCCTTCATCCCCAATAAAAGCTGCAATACTCCATGGTCTTTTACCACCAAAAAAAACTTGACAAAACCTTCCAAACAATCCATAGTGTGTATCAATAAAAGTAGCAACTCACAAAGTCAAGAAGACTGACAAAATTTGTACGATGACGAGCAGATATGACTTGGTTACAAGCAACATGAGTGCCAGCCCCCTTGCGGCTATGCGTTTCTTGTCAAGAACGGATCCTTCACCTGCTCATCTCGAGACTTGCTTAATCTCGGGAACAGAACGCGATTTCTCCTTGTTATGGATTGAGTTGTTGCCAATCAGACATGCGATGATGCCCAGAAAGATCCAAGCAGCTATGCCTGCAGCAACCAAAACAGTAGACGCAAAGACTCTGAAAGTGGTATTGACTATTGAGTACTACAACGTATGTGAACAAGGGTACAGAGGCAACCCTTACCTCTCTCACCCCGATACAGCCTGCAAATTAAGGTAATTTATAAGCCTCAGCTTTTGCAGTTTTCTAATCCTTATAATATAAGAGTTAGTTTTTTTTTTTTTTTTTAAAATTAACACTACTACAAAAAAGTCGAAAGGTGACGCATATTTTATAATCCTTCTTTAAATAAGTATTACAGCTACCTTTTTTTTTTCTTTTTCTATTTTTTTTTTAAATTTTGAGTACCAGCTGTGGCGCCTGGTGGACCAGGAGCCACAGCTGGTTGGCTCAAGTGTGACGCCTGCCAAGGAAGGCGCCACACTTGGGAGCACCTGACCAATTGTGGCGCTTGGTTTAATGAGGCGCCACAGCTGGTGTGGCCCTTTATAATAAAATTTTTTTTGACCAGCTGATCACCACATAACCATCTGTTTGAATAAAAAAAAAAAAAAAAAATTTACCACTAGCTGTGGCGCCTGGGAAATCAAGTGCCACAGTTAGTTAAATATTACAAAAAAAAAAATAATTTTTTTACAAGTTGGAAGTGAATTTTCAAATCACTTCCCGCCAATCAGATTTTCTATCTTTACTTTATTTTTATTCTTTCCCTCCCTTTTACCTTTTTTATTCCCTCTTTTCCTCAGCTCGCCGACGTCCCTCTCTTCCCCTGTAAAAGTCACTTTCTCTCTTGCACAACAAACACACACACAGACATCTTCTTCATTAAAATTCTCTTATCCCTTTTTCTATTTTTGTTCTGTCTGTCCCCACTCTTGTTCCTAGTTGGTCCCTTTTCTTCATACTCTCTATCTCTCTTCCTCTTTTGAACCCCACTCCACTCCACAACTCACATTTGCTCATTCTCGTCACTCAAGCTAGCGTCACCAACGTGGTCCCTCACTCCCTATGCTGGTCAATTAATAGATTTGTAAGTATCTATGCTTTTTTAATTTTTATTTTTTTCAGGTTCTTTTATATGATATAACATTGCTCAATCGAATTTTTTGGTTGGTTATGATGTCAAGAAGAAAACTGTTTCGTTCTTTTTATTTTTTATGTTAGCTTTGGAGGGTATTAATGTAAGAACATTATTTTTGATCTATTTTTAGCGATAGGAATACACAGACAAGCAAATCTATTATAGAAACTACTACTGGAAAAGAAATATTGAAATAAATTTTAACAAGCAAATCTTTTTTTAGTGATAGGAACGCACAGACAAACGTAGCAAAATCATACAAACAATTTAAGAAAAGAGAAATTGATATATGGAAGGTAAAAAAAGAAAGAAAGAAAAAAGATGCAAGTATATCTTTATTTATGCTTCGTCCCTTTAGATACGAGACTTTTATTAATATCAGCCATATCATAATATTAGTTTTCCTAAAACAAATGTGATTTTAATTTAAAGAAAAATGACGTTGCCATAAGCTTAATATAATCTATTTTCTAATTGCTTGGTCATGAACAATACATTTTCCGAAACAATATTTGTTAGTGAGGCTTTATCATACCTTTGCTGAGGATAACACTTTTAATTGGGGAAATGATAATAAATATATTATTGTGTAAAAATATTATTGTTGGGGAACTTGAATTTTAAATGTGAAAATAATATATATATATATATATATAATATTTTAAAAAAATACCCTCATGTGGCGCTTGTTGGAGGAAGTGCCACAGGAGACCCTCCTCCTGTGGCCCTTCCTCCAACAAGCGCCACAGTAGGGTATTTTTTTAAAAAAAATTTTAAAATGTTGTGGCGCTTTTAAGCGCCACAGCTTCTTTTAGTGGCGTTAAGATATGTGGCACTTCTCTAGCGCCACAACTAATATAATTATAAGCACCACAGCTTTGCTTTTTTGTTGTAGTGTAAGGAAGCTAAGTGCTTATTTAGGATAGCTTAAGTTTAATGTATAAGTGCTTGTAAATCGTGATTTACAGTGTACGAGGTAAATATGTGAAAGATATTTTGTCTCGACTTATATAAAAAGCACTTATAAACAAAAATAAGTTATCTCAAACATAGGCTTAGATAAACTACTTAATAATATATTATATTTATCATTTTTCTTCAAACTAAATTGTCTTAAAAAGATGTAAAAGAAAATGGAGATAATAATCCACTCACGATTAAGCTGCTCTTTTCACTAAGAGTTTTAAGGTTATACTGTGTGTGTGTGTGTGGTTTTTTGGCCCTGGAAGGTTATACTATGTTGAAAGACTTGTAAAAATGTTAAAAATATTATAGCCTTGTGGCTAAAAAGCAGGTAAGTTTTCATGTATTTTTTTATCACAAAGGTAAGTTTATATATATTTATATATATATGTGTGTGTGTGGAAGGTTAGTTATAGGTTCGATCTGATTGGCCATTTATAGCCTCTTGACGATAGTGTTAAAGCTTTGTGAACTCGAATGATTGAGCTTTCATTTGAAGAACACGGGTAAAGGTGGCCTTCTAGTGATCTATTACATTAATTATCTACCTAGCTAGCTAGCTTGACCTCCTCACCATATATGGCGTGTTTTTGGGAGATTCCTCTAGTAAGGAGACCATGTCTCTCCAATTATACATGTTATTGCTTTAAGTTTGCTCACACCCTATATGATATAACTATGTTATAAAATAAATTTAATGAAATGAATATACACCATGGAATGTTAAATTGCGCAACTACAAAACTTGGGTACATAATTTCATAACTTCAAAAAGTTAGAAAAATGATATGAAATTGTTGGGCTACAATACTTGGAGATAGATGACACTAGGTGGAGAAAATAAAAAGACAAAAATGACCAAACCTTAGGATCAGTGTGAACATGGAGCACCAAAATAAATCATGTGATAGATTGATGGTGCTCCCTTCTGTCCTAAATATAAGACAGATTTAGCTTTTTTTTTGGAGAGATTTAAGAAACTAAATAAGTTACTTAATCATGTCATATGTTGTGTATCATTAGATTATATATCATTTTATGAACTAGTCAATATAGTTTGGAGAAAAAAATGATAAGTATAAATATTTTAAGGTAATTTAATTAGCTATAAGACAGAATTGATTTTTTTGGAGAGATTAAGGAAGTTAAATAAATTATTTAATTATGTTATATATTTTATATTATTATATTATATATCAGTTTATATATTAGGCAAAATAATTTAGAAAAAAAATGATAAATACAAATATTTTAAAATAATTTAATTAATTTTCCTAATATCAAAAAAATTAAATTTATCTTATATTTAACACCGAAGAGAGTATCAGGACATGAGGCAGTTCATGGTAGCATCTGGGGTCACTTCCAACTCCAAGAGCATATATAGTCAAAGTGCATTAACAGAATAAAAGAAAAATCGAACAAAGAGAAGGTACTGAAGCGACGGAGTTCGAGAATCAACCTATAGAAAGAGAGAAGACAAAAACCCTTTGGTTTTTGCCGACACTCTCCCCATTTCTCTCACTTTCATGCTGCGTCAATCATTAATTAGGAGCAGGTCAGTAATCCCGGTTCAAAGCGTCGACTCAACCAGTCGTCCGTGGGTTATAATAGTGTTAGGGTTGATGATTTCCCAACCCATAAAAACGTGGGGCACATAAACTAGAAGCGCGTGGCCAGTGGATTAATGCGGATCAGCTTGTGGATTGGCTTGTTTCCCGCACATTTTTTGTTTTTATCAAAAATATTATAATTTTATAAAAACCATAAATCCTATACTCTTATTTAGTATCTTCCAATTTATAAAAAGGAAAAAATTTCATCCTCATTTCTCCTTTTTTTTTAACTAAATTATTATATTTTTATTTTTTAAGGATGATTTGATGTTTTTTATAAATAAATTTTAATAAATTTAATAATTTTATCTCTTAAATTAAATATTATATTTTTAAAATTTTATAATTAAAATGATTGATATTAGGAAAATAAATTTGATAACTCATATATATATATATATACACACACATGTGCTCGCGCAAGTGCGTGTGTTTTTTGGACCTTCGGCCCTCTTAGAAAAACATGAAAACAATAATTTTTTTAAAACATGGGTCCATAGGCTGGCAGAGTGTAAACAGCACAGGCTTGCGCCATATGGCCTATGGCTCAGTCCGTATTTCCAGCACTAATATCAAGACATTCTGTGTAGCAACAGAAATGAAGAAAAGGTCTCATCGATGTACAATGCTCTTTCTTCATCCTTGTGCAGTTGTGCGTCATTACTCATTACTCATTACTCATGAAGGCTGGTGCACTCTAATCATCTCTATATAATACCTTCCTACCGACCTAGCTCTAAATTCCATCACAGAGAGAATAGTGAGGGAAAAATAGGAAAAAGGGATATTAAGAAGGAAAATTTTTAAATGTAAAATAAAGTTGATTTTTTTTAGAGATACTAAGGAAATTAATTAAATTATCTTAGAGTATTTTTATTTTTATTTTTTTCTCCAAACTAATTAGTTTGACTAATAAACTAATATATAATATAAGAATATATAATATATGATATAATTAAATAACTTATTTAGCTTTCTTAATTTCTCCTATAAAAGATAACTCTGTCATATATTTAAGATAGGAGGGGATACTATTTTTTGGAACACTAGTGTATTTTTTCTTGATGACAACTACTTCCCGCGTTCCATCACTTTTTTTTCTTCATTATGAGCATTGAATCCTTTACTGTTCCGTTTAGAAATTGAAGGGAGAAGTGAATTGGTTTCCTGCAAAACAAATTTGCTTGCTTAATAGGGAGAGTTGGGCAAATCTGGGTAATCAAGTATGATCTGGATTGTCTGGATATAAATTTTTTAAAAGTCTATATTTTTTTAAAAAAAATATCTTAATGGACATAGAATAAAAAATAACGATGATCTCTTAATTATTATATATTCAAAAAAATTATTTAAAAAATCATTATTTCCAAAAAAAACTCAAATCTAGACGGCCGAGATCTGCTTATCCCTCTCTGCTAAGCACTTTACTTCCAATAAGTCATTAGACATTCCAATAAGCCATCGGCATCATGCCTCGTTGAGTAAATATCTGCGTCCGGGATCAGCCAAGACCATATATAATATAACCCTTTAAAAATCCAAACAAAAGAAAAATTAAAGGCGAGAACGTGCACTGAAGCTGGACCAATAGAAAGATCGAGAAGACCAAGACCCTTTGCATCAATGATTTGGCCTGCTATTAAGATGAGGTCGTCCATCTACAAGGCTAGTTAATTCCTTCATCCTTGTGCGTCATTACACATGAAGTTTCCTGTACTCGAATCATCAGGATTTGAAGTCTTGATTATATAATACCTAGCTACCTAGCTCTTAACTCCCTGAATACCCACACTATAATCCTGGATATATCGATGAGACAGATGGGCTTGATGAATGCACTTCATTTGAAACTGGCGTTGCTGCTGGTCTGCACGGTGGCTGCCCAAACGAAACCGGGTTGCAACAACACTTGTGGGAACGTGAGCATCCCCTATCCCTTTGGCACTAGCGAGAACTGCTACCTCCGTAGAAGGTTCTTCATCAACTGCTCAACAGGTCCGATTTACGGCAGAAATATAAAAGTTCTCAAAATCTCCCTGGATCCTCCTGAATTGACCGTCTGGGAACACGTCTCCAACCATTGTTATGATTCAAACCGTACGTTTTGATGTCACACAGAGCAGTTCAGTAAGTTTTCTAAATATCAAACAAGAAGAACAGATTCACTGTGGTGGGCTGTGACACCTACGCTTACATCAGTGACCTGAACAGCACGTTCACAACTGGCTGCGTGTTGACTTGCAGTGACGAGACGAGTTTTGAGGAAGGGTCATGCTCTGGTGTGGGATGTTGACAGACCAGTTTCCCCAAAGCCATAAGGAATTATAATATCAGATACGGAGTTTTAGAAACTACACGACCGTGCGAGACTTCCACCCTTGTGGCTATGCGTTTCTTGCCCAGAACGGATCCTTCAACTTCTAATCTCGACAAGACCGCCGTGATCTCAGGAACACAACACAATTTCCCATTGTTGTGGATTGGGCTGTGCCCGATCAGACATGCTCTCAAGCAGAGAAAGATCCAAGCAGCTATGCCTGCAAGGACAACAGTATATGCCAATACTCAAGTAGTGGTATTGGTTACTATTGCATATGTAAAGAAGGGTACAGAGGCAACCCCTATCTCTCTGACCCCGATACAGGCTGCAAAGGTAAGCCTCAATCACCTTTTGAAATTTTCCAAACAGATCTACTCTGTTTTCAACTTACTACTATTTGAGATATGAGCTGTGGTACCAGATTCTTCTTTCTTTCTTTTTTTTTTCTCCGTCCAAAACTAGGTTGTCTTGGTAGTAAGCAAAGAAAGAGGATCACTTTTTTTCAAAAACAAAATAATAAACATTACTCTAAAATATTTTTCAATAGATACTAAATTGATTTTTAATATATTTAGCACCTTAAAATGATTTTTATTATCCCATTCCTTAAATAAAAATAAAAGGCCGAAAGTCCAGTTTTTTTTTTTTTTTTTATAAAAACTTAAAATTTGAATTGATTTAATCCTTTTTATAACAACATAATAAAAATTGTCTCAACATTTAATGACTTTTCTTTATATTTGCCCTTCATAAATCATTTATATAGCATTAATTAAAATGTGAACTTTTTTTATTCGCTCTTCTTGTTTTCTTTTATACTCTTACTATTCTACGTTCTCTTTCTTACTTTCCCTCATTTATTACCCATTTGTTTTCTCTTGCTTGTTTCCTCATAAATAAGGGCATATTTGAAAAAACAATGTTTTCTTCAAACATACTTATTGATTTTAATTAATTTTAATTGCTTTTTTAAATTGCGTAATGCGATTATTAAACTCTTATGAAAAGGACCGGAGGGAGCAACTAATAGGCCTGCCAGTATAAACAATTTTGGAATTATATATATTTTAAAAATATACATGTAGCTACATGCATGATGCAAAAGTCAGTTAATATATCAGTATATATTTAAATTGTGTCAATCAACAAACAAACAATTTATTTCAGTTGTGTCACATTGGTTAATTAAGTTGCATGCCTTTTTTCCATATTTAAAAAAGTTTATTTTTACTGAAAGCATTACCAATTTGAGTTCAAAACCACACACAGCTTCTTTATCTCTCTCTACCCACAATACCCTCCTGCAAGAAGAGATATACCCAGACCAATGTTTATTCCCATTTAGTGTTCATAACCATGGTTAATTCACAAACAGCAACATTTACCAGCTGCTGTAGATGATATTTTAATTGAACATTGTTTGTAGGCATTTCCGTAGCCTTGCTTGGCCTGGTCTCTTCACATTGGTCTCCACATTATGCTGGGGAAACAAGCAAAGAGAACTAAAACGACTTGGAAGAAAGAATTTTGAGCAAAATGGAGGAAATTATATGTTGCAACAACTTTATCAACAAGAATACACTGACAAAACTAAGATTTTTACTGAAGACGAGCTCGAAGTTGCCACAACAACTTTGATGAAAGCAAAATTCTTGGTCGTGGAGGATAAGACAGTTTACAAGGGGATATTACAAGATAACACACATGTTGCCATTAAAAAGTCCAAAGTTGGAGGTGACGATGGACAAATAAAGTGGTTGCACTTTCCAAATCAATCATAAAAATGTGGTTAAAAATTTTGGGTGTTATCTTAAAACTGAAGTTCTCTTGTTAGTTTATGAGTTTGTGAATAATGACACCCTTCTTGATCATATAGACCCATTAAAGAATGAGCACTTTCATTCATGAGAGACCCGATTGAAGATAGCTACAGAAACCGCTGAGGCCATTTCTTATTTACACTCTGCCGCTTCTATTCCAATTATTCATCGTGATATTTGTAGCATCCTGATTTTTATTTATAGCATATAATTATAATTAGGAAATAATTATATATATATATATATATTAAATATTAAAATAATAATAGTAAAATATTATAGAGAGAGAGAGAGAGAAATATTTATTTAAAAAATTAATTAAAAAATAGTAATAATAAGGATTAAAAAAATTATTATTCTATTAAAAAAAATTGGTAGGTGGCGGCACCACCACCTACCATTGTTTGAAAAAAAAAATATTGCAGCCATCGACCCCGTGCAATAAGGAGAGGGTATTGATTCAGCTTGCATCCTTTTCTCTAAAGAAAAGGACGCTCCTTTTCTTTATATTAGCCGTCGGATCGAGATCTCAACGGTCCAGATTTAATATATTATAAAATAATATTTTATAATATTTTTAATATAAAATAATATTTTATAATATATTAAATCTGGACCGTTGAGATCTCAATCCGACGACTAATATAAAGAAAAGGAACATCCTTTTCTTTAGAGAAAAGGACGCAAGCCAATTCCAATACGGCTTCCCCATACAGACTTCACGCATCAGATTTTGTGTGGAATGTGGTGGTGTATGGCGAGGCTCTGATATGAGTATTTTTATATTTTTGGGAATTAATAAAGTATATAAAATCACTTTTATTCACAAAATTTCTTTCATAAAAATATTCTAAATAATTTTATCTTTCTTATGATAGTAATTTTTTACTAATTAGAGAATATTTTAGGATTAGAATTTTTGACAAGTTTAAGTTTTATCAATATATAACTATAGGAATGTAGAGGATAATTAATAG
Organism: Inga oerstediana; assembly: GCA_963210345.1. Lineage (NCBI taxonomy): Eukaryota > Viridiplantae > Streptophyta > Magnoliopsida > Fabales > Fabaceae > Inga > Inga oerstediana. The sequence continues at coordinate 57,772,881 of OY723407.1, read as the reverse complement.
TGAATTTTAATTAATTTATTTTTGTTATTCAATTGGTATAAGATTTTATAATGAATTTTCTATATAATCAATTTATAAATACTTCTATATTAGTCTTTTTAACCGATTAAATTTAGATTAAATAATTTATTTAGGTTATTGAAGGTATTATTGAAATTCTAATCGGCTTAGTTTTTGTAGATTTTGTAACCCCCTACATTAATAGCTGCAATTATAGTTCCAAAAACATCATTATGTTGAATTAGAGACCAACGGATAATTTAAAACTGAAATTAAAAGTCTCATCTTCAAGACAGGGTTTTCAAAAATTTTTCCAAAACCTGGTGGATGCGGTCTCATATTCACATTTCGAATATATTTGGCCTGTGTAATTTGGTTTCATTCATACATATCAGAGTGTAACAAAAACTCCCGACAACACTTGGGTTTCGTCTATTAACTGGAGCGTTTATGGGCATACTCACCCCTATCAATTTCCCATATCGGGGATTACACGAAACTATCCATAATTACAACATATCCTAAATATATAATAATCCAAAAAGATGATAACCAACTACCAAAACCAAAACTTCTAGCTATGAGCTCTAACTGCCCTTCGTCACTTGCTTTTCCTTCGAACCACTTGCCTTGGCTGTAAGTTAGTCAATGAAAAGAATGAGATTCAAAAGAATCTCAGTAGTAACAAATCACTTATACAATATATATAAACATGGCATGTAAACAAATCACAATCAGCAACAGCAGCAACAATCACAGTGATACGTGACTTTCACCACAAACGACAGTTCACCAGGCTGTATCCACATGATGCATGACTTGCGTCACAAACGACAGCACTCACGACTGTATACACATAGCTTTCACAACAACATACACCCCAGCATTTTCAATCAACACAATTTAATGATAATACATACATACATACAATGTATTGCACATAGTATAAAAGAAAGAGTCACTCCCTTGTTCTTTCCCCTCATACTCTAGCACCGGTTTATCACGCGCAGTGCAAATGTCAAATCCTATCAATCATAATCAAGGGCGACGAGTTATTACCTATTCCAATTCTTTAATAACTCATAATACTTAGGTTGGTTATCACTATGGTCATTTAATCAAGTCAACTAAGGAGCTAAAGTGGTCAATTAACCCAAAAGACCAATCTTCTAATCTAAGAGTTCATAGTTATTACCATGTGCCATCACCTTTGAATTTTCATACACTTGAACCAAATCTGCTAGAATTTTCTCCAGATTTTAAGAAATCATAACTAATTCTACAAAAATTGAAATGAGGTGATTCCAAAGGCTATATAACCCTCATTTAGTCTATTTTCAAGAAAAAATATCACCCATAGTCAGTTGGATACACAGCATTCCTAGAATTTTCATTTATTGCACACTGTCAGAATTCAACCCAATTTTCATGATCTAACTTCAAAAATTCATAACTTCTAATGTACAAATTAAATGACGCAAATAACCTATTAAATTAAAGCTTGATATGTCTACTATTTAAATGAATTGGAAAGTTTTAGAATTTTTAGAGATCATTTGGTTATCCAAAAACACCACACTAATAAGGTACTTCGCTAGAATTCTGTTCAGGCAGAAAATTTAATTTTGCATTTTAAGTTTCAATGACCCAAAATTCACAACCCAGGGCTATTCCCACACCGTTTTTCATGTAAAACACAATAGTAACATCAAAATAAACAAATTCTCACTCATTCCCCACGTCCTCTTTTGGGTAGAAATTCATCAAAATTCTAACAATTACCATACTTTCAATTTAAGCCCCTAACTAGCTTCATATGTCCTCTAAGCATCATAAAACACCATGTACATAATCAAATCACCATGACTCTTCAAAACCCTAGCTTGGACTAAATCAGGGCAAAATTACACATGTCAAAATACTCATTCAATCTACACAACCAATAGTTCAAATTGAAGCCAATACTCACCCTCTTGCTTCTACTTAGCTCCTTTCTTTGGTTTTTCAGCTTTTGTTCTTGGAGAATAGCTCAAAATACCTCCTCTTGAAATTCTAAAACCATAGAAATGAAACTCTCATCAAGAGGAACAATGTTTATGAAGGGTGTTTGGGCCATAAATAAGGTTAAGAAGATGAAACTCAAGAGGAAAGAACGCACCTACACCTTACTTCTTCTTTTCTCTTTTTGTACAGCACCTAAACCGACTTAGAGAATGAGAGTGAGGGTGATTAAATGTTCATTTTTTCTCTTCCCTTAACACATTAATACTTGGCCAAAAAGTTGGCCAAAAGAAATAGATAAAGACCTTTTAAAAATATCATAATCCACCTCCTTCAAATACTATATTTTATTATAAAGCAACACATGCCATATTCACTTGATATCATCATCTTTCTCTTTCCATATACTTGGCGGAAAATTGCTTCTTGTATTAACTAAAAAGGAGCTTTTAATTTATCATATTTTCCTCCTCCACATATTTTATTTAGAGTTGCAATATTTGACCAAAACACTTTTTCCATCATCTTTTCTCTTCCTTCATCTTAACTTGATTGAAACTATACCTTAAAGAGGCTATAAGAAAGCTTCTTGAATTTCATATATTTCCTCCTTACTTTAGTTGAAATAATTGACTTTGACTTCGCCTTTTCCTTTGCTTCTTCATGCCACACGATCTTGCCCTCTTAAAAGAGGAAAAATAGCTTCTTACTTTATCATATTTCCACTTCCTCACATATTGCTTTTAGCATGAGAAAATTACCCAAGTTCCCATCTTTTCTTGGTCTTACATATGTTTCTCTTTCCTTTCTCCAACTTGACGAAAACATGGCTGCCAAAGGAACCAAATAAACTCTTAAATTAGCTTCATTAATGTGTAATGGCCATTATATTATACACTTGCCTACTATCTTTAACTTTTCAACCATACTTTGTATGGTTACAATTGCTTCATCTTTTGGCTTATTTATCACCAAGTATCTATTCCCTTCATGCTCCCTTATTTGGACATCCCAATATCATGTGGAAAAGGGAAAAAATATGGGTTTTGGATTTTATTTAGCTAAATGACTATTATGCCCATTCAGCTCATAATTCACATTGTATTCTCTGAAAGTATTTGTTTAACATTAATTTCATTCATTTTTGGAGTCATTAGCCCTTAATCATATTTTGGGGCATTACAGATTTGATGTTGTATGAAATTATAAATTATAATTTGATATTAGAAATTATAGTTTGAAATGGTTTTAATTATGTGGAGGTTTCAATATTGTTTAGGATGATGATATTAGGTTATGCTCATATAAGTTAGAAAAGTGATTTAATTAATTTAGGATGATGATATTGATAATTTATGACCCTTGAAGTTAAGGTGATTAGAGAATTATTATTGTTAAAGATTTTATTGAGTGAAATAGAGTTAAGAAATTTTAGAAATTATTATTTGAGAAATAGATAAATTGTTGTAATTCTTCTACGAAGATTAAAGTGAGCTAATTATGGGGATTATTTTATATTAGTTAGCAAATATTATTAATTTTATTAACATGTAATTATATATTCATTGTAGAGTGAATTTGGCTTGTTAAACTTGAATCCTCAAATTTAGTTGTCAAGAGCTTGAGGTAACCACTTTTTAATTTATCTTGTATGCTTATTGAGGTGATTATAAGTTTATGTTGGTATTTTTAATTTCTATAAATATGTTATAGTATTTTATATATGAAAAATGTACAATGATAGTATGAATTATGTTTTTAGTAAAATTGTTAATTAAGTGGACCGGAATGGTTTTGAATGATTGATGATGCATAACATTGAATATGGAATATATGAGAATAAATTATTGATGTTTGATGTTGAGATGTTGAATGTGGTGAGTTGTGATTGAGGAAGTCTTGGTTCTTTTATACCACGTGGTATAGTTGCCACTGTGCGCACAATGGATGGCTTTGATGTTTTTAGGGCCCTTGGTATCACCCTTTCCTTTGGCCAGGTTAAGGGTCAGCTCAAGGAATAGGTGACACCTTTCCATGTTCGACGGAAGGGAACCCATAGGCTGATATGAGTAATGTAGCTTTTGGCCGGGCTATACTTTATTAGTGGAGAGCTTGATGCAATCTTTTCAAAGAGACTAAACCTATTATTTGTTGTAGTTCATGGGTTCTGTCAGCGGTTAAGGAGGTTATAAGGTTGGTTGAGGGAGTTCTAGATATAAATGAAAATGTTCTTTTGTATTATTAATGTTTTTGGAAGATTATTTTATATATGTTTTGTCCGCTTAACTATCTTGTAATTAATCCCTGCATACTTGTTAAAATGGAAGTGGTCACTGGTCTATGTGACTCATCCCGTCGATTTATTATTTTTTAGGTGAGAGTTCATGCAGTGATATTGAGGGGGAGGCGAATGAGGCTTAATTTGATATCAATTTGTATGTCTTGTTTAGTTACATGAGTATAATATATATTGTCAAACTTAAAGGCCTTTTGAGCATTCATTGCATATGTTGAATACTCCACTGCATATTGGGATTTGTACTGTGGACAGAGCCCCTTTGATATGTTGTTTATGTAATATTACTAAATGTTCTGATGAAATGATGAATTTTACCGTAATTTAAGGAGGTTATTACAACATTAAATCCACCAACATACTATTAGACCATAGTCACCAAGTAAAAGTTTCTAACTTTGGAGCTTCGACTTGTTCCCTTAAATGAAACTCAAATTACCACTGTGGTTCAAAGGATATTGGGATATATGGATCAGAAGTACCTCCTCACAAGTCAGCTAAATAAGAAAAGTGATGTTTAGAGATTTGGGGTTGTGCTTGTTGAGTTAAACACTGGGAATAAAGCAATTAAATTCAGTAGGCCAGAACAAAGAAATTTGGCTATGTACTTTGCATCTCTAATGAAAGAAGACAAATTATGGAAGATTCCTGACAAGAGAATGTTGGATCAGAAGAAGAAGAACGTAGAGCAGCTAAAAGAGGTTGCTTTCTAAGCAAGGAGGTGCATTAGAGTTAATGGTGAGGAAAGGCCTACTATGAAAGAAGAGTAGCCATGGAATTAGAGGGTTTAATCGCTATGAAAAACCATCCTTGGTTAAAGGGAGAGGAGATGAGGTTGGAAGAATGTGAATACTTGCTTGGTCATGTAGCTGATGGATATGGGAATGCTAGTGCTAGCACTTCAGCTGCCTGTGATAGCATCCAGAAACAATTAGCATTTGAGATAGAAAATGGGCGATGATCATGTTAGTACTTTCTCATGTGTTTGAGCCACTCTTTGCATATGTAATTTCAGGTTATACCATCTTTACAGACTTGTAACTAGTAAGGATTTTAAAAAAATTCAAAATTATTGAATATCTTAAAAGTATTTGGTTATTAAGGTTAAAAGTAAATTAAAGTTATCAAATCCTGAAGTTTTACGACTTCACAATGATTTAAATTCTTCTTCTTCTTTTTTATAACAGTGGAAAGAAATGATTTAATTCTCTCAATTCCCTGATATGCAGTTGGAATGCAAAGTTTAATAATGTAATGCTATGGATTGAAGACTTGTGTGGATTTTAAAAATGTTCAAAGTTGTTGAAAATCTTAAAACCTTTGGTTATTAAGGATAAAAGTAAAATCAAGTTATCAAATCCTGAAATTTTTTAATCAGTTTATAATGACTGCATTCTCGTTTTAAATAACAGCGGAAGGAGTAATTCTAAAAAAAGTATGATTCAATGTTGTCGGACAATGTACAAATGTCTTAACCACGTACGATGAACATAATATGAACAAATATTTACAAGATTAAAAAAAAGGACTAGTACTTTTATTTAAAAAAATAAAAATTGCTGAATAATTATCATTTTTGGAGCGCAGAGAGAGAGAGAGAGATTTAAAGCGAGCCCTGATGACAATTATGTGAAGTTCAGTTAAAGATTCTTGTACATACGACTGACGATGTCCTCTGCTAGAGATATCTGCGTGTCTACATAGTTACAACAATATGTAAGCTCCATGCTACAAACTTTTGATGTGTGCGCAATGGATGAGAGTAACTAACGCATAGAAGGTCGTTTACAACAAAATAAAAGGAAAAATTACATCTAAGAACACGTACATGACAACAGTTATATTATATTTGGTTGGAAGGAATTATTTTCAAGAAGCAGAATGAGAAAAGCTGGCGTGAAATCCTTTCTTACAGGTCCAAATTGTTTCATGGGAATAAGAAGGAAAGAGAGATGTGCTGTTTAGTTTGAAGGCATGAAAAACTGGAAAGGAAAAATAATACTACCCCTCCCGTCTATAATATAAGATCTCCCTAGTATAATTACAAACTTCATGACTTCAAGCATATCAAACAGATAAATGAGTTCAGAAACAGACAAGCAGCATCATCAATTTATGCAGTGGCTTTCGTCTGAACTCGATAAGACTAAAGATGATACTTTCAGATTCCTTTTTCTCCTTTTCTCCTCAGAATTCCATCTCCACCCTCAAATAAAAAATAAATGGTTCAAATTTAATATTTTCTAAAATAATTATTATTGTATTTTTTATTTTAATTTTTAAAAATTTTGTTTGTGTTATAGTTATGAATGGTGTAGATCAGATTCTAACATTTTAAATTTATTTATTCATGTTTATAATAATAGTTTTATAAAATATGAAATCTGAACTATCTATATTTTTAATTTGAGAATCGAGATGTGATTCTGAGAAAAAAATAAGAGAAAGGATTTTAAGAGAACCCAAACCCGCCTTAAAACTTGTTCCCTTTTTTTATTTTCTTTTCTCTTATTCCTAGTGGTTGCATGTTGATTTGCATTAGCAAAGGATATAGTGACTTCTAAAGAGTGGGTCACATTCTCTTCCAAACCTTCGTTGCCTGCGATTTTCCCAATCAACCCCAAGTATTTGACATTTTTTACTGTCTTACTTTATTGAGGGGGTTTTTTCTTTATGTGATTTCTTTTCTGAGATATTTCAAATGTAAATGCTTGTTAGCCACTAAAACTTGTATTAGCTCCCGAATATTGGACCTATAAATGGGAGTAAGGCGGCCAGATGCCTCTCCACTACGCAATGTCTCCACTTCGCCTCCACTACAATAAAGTGACGTCGTTTTGTATAAAAAACAAAACCCAAGACGTGTTACTTGTTTCAGACCCTTGTGTCTAATGGTGCCTAGGAGGAAATTCATCTTGTGTCTCCAAAACAACGTTATTGGTAGTGCCTGGTTCGTGGAATAAATCGTTAAAGAAGTGTCGCTGGTTTTCATCACTTTTATTTGCGGGGGCTTCATTGATTGTTCTTTTTCACTTTTTTTAGTCACTACAAACACATTCAGACGCCAAAAGAAAATTTTCCCATACTATTTCTGAATTACCACGAGAAGGATTGGAGAATAACCCAATTGAGGTATTTTCCCCATATTTTCTTGCCAACCAAACAGACACTCAAAAGAAAATTTCTACTTTCCACAAGTTCACGAATCAGGAAAAACATATTTCCCTTAAGACATACAGGATTGTTGAGCAGTTATTGTGGAAATTAAGTCAAAGCTATAGGCATTTCATTTCTAGGTTTTTACAATTTTAGACTCATGTCTGTCGTCTTATTTTATTTTGTAATATTTGGACTGTGTATTAATCTTTTTATAAATAGCATTTTGATCTTTCATAGGAAAAAAAAAATCAAAACCACACAACTTTTATTTTACAAACGTGCAGTGGCCTCCATTATGAATTAATCAAGAATTGTTGTACCGTTCTTTAATATTGATAAGGAAATTGCATTATCGTACAGTTTATAGTTTATAACGCCTGTAACTCTTCCTAGTGTTATAGGTATATTTCCTCCTTAACCCAAAATTCAGTCTTGCGCGCAATTGTCCACTAATCCAAGACTCAGATGTGAAAGGCAAGGGATATATATATATATATATATATATTACTCTTTAAATAAGATTATGCTTGATTAAAAATATTTGCAAATGAGTTGAATATATATAAACTAAGAGTAATAAAACTACACGCTCAATATAATATATACGTGCGTGCAGAACGTAAACTTAGATGATTTGGACGCGCATGGAAAACAGAAACTAAGATGCATATAAGAGTTAGATAACTAATTTAAAAATATTAAATAAATAAGTTGAGTTAGTTATTTATAATAAATATGTGTTGGTTTTCCTATAATACCCTCTTTAATCATGTGTATTGGAATTACCTTTGATGGAAACCTCCTTAATGTATATAATCAATAAGGGTACTTTTAAAAAACATTATAAATTTGGGAAATAAAGTGAATTGAGATCTTATATTTAGAAATAAGTTAAACCATTTGTTTAGCTCCTATATTTAAGATCGGAGATAGTAATTCACAGGCCAATCAACTGTATGAACAACTTTGGCACTATATTTTAAAGGGAAAATGTCAGCTAGGTCCCAAGGTACACAAATAATCTCAAAAAACTCCCTTTGAAAAGTCAAAGGTCAGAAACATGAATTCCCTATGAGTAATTACAAATATAACCCCCACTCAAATTTAAAAATTGGAGCCTTCATTTTGGAAAGAAAACAATAGAGGGTTCGAATGTGGTCCCCAAGCGTGCACGCAGTCCGCCGGCCAAGCACCCGCTGTTTCTTGGCAGCGCTAGCGTCGGCCGGTGTTGCAGCGACAAAGATCCAGTGTCCGTCCAACAATGTCAGCCGCATCGCTCCTTCCAACACCCAGCGTCCCTCCATTGCTCCTCCGACGGTCAGTCATCTGCATGCCTTTGATGTGTGGTTCTTTTTTTTTGTGAAATGGCACCATTAATCTATTGGGTTGCCACTAGTTTGGGATTGGGGGAAAGCATTGATTCTTGGAATTTACTTGGGGAAATACATTGGTTAAGGAAGGTGGTTGTCGGGTTTAAATTTTTTCTTTGTCTGTATGTCGCTGCTCTGTGATAGCTGAATCAGTGTTGTTGTTTTGGGGGGTATAGATGTTTGTTTATGAGTAACGTTGAAGGCCAAAGAATGTTTTATAATGTGGTTTGCTAATAATGTGCTGCTCTAACATTGAGTTTGAGGTCAGAATCAATGGGTATGAGGCTAATAATGTGCTCCTCTAGAATTGATGTATTTGGAAGTAAGTTACTGTTCATGATTGATGTCCTATTAATGCTTCTGTTTGTGTTGCTTATTACTGTTTTTGAGTGGTTCCAACAGAAGAATGGTCAGTATAGGAAGTAAAGTTGGTGTTAGGTACAACATACACCATTGTACGAATTGGTACTTGTCAGTATAGAATAGTTAGCAACTGTTGATATGAAAAATTGTATGTTGTGTGTGATGAGTTGTAGAAGAAAGTTTTCTTCATGACCTTTGTTTTGAAGCATGTGAAGTAAACCCTTATGCTTCATTGTTGATATATATATATATATATATTGTCTAGATGACTGTGTTCTCTACATTGCTGATATGGAATTGCAATTAACTTCATAAATTACTTGTTCGGTATATACAAATGATTGGTTAATGTCTTATGTTTTTGGTGGTGGGTGAATAAAGTAGTAATTACGCTTAAGGTTAAGCAGAAAATGCTAAAGAACAAAGAAAGGAAAGATGGAGAGGGAGAGAGGGTGAAAAAAGTTTCAGGGTATATATTGTTTACACAAGACTATTTTAAGAACAAGAAGAACAAGAAGGAGGAGTGCAAGCGTTTAAAAGAGGAGACACAGTCGATGAAAGAAGCTTGGGACGCATTGAAAGATGAGGAGAAGGAGGCATATAGGGTGAGGGCGAAGAATTTAAGGAGTGAGGCAAAAGGGACAAAATACGTGGTTCCATTCTTGACTCGCTGTGCTCCTAATCAATTTATGAAAGTGTGCAACAGTGTGAAAAATAGAGAAGATAGGATGGATCGGCTAAAGAAAGTCGGATTTGACAAGTTAGTTCACATATGCTGCTCACAAATCCCCCGAGATCTATGTGGTCAGTTTATGTCTGCATTTGACCCTCCAACTAACAATGTTTTGATTCGAGGGAGGTCATTGAACATCTGCAGGGAAGATGTACAACAATTGATGGGCTTACCATGTGAGGGGGGACATTGAGGAAAAAGTCAATAAAGAAGAAGAATGTTTTGAACAATTGAAGACATTGTACGGGATAGTGCCTTACAAGATGATAGGAAAATGGCTAATTGAGTAAGACGAGGATCCCGAATTCGAATTCCTCTTTGTTATATATGCGTTGGGAACTCTCTTGTGTCTCGAAGCGGGTATTAAAGTGAGTGATAGAGTGTTGAAGGTGATGGCGGCAACAAAAGGAGCTCTTGGGGAGTATGATTGGTCGAGTTTTGTGTTGATTGAACTATCAACTTCTCTTGCACAGTACAAGAAAAAAGCAATGAAAGGGAAAGATGCAGGCAGGATCAATGTAGGCGGATGTATATATTTTCTAATGGTAAGTGAATGTTTTATCTATGTAACGTTTATTGGCTTTGTTTAATTAGTTGTAAATTGCTGCATTAGATGTTGAATTATGCTGCTGTTAAGGTGTTATTTAATTTCTGTACAGGTGTTTTGCTTGCAACATTTTCCCCTAGGCCAACTACATGCCTCTACAAGTGACAATGCGATTGCATTTTGGAATGACAACAACGTCAAGAGTAGAGTGCAAATAGAGAAGGAAAGCAACCAAGGGTTGCTACATTCAGTCAGTAATGTAGTTGGATCTCCCTTTTCTGAATTGCATGAACAAACTATGCTAACTCACCCGGTAAGATGTGAAATCTGATGTCAGCCGCACATTCAGTTGAAAGTGTTGAATTAAATTTTTGTCATGTCTAATTTGTAGGAAATCAAGAGAACATATGATTGAATTATGTCAAGGATGGTGTTAATGGTACAAGAGGAACTCGTTTCCCTTCAGGCGAGGCTGTTGGGCGGGGGAAACATCAATGAAGGGGATGAAAAGGTGTAAGACGTGAAATCTTCGTCAAAAAGTGAAGATGATGAACATGTATTACCAAGTGAAGATGAGGGGGGTGACATAAGAAAAAAAGAAGATGATGAAGTGCAGTCTATAAGTGAAGACGAAGGGTCAAAGGAAGAAGTAGGAGGTGTACATGTTATGGGAGATAAGGAGGAAGTGGAATCGAAAGGAAAGCAAAAGGCATAATTGAGGAAATCTACAAGGGTTAAGAAACCTGCTATTGGCTCTCCTTGGGTGACAACAATGGGTAAGAAGAGAAGTCAAGATGACAAGGATAAGGAAGTTTTATATCAAATGTGCACTACACGATGTAATTCAGTAGAGGATGAGTAGGAGTAAGTAATCACACTTCTTCAATCTCAATTGAGATGAATCACAAAAACTGACTTTATGCGCTTGTTTGTCTATTAGGGAGTTTGTGGATATGTATGATTATTTCTTGACCTGCGGTGAACTATATTGTCTTCGTCCAAGGGGGTGGATTAGTAACAGGGTAAGTTACTAGAACAATAAACTCATACTATGTTCATTGAATTCCGCGAATTGCTTACCCTTTTTGTAATGGTGCATAGTTTATGACCATAGTTGCGAGGACGTTAGTGGGGGATCAAGTACACAATAGCAGCCGGGTGACCAGACACATATTTTCCACAGAATTGATGCAAAAAATGGCAACGGCTCCAAACAAGTGGTCATTGGAATCACATGCTGCGGAGATCTTGCCTGAACATATTGGTTACAACATTGGCGATTGCGACTTGATTTTTGCTCCTACCCTGCGCCTGGATCATTGGTTTTGTTATGTTTTGGAGATGAAGACAATGCGGTTTTATGTGCTGGACTCATTGGTTGACCAATTAACATATGCAAGGGCACAAAAGGTAGAAGAAGATGTACGTTCAGCGGCTGACCATCCAATAAAACTCAAGAGATTGAGCAAAAGCCAAAAAAAAGATTTTCGAGCCAAAGAATGGCTCGCACAGCAGTGTGTAAATGCTTCTTTCTCAAATGGTTTGTGTGAATGTCATTGTTGTTTTGTGACATAACTTCTTTTTCGTACAACTTCCAGAAAGATTGTATCGTTAACATATTTCGTCGAGTTAAACCCGAAGTATATGACAAAGGACAAGAAATAGCAAAGGAAGTTAATTGGGCAAAAGTGCATGTCCAAGCTGATACGTTAGTGCTGTTTTTTTTCCTCTAAGTCTTTGAACTATAGCTTTTTTTAACCATAATGTTGTTATAACATTGGAACTGTGTATGTGGCAATTTGTTTTGCAGCGATTCATGTGGTGTTCATTTCTGTCATGGTTACATAGCTGGGATGGCTCTACACATGACAAAGCGGGGTACACCATGCCTAAGCTTGGTGATCATCAGATTCGGCAGGTAAAGGTGGATTGTTTATGGTGGCTAGTCGCACATGAGCAAAACAAACACGCTCAAAAGGTTTTGTCCCTTCTCAATGGAAGTCAACAAATGAAGAGGAAGAAAGTCATGTAGCATTTGACGTATTCTTCTGTGGATATGGCTAGTTCTAGTGTACTCGTGTTGATATTTTGAAGGAATGCCTGCTTTCAGCAAAAGGCACTAACGTATAGTTAGTTTACAACATCATGAGTTATTTTGGCAATATAATCAGTTAATTTTACAACATGTACATATGGAATGCTTTACTAGCAAAATTGCCAAGTGTGGACATTGACAACACATTATGCATATGTTCACAACATGTTTTTTGGTGGTTTGCTCAGGTTGTTTGACAGGTGAAGGGTCTAAGCTATTTAGAGAATAAAGTCCCCAAACCGGTTTTTTCTTTTTCTTTTTTTATGGTTTACTAGTGGATATGCATGTTTTCACAACAGTTGATATCATTTTAACAAGTGTTTGATGTTTTTATGTTTTCACAAAGGTCATTGGATGCGTACTTGTCCCACTAACTCTCAAAATCTCAAATAGCGTTTACAACATATTTAGTTACTGTTACAACATGTACATAACGTGGTATGCTGTCATTGTTCACAATGTGGTTTGCTGTATTTAAAACTTAATAAGTTACGTTTACAACATGTAAGGAAGAAAGCGTGATGGTGTAATGTTTACAACACATGATGCTACGTTTACAACACCTTAAGTCATTTTTACAAGTCTTTAAGCCATGTTTACAACTATTCCCACCAGCGACATCAGGGCAGTAGCTTGTGCAACAAGCTACAACATACACACCACTTTCTTCTCTCATCGTTTACAACATGGTATGCTATATGTACAACATCGTAAGTCATATTAACAACTTAATAAGTTACGTTTACAACATGTAAGGAAGAAAGCATGATGGTGCAATGTTTACAACATATGATGCTACGTTTACAACACATTAAGTCATTTTTACAAGTCTTTAAACTATGTTAACAACTATTCCCACCAGCGACACCAGGGCAGTAGCTTGTGCAACAAGCTACAACATACACACCACTTTCTTCTCTCATCGTTTACAACATGGTATGCTATATGTACAATATCGTAAGTCATATTAACAACTTAATAAGTTATGTTTACAACATGTAAGGAAGAAAGCGTGATGGTGTAATGTTTACAACACATGATGCTACGTTTACAACACCTTAAGTCATTTTTACAAGTCTTTAAGCCATGTTTACAACTATTCCCACCAGCGACATCAGGGCAGTAGCTTGTGCAACAAGCTACAATATACACACCACTTTCTTCTCTCATCGTTTACAACATGGTATGCTATATGTACAACATCGTAAGTCATATTAACAACTTAATAAGTTACGTTTACAACATGTAAGGAAGAAAGCATGATGGTGCAATGTTTACAACACATGATGCTACGTTTACAACACGTTAAGTCATTTTTACAAGTCTTTAAACTATGTTAACAACTATTCCCACCAGCGACACCAGGGCAGTAGCTTGTGCAACAAGCTACAACATACACACCACTTTCTTCTCTCATCGTTTACAACATGGTATGCTATATGTACAACATCGTAAGTCATATTAACAACTTAATAAGTTACGTTTACAATATGTAAGGAAGAAAGTGTGATGGTGCAATGTTTACAACACATGATGCTACGTTTCCAACACCTTAAGTCATTTTTACAAGTCTTTAAGCCATGTTTACAACTATTCCCACCAGCGACACCAACACACCACTTTCTTCTCTCATCGTTTACAACATATACAACACTTTGGTGTCTCTTCTGTGATTGTTGATAATATGTTATGCTATATTTACAACATCAATAGTGATATTAACAACTTCCTCTGAACAGTTTAATTTTTGACACTCTCACAGGGTCTTGCCATCAGCTGAACCCAGTGATGCTTCAATGTGCATAATATTCTTGAGCCGACACTAGCAACATCATAAGGCCTTATGCACAAGCCATTATGTATGTATGTTTTCACACACATAAAAGTTGTTTTTATTAGGTCATTGGCCAACCCTCTTATGGTTGTACAATTTCATGTGGCCCCTGTCACAACAACATAGCATTAAATTAAACAAAATAATACCTGTACTGTCACAACTGAATAGCTTATCATTTCCATATATATTAAGACAATAAAATATTAAGTACTATGAGTAAGTACCTTTTGTTCACTTACTCATTCCACTTAATATGATATATTAATTACATAGATACACCAAGTTGGGGACACATTCAACAAGCAAAAGGGGTGAGGGAATTCGACTACTTCATGGTCAATATATACATCACTAGAAAGTTACTATCAAAAGCATCTACATTTATGTACTCCTTGTTTTTAGGATGGATTTGGATTTCTATAAGTTTTGACTGTGTGTCAAGCATCATTGCATCTCCCACAATGATACATCTTTTTGTTTTGAAACTGAGATTCCCTTCTTTTCCTTTTCGGTCTCCCTAGTGGCCTTGAAGTTATTGGAGGGTCTAAGAATGTCTGTGTTAGCATATGTGTCACCGTCAGAGACTCAACCCGTGGACAATCATGAGTTGCGACTGGCCTCAAGGAACGTTCATATATTTTTCCCTGTGCTTCCAGTTTGAACCAGTCATCTACAAATGTGTACCACTAAGTACCTTAATAGCTGCACATGCATGGACGTAAGGTACTCCACTCATTTGTCATGCTAGACACGTGCATTTTCTTTCACCAAGATCTACATTCACAAAAATGATGGCATCTCCACATCTACTTCGAATCGAGAACTGATTGTCTCCACAATATGCTGCTTCTATATTTTTAGCATGTTTAACTTGTTGCAGCAATTTTCCTTCAATATTGGGTCCCACTGCATTTTTCCAACTACCCATGGCCATCTTGCTTGCAATCAATTTTCGAGCCAATTTCTCTCAATGTTCATGAATTAAAACTGACACGGTGTGCTTCCTTTCTGTTAACATCCATGCATTAAACGACTCTGCAAGATTACTGGTTATGTTATCCCACCTTTTGAAAGGAAACTTACTTAGAGCCCATTTGTCAACATCCCCATGATTCTCCACCCAATTTGCCAATTGTGGATTGAACAATCTTAATTTACTCATTGCACTAGTGAATTCTTCATCCAACCTTGCATATGCAATTGCATCAAAAAGAAGGAGTGCATTCTCCTTGCTATTTACCGATGTTCGTGTCCGATCTCTATTAATTCGCAGGAACTCGGCACTATAATTTTCCTTCACATGCCGGTGCAAAAAGCATGTTTCTCACTACCAAATATTTCTTTTACAGCACCAATAATCGCATTATTGCGATCTGAGACAATTGTTATCAACATTGAGCCTGTGATGTCTTTCACGTTCGATAGAAACCAAGACCATTCATTATATGTCTCACCGCTGATAATGGCATATGCTAGGGGAAACATCTAGTTGTCTGCATCGTATGCACTAGCTGACAACATTGTTCCCTTATAAGGGCCACTTAGATGACAACCATCTACATAAAGTATGGGTCGACAACCTCCTAAAAACCCTTTAACCGAACAACCATAAGCAATAAATACCCTCTAAAATCTATTGTTAGATGAGGCTCCCCATTTTGCAACTATGTCCCGGTCACTCTCGAATAGTCTGTCACATATCCAAGGAATTACCATGTAAGAGTCTTTTACTCGACCATGTAATTCCCTTAATGCTCTTTCTTTTACCCTATATGCTTGACGGTAGTTCAGCCTCACCCTATACTCTCTGTACATGTCTGATCGAATGACGTTAGCAGTCTTATCAATATTGCACCTCAAACCATCCATTACGATTGATGATGTCAAGCTCGACCTGTGTGGATGCAAAACTATTAGGCTATCTTGTGCTTGGTGAATGTGTTCACTTTTGAGTGTTCTAATGGTTATAAACTCTGTATCTTGATGTTCTCCTGATGAATATGCACCCATGTACCAAGGACAACCATCAACCTTGCACTTCACAATTATCTTGTGTTGATTGTTCTTGACAAATTAGTATGCAAACTTATGAGCAATGCTATATTTGTATAACGTTTGACGAAGGCTCACAGCATTCGGAAAAATCTGTCCTGCTCCAATAATCAAATCCCTCCATTTTCCATGATTTATTTCTGGTATAGGGGTTGGCACCATTTGCGTAGCACAAGTCAATGATGGGATCACTTGACTTTCATTTAACAAACCATGTGGGGATGTACACATTCCTCCTTCACCTCCAAACAAATGATCAATCCTGCAATAAATTACAAGTTTGAGTGCTCTTGCACATATTCACGTTGGAAAAAATTACTTTTCTTAGGACAAATAAACTTACACTTTTTGCTCTTCCATTTGACCGTTCATTACTGGTTCTGTACTGTCATTATCACCATCCTCTTCAATATACACATGACAATATTGTTCATTAAATTTGATTAGATGATCCACCCCTTCATCATCTACAAGATCCACAAATGTTGATGTATCAAGGGCAACTTTGAACTTCATTTGCATTTCATTCCTTTCTTTTCCCGTTATGGATTATATGATTCTTCGCAACTTCTCATATGTTGTGCCTTCCTTTACGTATCTTATTCTTACTAAACCACCAACATATTGCATTTCATCTTCTCCACCATTTAAAAACTTCCCCTCACATGAAAGAAACAAAATAGATTCTTCCCCGAACAACTTCCCATCTTTCATATCAATCTGCAACACAAACTTCGTATTAACAACTTCCAAAGCAATATTTACACTTCATATGCACATATTAACAACACATTAACTACACGTTTTATTCCTACACATGTGCTTTTTCTAATAACACCAAACACACTAAAAATAAGGCCAAACCTCTGTTTGCTTCCCCAAAAACAGAGCACAGCTACGGTACATATTAACAACTTCCAAAGCAATATTTACAACTTCATATGCACATATTAACAACACGTTAACTACACTTTTTTTTCCTACACATGTGCTTTTTCTAATAACACCAAACACACTAAAAACAAGGTCAAACCTCTGTTTGCTTCACCAAAAATAGAGCACAGCTACGATACGTATTAACAACTTCCACAGCAATATTTACAACTTCATATGCACAAATTTACAACAATTTTTTGTGTTCATTTCAGCATTTTTCCAACAAAGAATACCAATTACATTCACCATTCTCACTTTAAACACAGCAGCTCCTCTGTTACCATGCCACAAAAATAAAGCACTCTAACATAAACACAACCCACCCAAGGTGAAACCCCAACTTCAATGATCAAGCTCATTTGTCTACCAAATTCTTAGCATTTCTTTTCTACCACCTACCACTTACTCCATTTTTTAGCCCAAGATCCAACCTTTCACCAACCCCTCACTCTCAATCTAACCAACTTTCACACAGAAAAAAACAAAATTTTCCAGTTCGTTTCTGTACGTTGCTACACGTACCTGGAAGATGATGAAGACGATGTTCCCAGCCACATTAACACCACTTTGTATCTATTCAATGTTGCACCACCTACGCCCTTCGTCCGTGTGCGTTTTTCTCTTTTTCCTTAATGCCTTGATCACAAAAATGTGCTTCACTCCTCTCCTCTATGCGTTTTTTTCTTATTTGAGTGGGGGTTATTTTTGTAATTGCTCATAGGGAATTCATGTCAGAAAAGTTCCTAGGGACTTTTCTGACCTTTGACTTTTCAAAGGGAGTTTTTTGAGATTATTTGTGTACCTTGGGACCTAGCTGACATTTTCCCTATTTTAAAACTATACATGTAGCAACATGTGGCAAAAGTCAGTTAAAACATCAGCAGCTTATAGTGACATGCCAATATCTTCTTTCATTGAGCTGTCAGTTGTGTCACATCGGTTGATTTGCATGCATGCATCCTTTCCATATTTAGAGGAACATCTACTTTTATTCAAAGCATTACCAATTTAAGTTCAAAACCACACACAACTTTTTTATCTCTCTACACAAAAGAGAATCAAGACTATTGGACCGGGCCTGAGTGATGGGAAGTAAACAAAGCATCACTAGCTAGCAATTAATGTTCAAAACTATGGAGTATTGACACAATTATTACTAGCTACTCTGAATAATATTTTGAACATTATTTGCAGGCATTTCTGTAGCCTTGCTTGTTATCTTCACATTAGTCTCAACATTATGTTGGGGACAAAAGAAAAGAGCACTAAAACATCATAGAAGAAAGTATGTTGTGCAAAATGGAGGTAATTATATGTTACAACAACTTTATCAACAAGAGTGATACATTGAAAAAATTAAGAATTGTACTGAAGACAGCTCAAAAATGCCACAAACAACTTTGATGAAACAAGAATCTTGGTCATGGAGGATAGGGCACGGTTTTCAAGGAGATATTACCTGATAACACGCTTGTTGCCATTAAAAAGTCCAGAATAGGTGGGGGTTCCAAACAAATTAAAGATTTTATTAATGAAGTAGTTGTACTTTCCTAAATTAACCATAGGAATGTGGTTAAACTTTTTGGGTGTTGTCTTGAAACTAAAATTCCCTTGTTAGTTTGTGAGTTTGTGGACAATGGCATCTTTTTTTACCATATGGACCCACTAAATAATGAGCAGTCTCTTCCATGGGAGACTTGACTAAAGATAGCTGTGGAAACAGCCGAAGCCATTTCATATTTACACTCTGCTGCATCTATTCCAATTATTCACACTACTACAAAAAGGTTGAAAGGTGGCACACATTTTGTGGCCCTTCTTTAAAGAAGTGCCACAGCTGCCTTTTTTTTCTTTTTCTATATATATATATATATTTTTAATTTTGGGTACCAGCTGTGGCGCCTAGTAGGATAGGGGCCACAATTGGGATGGCCAAGGCAGGGGCCACACTTGGTGCCACAAATGCAATTGTGGCGCCTGGCAGGGCCAGCTGCCATAGCTGCGCTATGGGCCGCAAGAGCCACACATGGCCCTTAATACCAGCTGTGGCCCCTGGGAATATCTAGGCGCCACAGCTAGTTAAGCAAGTGTGGCAATGGCAAGCGCCATACTTGCCTATTAGTTTAAAAAAATTCAATAAAGGATAGTGTAATCCTTCTCCAGCCAATAGAAACTCCCCCCACCCCATCCCTTATCTCCTAATTTCAATTCCCACGTCAGTGTCGATCTCCTCATTATTCCTTCTCTTTTTGACTACATTATTATTCAACCACTCTCTTTCCCTTTCTCATCTTCATCCGTCGCCCCTCTCCCTCCATTTCCTATCATCTTCACACTAAAAAACACACACACATGCTCACACGTCTTCATCAGTGAATCTATACTTTGTTTTAATTTGTTCCAATTGCCATCTATCCCTACTCATGTCCCTTCCCTTGACTTTGTTCTGTCTTCCATCCACTTTTGGTCCCCATTCCATCCGCTTGGTCCCAACTGCTCAAATTTCCTCCTCCTCTTCACTCAAGATTGTGTCACCAACGGGCAACGTGGTCCCCCACTGCACTGCACTGATCAATTAAGCTGTAAGTTCAACGTGCTTTCTTTTTTTTTCAGGTTGGCCTGTTTTTTTTGTTATCACACGCACGTGTGTGTGTGTGTGTGTGTGTGTGTGTGTGTGTTGATTATATTATATTCTATGATGTACTTTTTTTTCTTTTTATGACAAGTACGTATATATATATATATATATGTTAAATATATTAACTAGAACTAAGGAAAAGAACCTAAAATCTTACTCTTGTCTTGTTATCACACGCATGCACATTTTTTTTTATTTTGGCATCAGTTATCACACGCAACGCACCTTAAATATACTAACTGAACCACATGTCTCCTTTTCTTCTTCGCTTTTCATTTCTTCTAATCTTATCTTGCATGCTAACCAAATAGGTCAATATCTATTTTCTTTTCTTATAAAAAGAAAGTTATTTTCTTTGTATTCTCTTCTCTAGTTAGTTTTCTCTTTCCCTATTTATTCTCCATTCAAAAATGGGGCTAAGGTAATTCATCTGGTAAATAACTAGATTTTAACTCTACATGGTTTGATATTTTTCTTTTATTGAAAGAAGTCCATATTACCTTGATGAGAAAACAACCAAGTACAACAATAAATTAAAAGGGTAATGAATTAAGTTATATATATTAAATAATTATTTTCTTAAATTCAATCTCATTCTTAGAATATATATATACATATCAACGCATATATATTTTATAAAAAATATTTCAAAAAGTATTTGGTACTTTAAGGAAAATTCGTTTAAGAAAAATCTATGGATGAAAATTATAAGAAAAAAAAATGCCCTAAATTTATTTGTTACTTATGTTCTGGCAAAAAAAAAAAAATTTGTTACTTATGTGTTTGGAATAATTGAGAAATACAATTAATGTCTAAATTTATTTTAAATTTTTTAACGTACCCTTAATTTAATTAATTGAAGTTTACGGATTAGTGTCTCTTTTTTTTTTTTTAAGTAAGCTAGTTAAAAATACTTTTTTTTATATGCCCAACATTGATTTGAAAATAATTTAATTAATGTTGGGATTATATATATATATATATATATGTTTTCCTTTTTGTTATCATATATATCTATATATATATATGTTTTCCTTTTTGTTTTATTTTATTTTCTTTCTTTTTATTTGAATCATATTTTTTTATTTAAGCTAATTAATCATATTTTATTTTATTATATATTGATGTTTTGTATACATTATTATTATTATTAAAAAAATTTACAACCACTAATATTTTATTGACTTTTTTTATGTGTAATTTGTGTTTGTAGTTTCAGCACAGCAGTCTATTGAAGCTTCTATTCAAGGTATGTTTTTTAATTTTTGAGCTTACAAATGTGATTTTAGTTGAATTTAATAATAGTTAGTTATAATTTGTAGGTGTTGTAATGATTGCTATGGATTAGTTGCATAAGTAAAATAATTATTTATATATTCTTAACACTTTATTTTATTAACAGACTTGTAATGTTTTCTAATTTATCGATGATATGTTGTGGAAAATATGGTTTCTTTCGTTATGAGTTGTGAAAAATTATTATAATGCCTGGGAATAATGAATGGATTATTTGTCAATTAAAACATAGGGTTTAAGACTTAGAAAGCTTCAATTTTGAGGATTTCATGTTGGGAATTTATTTTAAAATTGGTAAGAGAATATAAAAGTAATGAGTAAATGCAATAGTCATACAACTAACCACGTACTTTTTTAAAAAATAGATTGAAGGCATAGATGGATCGTAAATGGATGTCATCTAATCGGTGTTCAAGGGAATATATAGATAGGGTGAAAGATTTTATTACATTTGCAATTGAGCACACAAAAGATCCTGACAAAATTTTGTGTCCTTGCTTATCTTGTTATTTTGGAAAGCGGATTAGTCCACTTGATTTACTAGATCATTTAGTGTGTTACAGTATTGATCAAACATATATACGATGGACAAGGCATGGTGAGACGAACAATGCATGTAGTGATCAGGTGCTTACCACGAGTGGTGCTTCGGATGAATTTGATCAAAGCATGTTTGATGAAGATGATGGTCTTGAATAAATACTAAATGTGGTTAAAGGGGTGCATCATAACTGCCCCAACGAATTTGAGAAGTTGAAAGGTGATGCAGAGAAACCATTATATGCTGGTAGTACTAAATACACAAGATTGCTAGCAGTGTTGAAGTTGTACAACTTTAAAGCTTGCTACGGATTGAGTGATTCGGGTTTCACCGCACTGCTTGAACTGTTGTAAGATATGCTTCCAGAAGAAAATGTACTTCCTACCAAGACATACGAGGCAAAGCGAATTCTTTGTTCTACAACCGGCATGGGATATGAGAAGATATATGCATATCCTAACAATTGTGTATTATTTCAAAATCAGTATGCAACGTTGGAGAAGTGCCCTAAATGCAACGCATCTAGCTATAGGAAGAAGAAAGGAAAGAGTCCTTTGAAGGTCCTATGATATTTTCCCTTTATTCCGAGATTCAAACGACTGTACAGTAATGCAGAGATTGCTAAGCAATTGACATGGCATGCAGATGAAAGGATTAAAGACACGAAGCTTAGGCACCCTGCAGATGGTCCTCAATGAAAAAAAATTGATCATAAGTACCCTGACTTTGCTGATGAAGCAAGGAACCTTCACCTTGCACTGTCAACTGATGGAATTAACCCGCACGGTGTTCAGAGTAGTACACATAGCACGTGGCCAGTGATATTGATGATTTATAACCTTCCTCCACACTTGATCATGAAACGTAAGTTTATAATGTTGTCCATGTTAATTTCTGGGCCAAGGCAACCTGGGAATGATATAGATGTATACTTGGCTTCTTTAATTGATAACTTGAAGCTGCTTTTGGAAGAAGGCGTCAGTATGTATGATGGGTACAGGGAAGAAAGTTTCACTTTGAAAGCCATATTGTTTGGCACAATTAATGATTTCCTTGCTTATGGTAATTTGTCAGAATACAGTGTCAAAGGATATCGTGCATGCCCTATATGTGAAGATGACACTCATTCAGTGCGACTTCATCATTGTAAGAAAAATGTTTACATGGGGCATCGAAGATTCTTACCATCACAACATCGTTAGAAGAAGTGGAAAAAGCCTTTCAATACTGACTCAGAAGAAGGTAGCCCACCGAAGATGTTGACCGGTGCCCAAGTGTATTCCAAGGTAAAAGATTTAGATAACAATTTTGGCAAGCCTTTTGCAAAACAAATCGAGACAAGTGGTTGGAAGAAAAAGGATATTTTCTTTGAACTTCCATATTGGAAGTCTTTATATGTGAGACATTTTCTTGATGTGATGCACATAGAAAAAAAATTATCTGTGATAGTCTAATTGGCACATTGCTCAATATCCAAGGAAAAAGCAAGGATAGTGTTAATTCGAGGTTGGATTTGGTGAACTTGAGAATTAGAGAAGAGTTGGCACTGATTGAGCAAGGGCATCGTATCTACCTACAGCCAGCGGCATACACTTTGTCGAGGAAAGAAAAGAAATTGTTTTATGAGTTTCTGCAAGGAATTAAAGTTCCTGAGGGCTACTCTTCAAATATAAAGAACCTTGTATCAGTGAAAGAGTTAAAGTTAAAGAACCTCAAGTCTCATGATTGTCATGTGCTTATGCAGAATTTCCTACCGGTTGGTATACGATCCATTTTACCCAAAAATTTAAGAAACACCATCACTAAACTTTGCATGTTTTTCAAGTTAATCTGCAGTAAAGAGGTAGATTCAACTAAGTTACAAGATTTACAAAGGCTGATTGTATGTACTCTGTGTGAACTTGAAATGTATTTTCCACCTTCTTTTTTTGACATTATGGTACATCTAACCGTACACTTGGTCAAAGATATTCAATTGTGCGGTCCAGTGTACTTGAGATGGATGTACCTGAATGAGCGATTCATGAAAATATTAAAAGGGTACGTGAAAAATAGATATCTCCCAGAGGGTTGTATCGCTAAAGGTATATGGTTAAAGAAGCAAGTGACTTCTGTGCTGATTTTCTATCAAATATTGACCCTGTAGGGATCCCCAAGTCCCGTCATGATGGGCAAAGATCAGGGAAAGGAACAACTAGGAGGGATGTAATAACAATATCGGTGACTGAACAGGAGCAAGCCTACTTGTATGTGCTACATAACACTGATGAGGTCGAACCATACGTAGAAGAACACAAGGATGCTCTTCGATTGGTACATGGTGATAGGAATGAAAATTTGTTAACAAAAGAACACAATAAACAATTTTTAGGCTGGTTGAAAAATCGCATTAATGATGAGATAGAGCAGAATCCTGATTCAGTTTCTAAAAAATTAAAGTGGTTGTCGAAGGGACCGAGCTTAAATGTATTATCTTACAATGGTTATGCAATCAACAGCTACACATTCTATATACAAGATCATGATACACAGAGCACGATGCAGAATAGTGGGGTAACACTTGTTGCTGATTCTTGGCATAGATCCAGTGCTAAAGACATACACCCTATCTATGCATCAATGTCATACTTTTTTTTTACGTGAGCAGGGTATCCACCGCCTAATGGATGATGACTAATCCCTTTGCTGCAGGTCGGCCAATTAAGGGCAAACAGCTAGCCACGGGTAGGTTTCCATTCCCAAAGGCGGAACAGAGTTGATCCCTAGGATCGAACCCCCACCAGTTGGTTAAGGGACGAGATGCCGAACCATCACGCCACCACCACGTGGTTTGCATCAATGTCATACTTTGGTGTCATTGAATGCATATGGGAGTTAGATTACTCTATGTTCAAGGTCCCTGTCTTCAAATGTAAGTGGGTTAAAAATAACAGTGGATTGAGGATAGATGACTTAGGCTTTGTTCAAGTGGACCTTTCTAAAGTTTGGTATGAAGATGATCCTTTTATTTTAGCAGCACAAGCAGAACAAGCGTTTTTCATTCCGGATCCTGCTAAAAAGAATTGGTCTATTGTACTCCCATCTAACAAGAATCGTCAAGAACAAGTTGATCTTGAAAGTAATGAAAATTTGAACATCAATGATGACGATCCTTCGTTTGAAAATTTGTGGTCAGTAGAGATTGATATAAATGGAGATGCAGATGAAGATGAAGATGGACCCGTATACATGAGACATGATCATGAAGAGGGAACTTAGGTCAAGAGAAACACAATTCTCAATCCAACACGAATTCTGAAGAATAAAATTTTAAATCAAACTAGAAAAAGGAAAAGATAATAAATGCCTTAACTTGTTTACTTGTACGTACATTTTTATAAATTTCAAAATAATTTGCTTTCGTTGATATGGTTGACATTATACACTGATATTTTATTTTGGTGTATTTCACTTCCAGGAGTATGGACTCACCACACGATGAAACTGATGATGTTCCTCAGCACATTGGTAGACAAAGATTTGATGCGAACGTACGACGGGGCAGGACAGTTATGGCGAGATTGATCAAATTGAGAAGTAAGGGAATCAAGTTACATCTGGAGTGGAATGAAAATGGAAACCCATTCGGTGAGAACGGTAAGTCATTAAATAACTTGATTTGGACTACAGTTCAGGACAGAGTCCTTATTACAGTTCAAAACTGGAAAATGGCAAAAAAAGATTATGAGGATGACATATGGGATGAAGTTCAGGTAACACATTAATTATATTATTGCTCGGTTTGCTATGTTTTACTTAATTTCAATCTTACATATTATATATGTTTTTTTTGTTACAGAGAATTTTTATTATTGATGATTATCAGAAGAACTTCGTGCTAAGAAAAGCCGAAAAACTTATGAGAAAGCTTCGTTCTGATCTTGTCAAATACTACTTGAGGGATGATGATGACAATATCATTGATACACCGCCTTATCTATTGTACGAAGGAATCATCACTCAAGAAATGTGGGATGAGTTTATCAAAACACATACAACTTAGGAATTTCTGGTAATATAATTTTTTTTACTTTCCCTATTACTTGTAGTGTACGTATTTGTAATTAACATTTATACATTGATATGAATCATTTTGATCTAAACAGGAGTTGAGCGAGGAAAATCGCGCTAACGCGCTCAATATGCCATACCGGTACACACAAAGACCTGTTTCATATGCACAGTTAGAAAGAAAAATGGTACGAACTAATTATTATTTCATTTGTAGATAAATTTTTTGAATATCATTTAACTTTAACTAAATTTTCCATGCAGATAGAAGAATCAGGTTTAGGTATTACACAGGTTCCACGACATGATCTGTGGATAGCCGGTGTCACAAATAAGAAAGGTGAAATTCATAGTGAGGAAGCAAGAAGAGTAGCTGAATATTAAGTAAATATTGGATTATGTGTACAATAAATAATTGGCTTTACTTAAATGAACTTGATTTATAATAACTAATATTGTTGTAATTCTTTTTGTGATAGCGACAAGTGTCACAAGAGGATCCTGCGTTGGCGAGCTATGTTGGTCGGGACGATTTGTTGAGTAGAGCGCTTGGAGTACCCGAGTATGATGGCCGTGTTTGGGGTACTGGTTTTGCTATCACCCTATTAGCATACTTCGGACGTCAGAAGCGCCATAGTAGAGGTGACGTTTCCCAGCTGCGTGACGAGATGACTAGTTTCAAGCATCAAATTCAAGAACTTCAAGAACAAATGCGCCATAAGGAACAACGAGAAAAACAATTCTTAGAACAAATGCATTCGTTGCAAGAACAGAATGTGTTGTTAACAACATAAATACAACAGTTTGTGCAGTGTAGGCCAACACAAAATGTTCCCTTCTGTGATAGTCCAAGTGTCAGAGATAGTTGCACTTCCATGCATAAAGTCCCTTTTCCTTTGGTAATTAATTTCTTCTATACTTAACTTTATGTTACATTATAATTTAGCGAACTATGACATATTAAGTCTATTTTCTATAGGGTGAATTCCAATGTAAGTTATATGCCGAGCAAACTTCCAAGCACGTGGTTGCAGTAAGTGCTGCCTACAACACTAATAAGGACATACTACACAATTCACCGCTGCCTGACAACACACTCCAAGTGAGGGTTGACGTCTGCACTAATGAAGACCCCCTCTTACCGATCCCGTCTCAGGATGAGCAAATAATGGTGAAAGATGTTGTAGGTGGCTATATTGTTTGGCCAATAGGTCTTATAAAGCCATATGAAAAGGTCGTTCATTTATAATTCCCTGCATTTTTCCTTCGTACTTCCATATAAAACTGTGATTTAATTTTTTTATTTCGCAGGGCAAGATGTCAAAGTGTTCGACATCACAACCCAAGTCTAAAGCTTCGGCTAGCCAACAGAGCAGAAGGAGACCAACCTCATATCGTGATCAATTAGTATCGATTACACCACAATTGATCGGTGCAGGAGGATGGGAAATACGTCTTGAAAGACATATCTATAATGTTGGCGGTCTAGTTGATTATGTTACTACCGAGGTCATGCATGACATATGTACTCATGATTGGGTTATTGATTCAGCTATCAACTTCTGGATAAGGTACTTAACCATTATCGTTTATCACTGTTATTAATATTTCTTGTTCTATTTCTTTTGTTTTTCATGACACTGTTTGTTTTATATCAGGCATTTATACAATGACTGCTTAATGGATACAAATAGGGTCCAATTCATATTTGTCAACCCTTATCTTGGCTACCATGGGGGTAAAGTAGATATACATGCGTAGTCTAATGATCTAAAAGATTACTTTAGAAAGAGAGTGACACCTACTACGCTATTTTTAGTGGTATATAATGCAGGGTAAGTTATTAGTGGTACAATTTTTGTTTTATTGTTTAACTGTTATCATACCATGATTGTTGAAACTAATTTTTTAAAATATTTTAGGCGCCATTGGATATTGATAGTTATCAATCCAGTGGAACCTTCAGGCTCTCACATTTACTATGTGGATCCTCTAAAAGATGGTCTTCCACAAAACCGTTCTGATATGTTACTATTGTTCAATGGGTAAGCGTACGTGCGTATGTGTAAATATTTGCATATGTGATTGAATAATCAAAAGTCATCAGTTTCTATTTGTTTTGTTAGCTCATTGACTGCGTATTGGTCCTCTGTCTCGTTAAGCTACTCTAAAGCCCAGTAACGGCAGGCACCCTCAAAGCCCAGTAACGGCTGGCACCCTTTCAAAGCCCTGTACTGGCATACACCCTCAAAGCCCAGTAACGGTTGGCACCCTTTTAAAGCCCTGTACCGGCAGGCACCCTCAAAGCCCAGCAACGGCTGGCACCCTTTCAAAGCCCTGTACCGGCAGGCACCCTCAAAGCCCAGCAACGGCTGGCACCCTTTCAAAGCCCTGTACCGGCAGGCACCCTCAAAGCCCAGTAACGGCTGGCACCCTTTCAAAGCCCTGTACCGGCAGGCACCCTCAAAGCCCAGTAACGGTTGGCACCCTTTCAAAGCCCTGTACCGGCAGGCACCCTCAAAGCCCAGTAACGGCTGGCACCATTTTCAAAGCCCAGTAACGGCTGGCACCCTTTCAAAGCCCTGTACCGGCAGGCACCCTCAAAGCCCAGTAACGGTTGGCACCCTTTCAAAGCCCTGTACCGGCAGGCACCCTCAAAGCCCAGTAACGGCTAGCACCCTTTCAAAGCCCTGTACCGGCAGGCACCCTCAAAGCCCAGCAACGGCTGGCACCCTTTCAAAGCCCTGTACCGGCAAGCACCCTCAAAGCCCAGTAACAGCTGGCACAATTCTTTTAAAGCCCAATAACGCTTGGCACAATTCTTTTAAAGCCCTGTACCGACAGGCACTATTCTTTCAAAGCCCTGTACCAACAGGCACCCTCAAAGCCCAGTAACGGCTGGCACAATTCTTTTAAAGCCCTGTACCGGCAGGCACTATTCTTTCAAAGTCCTGTACCAACAGGCACCCTCAAAGCCCAGTAACGACTGGCACAATTCTTTTAAAGCCCTGTAACGGCAAGCTCTATTCTTTCAAAGCTCTGTATCAGCAGGCACTCTCAAAGCCCAGTACCGGCTGGCACAATTCTTTTACGCCCCACCAAAGTCCTATGCTACTAGGCGCTTCACTTCCATTCCAGGTAATCACCTATCTTCACTTGCGTTCTTCTCCCCTATGAACCAAGTAAAGAGGGGCATAGACACTGTATTTTGTCCAAACCCTCTTTGGTTCCAAGGGGGCACCTTGTTCTCTGGCCAGACAAAATACGTGTTCTTATCTTTACTTGCTTCATAGACGAGAATCTCACTTTTCTCAGCTACGAAACAAGTAAAGAGGGGCAACTGTGAACACCCTATTTTGTCCGGGCCCCACTAAAAAAAATACAAAAAAATTGATAATGATTGGTGTCCAAATTGGCAATCATCATTGAAAGAAAAAATAAAAAAAAATGAAAATAAGAAAAAAGAAGGAAATTCTCCTATTGATGATGATCGGTGTCTAAATAGGCAATCATCATTGAAAGGGAAAAAATAAAAAAATGAAAATTAAAATAAATCCCCTCATTGATATGATTGGCATTATCATTCATTAAGGGAAAATAATAAATAAAAAAAACGAAAAATAAAAAATAAAAAAATCTCATTTATGTTGATAGGTTTAAATTAGGAAGTTACTTGTGGGGAGAATAATGAAAAAAAAATTAAAAACGAAAATATCTCCACTAATGGTAATTAGGTCAAGTTAGGAAGTTTTATCAATAGAAAATATAAAAAATAAAAAAATGAAAATTAAAAAAAAAATCTCCATTGATGGTGATTGGGTCAAGTTAGGTAGTTCTTAACATAAAATACAAAAAAAAAATCAAAAAACCAAAATTAAAAAAAAAGGGAGCATTTTTGAAGAAAACCCTACCTTGAGACTATAAATAGGAGTGCAAGGGTTGAAGTAAAGGGGACAAGAATTTTGGGAGAGCAAGGAGATAAGGTATGTGGTTGAGTTTTCATCCTTTTCTTTGATTTCACGTTTACATCTCATTTTTTTTTCTCTCATCTAATATCCCTTGGTTCATACTTACCTCATCATGCCTCATGCTTACCTCATCATTCATGCACTATGACTTTATCCAATATGCATTACATTACTTTACTTTGTATTATGATGTTGCTGGACGTGTTTTAGCTCATTGTGGTCTTGTGGATTTGTATTTTATTGTCCAACTGAATTATCTCATACATAGGCAAGAGGTATGATATTGGTAGGGAAAGAATTGGTTCCAAAGACAGGAGCAGTTCATAAAAGAAGCCTCAAAATGGAATTCTAGAGTAGTGGGGAATGTTGCTAAACATAAGAGAGAGATTATTCGAAGACTAGAAGGTATTGACCAAGCCAGGAGTAGAGCGGGTTGGCAAAATGGACTCTACAAGATTGAGAAGCAGCTTTAGGACAGGTATCATAAAATTGCTTTGCAAGAGAAAATGATCTGGTACCAGAAATCTAGATGTAAGTGGCTAAGTGGTGGGGATAGAAATACAAAATTCTTCCATGTAAGTGTAATGGCTAAGAGGAAAAGAAGTAAAATTGAGGCCTTACAAGATGAGAACGGTGACTGGGTTTTTTATGAGTCGCGATTGAGAGGCTTGGCCCTAGATTATTTTTGGAAACTCTATTCGGCTGAGAACACATCTTCTCCTTTGTCTCCCTGGATGGCGTGCTTCCCGTCATTAAATGCTCGACAATTAGACCTTCTGCAAAGACATGTTTCCCCTATTGAGATCAATAATGCAGCTTTTGAGCTGTGTGCTTTCAAAGCTCCGGGTCCATATGGTTTGAATCCTCATTTCTTTCATTCTTATTAGAATATTGTGGGTCAGAAGATATGTGACCTAGTGTTCAGGATTTTTGCCAACCCGGAGGATATCCAGGAAATAAATCAAACGAACATCACCCTAATCCCCAAGGTTGATCAATCTTCTTCTATGAAAGACTTTAGGCCTGTCTCTTTATACAATGTGAGCTATAAAATTGTCAGCAAAGTGATTACCAACCGCTTTAAAGGTGTCATGAGCCATCTTATTACAGAGAATCAGTGTAGCTTTATCGAAGGAAGGCAAGGGGTAGACAATATCATTATAGCTCAGGAGGCCATTTATACCATGAGAAACAAGAGAGGTAATAAGGGTTATATAGCCGTGAAAGTGGATATGGAAAAGGCTTTAGACAGACTTGACTGACGTTTCCTTGAGTTCACTTTTCACAGTTTAGGCTTGGGAGGGGACTTTGTTAAGCTAACTATGAACTGTGTTTCATCCCCCTCCATGAGCATTATCTGGAATGGCATAACCTCAGAAAGTTTCAGTTCTTCAAGGGGGTGAGGCTGGGCGATCCTCTGAGTCCGTATATGTTTGTCCTATGTATGGAACTGCTCGACCAGTTAATCCACCAGGAAGTTGAAATGGGAAATTGGCATCCTTTAAAGCTGAGCACCTCTGGTCCTAATATATCCCACCTCTTTTTTGCAGATGACCTTGTGCTTTTTGGGGAGGCCTCCAACGAGCATATGATGGAGATTCGTAATGTTATGGAACTTTTTTGCCGGGTCTCTAGACACAGGATAAATCTGAATAAATAAAAAATGTTTGTATCAAAAAATGTCCATTTCAATAGGGCTTACGAGATGAGCCAGATTGTAGGAGTTGGTCTGACCGTTGATCTTGGGAAATATTTGGGTGTCCCTCTCCTGCACAAATGCATGGTTAAGATGACTTTTGCTTCGCTACTCCAGAAGGTGAGATCAAAACTAGCTAACTGGAAAGGAAAATACCTGAGTATTGCAGGTAGGTCAGTCCTCATCAAGTCAGTCCTTTCTGTAATACCTTAATACCAGATGCAATCCACTCTTGTTCCGAAAGGGGTGTTATCAACAATTGAAAAACTAAGTAGAGACTTCTTTTGGAACCAGCATGATGAATCTGAGAAATTGCATCTGATCTCATGGGACATTCTGAAACAAAGGAAGTGTGAAGGAGGTTTGGGAATAAAAAACTTCATTACCAAAACAAAGCTTTTCTCATGAAGCTGTGCTGGAGTCTAATCAAAAAACCGGAAGCCTTATAGGTGAAATGCTTGCGAACGAAATACTCATGTGGATCTACTTCAGTTCCACATGTACAGAGGTGGCGCAACCAATCGGCGGTATGGAGTAGAATTGTGACCATTTGGGAGGATTTCAAGAAGGGTCTTGGTAAGAATCTGAAAAGCGGCCGAACCACACTAGCTTGGCAGGAATGTTGGGCCCCCATAGACAAGCCTCTTAAATTCTTCATTGATAAGAATATGCACTTAATAGATATGGATGCCTAGGTTTCTCCTTTAGGACTCAAGCGGGTCATTCGGATAGAGCCAAATGGGACACCTTCCTTCCTAATTGGGTGGTAGAAAGAATAATGTTGACGACTCCACCAATGGGAATTGATGATGATATTGTATGTTGGTGGAATGCTCTTGATGGCAACTTTAGTGTAAGATCGGCATATGACTTAATCTATCATCAGCACAACCAAAGACATCAACGTCATTGGCAGACTTTGTGGCGCTGGGGAATTCCTGAAAGAGTCAAACTCTTTATGTGGCAAGTATTTCATGAGAAACTTCCTACAAATGTGATAAGAGCGAGACACAACCCGAGCATATTAAACACTTTTCCTTTTCAGTGTGATCATGAGGAGAGTATCCTACATATGCTGAGAGATTGTGAGCAAGCTCAGAGTGTATGGTCTAATTTAACTAACAGCCTATACTATACTATGTTTTTTTTTTGGTAATTTGCAGGAATGGCTCAATTGGAATTTACATCACTCACCAGGAAACAACAAGATGGCTAGATGGTCATGGCAACGAGTCTTCAGTACCGCATGTTGGCTCCTATGGAAGAACCGCTGCCGCCAAGCATTGAAGGGACAGCTAACAGCCTAACCGAAATTGTTCACAAATGCATATATTAGCTCTCAGAAGGGGTGGAGAACAGCAGTTTTCGTCACCAGATTTTCCAAGTTCCAGAAAGAGGGGTTCTCCACTGGCAACCTCTAGATGCGGGCTTTTATCGTCTAGACATTGACGGGTCAGTTGCCAGCGGAGGGTAGGCCGCCTGCGGAGGTGTTATACGCGATCATCTAGGTAACTGGGTACGTGGATTTCAACAGAAGTTAGGACATACTTTTCCCAACTACTTCATAAATCCATGCAATCCAATGAGGCCTTCACTTATGCAAAAATATAGGCCTGAAGAAAATCAAGTTGTTCACAGATTCATTATAGGCAATCCATTTATTATCCACTCGCTGTGATACCGACCACCCTTTGTATGACATTGTTTTGGATACTAGATCTCTTGTTTACAGGGATTGGGATTTAGAAATCTCGCATACTCATAGGGAAAACAATCGTTGTGCTGACTATCTGGCATGAAAGGCACACATGAACCCACAGGAATACGTGGAAATAGGGGTCTCTCCAATGGAATGTACTCATCTTTTTGCTTTTGATTGTGGTTTGTTACCACAAGAACATTCTGTAGGTCCTACCTTGTAGATATTGTAACCTTACAACCTTTGCTTGCCTTTGAAATAAAAAAGAAAAGAAACAAGCAAGCAGCATCATCAATTTATGCAGTGGCTTTCTTCTGAACTCGATGAGACTAAAGATGATACTCTCGGATTCCCTTTTCTCCTTTCCTTCTCAGAATTTCATCTCCACCCTTAGATAAAAAAATAAATGGTTCAGATTTAACCCTCAAATATTGGACCTATATATATATATATGGGAGTAAGGCGGCCAAGAGCCTCTGATAAGCTCATTTTATTACCACACTTTCTATGGATCTTATTGTTGATTAGAGCATTTTTATGGGCTAAAAAATATGTAATTTGTCATAATATGAGGACATGGATGCTACTTGATATTTTTTGCTAAATGCAGGGGTAAAATGGAGTAAATAACAAGAGTTGAAATTTTAATGGAAAGCATTCAAGTTCAATGGACCCTAGCTGGCGCACAATAACAAGATGGGAAGGCCTAGCTTGACACGTGGAATTAAAGAAAAGAAGATCAATCTAACGTAGAGAGGGAATGGACTTTCATCTGGAGATATAATTCTTTAAAGAAAACACTTGGTGGGCTCCGCCATGTGAGGGGATGAGAAAAAGGAACAAACAGAGAGCTGAGGAGGAGGATTTATTTTTCTATCGAGGTCAAGGCTTGGGATTCGCTGTCACTTGGACTTGGACTTTATTTTTTACTCTGCTGGGACGCAAGCTTTGGGGACTCCACCACTCATTCTTTCGATTCACTTCATCTCCATTTCTTCTCAGCTTTTTCCTGGAGGAGGTTACCATGGCCGAGCTGCAGATTCAATTCATTGGAGTTTATTCGAGATCCATGAGCAGCTAGACTTCTATTCTTCCTGAGATTAGCAGCCGATGCTGGAGCATTGAGCAAAATAGGGAGTTTCTATTGGATTCTTTCTTTCCGCAGATTTACGATTCATGTGTATCTGTTTAGAACATTGGAGTTGTACTTCTCGGATAGATTTAGACTATATTCATTGTGAAGTATGATTTGTGTTGCACCTAGGTGTCTAATGCTCTCTGACTTAGAGTAGGTTTGATTGCATTCTGTGGTTCGTTGGAACTGGATTGTGTGATCGGATTGATTGATTAATAATGAATGTTGTTCAATATTCATTTCAGGAGTTCTAGATGCAATATCTAGTTATACTTGATAGTGAGTATGATCGATGGTGTTGTTTGAGCTATAATTAGGTAGAAACTTTATAACTTGTGATAATGCAATGAAAGCTAGGCATGAATCTCAGGAAGATGTATTCATCATTTGCGTACTGTTTTACACATTCTCAAATTAGAAAATTAAAAAAAAAACAATAGAAATAGATATAATTTTAGGTAATGGTCATGCTTTCAACAAGCTTCTTTGTTCAATTAATTTGTGTAAGTGCTCTTAATGTTGAGATTCAAGGTTACTTTGCTCCTCAAGAGAATCGACCTAGGTTGCAATACTATATTGCATATTTAGTGTCCTAGTATTTTGATAAAACTCACACGACAAAGTTAATCAGCCTCTCCACCACGTGATGTCTCCGCTTCGCCTCCACTACAATAAAGTGACGTCGTTTTGTATAAAAAAACAAAACCAAGACGTGTTACTTGTTTCAGACCCTTGTGTCTAATGGTGCCGAGGAGGAAATTCATCTTTTGTCTCCAAAACAACGTTATTGGTAGCACTGTTTAGAGAACCGGACCGGACCGGGCGGTCGGACCGGTTGGACCGTCGGCCGGTCATTGAAACGGGCCGGATTTATGCATTGAGCCGTTTTTCTTAAGGAGCCGTTTTGGACCGTCGTTTAACCGGTTTTGAGCCGGAAACCGTTATTGAGCCGGAAACCGGACCGGTTTTTCAAAAACCGTCCGGTCCAATAAAAAAGCAGGAAATTTTTTTTTCTGCAATTTTTTTTATATTTGATGCTGAAAAAAAATTTAAAAAATGGCATATAAATTTTAGACATGTTA
This sequence comes from Inga oerstediana, assembly GCA_963210345.1. Classification (NCBI taxonomy): domain Eukaryota; kingdom Viridiplantae; phylum Streptophyta; class Magnoliopsida; order Fabales; family Fabaceae; genus Inga; species Inga oerstediana. The sequence continues at coordinate 57,737,387 of OY723407.1, read as the reverse complement.
TTTTAATTTATTAATATTATATGTTACTATTTTTTTTGCTAAGTATATTATATATTACTAATTTTAATAATATGGTTTGTTATAAACTATTTTATAAAAATGCTTTTGAAGAAAAAGGCAATGATGTTTATCCTCAAGCTAAGTGATATGGTATAATATCTTTCAAGAAACTCATGCTTGGATCAATCAAGAACCACCAATATTTGGCGATTCATGAAATTATTATTGTTAATACATTTTGTTAGGTTAATGATTGATTTAATGGTCTTCCTTAAATGATATTTTGTTACTTTATTAACTTCATATGAAATTGGACTGAAGATTAATTATAATATATAATATATATTATTTTTAAATTTAATTATTACGTCACCGGTCCGACCGAACGGCTCGACCGTTTCAACCGGTTGAACCATGACCCTTTGACCTTTCCGGCTCGACTTCCGGTCCAGCTTTTAAAACATTGATTGGTAGTGCCTGGTCCGTGGAATAAATAGTTAAAGGGTCGCTGGTTTTCATCACTTTTATTTGCTGGGGCTTCATTGATTTTTCTTTTTCATTTTATTTTTAGTCACTACAAACACGTTCAGAGGCCAAAAGAAAATTTTCCCATACTATTTCTGCGTTACCACGAGAAGGATTGGAGAATAACCCAATTGAAGTACTTTCCCCATATTTTCTTGCCAACCAAACAGACACCCAAAAGAAAATATCTACTTTCCATAAGTTCACGAATCAGGAAAAACATATTTCCCTTCAGACATACAGGATTGTTGAGCAGTTATTGTGGAAATTAAATCAAAGCTATAGACATTTCATTTCTAGGTTTTTACAATTTTAAACTCATGTCCGTCGTCTTATTTTATTTTGTAATATTTGGACTTTGTATTAATCTTTTTATAAATAGCATTTTGATCTTTTATAGAAAAAAAATCAAAACCACACAACTTTTATTTTACAAACGTGTGGCCTCCATTATGAATTAATCAAGAATTTTTGCACCGTTCTTTTTTTTTTTTTAATACAAGATACCCAAACTAACCAGTACTACTAATTAAAACCTGTCGTGAGTCCTTGTTGAGGAATGTAACAAGACCAGGTTGAGCTGTGTTAACGGCGCGTAGAACCCGTGGTAAGCTCCAAGGCCCTCTTTAGCAAGAAAATTCGCTGCAGCATTGCACCTCCTGTCAGTATAGGTAAGCCGAACCTCCCATGCTCTTTCAGTCATCCCGCGAATCTCATGGACCACCGAGCTATGCACGTGTTCATCATTAATAACTCGCCTATAGCCAAGATCCCATGCAATTTTGAGTCCATGTAAGCATCCCCATAGTTCTGCATGAGAGAGGAATGTTTCCATTGATTTTTCTCTTCATTTACTCTCCATTGAGGGTATCTATCATTAGATCAACTTTCAGTTGTTGAGATTTATCATAGTAGATTTTGATTATAATGATATTATTTACATATTATTAAATTCCAACCATTAAAAGTTGATCTAATGGTAGATACCATCAATGGAGAATAAATGGAGAGGGAAATCAATGGAAACACCCCTCTCCCGTTCTCCATAGAGAGCATCACCATCATTTTTTGCACTGTTCTTTAATATTGATAAGAAAATTGCATTATCGTACATTATATGTTTTATGACGCATGTAAATCTTCCTAGTGTTATAGGTATATTTCCTACTTAACCCAAAATTCATAGACTTGTGCGCCATTGCCCATTAATCCAAGACTCAAAGATGTGAAAGGCCAGGGACACACACACACGTATGTATGTATGGACAACTCTTTAAATAAGATTATACTTGATTAAAAATATTTGCAAACGAGTTGAATTTATATAAACTAAGAGTAATAAAACTACACGCTCAATATAATACGTGTGCGTAGAACGTAAAATCGGAGGATTTGGACGCGCGTGGAAAACAAAGTGAGGCAAAAATAAGGGGAGGGGATGCTAGGAAAAAAAACTTTCAAAAATAATAAAAATATTTACTATTTTTGAGAGTTTATCCTTCTAATTTTCTTTCCCCCCTAAACATAAGATGAGTTGGTTCCCTCAAGGTTGGCCTATACAAACATAATCTCGTCAAATTTACAATATTCCTCGTTAGCGGAGGGGCTTGACACGTGGACGCTTTGCTCAGGTTTAATGCTCATTGAATTGGTTCCGCTGTGGTGTGATGTATATTATTCAAATATAGTTTTAACGATTCAGATTTAAAATTTTTAATTAATAATTTTTTTTAAAAAAACTTACAGTTTAGATACTATCTGTATTTTATATTTTGTACACATTAAATTTTTTTTAAAAAAATAAAGTAAAAATAAAAAATATTTAATCTAAACCACATCCAAATAATTAGATCTGTGTGGGTACCCAAGGGTGATGAGCTCTTGGCACTAATTAGTTTGTTTGCCGGCGGAACCTTTCATCTCTGCATCTAAGTCAAAAAGTCAGCCATGAGATACACAAACACAAAGACAGAGTCAACGTCCCTTTTTTGTGAAAAAAATAATAATAATAAAACAAAGAAAACGTTAGTTTTGGCTCGGTCCTCCATATCTCACTATCGCGCTGCTTTAATGATTAGGAATAGAACCGACCGTGGAAAAACAGAGACTAAGATCAGGTCGTCGAACTTCAAGCTCGTTCCTTCATCATTGTGGGGTCCACTGAGTCAGAGGAAATGTTCTCTCCCTAATCGTAATTTAATCCCATATTACTTAATCTCAGAGTCTAATTAAAATTCTCTTTATCAAGGTAAATTCTAATACTCAAATTCACATCTAATGGTAGCCAATCATCAAACGGACATAATAAAACGAGATTAAATAACCAAAATTAACATAAATCATAACTAAATAATTATTGAAATAAAATTTAATTCACTAGTGAGTTCATAGTTTTTCTAAGTTTAAAAAGAAAATTAGCCATACATGGTTAAAATAAAATCCATAATAAAATAAAAAAATTCAGATTCAAAGAATAAAGAGGAAGAAGAAAAGAGAATAAATCTATTAAAGACTCCCTTTATTTCTCACTTGATCTCCGTTATTCTGTGTTTCTCGTTCTGCTGTTCTGATGTCTTTCGCTCGGCACTCTCTCCCCCCTTTTATAGATGTTGTACTTATAGGACAAAACTCATGAATACCAAATAAATCACAAATTAGAGTACATGAATTTTCCTATATCAATAGCGGAAGACTTATAAGAATTACCTCTCGCCATTGCTAAGCTTTGATCGAATGGAGAACTCATAAATCCTGATAAAAGAGAGCTGCAAAAGAATTGAAGATAGGATATGATTGTCAGATCTCTTTCTGACTGGCTGTGGGGCACAGCGATGGCAACTGGGTTAAGAGCCGTCGCCAGTCAGGGAACCTCAGATGAGCAGATAGGGTTTTTCCTTGTACGCTCAATTTAGACGGCTATCAACTTAATTGTGTATTTTCCACCATCAGAAAAACCACATTAATAACCAATAACCCTAATCATGAATTGGGCCTAAATCTGACTAACGGGCCACACTCTGGATATTTTAATTAATTACCTAATTAATAATTAATAATAATTATAATATATATTAAAATATCTAACATTCTCCCACTTGGCCCGTAACTAACGTCAGTTGCCCTATTCAGATTAATTAAGGCTATGCTGCAAGAATCACGGCGATAAGTCCCCTTAAGTCGAGTATTATCTTCCATGTATTACATAGCAGCACCCTTGCTTAATGGGTTAAAACTTTATGAATAAACCTTAAATGTTTATTCGGTTCCTTCTTGAATATTTGTCAATCTCGATAACTAGGTACCAATATGAGACAACAAACTCCAACTTGAATTTCATCATTTATCAATACCCTATTTAGATCACTCAATGTGATCCAAGTCACAAATAAAGTATTTGATCCTTCAATGTCTCTAAATGCATGCAATTCATTTAAGGATCTATACTTCAAGTGTCTATGACCTATTGACTTTATGGTCACACAACACCCTTAATGGGTTTAAATTAATTTAAAACCACATGATGAAATTCTTTAACCGGTAATCTTATGACTTGCCTCCAAGAATGACTAGATTAAGCAATTCATGGTGGAACTAAGCAATCAGTGACTACTTAGCAATCTTATATTCCTCCATAATGCAATTTGTTCAGTAAACGTAAAAATGCATCATGATGTTAAACATTTTATGGCTAACACATCATACTAAACTAAACAAATCAAATCTAATCATTCTCCTATATGTAGAGCATGAAACTTAATGTACATTTTAAAATGTACTTCATGACCTGCAGCTTTTCAATTATTATTCAAGCAATAATATGTTTGATAATCCTCCTAAAAGTCCCTTGCAATGGCATTGCTCGTTTGTGTGCACATTCAAGCAAGCCTGCACCTAGGAAACCAAATTAGAAGGAACGGAATATAATGATATTAGAAACATATAGACAATTAAATCATATTCTCATAATAGATATTAAATACAACAACCACCATCTATCTATAAATGTTCAAATACATGTGATCATAGGTTTCTTATGACATTCCCAAGTGTTTTGAGAACAGTTTCCTTATGCATTCCAAAAGAATACTACACTTACCCTAGTCCTATCACAAATTTGAACAATGATGATTTTGTTATATATAACATCTTATGTCAAAATTCACAAGCAATGAGTGAATCATCATTTTGTTCAATATAGATGATTCAACTCCCACTAATCTAGTGATATAAATAGTACTATGATGCTTTCAGCATTATCACATATGTGATTGCATCATAACACATTATTTACCACTAATGTGAAAATGCATGTGAGGACGGTTTCTCAATTTTGCTAACTAAATTCTCCTCATAGTTTATGTGACCTTTCTTTTAGTTCACAAACATCTCTCCTTGTTACTATAATGGAAAGATGCTAATGGAAATTAGGGTCCCTCTCATTGTTTATGCTCTAGTCAGATTACTTGAAATACATGATGTATTATTGGTAGCAATTGCCAAATTTAAATTGTCATTTGGTCTTAACCCAATCTGTTAATAGATTGAAGTTGTACAATAAGAGCACCATCTATCAATTTAGAATATCCCTTGCTTGTTTCGGGATACTTTTCCTAATAATTGATAGAGTCCTTAATGTTGATACTTCTTATTTCAAACATGACCAATTGAAAATTTCAAAACTTCGTTATGTTTCACATTTACCTCAAGAAGAAGAGTATCATGTAAAACCAATGTTCTATCATGATTAGAGGTTACAACCTGTTATGTGTAATCATCCTGAATGAGTTTGATCACTCCCACTAATCATACCATTTCTTAATAATTTGGCATTTCAAAATTACTACACACCTTCTAAAATAGAAAGGATAGCTCAATAGAATTCTCAAGATCTCTCTGCATCTTCACCAAAATATGCAGTCTTAATCTCTAGGATGTTTTCCATCCACATTCTTTCATTTACAAGACAATTCTATATAAACTGAGTTTCCAACTATCAAAATTTAAAAGGGTTTAAACATAATTTTGTTGGAAACTCATCTAAGATATACAGTTGTCTTGAATGCATTCTTTAAGAGGAAAACATATAGGCTAAATTACTATCCTCAACCATGTACTCATCATGTCATCCATCTCTTCTAATTGACTTTACTGTATTAATCTGTTTACCAGATTAAATTACCCACTTCTACTTTATATTCTCTAAAAGTATCAAATGACACTACTTAATTATAAAGCAGAAGATGTTCAGGTATTAGAAGAGTCAATTAAATCAGGATGAACTATTTCATCTGTTAAAACAAAACCAATCGCAAGTGTATATCCACTACTGCCTCCAATCAAGCCACTAATCATAGACAGATTAAACTTGATATGTCTATTATTTTATGACTTTAGGGTTGGTAGCTTGATGTCCCTTATTTAAAATCTCATGCTTTTCTAAAAGGGAGCAACACTTATATAAACACATTTACAATGAATACTTATTATCCATGCATGTATTCATGAAAATGAGTAATAAATCATGAGATAATAAACAAAGGATCTATTTCACCAAGATTAATGGAGACATCTTACCCTATGATGAAGAATCACTTAATAGTCAACAAAACAATGCAACAACATTTATAAGAATTTCTAAATATGTCTCTCAGCCTATCAACAACCATTGACTTTACTCCTTTCTTTATGTACTTTTAATAACTAGCTCTTAACTGAGATTACTTTATTAAGACAATAATGTTATCTCATTTCTCATGCTAGCATTATAAATACTAGAGCTTTTCTTAATGTCAATTTTGTCCTAATGGCAGAAGTTCTCTTTATAGGCTTAATTGTCTCTAATAAATTATATCAAACTAAATAATTGAATAGATAACCATCATGCTGCAAAGTCAAAATCAAAATTAAATCATACTTACAAAATTGCTATAAGAGGCAAGCAACCATTGCATATAGGTGTATGTTTACCAATGTAAATCATACAATTATAAATTCGTATAACTAAAGTTTACCTGTGGGCAAAGACATTAGCATAGCATGAATTTATCTCAAATTGGTGAAACTGGAATGCATTTATATCCCCTAATACCTGTGGGCTACTTAGAGAATATAATGTTGTTCCATTTCACCCTAATTAAAACTATGATTATAGTTATCTACCTGTGGGCAAAGATTAACTATAACCATACATTTAATTACAATTGATGTCGTTAAATCTTTGAGTGATGTATTTTGTTCATTAGAACAAAATAGAGTGTATGTACCTAGTGAAGATGCTGTGGCTACTCCTCGATTCTACATAATCATCACAAGACATCACATCATTGTGTATACTAATTGTACATATGAACATAATTTGATATGGTAAAACCTTATGTGATGATTACTTATGCATACAATATGTGCATAAGGATGCTGTAGCTATTCCTTAAACAAAATATGTATACTAATCACTAATATCAAATATATACAATTTAAATATCATATATGTATACACAATGTCAATGGGAATCCTAATTAATTAATTTAATCAACTTCTGAAGATTAATATTTTAAATCCATGTATGATTATTTATGCATGTTGTGAGAGGGCGCTGTAGCTACCACTCTAGCATGCAAGTTAATCATAAATATTAATCATGTGCAGTTAAATTCTGTATATGCACAACTTTATGGAGGATTTAATCAATTAATTTAATCAACATAAGTGACTAAATACAATCCTCCCATTTTGATTAAATTAATATTATCAATTAAATAGAGTTGATATTATAAAACATAAAAGTGATTATTTATACATACAACAGAGGATGCTGTGGCTAAGCCTCTAGATGCATGTTAATCACAAATACCAACCTTGTGCATTTAAATTCCAAATATGCACTAAAACTTTAATGAGAATTTATTTAATAGATTGATTTAATCAACAAAATGTGACTAAATAATCAAGAAAAATAAATTCTCCCACTATTTTGTGCATCCAAATTAAAACTAATATATGCACTTCTTGATGGAGGGATTAATTAATTAATTTGCTCAACAAGGTCCCTAGATAATTAATTAAAAACTCTCCCACTGTTTTATGTATTCAAAAAATTGTTTAAAGAATTAATTTTGGCATATTTCAATTTAAATTAAGTTTTGCAAAAATTAGAATAGTTAGATGATTGCCCAAAATGAATTATCGATATATTTAGACAATTAAGTAACATGTCAAAATGATTTTTGCAAATTTTCTAGAATATGAAAAATGCCAAGGTTAACCCCTTTTCTTAATTTAAACAATTAGATGTGACATTATCAAAAATATACATAAAACAGAAGTTAATTTAATAAACAGTGAACAAAACCTTTTCTGAAAATTAGATCTTTATAGCCCAGCTAAAGAAAAAATGTAACAGAGCCCATACAATATTTTCCAGAAAAGAGATAAGATAATAAAGGCCCAAAAATTGATCAAAAAACGTCATCTTTAAAATTGTAAAAGCCCATAAAGCCTTAAGGCCCATGTTACTAAAATCTAAGAGTTCAACGCCAAAAAGATAAAATCTATTAATTTTGCCTCGGCCCAGATGCTTATATCGGCCCAAAATCGGTTTCCAGAAAATAAAAATAAAACTGAATCAAGCCTGAAAACGCGTCCAAAAAAAAATTGCAGGCCCAGAGAATTGAGCCTAAAATCTTCAACAGCCCAAAGCACACGCTAGGCCCATCCGCATAAGTGAAACGCTGCACTTCACTGGGACCTAACGACGCCGTTTCTCATGGAAGGAGGAAACCTTTTCTGGATGACACAAAACGACGCCGTTCTATGCTTCTTCCTCACACCGTCAGAGCCCTAATGCCCGACCAATGACCCGACGAGGACCCGGTTGCAGACCCTGATGGGTCTGCCGCTTGCCTCAATTCCAGGTGCCATTACCAGGCGATCAGAGAGCTCGACGCTGGAGATTCCGGTGGCTCCCACGGCGTTTCGTCCGCCTTCCCCAAAAAGTCGGATCTCTAGGACCTAAGGACGACCTGGTTACAGACTCAGAAAGTCCATCGTTGCCCACGATACTAGGTCACGTCGCGTGCCGCGATTCCAAGTGATAATCGTAGGCGATCCTCAAGCTCAAAATGGTGGCGATTTCGGTGGCATTAATCTCAAAGAACAAGAATAAACATGATCTGGAAATCTCGTTGGCATAATCTCTCAAAATCAACACAGAATCGAAACAAAAATTTAAGTTTCAAATCAAAACAGAGAACGCGATTTATGGGTTCTTCAATTTTCCGATGAAGAACCGACGGCGATGACATTCACAGCATGACAGTTACGAATCAAAACACAACATAAGGCAAGAAATCAAAATAGAGATGCGATTTCGGACCCTATCCAAAACTTAAATCTCTAAACCCAAATTACAAGCAATGTTCGAAACGGTCAATGAACAGAGTTATGAGATGCTTCCTAAGAGCCATCGACGAAACAAGATTCACAGAGACAGTAGATGAGCAAAATCTAAAAATCCATATATTTTGAAAGATTGATCATAAAGCATCAAATCGGATCCTCCGACACTGTATGAAGGCGATGATGATTCCTTGGGTGAAATTAATCATCCTCACATCTCATAATCCGAAAATCATGTAAACAATTTAACATGATAAACAATTTATTAATAATAAATTAAAAACTCAGATGAATTAATTTTCAGCAATAATATAATTCATCTGTTTAAGAAATCTGATCTCAAATCCAGGCTATGGAATCCGTGTAAAATTACTACGGGAAGCTTAATTTAATTCCATACTTAGATCATCCCCGATCAAAAAGTAGAAGGCAGAGGATCAGAGAGTGTGGCTCTGATACCACATGTAGGACAAAACTCATGAATACCAAATAAATCACAAATTAGAGTACATGAATTTTCCTATATCAATAGCGGAAGACTTATAAGAATTACCTCTCGCCATTGCTAAGCTTTGATCGAATGGAGAACTCATGAATCCTGATGAAAGAGAGCTGCAAAAGAATTGAAGACAGGATATGATTGTCAGGTCTCTTTCTGACTGGCTGTGGGGCACAGCGATGGCAACTGGGTTAAGAGCCGTCGCCAGTCAGGGAACCTCAGATGAGCAGATAGGATTTTTCCTTGCACGCTCAATTTAGACGGCTATCAACTTAATTGTGTATTTTCCACCATCAGAAAAACCACATTAATAACCAATAACCCTAATCATAAATTGGGCCTAAATCTGACTAACGGGCCACACTTTGGATATTTTAATTAATTACATAATTAATAACTAATAATAATTATAATATATATTAAAATATCTAACAGTACCACGCCGATTTTCGTATTTTTTTTTCTTTTCCAAATCTTTATCCGTTTCCATTCGATAGATATATCCCATCTCTTTGTCAGTGCAAATCTTGGCAATAACTGTTTTAGGATTTTTTCTTGTGTGGACCCCGCATCACATCTCACCAAAGCAATGCCTTGTGTTTCCTGATAGCCCACGTCATGGGAGATCTATTATCCTTTTATTTAGATATCATATACGATTGCTTGCTGCTAGCTCAACATGGACTTTCGCTACCTCTTCTACTTCAATAGCTGTGGACTGTGGTCCCATAGATTGCTCATAGCTTATGCTCTTCCATTGCAACTACTTTTTTTTTAGAATTTGATTCTATCTTTTTCTTTATATAATATCTCCTACATCATAAAATAGGATATAAATAGATTTTATATCAATATTTTTTTTTATCCTAAACTTAAGTAAAGGATAAAACATATATAAAAGATAATTAAATAGGTATAAAATATTAATAAATTTAATCAATTTTATCCTAAAATCTTTACCTATTTAATTCTAAAATATGTATTTATCAAATTCCTCCACACTTGAACATTTACTTGTCCTCGAGCAAAAGAAAGAAAATCATTATTTGAACAAAAAGCACATTAATTATGAAATTCCTAAACAGAGAGCAGCATACCACCACACTTAAATCATACTATCAAATTCTATTTAGTTTAATGTCTTATAAGAATGGTCACTAAGCCAATAGCCTTAAACAATTGTAATAATCTCTTAACGTCCCATGATCAAAGGATTAATAAATAATAAGTGTAACAATAAGATTAGTAAAGGAATATTACACTACTAAACTCCTTTAGAAAAATTCAAATGCCCTTGCTCAACCAAGCTTTTCATTTAATTTACTAAGAATCATCAGGTAGAAAATTGGTTCATTTATTTTCTTTCTTTCTTTTTTTTCTTTCTTTTTTCTTTTATCTTGAGCTGTTGTGGTCCCCTTTTGACGCGACCCTGCACATGGGTAATGCAACACCGATTACTCAATTACTCCAACAAATACCTCAAGAGGCTTTTAGCCCAACTCATAGCCCTCTTTGACTTTACCGTTTGACGTGAGTGCCAACATTGGTGATGTAGTGCCCCCGGTTACTAAGTTAGGTCTAAAGAAGCCATTGGAGTTGTGTTTCTTATTCTTTGCTTTTTTTCTTCTTCTTCTTTTTTCACCTGAGTCATGCCCTACTTAGCCAGCAGAGGTCATCATCTAATTTCCTAAAGAAATCAGGTAGCAAAATATTCATAAACTAATAATTTGTTGATCATATTACAAACTACTCCCTATTCTCATAGTCCATCTCAAGATTTATACAAAAAATCAAGGCTTAGAGGCTTAATTGAGACATTCTTTTCTATTTTAATTTTTTTTCAATAGCACTCTCTAAGATGGGGAAGGCTCAAAGTTAAGGTCAATCCTAAGCAATGCAAAAATTTCAACTTTTACCAAGAAAAATTCTTTTCAATTGCATAAGGACAAGCACAAAAAAAAATCATATCCTTCCCCCACACTTAAATCAAACATTGTCCTCAATGTTGCAAAAATCAATAAAAGGGAAATGAACTAGTACTCCCCTGGTTTAATCTCTGATTCTGATGTGGAGTTCTTCGTCTAGTACCATGCAGAATGTTTTAAATTTTGAGAGAGGAAACAATGCATGAGCAAGAATTTTTAGCCACAAGAGGAGCGATCATCTTTAAACCTGAATAAAAATAAGAAAGGAAAAAAAAAGAAAAATAATAAATGAAAACCAAATTATTGGGTTGCCTCCCAACAAGCGTTTGTTTTATAGTCTTCAGACTAACTATGTCAGAAGGTCATGGAGGTTGAAACAAGCAGTACCAATGTAATGCAGAGAAGGATGAAGAGGTGTTCAAAACTTGCTCACTTTGCCTATAAACATTCTCCACAATATTTTTTTCAACAGCGATAGTTGTTTTAAGGGGCTCTTTAGTGGTAAATGAATCCAATTCAGTTGGATTGAGATCATCCATCACAACAACCTTTGCACATTGTTTAAACTCATTCTAATACTCTGTTGCTTTGTCCCTCTTAAACTTGACTTGCTCATCACCAAGTCGTAGAATTATCTCTCCTTGTTTGACATCCACTAATGCTCTTGCAGTAGCTAGGAATGGTCTCCCAACAATTAGTGGAATGTCTTGATCCTCTTCCATGTCAAGAACAATGAAGTCAGCATGTATATAAAAGATCCAACTTTCACCAGCACATCATTAATGATACCATATGGATAAGATAAACTTTGATATGCTAGCTTAAGTGTAACAGTTGTAGGATTGGCCACCCCTAGCTGAAACTTCTTAAAAAAAGATAGGGGCATAAGATTCACAGCAGGCTCTAAATCACACAGTGCACAACCTTCAAATTTATCACCAATCACGCATGGAATAGTAAAAGAACCAGGATCCTTACACTGTAAAGGAACATTAGGCTTAATGACACTAGTGATCTCCTTGGTTAGTGCTATCGTTGCAAACTCAGTAAAATGCTTCTTCTTATTCAACATCTCCTTTAGGTACTTAGCATACTTAGGCATTTGCTCCAAAGCTTCTATTAATGGGATGTTGATGTGTAATTGCTTGAAGATATTCAGAAACTTCTTATATTGCTCATCAAATGCCTTCTTTTGAAATCTTTGAGGAAATGGTAGAGGTGGTCTCCTTTTAAGAGTCTCAGTAGTTGTCACCTTTTTCTTTATCTCCTTCGTTTGGGAGTCCATAGCCTCATCTAATCCCTTAACCTTTTGTGTCGACCCTTCATCATTTTCTACAAGAACCTTGGGAGTTTCTTTGCCATTATAACCTGAAGGCTTCATTATTGGATGCTTCACTTCAAGTAATTCTTTACCACTTCTAAGGGTAATGGCTTTACATTCCGCTTTTTCATCTCTACGAGGATTAGGCATGGTATTACTTGGCAATTCTCTTTGTTGTAATGCATTTACAGCAGTTACAAGTTGTCCCATTTGTGTCTTAAGATTCTTGATAGACGATTCTAATCTTGCATTAGTAGCAGCTTGATCCTAAGTACTCTTTAGTTGAAAACTCGCGAGCTGAGATATCATTGCCTCTATATTAGTTTTGGGCTCTTGAGTGGGAATGGATTCCTTTTCCAATTGATAGAAGCCAGGAGGTGAAACTTGCTTTGTATTAAAAGTTGATGCTTGATTAAGAGTGGCACCATGTTTCCAAGAGAAGTTAGGATTGTTACGCCACCCAGGATTGTACGTGTTTGCATACGGATTGCTTTGGTTGTTGCCACTGTAGGTTCCAGCATAGTTTACTGGCTCTATCTCTTGAGATTTGAGGCATTGACCATTAACATGGTGATCTCCACAATAATCACAAGGAGCATAGATAGCATTTACACCCATATGCCTACTATTAGATTGGTTTACTCGTGCTTCTAAGTGGTCAAACTTCTTGTTGAGATTTTATAACATTGCCATTAGCTCTGACGAAGGGTCTTCAGTAACTTTCTTCACTGCTCTTCTTTCATTGTTGTTCTAGATAAAGTCAGTTGATAAGTCATCTAAACATTTTCAGACATGATTTACCGGTTGCTTTGTGATTCCTCCATTAGTGACGGCATTCAATTCAGATTTAGATTCAAGAGTCAAATGAGTACAAAAGATTTGAAGCAATACCCATTTTTCAAGATTATGGCCTGGACTCTACCTAACAAGTAGCTTAAATATCTCCCATGCTTCATACAAATGTTCACCGAACTTTTGACAGAAGTTAGTAAGAGCAGCTCTTGCATCCACCATCTTGTTGTGTGGAAAGAATTTTGATCTGAACTTTTCTTCCAATATCTCCCAAGAGGTTATGCTACCTTCTTCTAAACCATTGAGCCATTCTTTGGCTTTTCCTTGTAGAGAGTATGGAAAAAGCTGAAGACGGATCACATCACTAGGAACTCCATTTTGTTTGAAATAGTCACAAACATCAAGAAATTGTATGAGATGCCGATTTGGATCTTCTGTATTGTTTCCTGCATACTGACCCTGTAGTTCAAGCATCTTAAGCATTGCTTGCTTTATTTCAAAATTGTTGGCTTGAAATGCAGGTACTTTGATTCCGAATTGATAACCTCGAGATTGCCTTCCAAAAAAATCATTGACACCCAATGTATCATTCCCATCCTCAGCCATCTCTTTGCATATGGTTTCTTCCTCCTCGTGATCTGAATGCTGCAGTGTTGTTGTCTTTAAAAGTTCGCTGACCTTCCTTGTCCTCTTAGATGTTTTCTTTGCTGTCTCTGACATATAATGTGAATCTCTGTAAAGACAAAGAGACAAGATCAAATATCAAACTGGAAAAAAGAAAAAAAACATTTGCTTAATCTTAAAATACTAAAGGTCCCCTAATACTAAAAATTAGTTGCCTTGATTCCCCGGCAACGGCGCCAAAAACTTGATGCGCTCTGCAAGTATACGGGTCGTGCCAAGTAATAAAGTGATAAGTAGAGTATCGTCCACGAGGAATCAATCAATTAATTTTTAGGTATTAAAATCTCAATTTCTTTTAAGTTAAACGAATCTAGTTATGAGAAAATTCAAAGAAAATTAATTAATGAAAACTATCAATGTTAAACACAACCTAGAGTCACTAATCCCTCACTAGCTCTCCAAATCTCAAATCCATTTACTTAGTTAATCTCAAATGTTAATTTTGTTAATCTCGAGTATAAATAGCTATAAGTGCCTGTCGGTTCACTCACAACCCTCTCTTAAGTATAATTGTTATGTCTAACCAAATTATTCAAGAGGCAAGATAATTCAAACACACTCTTCAACAATTATATGGGGCTATTAGGTATATGTCTATCTTAATCGTAAATTAAATCATAATGTAATCCCATATTACTTAATCTCAGAGCCTAATTAAAATTCCCTTCATAAAGGTAAATTCTAATACTCAAATTAACATCTAATGGTGGCCAATCATCAAACGGACATAATAAAACGAGATTAAGTAACCAAGATTAACATAAATAATAACTAAATAATCATAGAAATAAAATTTAATTCACTAGTGAGTTCATAGTTTCTCTAAGTCTAAAAAGAAAATTAGCCACACATGGCTAAAATAAAATCCATAATAAAACAAAGAAATTTAAATTCAAAAAAAAATAAAAATAAAAATAAATCTATCAAAGACTTCCTTTATTTCTCGCTCGATCTCCGTTATTCTGTGTTCTTTCGTTCGGCACTCTCTCCCCCCTTTTATAGATGTTGTACCACGCCGATTTTCGTATTTTTTTCCTTTTCCAAATCTTTATCCGTTTCCATTCGATAGACATATCCCATCTTTTTGTCAGTGCAAATCTTGGCAATAACTGTTTTAGGTTTTTTTCTTGCGTGGACCCCGCATCACATCTAACCAAAGCAATGCCTTGTGTTTCCTGATAGCCCACGTCATGGGATATCTATTATCCTTTTATTTAGATATCATATACGATTGATTGCTGCCAGCTCACCATGGACTTTTGCTACCTCTTCTACTTCAATTGCCGTGGGCCCCACAGATTGCTCATGGCTTATGCTCTTCCGTTGCAACTACTTTTTTTTTTTGATTTGATTCTATCTTTTTCTTTATATAATATTTACTGCATTATAGAAGAGGATATAAATAGATTTTATATCAATATTTCTTTTTATCCTGAACTTAATTAAAATATAGAACACATATAAAAGATGATTAAATGGATATAAAATATTAATAAATTTAATCAATTATGTCCTAAAATCTGCACCTATTTAATTCTAAAATATATATTTATCAACTTTCCCATATTAACTATAGGAATGTGGTTAAATTTTTGGGTGTTTTCTTGAAACTAAAATTCCCTTGTTAGTTTATGAGTTTGTGGACAAGGGCACCATTTTTTACCATATAGACTCACTAAAAAATAAGCACTCGATCTCTTCCATAGGAGACTTGACTAAGGATAGCAACAAAAGCAGCTGAAGTCATTTCATATTACACTCTGCTGCTTCTATTTCAATTATTCACCGAGATATTAAATTAGCCAACATCCTATTAGACCACAATCATAGAGCAAAAGTTTCTGATTTTGGAACTTCAAGACTTGTTCCTCTTGATAAAAATATTTATTATTTTTAGAATTTTTTCCTCTAATTTTCTCTCTATCCAAGCATAAGATAAGTTGGTTCCCTGAAGGTTGGGCTTTCTAGGAAGAGGTTAAGTTGTGGAAAAAAAAAAAAAAAAGTTACAATATTCCTCGTTAACGGAGGGGCTTGACACGTGGACCCTTTGCTCAAGTTCAATGCTCATTGCAATGGCTCCACTGTGGTGATATATATATATATATTGAATAATACTGGATATCATTACTAATCAAAAGATATTTACAAAACATGCATCATTCCTTCATCAAGATCTAACCTTTGGTATTGAGGTAGAGGTTGATCAAGGATACAAAAACGATATGATAAGCTATGTGATAATTTCGCAAGGTAATCATCAGTTGTCTCTAACTTGTCCCTAGGTGTATGTTGTACCCTAACCTGTCAATTACTGTGCATAATTAGCCTAGTATTATCAATAATATCCTTGAATGGGTGGTTTACATCACACCCCTAATACAAAAGTCAATGGCCTCTATATAAATATAGTTTTAGAGATTCAGATTTAAAATTTTTAATTAATATTTTGTTTAAAAAAAACTGACAGTTTAGATATTATTTGTATTTAATATTTTGTACGCATCAAAATAATTTTTTTAAAAAATAAAGTAAAAGTAAACATATTTAATCTAAACCACATCCAAATAATTTGATCTGTCTGGTAACCAAGGGTGATGAACTCTTGGCACTAATTAGTTAGTTTGCCAGCGAAACTTTCCATCTCTGCATCAAAGTCAAAAGTCAGGCATGAGATACACAAACACAGAGACAGAGTCAATGTCCCTTTTTTGTCAAAAAAAATAATAATAATAAAACAAAGAAAACGTTAGTTTTGGCTCGGTCCTCTATATCTCACTATCGTGATGCTTTAATGATTTGGACGGACGGTGGAAAAACAGAAATTAAGATCAGGTCGTCGAACTTCAAGCTCGTTCCTTCATCATTATGCTCTAACGATCAGGTATAATTAATTAAATTTAAATTGCTAAATTTTGATATGAATAGGTAAATACAACATTATAATGAAGTTAATAAAATAATTATTACAAAATCAAATATACACCAGTCAAATGTTAATTTAGAAAAAAAGAAAAAGAAAAGGGAAGAGGATGTAAAGAGAAAAGGAGATAATTAATATAAGGGTTAAAATATAGATTTAACAATAATGTTTTATTAAAGGTGCATCTAACACAATCAAGTTTTGTTAGGGGCAAAACTACATACAAACATTTTAAAATGAGGTAAAAGTAACAACACCATCATTTTAAAGGTGATAATTTTACAAAAGTTATAAGTTTTCCACTCTTATCTTGGTACGTTCCAATCCAAAGTAAAAAAAATCTTAACTTCTTCCCTTCTTCTTTAAACAAAATTATTATATCTTGGTTGCTTGATGATGAGTTTATATTTTATTTATAAACTTTAACAAATTTGATAACTTTATCTCTTAAATTTTAGATTATGTTTTTAAATTTTTATAAAAGAAATAATTGATACTAGGAAGATAAATTTAATTACTTATATATATGTGTTTCATATTTTTAATTCTCTTTAAAAAATATGAATTATTTTTTTCAAAAAAAAATGCGGGCCCGCGGGCTGGCCCTAGAGCCGGGAAAACGGGCTGAGCCCGTCGGGCCGGCCCTTTTAGGCCCTGGCCCTTCAAGGGCCGGGCTTGTAAATTGTAGCCTCAAAAGAAAGTCGGGCCTAAAAGGGCCGGCCCTGTAGGGCCTCGGGCTTAAAAGGGCCGGCCCTTTAGGCCCGTTTATTTTTTATTTTTTATATTTGGAAAGGAATCATGTTACATTTTTGAATTACCTTATTGAATCTATATGTCACTCTGTCCTTATATTGTATAGAGTATGATTTTTGAGTATATTGTTTTGTCTAATTGAATCATATTGTAATTTTTGAGTATGATTTTTGAGTATATTGTCCTGCCTATTTAGACTAAAATCATATTATATACTATTCTGCCTGATAGAGTATGATTTTTTATGGAGGTTGTGATTATTTGACTACTTGAACCTATTGTTCAAAGTGAAACACAATCAAATGTCTTTGAAATTGATGATAGTGGCGAAGAAGGTGAAAATGATAGTCGTCATACTCATGTTGTTTAGAGGTTAGAGTATTTAGCTTCTTGCATTCTTATACTTTGGCCTTTGTGTGAGTTATTTATGGACATGATTTTACCTTTGATTATACATTAGTAATTGTGTTTGTTTGTTGCAAGAGACGTGTTATTTAAACCTTAATGTTGACAATATTTATGTATTAAATTAGAACTTTAATCGTTGTTATTTACTAATTATATTTCTCTGGGGGAAAAACGCAGGAAAAATAGTTAAATATTGTGAAAAGGATTTCCCGGCCCTGCGGGCCGGCCCTGGCCCTGATGCTCTCGGGCCGGGCATTGAAAAACTGTAATTTTCCTGACCCCGAGCCCTTTAGGGCCGGCCCTGTTAGGCCCTGGCCCTTCAAGGGCCGGCCCTGATTCCCAGCTCTAGCTGGCCCGCAACCCACACACTGCGGGTTAGGGTTGGCATTTTGCCAACCTGCAGAAGTGCGGGCTGCACAGACCCGCACCGTGCTGACCGCGGGTTGGTGCGGGCCAGCCCGCAACCCACGGGCTGGCCCGTATTCCCAGCTATAGGCACAACGTCTATTTTATGGCGAAGACAAAGTCAGGAGAAATGTTCTCTCGCTTGTCCGGGTCATCTCTCACTCTCACAGACCTAACGGCCAGCCACTCCCATTCGCTGACATACATGCCTCAATGGGCTGCACCTCCTCCAACCTCAATGATCTCCCCGCCGTCGCCCTCTGCCGTCGGCGTTGTACCTCAATTGGCTTCTAGTGATCTACTTACATTAGCTACATGCTAGCTTTAGCTCCTCACTATATATGGCGTGTTTTTGGGAGATTCCTCTACTATAAGGAGCCCAAGTCTCTCCAAATGCATGTTACTGGTTAAAAATTTTGCTTAACCCCTATATGATATAATTATGTTATAAAATAAATTTAATGAAATAAACACCATGAAATGTTATAATTAGAGATTATTTCAGAAAAATACCTGTAAAATTTGAAAATATAAAATCAGTGATTTCCTACTAACACCAGTTACAAAATATTGTTAATCAAATGTAATCAACACCTAAACTATTGTAGGAATGAAACAAAACTAATATGAGATTTTAATATTTTGGAGGTTTTTTTTTTTTTGGGAATTTTCCCTTATAATTATGCCGCTGCAAAACTTGGATACATAATTAATTTCATAACTTAAAAAGTTAGGAAAATGATATGAACATTGTTGAGCTACATTACATGGGGATGAGATGACACTGACACTAGGCGGGGAAAATAAAAAGACCAAAGCTTAGGATCAGTGTGAACATGGAGCACCAAATAAATCATGATTTTTCTCCATATATATATATATATATATAAGAAAGATGTTTTTGCTGAATAATGCAAAGACTACTGCGTATGTGAACAAGATTGTTGCCAATCAGAGATACCATGAAGCCCAGAGAAGCGAAAGCAGCTATGCCTGCAGCAAGTACAACACTAGATGCAAATTAAAGACTCTCAAACTGGTATTGGGTACTACTGCGTACGTGAACAAGGTTTCCGAGGCAACCCTTGCCTCTCTCACCGTAATTTATAGACTGATATATAATCTAATAATATACAACATGTGTTATAATTAAGTAATTTATTTAGTTTTCTCAATATCTCTATAAAAATCAACTAAAACCAAAAGCAGTACTATGCTTTCAAGTTTCAACCACGTTTGTCAATATGTTTAATTAAGTTATATGCATGTGTGTATGACTCTTTCTCTCTTCTGGTTTTCTTTTAATTCCCAAAGAAATGGCTAAGTTTGTTAATTTGAGATATGACTTGTACTACAAAATTTTGATATTTACAATAGTTAAGCTTAGAGATATGTATAATTCTTAGAGATGTGTATAATAAGCAGTTTAAAAATTAATTTTTGCAGACATTAATGAATGCAACGAGGAGAATCGCTGCAGTATGAGATGTCACAATGTCCCAGGCAAAATTATACATGTTCATGTCCGCAGGATTATAAAGATGACGGCTATAAAGACGGATCAAACTGCAATAAAATTCTATATCATGGAAATTTCATTGGGTAAGAAGATATTACCGGATAACACGCTTGTTGCTATTAAAAAGTCCAGAAGAGGTGGGGATTCCAAACAAATTAAAGATTTTATTAATGAAGTAGTTGTACTTTCTCAAATTAATCATAGGAATGTGGTTAAACTTTTGGACGTTGTCTTGAAACCAAAATTCACTTATTATTTTTTGAGTTTGTGGACAATGACATCATTTTTTACCATATAGACCCACTAAAGAATAAGCACTTTCTTCCATGGGAGACTTGACTAAGGATAGCAGCAGAAATAGCCGAAGTCATTTCATATTTACACTCTGCTGCTTCTATTATTCCAATTATTCATCGAGATATTAAATTAGCCAACATCCTATTAGACCACAATCATAGAGCAAAAGTTTCTGATTTTGGAACTTCAAAACTTGTTCCTCTTGATGAAGCTCAAATTACCACCATGGTTCAAGGGACATTAGGATATTTGGATCTAGAAATTAATTTATAGTTTTTGAGTTGTGCTTGTGGAGCTAATAACTGGGAATAAACCAGTTGAATTCAACAGGCCAGAAGAACAGATAAATTTGGCTATATACTTTGCATCTTCAAGGAAAGAAGACAAATTGTGGGAGATTCTCGACAAGCGAGTGTTAGATCAAAAGAATGTGCAGAGTGTCACACCCCGCACGAAACCCCAATCCCAAGGCCTATGGGCAGACTACGGGCATGGACTCACAAAAATATCCACCCCCTCCCAACTCAAGGGTGTTTCTTTCGCCCCCCGAACTCCAACTCACCACCTAGAGGCCTAAGTAGCGAATCCATACCAAGTCCGGTACCATTGAGCTAACTTAACTTAGCTCAATGGTACGAGTCTTGAATGAAGTGCCTACTTATGCCTCTAGGTCACGGCTTCGAGACTCGGGACGCGAAAGAAACACCCTTGAGTTGGGAGGGGGTGGATATCTTTGTGAGTCCACTCCCGTAGTCCACCTGTAGGCCCTGGGATTGGGGTTTCGTGCGGGGAAGGGCGGAGTGTGACACAAAGTAGATAAAGGAAGTTGCTTTCTTAGCAAGGAGATACATTAGAGTTAATGGACAGGAAAGGCCAACTATAAAAGAAGTGGCAATGGAATATTAGACCGTTTGATAGCTCAAGGCAAGGCATCCATGGGTGAAGGGAGGGGATATGATGCCTCGAGAATGTGAAAACTTGCTTGTTCACGTGGCTGGTGGATATGGGAAATGCTAGTGCTAGCACTTCGTTGTCCTTGATAGTATGCTAAAACAAATAGCATTTGAGATTGCACTTTAAACTCAGAGGCTCTTTTGGTGCTCTTGAACTCTATTTCTATTTCTTAGTTTCCCTATAAGCGTTTTTTTCCGGTGTATAAAAAAGGAGATTGCATATGGGCAATGATCATCTAAATTATTTTAATGTTAGTATTTCTCATGTGTTAGAGAGCTACTCTTTCCACTCTTTGCAAATGTAGGAGTTTTAGGTTATACCCTCTTTAAAAAGCTCGTAACGTTTTTAAAAATGTTCTTTATTCCATATCTTAAAAGTCTTTAACTAAGGATAAAAGTATATCAATATTATTAAGGGTAAATATAAGTTTCGGTCCCTCAAGTTTTGGTCAATTTGGGTTTTGGTCCTTGAGGTTTCAAATAGGAGGTTTTGGTCCCTGAGGTTTGCCCCGTTATCATAGTTAGTCCCTGAGCTTTGAAAAGGACTTGTTTCCCCATTTAACAGCGTTAAACGATCCCATGTGGCGCAAACGGTGTTAAATAATCCCATGTATAATGCTTAGTAGGCACCTGATGTGGCAATAATAATATATAATATTGGTCTTTGACCAAAAAAAAAACAGAAGGCTAATGACGCGCGAGAAAACAAAATTAACTCGATTGTGGAGGACAAGGCACGGTGTACAAGGGCATATTACCAGATAACTCAATTGTTGCCATTAAAAGTATAGAGTAGGAGGTGACTCAAGACAAGTTAAGAATTTTATCAATGAAGTAACTGTACTTTCCCAAATCAACCATAGGAATGTGGTTAAACTATTTGGGTGTTGTCTTGAAACTGAAGTTCTCTTGTTGGTTTATGAGTTTGTGGACAATGGCACCCTTATTGACCATATAAACCCACTAAAAAATGAGCACTCACTTTCGTGGGAGATTTGACTAAGGATAGCTGCAAAAACAGCCGAAGCCATTTTATATTTACACTCTGCTGTTTCTATTCCAATCATTCATCGTGATATTAAAACTGCCAACATATTCTTAGATCATAGTCACCAAGCAAAAGTTTCTGACTTTAGAGCTTCAAGACTTGTTCCACTTGATGAAACTCAAATTTCCACCGTGGTTCAAGGGACACTGGGATATTTGGATCCATAGTACCTCCTTACAGGTAAATGTAATGAGAAAAATGATGTTTATATAGCTTTGGGGTTGTACTTGTGGAGTTAGTAACTGGAAATAAAGTGGTTGAATTCAATAGGCCAAAACAAAGAAATTTGGCCATGTACTTTGCATCTTCTATGAAAGAAGACAACTTATGGCATATTATTGACAAGCAAGTGTTAGATCAGAAGAATGCAAAGCAGTTAAAGGAGGTTGCTTGCTTAGCAAGGAGGTGCATTAGAGTTAATGGAGAGGAAAGGCCAACTATGAAAGAAGTAGCAACAGAATTAGAGGGTCTAATTGCTATGAAAAAGCATCCTTAGGTAAAGGGAGAGGACATGATGTCTGAAGAATGCGAATACTTGCTTGGTCATGTAGCTGATGGACATGGGAATGCTAGTGCTAGCACTTCAGCTACCTATAATAGCATATAGAAACAGTTAGCAATAGAGATTGAAGATGGGCGATGATCATGTGAGCACTTTCTCATGTGTTTTAGCCACTCTTTGCAAATGTAATTTTAGGTAATGCCATCTTTAAATATTTGTAAGGATTTTAAAAATGTTCAAAATTATTGAATATCTTAAAGAAGGGGGCCTCTGACTAATTCACTAATGGGAATGATAAATTAACTAATGGTTTTGATGAGATCGATAATGAGAATGCCAACTAATGCATGACGCCGTGACCAAGTGTGAGAAAGTGTTGGCCCAAAAGGGGTAGGCGCTAACAATTTTAATAATGAGAATAACAAAATTATTAATGATTTTGATGAGATCGATAATGTGAATGACAACTTATTTTCACCAAATGTGTCAGTGTTGGTCCAAAAGGGGTGGGTGTTGACAATTTCAGTAATGGAGATAACAAAATTATTAATAGTTTTGACGAGATCGATAATATGAATAACAACTTATTCTCACCAAATGTGTCAGTATTGGCCCAAAAGGGGTGGCCGCTGACAATTTAAGTAATGGGAAATAATATAATTATTAATGGTTTTGACGAGATCGATAATGGGAATGACAACTTATTTTCACCAAATGTGTTAAAGTGTTGGCCCAAAAGGGATGGATACTGATAAGTATATATTTTATAATTAAATAGGTATATATTTTAGATATATTCATTGGACTTATTAATATTTTATGCCTATTTAATTATCTTTTATATACTTTTCTATCTTTTTGTTAATGATAGGATAACAAGGAATTTTAACAGAAAATCTACTCATATCCTATTTTATTTTGTAGGAGATATTATGAGATTGAGGATAGAAGAAAAATAAGAAAAGAATATATATATATATATATATAATGGTACGGACCCACACACGTCACAATTCAATTAAGAACTCAACATGTGTATATATATATATATTATATTATTATGTGAGAAAAGAGATGGAAATCAAATCATTGATAAGATCTCATGCATAAAACGTGGGCCCACGTGAGAAAACGAGAATGAAGATGAACATTATATCATATCTTAAAATCATATTATATCTTCAAATGCTGAGGAGCCCGCTGAAGCGACGGAAAATATATCTATAAAAAGGGGAACGCTGAGGCGCACAGATCCAGATAGCACGCCGAGACAGAACACTGAGGGCAGAGACGCAAGACACAGGCGGAACAACAGATTTCGGACGCGAAGCAGAACCAGGCAGAGACGAGGAGCAGGGCGAGAAGCAGAATTTTGGGGAGCTAGGGCTTGAAGATTCAAAGAGATTTGGAGCTTTAAATTTGGTTTTCCATTAATTTTCTTCTCTCTTTTTCTTAGTTTTTTATATGAACCGAATTATTATTTATGGTTTTAATTTGTTGATGAACATGAATAGCTAATTTTCTCGTTCTAGGATTTTCTTGAACCTATTTATGGATTGAATTATTTATTTACTCTCTTTTTGCATCGAATAAATTTTTGTATTGATTTTATCTTGCTCTTAATGCCTTTAAATGCCTGATCACCATTTAGTTGTCTTGTTCATTTAAAATTAATCTTGAGAAAGATAATTTAAGTGTAGAACTTGGGTAAAATCATGTTAGACTTGAAGTTTAGATATATTAAACGGATGGTTTGTTAGTATCATAGAGATATAGTTACTAACCTAACATTGTCAGATTAAGATTGGTGTTTAAAGTTAGTCCTTATAAATTAATACAAGAGATTGATTAGTTTGTTAGGATAAATATTTAGTTTTGACTCGATAGAGCATTATCGAATGTCTTTGAATCTTAGACAAATATACATAATTTGTTTTATTGCTTATTGAGGGTAAATCAATTAGTTCATGAAATAAATAGGGGATAGATAATCCTAGGTTCCTCCTGTCTTGAAGTTCTCGATTTAATTAATTAATTTTTTAGTATAAAATTTCTTTCAAAACATTCTCACTTAATCTGATTGATAACTTAATTGAGATAATTAATTCATTTTTGTCATAGTCCTCGTGGGAACGATCTTTTTATATTACTTGCGACCCGTACGCTTGCGGTAAAGCTAAACGGCTAACAGATACTCACAATTTCAGTGTTGATCCAAAAGCGGCCGATCTACAAGGCTCTTTCTTTCATCCTTGTGCATCATTACACATGAAGCTTCGTGCAAAATTGCCTATCGTGACAACTTCCATATCAAAAAGATGCTTGGCATCAAGAAAATGAAATACTTTTGTTATATGGCAAAGATAGAAGTGGGATGAAAAACAAATTAAATTATGCAGAAAGACCTAACTCTTGCAGGTTACATGATATGTGTAATTAGTAATCTTTTTTATTGAATTAAAAATATCTAACCAAATACTGGTAACTTTACATCAACGTCACATCGTGATCACCATTAGTAATTTGTTTACCAACCATTCTTAGCAGCAACTTATATCTAATATCTGGCATTTTATTAATAGAAGTATAAAACATTATCAGTCCATTGTGCAATATCTTCTTAAATTACAAACATAACGAAAGAAACATTACTGATTTTATCTATCAGTACATCTCCTTTGAATATACTTACTTGAGGGAACAATGGTTATCGAAGAAGCCTAGATCTGTTGAATCAAACATGTTAGGGAAGATTTTCTCTCTCATCTGCCCTTTCAGCAACTTCCTTTTATGTGTAGTGGCCTGTGAGATTATGAAGAGTGGCCATTAATTTAATGGGTATAGAATGTAAAATAAAAATAATTTGTTAACTATCATTTTTTTTTAAGGCTAAATTATATAAAACATCTTGAACTTCGGGTCAATTGCATATAGCCTCTTGACATTTTAAAGTTTAAATTTAACCCTCTAACCTCTCATCTTTTTAACTATTAACCCGATGCGGTTAAGTGACTGTCATCATTTTAACGAAAATTGCCACATCAGATTATGAGATGACACGTGGCATCCTGTGTAAGTTACTAATTTTATAAAACCCCCTTAAACTTTGAATAGTTACAAAGAATTCCCTTAACATTTCAAAATTTAAATTTAACTCCCTTAAAATTTTTATGTATAATATTAATAAACCTCAAAGTTCAAGGGGACTTTTTATAACTGATCAAAGTTCAATGGGTATTATGAAATTAGTAATTTACACATGATGCCATATAGGAAGCCACGTGTTATTTCATAATCTGACATAACATTTTCCGTTAAAAAGATAACGATCACTTAACTACAGGAGATTAATAGTTAAAAAATGAAAGGTCGGGGGTTAAATTTAATCTTTAAAATATCAAGGGGTTATATGCAACTGACCCAAAGTTTAGGGGGTTTTGTATAATTTAGCCTTTTTAAAAAAATATTTTTTACTTAAAAATCATCAATTAAAAAGAATTAAATCTGCACCATCCAGATGAGATTTGGATAGTCCATATCTGATGAGTTTTGGCTGCTCATCAAAGTGATCAGCACCCAAACTAGCTCCTGAGACTTTGTGTAGTTGAATAATTGCTACTCCCTTAGATTTTTTTTATGAGAGCCCAAAATTTAAATTGTCTTGGTCCTTTATATAAGAGCCTAATAAGAATTGTTTAAGCATTTAATGATTTTTTTTATTTATTTTTACCCCCCATTAATTATATATATTACATTAATTAAAATATTAATGATACATATGTTTACTTTATTTCTCTCTTTTGTATGTTTTCTTTATTTCGCTCATCTATTTTTTTTGGGCCATGGATCAGGCTTTCATTTAAGGCACAACTTTTTCTTCTGCAGCCATAATTCATCTGATGTGCTCTGTCCGTTGGCCGTATACCCTTCATGCCAGCCGTTCATATCATATCTGATGGTGTTCCCATCAGTCTTCAAAGAGAGATGGTCTGACCATCGAAGAAAAATTTTGGGGAAGAGGAAGATGAATTAGGTTAATTAAAGAGCTTGAATGGTTTAGAATTTGATTATCAACATAAGAAGCAGAAACTAGCGTTTAAAGTTTTAGGTTCTATTTAAAGAGGCCAATATGGTAGCAGATAAGCATGTAACGGATGACCTTGATCTATCAGCCATAGTGCAACCAGACATTTTGCTATCCTCTTCTCCTATTTCATAGTCTGTGATTGATTTTGACTTCACCCTCTATTATACATAATATATATAAATAAAAAAGACCCGACCTTAGGGTCAGTGAGAGAACGGAATACCAAATACTAAATCATGATTCAGTAAAAATATCTGCATCAAGAGGCAGCCATGACCACATTTATAGTCAAAGTCGTCCCTTAAAAAAATCTTTAAAAAAATCAGAGAACGTATACTGACCGGAGATCCAGAACGAGCCTATAGAAAGAGAGAAGACCAAGACCTTTTGCGTCAATGATTAGGCCGCGTCATTAAGATAAGGTCGTCGATCTACAAAGCTCGTTCCTTCATCCTTGAGCGTCATTACACTCGAAGAAACTTATTGTAATTGAATGATCCATGTATATTTTCTTCAGTATTTAATATAAAATATATTTATCTAATTTAATTAGATTGAAGTTCATTAATATAATATATATTTTTTAAAACACCATAATCATCTTTATTGATTTTCTCATTCCCCCTCTTTTTTTTATTGTTGTTGAGGGAGGATAAAGAAGGAAAAAATAAATAAATATGAAAATTATGTTTTATAAATATAAGAATTAAAGGTATGTTGTCTTGAAAGACTTGTGTGGATTTTAAAAATGTTTAAAGTTGTGGAAAATCTTAAAACCCTTGGTTATTAAGGATAAGAGTAAAATCAAGTTATCAAATCCTGAAATTTTTTAATCAGTTTATAATGACTGCATTCTCGTTTTAAATAACAGCGGAAGGAGTCATTCTCAAAAAAGTATGATTCAATGTTGTCGGACATTGTAGAAATGTCTTAACCACGATGAACATAAAATGAACAAATATTTACAAGATTAAAAAAAGGACTAGTTCTTTTATTTAAAAAAATAAAAATTGCTGAATAATTATCATTTTTGGAGCGCAGAGAGAGAGAGAGACAGATTTAAAGCGAGCCCTGATGACAATTATGTGACGTTCAGTTAAAGATTCTTGTACCTACGACTGACGATGTCCTCTGCCAGAGATATCTGCGTGTCTACATAGTTACAATATGTAAGCTCCATGCTACAAACTTTTGATGTGTGCGCAATGGATGAGAGTAACTAAGGCATAGAAGGTCGTTTACAACAAAATAAAAGGAAAAATTACATCTAAGGACACATACATGACAACAGTTATATTATATTTGGTTGGAAGGAATTATTTTCAAGAAGCAGAATGAAAAAAGCTGGCGTGAAACCCTTTCTTACAGGTCCAAATTGTTTCATGGGAATAAGAAGGAAAGAGAGATGTACTGTTTAGTTTGAAGGCATGAAAAACTGGAAAGGAAAAAATAATATTACCTCCTGTCTATAATATAATATCTCATTCTTAGTATAATTACAAACTTCATGGCTTCAAGCATAACAAACAGATAAATGAGTTCAGAAACAGGCAAGCAGCATCATCAATTTATGCCGTGGCTTTCATCTGAACTCGACGAGACTAAAGATAATAGTCTCATAGTCCCTTTTCTCCCTTTCTTCTAAGAATTCCATCTCCACCTTCAGATAAAAAATAAATGGTTCAAATTTAATATTTTCTAAACCAATTATTATTTTATTTTGTATTTTAATTTTTAAAAATTTTATTTGAATTACAGTTATGAATGGTGTAGATCAGATTTTAACCTTCGTTGCCTGTGATTTTCCCAATCAAGTCCAAGTATTTGACATTTTTTATTGTCTTACTTTATTGAGGGGGTTTTTTCTTTATGTGATTTTTTCTTTGAGATATTTCAAATGTAAATGCTTGTTAGCTACTAAAACTTGTATTAGCTCCTGAATATTGGACCTATATATATGGGAGCCAGGGGCCTCTCCACTACGCAATGTCTCCACTTCGCCTCCACTATAATAAAGTGACATTGTTTTGTATAAAAAACAAAGGGTTAAGGTGTAAAAATACACATGTGATTTGTCCCAAAGTGTGCCCAACAACAAATATTTTTTTTAGGTGCAAAAATGACTATGTGGTTACATAATAGGTGCTAAAGTCACACTCTTAGTTAAAAGGGAAATGTTCAACGGTTAAATAAAAGTTTGTTGACTAGGGATACTGACTTGGCAGTTTAAGATGCTGACTAAGAAATAAAGGTTGAGAGAAATAAAATAAAATTAATTAAACGAAGTTGCTAGGGTTTATTATTGCAGCTGAATCAACAAAAAACACAAGCATAAGCACCATCGCGACCTTTACTCGCATGGCCGAGAAATGCAAAGAGCGAGAGGCAAATCGAAGGCCTTGAGAAGGCAAATCGAAGGGGGAAGGAAGACGATACGGAAGGGGAGGTGGAAGGGTTTTCCTCGCATCTATCTTCGATCACTTTCGTGGCCTTTTTTAGTGCGTCGTTCACCACAACAACTTCTTCTCGATTCTGATCAATTATGGTAAATGCATCCATGATCTGACGCGCCGATCTTTGGCCACTACTAATCATTCTCCTTAATGGCAAAATTCTCTTGGATCTCGACGAGAAGGCGATAATTGAGAGACGATCAATGGACCCTAGCGACGAAATCACTACTCACATTAAACGTTTCATCATCTGAAGCTTTTAACTTCCCATAAACCCACCCACATCCAGAACTGTCACCAGGTCTATAGGAGCTCTACGCGCCACTTACTTCGATGGCGGAACCTTCACCTTCAACACCACTATGTAAGTTTCATAGCTCCTATTTGCAGCCACAATAGCTGCCTCTAGTAATAAGCACACATCAAGTGTTCTGATTATGGGGGACATTGGAAGAGGACCAACAAGGGAGACATTGAATCCTTGGAAATCCATCGATTCATCTTCTTGGTCTTCCTCATTTTCATCATATTCAGATATGGGGTTAAAGCAAGCAACGGAAGTGGGGGACATTAGAGGCTCATCATCGTTATAGATTTTCAATGGCTGAGTTTTGATATCTCGTGCAAGGTTGTATGCTCTGTTTTCGTCGGAGATAAGATTTAGAAGAAAATAATAATTGTGCTGAATGGCTTTAGAGCCTTCCATATTATTGATGTATAAATAGATTACAATATCTATCTATTAGAGACGTTCTATTAGAGACGTTTGAGATCCAAAAATATAGGATCTGTTCACAGCATATTGTGGTTCGTTGCAACAGATTTATGAAATTTAAATATTGTAAATCAGCTTAATCAGGTATTGGTCAAACACTCAGCATGGTACTTAGGCTGACTGTGGAGAGGCCCAATAGCGGTCTGGACTTGTGTCTTTACATCCCCCCTCAAACTTGGGCCTGGGGAACGGACTAGGCCGAGTTTGTGACAAAAGGTCCAGAACTTGGTGTGTGAGAGGGCCTTGGTGAATATGTCTGCCACTTGCTCCGATGAGGGAAGATACCGCACCTCCAACCTGCAACCGAGGACCTGATCTCGAACATAGTGAACATCTAATTCGATATGCTTCGACCTCGCATAGAAGACAGGGTTTGTTGCTAGAGCCGTCGTGCTTAGGTTGTCACACCACGCGATGAGTGGTTGTCGGAGGTGAACACCAAGCTCGCCGAGGAGTGATTGAACCCAAGCAAGCTCGGTTGACAGTTTCGAAAGAGCTCGATACTTTGATTCTGCACTAGATAGAGCTACAACGGGTTGTTTCTTTTCTAACCAAGAGATCAAAGAGTCACCGAGATACACACAATAGCCTCCAATAGACCTTCGATCGTCGGGGCAGACGGCCCAATCGACGTCGGAGAAACCCTGGAGGAGAAGATGAGTCATCGGCTTGATGTGAAGAGCTAGCGAGGTGGTTCCTTTCAGGTAACGAAAAATTCGCTTTACTGCCTTCCAATAAAGATCGGTGGGTGATGTAAGGAACTAGCTAAGCTTATTGACAGAGAACATGATGTCTGGCCGGGTATTGATCAGGTATTGTAGCCCTCCTATTGCTTGCCTGTAGATTGTTGGATTTTCCATGGGTATGCCTTCGTTCTTTGAGTAATGTTTGTTTATCACCATGGGTGTCAATACTGGAGAAGAGTTCTGCATCCCAAACTTGTCAAGTAAATTCAGAATATACCATTCTTGTTAAGATACAAACCTGTGGCATCCCGAAAAGCCTCAATTCCAAGGAAGTGATGTAGTTGACCGAGATCTTTTAGTGCAAATGTAGAATTGAGTCTTGTGACAAATAGCTGGAGGGCTTTGCTGGAACTCCCTGTGACGATGATGTCATCCACGTAGACTAGAACGAACATAACAAACTGGTTTTTCTTAATAAAGAATAGTGACGTATCACACCGTGAGTTTGTAAAACCCCAACTTAGTAGTGTAGAACGTAGTTTGTCAAACCAAGCTCGTGGGGCTTGTTTCAAGCCATAGAGAGCTTTCTTCAAAACGCAAACATGATTTGGGTATTTGGCTGAAACAAATCCCTCGGGTTGTGCCATTAGAACACATTCTTGTAGGTCACCGTTTAGGAAGGTGTTGTTGATGTCAACTTGTCTTATTTTCCACCCAAAGGTAACAGCTACAGTAAGAACAAATCTGAGTGTTGCTGACTGGAGAACGGGGCTAAAGGTTTCTTCAAAGTCAATCCCTGCACTTTGTTGAAAACCCTTGGCCACGAGACGCGCTTTGTATTTGAAAGTTGTGCCGTCTGGACTAGGTTTCAGCTTAAACACCCATTTACATCCCACTACTTTCTGTTTTTCAGTATTTGGAACCAGCAACCAAGTGTTGTTTCTTATCAATGCATTATATTCTGTTTCCATTGCTTGTCTCCATTTTGTGTTGTTAAGTGCCTCGGCCACATTGAGAGGTTCCTGTGGAGAAGGTAAAACCTTGGAAATGGTTCCAATGAAGGGCTTTTTAGGTTTAGTTATACCTGCTTTGCTTCTGGTTATCATTTGGTGTTGGGTGGTAGGGTTGATATTTGTGGTAGGGTTAGGGTTTGAACTAATGGAAGGGATAGTTTGGTCTGTTTGTATGTTTTGTTGTGTTATAGTTTCTGGCTGTTCTAAACTTGGCAATATTTCTGGATAACTGTGGCTGCTTTGTTGATTTGAGGTTTCTGGTGTTGCTGTAGGTTTGGTTAAGGAGTTGGTAGGCATCAAAGGTGTGTTTGGAGGTGTGGAATTGTTGAAATCTTGGTTAATATGTTGTGAAGGTGTTTGGTCAGGTTGCCTGAGGTTAACTTGGAGAAAGGTAACAGGATGACTTACTTCTTCAGGTGGTTGTTTCTTGTTTAGAAAACCTGTTGAAAAAGGAAATTATGATTCATTAAATACCACATGTCGAGATAAATAAATTTTACCTGTGGAATTCATGCATTTGTATCCTTTGTGAGAGTTGTTGTAGCCTAGGAACACACATTTAGTGGATCTGAATTGCATCTTGTGTTCATTGTATGGTCGTAGGCATGGATAGCAAGTTGTCTCGAACACCTTGAGAGCACTGTAATCTGGTTGTTTTCCAAGTAGTTTGAAAAATGGTGACACACCATTCAGGACACTTGTGGGTAGCCTATTAATAAGTTCAGTAGCTATGTGGAATGCTTCCCACCAGTAAAAGAGAGGCATGTTCAGTAGCCTAATTATAAGTGTCCTGAATGGTGACACACTATTCAGGACACTTGTGGGTAGCCTATTAATAAGTTCAGTAGCTGTGTGGAATGCTTCCCACCAGTAAAAGAGAGGCATTTTCGCTTGAACGAGCAGCGTAAGGCCTGTTTCAACAATATGTCTATGTTTCCTTTCAGCTCGACCATTTTGTGCAGAAGTGTGAAAGCAAGAGTGCCTGAATTGTATCCCTGAGTCACTTAGTACTCTGGCAAAACTCCTGTATTCTCCTCCCCAATCACTCTGTATAGTTTTTATTCTGCTTTCAAATTGATTTTCTACAAGTTTCTTAAAGTTGAGAAAGGTAGGTAGAGCCTCATCTTTTGTTTTAAGAGGATATACCCAGGAATAACGGCTGTAATCATCTAAAAACAATATATAATAACGAAAACCATTCATGGAGGTTAGTGGAGATGGTCCCCACAAATCAGTATGTATTAGTTCTAGTGGTTTAGAGGCATGAGAAATAGAGGTTTTAAAAGGAAGTAAGTGGGATTTGCCAAACTTGCATGATTCACAGAATAAATCTTTATCTTTATTCTCATTGACAACTTTCAAACTACAATCACTTATTATTTTAGTTAATACTCGATCACTAGGGTGACCAAGTCGACAGTGCCAAAGAAATCTACTAAAGATATTTCTACTAGCGACATTTCTATTTTCAGTGTGACTAATAGTTTGATCTGCAACATAAACTAGATTGGAGCTACGGCTTGTTTGCTGTTTGTCAACTCAAAACATACCATCATTTGGTTTTCCTGTGAGCAAAATCTCCCCTGTTCCCTGTGCCTTCACAAAAACACCACTAGCATTAAATATTACATCAGCATTGTTATCCTGAGCCACTTTATACACACTTAACAGATTTTTCTTTATTTCAGGAGTAAACAAAACTTCTTTAAGGTTAACTTGTTTATTTGGAACGTTTTTAACAATAGAGGAACCAATTTTTAAAACATTAATCTTATGACCATCTCCTACCATAATTTTTATCTTACCATTAGTGTCTATAGAATTGTCAAGTTGATTTGGATCATTAGTGATGTGACTTGTTGCTCCACTGTCCAAGTACCAAGCGTCATCTGCTACTGTTTCTAGACTTGCCCAATATGCGTTATCAGGTTCAGTGTTGGTGGAGCCTGAAGGCTTCTTATTTATGGAATTTTGTTTCCTGCTAGGTGGCACAAAAGAGCGATCATAGCGATAAAAACAAGTCTGAACAGTATGGCCAAACCTCTTGCATAATTGACATTGGGGGCTTTGGGTCTCTTCATCATCACTACCACGATTGTTAGAGTGTCCTCCACGGTTCCAATTTCCTCTACCATGACGTCCTCTAGTTGAGCGACCTCCTCTCCAATTTCCTCTACCTTTGGACCGGGCAACATTGGCAAAATTATTGTGCACATTGAGCTGCGAAAATTGATTTAACTGTTCAAGGCGTGATTCGAACGTAAGGAGTGCAGTATGTAGATCTATCCAGCTAAGGTTGTCAGTTTGGCTAGACAATTGGACAACCACTGGATTGTAATCACCATCAAGTCCAGTAAGTGCCTGAATAATCAAATCAGGCAAGGGAATTGGGCTGCCTACCAAGGTTAGTTGATTACTGATTCCCTTTTGTTTGGCAAGATAGTCAGTCATCTTCAACGTTCCCTTCCTGGTCCGCTGAAGCTCGGATCTAAGCATTATGAGGCGAGATTTATTCTGAGCGCCTGCTAATTGTTTTGCAGCCTGCCACAATCCTGCTGAGGTTGATACATTAGTCATCTCGGAGGAAACTTCCAGTGTCATTGTGTTCAAAAGCCATCCGAAAAGCAATTGATCAGTAGACTCCCAATCCTCAAAGTCTGGATTGATTTTTTATTGATCATTGTCATGGACAAATTGGGGAGGACACGGCTTAGTGCCGTTAACAAATCCTTCAAGCTTGTATCCTTTTATGATTGGTAGGATATGAGTAAGCCATACAGAATAATTTGTTCTGTCTAGCTTGACAGAGCATGTAAATGTGGAAAAATTATTTTTCTCATTTATTTTGGGAAGGAGAGATGCTGAGACATGGCTAGTAGGTGTGCCACTGCTAGAACTTTCTTCTCGAACAGTAGACATGGCAATTAGCCTAGGTCAGCTCGGATACCAAGATAAGATTTAGAAGAAAATAATAATTGTGCTGAATGGCTTTAGAGCCTTCCATATTATTGATGTATAAATATATTACAATATCTATCTATTAGAGATGTTCTATTAGAGACGTTTGAGATCCAAAAATATAGGATCTATTCATAGCATATTGTGGTTAGTTGCAATAGATTTATGAAATTTAAATATTGTAAATCAGCTTAATCAGGTATTGGTCAAACACTCAGCATGGTACTTGGGCTGACTGTGGAGAGGCCCAATAGCGGTCTGGACTTATGTCTTTACAGTCGGCAACTTCATCTTTCTCTAGCTGCTTGTCAGTGCCGATAGTCAACACTGGTAGTTCCTTCCAATTTGTGTCACAGACTGGGCAGATATGTATGTGCTGCTTTTTAACATGAGCAGCTATGCAAGGAAAGTGAAAGGTATGAGAGCATTCAGTTGTGAAAATTGTTGTTCCTTGCCCAGTTTTCACGCTCTGCGCACAAATTCCACAGCCACTTGTTCCCCTTCCCCTCCAGTTCAATTACGTTTCCATTCGCCCTCTGATTCGATTTCCCGACCACTGTGGTGTTCCGTTGACTTGGCTCTCGTCCGACGATGTTTCCATTTATTTCCAGTGGTTGACGCCTTTCGACTATGCAATGTCTTATTGATCCTTTTCAAGTTTGAGTGTTTTACCTTTTTTCAGTTGTGAGTGTTTTTCCAGATGTCACTTAACTTGCCAAGTCAGTATCCAATCATCATAATTGGTCAACAAAACTTCTATTTAAATGTTGAATGTTTCCCTTTTAACTGAGATTGTGAATTTTGCACCTATTATGCAACCACATAGTCACTTTTTCATCTAAAAAAAGTATTTGCTGCTAGATGAACTTTGGAATAAATTATATGTGTATTTTTGCACCTTAACCTAAAAATAAAACCCAAGACGTGTTACTTGTTTCAACCCTTGTGTCTAATGGTGCCGAGGAGGAAATTCATCTTTTTTCTCCAAAACAACGTCATTGGTAGTGCCTGGTTCGTGGAATAAATCGTTAAAGAAGTGTCGCTAGTTTTCATCACTTTTATTTGCCGGGGCTTCATTGATTTTTCTTTTTCATTTTTTTTTTTTAGTCACTACAAACACATTCAGAGGCCAAAAGCAAATTTTCCCATATTATTTCTGAATTACCACGAGAAGGATTGGAGAATAACCCAACTGAAGTATTTTCCCCATATTTTCTTGCCAACCAAACAGACACCCAAAAGAAAATATCTACTTTCCACAAGTTCACGAATCAGGAGAAACATATTTCCCTTCAGACATACAGGATTGTTGAGCAGTTATTGTGGAAATTAAATCAAAGCTATAGACATTTCATTTCTAGGTTTTTACAATTTTAAACTCATGTCTGTCGTCTTATTTTATTTTGTAATATTTGGACTTTGTATTAATCTTTTTATAAATAGCGTTTTGATCTTTTATAGGAAAAAAAATCAAAACCACACAACTTCTGTTTTACAAACGTGTGGCCTCCATTATGAATTAATCGAGAATTTTTGTACCGTTCTTTAATATTGATAAGAAAATTGCATTATCGTAAACTAAGATGATTTGGACGCGCGTGGAAAACAGAAACTAAGATGAGGTCGTCGAGTACCCTATTTTTGAATGAAGAAAAAAAATGACGAAAAAATAAGGAAAGATGATACTAAGAGAAAATATTCATAAATGATAAAAATATTTATTATTTGTAGGAGATTTCCCCCCTAATTTTCCCCCATCCAACTATAGGATAAGTTGGTTCCCTCAGGGTCTCTGTTTGGTGTGAGGGATTTGGAGGGGAAGGAAAATTTTTATGAATTAAATTTTAAAAAATTGAAGAAGTGGGGTAATAAAATTTTAATAAAGAAAATATATAAGATAAAAGAGTAAGAAAAATTAATTAAAAAATTTTAACCCCACTTCTCTAATTTTTTTAAATTTAACTAAAAAAAATTTTTCCTCTACCCACTTTCACTCCCCTCAGACCAAACGAGCCCTCAAGGTTCGCCTTTCCAGGGAGAGGTTAAGTTGTGGATAAATATAACCTCATCAAATTTACAATATTCGTCATTCACGGAGGGGCTTGACACGTGGACCCTTTGTCAGGTTCAACGCTCATTACAATAGTTCCGCTGTGGTGAGATCTATTAGTTTGTTTGCCAGCGAAACTTTCCATCTCTGCATCAAAGTCAAAAGTCAGCCATGAGATACACAAACACAGAGACAGATAGTGTGTTTGGAACAGTGATTCATAATTGGGCTTCTTTTAATTAGGTTTGTTGTGATATTACTTTTGGTAAAAACCAAATCATGTAATGTAATTTATGTTTGGATTGGTGATTGGCGATTGAGCTTTTATAAAAATAAAACTTATTTGGATTGGTTTAAACATAAGGGCTTTTGTGATAATAGTAAGAGAGAATGGGTGGAAAAATATTTAAAAAATCAAGTAAATATTTAAAAATTACTTTAAAATATTAAGTGTTATTGGAAAAATATTTTAGAATTGGTGGAAATCAATAAATCAATATTCTAAGTTTTGGGTACTCTTTACTACTAAAAAAAGTACATTAAAGGTAAAATTGTAGTCAGTCTCCTAAGACTGGGTACAACTTAAAAATTATTTTAAAGAGTTAAATACACAAAAAAATATTTTAAAGTAATTTTTGAAGTTGAAAAAGTACATTAAAGGTAAAATTATAATAAATCTGATAACACACTAGGTACAACTTAAAAAATATTTTAAGGGTTTAAAAACACCAAAAAAATATTTTAAAGTAATTTTTGGAGCTGAAAAAGTACATTAAAGGTAAAATTGAAATCAATCTGATAACACACTGGATACAGCTAAAAAAATATTTTAAGAGGTTAAAAACACCAAAAAAATATTTTAAGGGTTTAAAAACACTCAAAAAAAATTTTTTGAGTGGGTACAACTAGAAAGTGGGTAAAATTGCAATCAGTCTGATAGCACACTAGGTAGTGGGTATAACTAGAAAAATATTTTAAGGGGTTAAAAACACTCAAAAAATATGTTTTGATACTACATACTATTTAAAAAATATTTTATGGGAAAATTCAATATCATATAACTAATTTCCAAACAACCTCTAGCATAAAATGTCATTAGCTTTTAACAAAAGCTCCATTTTCTAGCTTCTCCTAATTGAGCTTTCACTAATTGGGTTTTGGCAAAAGCTCAATTGTCAATTGGCCTCTCCAAACACTCAAATTTGAATTCTCAATTGATAATTGAGCTTATGGTCTTCAATTGGACTTAAAAGGGGTTCCCAAACACACACAGAGTCCATGACCCTTTTTCATAGGAAAAATAAAAAATAAAACAAAGAAAACGTTAGTTTTGGCTAGGTCCTCCATCTTTCACTATCGTGCTGCTTTAATGATTTGGACGGACGGTGGAAAAACAGAAATTAAGATCAGGTCGTCGAACTTCAAGCTCGTTCCTTAATCATTGTGCTCTAATGATCAGGTATAATTAATTAAATTTAAATTGTTAAATTTTCATATGAATAGGAAAATACAGCGTAATAATGAAGTTAACAAAATACTTTTTATAAAATCAAGTATAAATCATTCAAATGTTAATTTAGAAAAAAAGAAAAAGAAAAGGGAAGAGGATGTGAAGAGAAAAGGAGATAATTAATATAAGGGTTAAGGTGCAATGAGAGAAGAAAATTTTTTATCCTAATTTATAAGGCACATGGTTAAATTTTCCATGTGAATATACATTTTTTTTCTTTATTTATTATTGTTTGACTTTATTTTTATGAGGTATAATATAAATTAAATGGGAATAAAGTTAAAATGTTGTTGAATTTTATCTCCGCATGTAAAAATACCTTAGGAGTACTGTGAACATGGAAGAACAAATAACTCATGATGGGGAAAATATCTGCATCAAGGGTTAGTCATAACCACATATATAGTCACAGTCGTCCCTTAAAAAAGAAAGAAAAATCAATCAAAGAGAATGTATACTGGCTGGAGTTCCAGAAGCAACCTATAGAAAGAGAGAAGACTAAGTCGACCCTTTGCGTCAATGCTTTGGACGTGCCATTAATAAGATGAGATCGTTACAGATCAAGCTTCGTGTAGGGTTGAACGATCAGGATTTGAAGTGATCCATATATAATAGCTAGCTACATACCTACCTCTTAATCCGTGTATATCCCACACTGTAAATCCGATCTGTATATCGATAAGAGAGATGGGTTTGTTGAACTCACTGCATTTGAAACTGGCATTGCTGGTCACCACGGCCGTCGCAAAGTCGGCCGCCGAAGCCCAGACGAAGCCGGGTTGCAACTATACTTGTGGGAACGTGAGCATCCCATATCCCTTTGGCACTAGCGAGAACTGCTACAGAGATGAAAGGTTCTTCCTCAACTGCACAACCATCACTTCCCCATCATCTGGAGAAGTCACAACACAATTGATTCGAGGCAATAATATACCAGTTCTCAACATCTCCCTGGATCCTCCTGAATTGACCGTTTCCGGAGACGTCTCCAAGCATTGCTATGATTCAAAAGATGATTCTTGGAATACAATGGAGTTCGCTAATTTTTCTATATCAAACACAAAGAACAGATTCACTGTGGTGGGCTGTGACACAATCTCTCTCATCAGGGACCTGAACAGCACGTTTATAACTGGCTGTTTTTTGAGTTGCAGTAACGAGACGAGTTTTGAG
Organism: Inga oerstediana; assembly: GCA_963210345.1. Taxonomy (NCBI): domain Eukaryota; kingdom Viridiplantae; phylum Streptophyta; class Magnoliopsida; order Fabales; family Fabaceae; genus Inga; species Inga oerstediana. Next base: position 57,697,736 of record OY723407.1, on the reverse strand, counting down.
GAAGGTGCTTGCTCTGGTGTGGGATGCTGTCAGACCAGTTTGCCTCGAGCGATCAGGAACTATAATATCACCTTATCTAGCTCTGACAACTACACGGACGTGCGTGACTTCAACCCTTGCGGCTATGCGTTTATTGCCAAGGACGGATCCTTCAACTTCTCATCTCGAGATCTGCTTGATCTCAGCAACAGAACAGAATTTCCCGTGGTTGTGGATTGGGCTGTTTCCAATCAGACATGCGTTGATGCCGAGAAAGATGCAAGCAGCTATGCCTGCAAGCAAAACAGTAGATGTCAAGAGTCACTAAGTGGTATTGGGTACTACTGCGTATGTGAAGATGGTTTCAGAGGCAATCCCTATCTCTCTAACCTCGACACCGGCTGCAAAGGTAAGCCTCAGTCCGAAACAGAGCTACTCTGTTTTCAACTTACCACTAAGGTTTAATTTTATAGATTTTTAGTGAAAATGAAATAAGTTACTTAATCATATCATATGTTATATGTTATTAGATTATATATCAGTTTATACGTCTGACAAATTGTTTAAAGAAAAAATAAAAATATCTTAAAGTAATTTAATTAGCTTCATTAATCTCTCCAAAAAAAAGTCAACTAAGTTTTATATTTATAACCGGAGGTAATTAATATTTGATTCCTCAAATTTGCCCCCATTTTGATTTTAGGCCTAGTGGTTTTAAACCATGGCTTTGGTTATTCATAGGGCAAAATGGTTCAAGTTTTATTTAATTATATGGATTAATATTTTAGGGTTAAGATGCAATTTTAAATACAAAGTTTTTTGCCATGAGCGTATGGTACAATTAAGTTTTAAAGAGAGCAAAAGTAGACAAAGTATGTTTAAAATTACGCAATGTTAGCAATCCCGTAAAATTGGCACAACCATCCGTTATAATTATAAAGTTGGAAGGAAAATAAGTGAGTTTCACATTTAAAAAAGAAAAGAAAGAAATAGGGTTTGGACTAATTTAAAGGAATTGCTAAAATTGCTCTGTTTTTAAATATTATGTCTACTTTTACACTCTTCAAAACTTAAAATTACACCTCAACCTAATATTTTAAACTGAATGAAATTTAACTTAAGAGACTAAAACAAAAATGAGGTGAAATTTGAGGGAACAAAAATTATATTAACCCTTAATTTTAATTCCGCTAAGTTTGTCCAAGTTTTGACGTCTAGAACAAGATTTTGATATTTATAATAGTTGTGTTTGGAGACATGTATAAGTGCTTGTTTGGAATAGCTTATTTTTGGGTAATAAGTGCTTATAAATCGTGATTCACGATATACGAGATAAGTATGTGAGAAGAGTTTTATCTCGGCTTGTGTAATAAGGACTTATTATCTAAAAATAAGTGTTTCCAAACACAATCAGCTTAAAGATTAATTTTGCAGATATTAATGAGTGCGATGGGAACAATCGTTGCAGTAGGAGATGCCACAACGTCGATGGATATTATAAGTGTTCTTGTCCGCTGGGTTACAGAGGCAATGGCTACAAAGACGAATCAGGCTGCAAGTTCCCCATTACAGAAATTTCACTGGGTAAGAATATCGTAGTAATTAACCCTTTATTGTTAGGCTCATCTTAGCTAACAGTGTTAAATTGACCCGATTTTGATTTGGATTTAAAAATAGTTTTGTCATCCCATTCCTTGAATAAAAAATAAAAGACAGTCAACAATTTTGGTATTATATTTTTAAAAAAACACATGTAGCTATATGTTACTAATCAAGACACTTAATACATCAACGGCTTTATAATGACATGCCAATATCCATTTTAAGCTGTGTTAATTGCAGAACAATATATTTCAGTTGTGCCACAATGGTTAATTTGCAAGCCTCCTTTCCATATTTAGAGAAACTTTTGTTTTCATTCAAAGCATTACCAATTTGAGTTCAAAAGCCACACACAAGCTTCTTTATCTCTGCCCACAAGACTCACCTGCAACAAGAGAGAATCAAAACTATTGAACCAGGGGTGATGGGGAATAAACAAAGCATCACTATCATGAAGTGTTCAAGTCCATGGTTTATTGACAAACAACACCACTTACTAGCAACTCTGGATAATATTTTGAACATTGTTTGCAGGCATTTCTGTAGGCTTGCTTGTTATCTTCACATTGATCTCCACATTATGCTGGGGAAACAAGCAAAGAGCACTAAAACAACTTAGAAGACAATATTTTGAGCAAAATGGAGGAAATTATATGCTACAGCAACTTCAACAACAAGGATACACTGATAGAACCAAAATTTTTAACGAAGACGAGCTCAAAATTGCCACAAACAACTTTGATGAGAGTAGAATTCTTGGTCGTGGAGGACAAGGCACAGTTTACAAGGGCATATTTCCAGATAACTTGCTAGTTGCCATTAAAAAGTCTAGAGTAGGAGGTGACCCAAGACAAGTTAAGGATTTTATCAATGAAGTGGCTGTACTTTCTCAAATCAACCATAGGAATGTGGTTAAACTTTTAGGGTGTTGTCTTGAAACCGAAGTTCCCTTGTTGGTTTATGAGTTTGTGGACAATGGCACCCTTCTTGACCATATAGACCCACTAAAGAATGAGCACTCTCTTTCGTGGGAGACTCGACTAAGGATAGCTGCAGAAACAGCCGAGGCCATTTCATATTTACACTCCGCTGCTTCTATTCCGATTATTCATCGTGACATTAAATCTGCCAACATATTATTAGATCATAGTCACCAAGCAAAAGTTTCTGACTTTGGAGCTTCAAGACTTGTTCCACTTGATGAAACTCAAATTTCCACCGTGGTTCAAGGGACACTAGGATATTTGGATCCTGAGTACCTCCTTACAGGTCAACTTAATGAGAAAAGTGATGTTTATAGCTTTGGGGTTGTACTTGTGGAGTTAGTCACCGGGAATAAAGCGGTTGAATTCAATAGGCCAGAACAAAGAAACTTGGCTATGTACTTTGCATCTTCAATGAAAGAAGACAACTTATGGCAGATTCTTGATAAGCGAGTGTTAGATCAGAAGAATGCAGAGCAGTTAAAGGAGGTTGCTTTCTTAGCAAGGAGGTGCATTAGAGTTAATGGAGAGGAAAGGCCAACTATGAAAGAAGTAGCAACAGAATTAGAGGGTCTAATTGTTATGAAAAAGCATCCTTGGGTAAAGGGAAAGGACATGATGTCTGAAGAATGCGAATACTTGCTTGGCCATGTAGCTGATGGATATGGGAATACTAGTGCTAGCACTTCAATTGCCTATGAGAGCATACAGAAAGAATTAGCATTTGAGATTGAAGATGGACGATGATCATGTTGGCACTTTCTCATGTGTTTGAGCCACTCTTTGCAAATGTAATTTTAGGTAATGCCATCTTTAAATATTTGTAAGGATTTTAAAATGTTCAAAATTATTGAATATCTTAAAATTCTTTGGTTGTGAAGGACATACAAGTAAATTGGAGTTATCAAATCCTGAACTTTTACCAGCTCATAATGATTTCATTCTGTTTTTTTTTTTTTTTTTACAACAACTGAAAGAAATGATTTCACTTTCTTAATGCCCTGATAGACGACTGGTATACAAAATTCAAATCAAAGCCAAAATACTCAAAAAGTCATCCGATCTTTAATAATGCAATGCAATAGATTTAAAAAAGAATGGCTGATACTTTGAAATTTTTTTAGCATAACATTATACCAACAAAACACAGAATAAAAGTGAGCCCTGACAACAATTCTCTGAAGTTCAATTTAAAATTCTTGGACATACGATTGACCATGTCCTCTGTCAGAGATATCTGCATGTTTGCATAGTCACACCATATAAGGTCCATGCTACAAACTTTTGATGTGTGTGAAATGTATGCGAGTAATTAAGACATAAAGGGCTAGCTATTTACAGCAAAATAAAAGGAAAAATTACATCTAAAGGACTCATACATGACAAAAGTTATATCAATATCATATTTGGTTGGAAGGAATTATTCTTAAGAAAAAGGAAAGATGAGGCGAAGCAGAAGGCAAAAATATGATTCAAACAAAATCATCGGATGGATCTGAAGAGGGATAAAAGTATCAAGGCCACAAGCTTCATGGCTTAAAGCACAACACAGATAGATGAGTTCAGAAACAGGCAAACAGCGACATCAATTTATGCAGGGGCTTCATCTGAATTCGACAAAGCTGACAAGGCGGCATGCTTTTCGGTAAGCCCAACGGCTTCACTGCTTTAGCAATTAAATGTACCATTGGTTAGAATATTTGATAACTCGGGGCAAAATGGGGGCAAACTCTGGATTCCATGGAGAAGACCTACTTCCTTGAGGGAAGCATGGTTCTTTAAGAAGCCTAGATCTGTTGAACCAAACATGTAGGGAAGATTTTCTCTCCCATTTTCCCTTTCAGGAACTTCATTTCATGTGTACCAAAAGTGGCCTGAAAGATCAAGAGTTGCTGTCAGATTTTAGAAAAGTTACTATGAAAGTTACTGTAACTTTCCTAAGTAGCCTGTAAACCTTGTAATAAATCCCTAAAAGCAAATAGAAACTATTGATCATTTGGAGTGACCACAAATTTTGATATCATTCTATTTGATTTTTATCAAATTCAGATGCTTTAATGTAATTTTCCCAAAATAAAAAGTTCCTGCTAAACATTCTAAATGAAGAAACCAGAGTTCAATGTAGTCTAGCCACATCTTGTCCAATCAAATCCCAGCTGAGCAAATAAAGAAAAAATAAAATAATTCTCATCCTAACTAATTTGAAAACAAAGCAAACGAAAACAAAATAGTAAAGTGGTTTAAATAAATAATAAGAAGAAGAAGATTCTTCTGGAGGCATGTGAAACCAACTCAACCAATCAAAAGAAACAACATGCTGAAACCTGAGATAACCACACAATTAAGACTGCGAAAGCTTCACTAATAGAGAAACTCAGGACATTGATGTGTGTAACCACAAAGAAGAAAATTACAAGATAGATTCATTTACCCATTCAATGGGGAAAATACAAGACACAAGCTGACAGACAGAGATCTTCAATGCCTCCTCATTAAAGCTTTAATGCAGTTTGCAGCATAAGATGAAAAGATAACTACTGCGATTTATGCCAAGAACAATGTTAGTAAGTTCAAATGGAGAGATTACAGAAAATAAATAAGTGGGTCAAAATAAATTATAGCAAACCAAGCTTTTTAGCAGCCAATATTCTTCACCAGGTGCCCTGCATTAATACAGTTTGGATTGCTGACTGCTCTCCTTTTAAGCAGTTAACCAGAATTCAATTGTCAACAGGGACTTAAATCATTAAGCGAAGACATGAAACCAAGATTTATAAATGAGGCTATGGAGAGAAAAAAGATACCTGTAAGTGTACTTTCTTCAAAGCCCATAGCTGGCATGGAAAAGTAAAGGTTCAAAACACACACACACCCGAAAGGAAGCTTTCTGCAAGAAATTCTATCTATTCAAAAATCCCATAAGATGGTAGAAGAGTATATTTCTGTGAGTTGAAAAAAAAAAAAAAAAAGACCAATTATAACTATATGAGCATTCAATGCCCTCGAAAATTGTTGCCTAATATTTCCAGACTCTATTTTCCCAGGGCTCCAACTCAGTGGAGCAAAGAATATAGCATAGAACTAAAACAAAATGTCCATCCTGTGTCACTTAAACAGCAGGAATCCACCCCCCTTTCTAATCTATAAAAATTGGAAAGTGAGAGTACTGTGCCCATTTCCACATCAACAAGAACCTAAGCAAATTCAAAATACATAACAAAATTTTCTAATCAATCTCATTTTGTACACATGTACAGAAGGGTGACCTGCCTCTTCACAGGTTTCAAAGTGCCAACCTATGGAGATGTCCTTTTCCCCCTTCCTTTCCGGATGCCATATTGGTAGAGAAGCAAAACCCAAAAATAACATTATATACAGTATCAAGTTAATCTCTAGCACCACCGAGATAAGCACGACTTATGGCTTTTGTTGCAGTAAAAACCAGACCTACAAGCTCATCTACATCGTGGAAGCTCAAATCAATAACCCCCCTCACAGAAGTTATGCGGTCCCCATTTCTTGCCTCTTCCATGATCACGTTAGCAGCTGCAAAAGCACTCTGGCATTTTCTAGAAGCCTCCATTGCATAATTTACATCCTGAGACTGCAAAATCACATGCACTTGTGATCCACAGTGACCATGCATAGGAAGTTATAACTATCGGACTACATAATAAAACCCTCATGTTCATATGGATTCAATAAGTGAAACTCAATAATTATGCAACTAAGCACTTATTATTGAAAAAGAGAGAAACTCTTGTATGAACCTGATTTGCCACGTCATTTGTGGCCTGACTAATTAAAATACAACAATTCATTAACTGATTTGCACCTTCTAAATATTAGTTGGAATATTAATAAAATTAAAAGGTATCACAAGATTCACTTTTTCATTACTTGTGAAATCTTACTTAAGGGATTCATTTTTAAAAAAATAAATAAAAAAAAATATGAAACACATGAGCAGCCAACTAGGATTAATGTTAGCTGAGTTGTCGTATTTTAACTGGTTAGACCACAAATGAAGTGGCAAACCAGGTTCACACCGAATTTCTCTTGAAAAAGATTCAAAAAGAATGATAAAAGCAATAACCAGCAAACCAGGTTCACTAAAGAAGTTCTCTTGAAAAAGATTCAGAAAGAATGATAAAAGCAATAACCAGCTCATCATTCTATCTTTACCACCAACAAAAGCATACATCTAATAAAGTGCATGACTTCCAAGAAACACAAGTTTGAGCTAAGATCTGCCTAACATAGACTTCCAAGGAACATATTCTGAACCTCCCTACTGACTTTTCTTTCAAACATTAATATCTGACACAGAACCACATTTCCTTTATATTGTCTTGCATTGCCAAATGTCTTGATCGCCAATATAAGTTACAATACTCCATGGTTTTTGACCACCAAAAAAACCTTGACAAAACCTTCCAAACAATCCATAGTGTGTATCAATAAAAGTAGTAACTTACAAAGTCAAGAACACGGACAAAATTTGTATGATGACGAGTAGATATGACTTGGTTACAAGCAACATGAGTGCCAGTACCCCTGAGCAAAGTAAACTTATCCACCGCTGCCTGATTATTTAAGTTATCGACATCTGATGCAGAAGATGAAGGAGATTCACCTAAAACAAAGAATAAAAATGCAGAGAGATACATCACTGACTTGTATCACAATCGGACGCATGCGTCCATCAAACTTCCAAACACAAAATTATCAGTTTTTCTGGTGTTGTGTTTGTTGGGGGGGTGGTTTCAATACACTGATGCATCACTTTTATAAATCCATTGCTAGATGTGTCCAAGTGAGTGTTTGGGAAACACCCAAACCATGGTTTCAGAAGTTATTTTCCACAAGTTGAGACAAAACTCCTCTCACATACTTACCTTGTAAATCGTAAAAGCTATTCTCAAAAACTAATCCAAACACACACCAAGTAAAAGACGCAAAAGCAACATGTATCAAGAACTAGAAGACATGAAGCATTACTACAAAATATTCACAACTAACTCAGTCACCTTGAGGAACCATTTGTAGAGTTGATTGCAATTCATTCCGATCCCTGTTTATACTAGAATGTTTACTATAAACCACTCTCATATACGCAACCTCCATGCATTTATATGCCAAAGCAGCTGCAGCTATATCGTGGTGTCTTTCATACTCATGGGCACAAGATCTGAAATTCATTTCAAAAGGCATTTAACGGCTGAATGCAAGCTTAAAGTAAATTGCTCAAGGAAAAGATGACAGAACCTTTGTATCTCATAAATTGCTCGCAGTTTAGTTCATTTGTATCCCATAAATGGCATGCCCCCACAGAACAGATCCAGGAATAACTTATTAGGATGATGGCAGAAAAAATTAAAAACAAAACAAAAATAAAAATAACATGTTTATGCATAAAATATTGTTGTCTTATTTCAGGTCATGTTTGATCTTGTGTTAATAACCCATCTTCATAGGGTACTTAGTATGTGTTTGGTTTCACATTTGAAACCGTGGTTTTGGCTCAAACCATGGTTTTAAAAGTACAGTATCAAAACACTTGTTAAAAACCTAAAATAGCTTTTAACCCTCAAAACCATGGCTTGGGTTAATGCACCCAAACACTCTTAAAATTTCCACAACCATGGTTTGACTTGAAAACCATGGTTTGGAGGTTGAAAACTGTTACAGAATTGTAATTCTGTATAGAGAGAAAGAGAGAAAGAAAGGGGAAGAAACCAGAAATAGAGGGGGTAGAAGATGAAGAAGACCGAGAGATCAAGAGAGAATTGAGAACCAAGAGAGAAGGAGAAAGACAAAGAGAAATCTATTTTCTGTCATCAATCATAATCTGATTTACAATAGGGATTAGACTCTTATTTATAGGCTTATAACCACCACCCTTCCTAACTAACTCCTCTAATCCCTTGTACTAACTCTAACTAATTTTAACGGCTATATCCCAACAACCTAACAAACCAACTTTTAACTCTTTATTACATTTATATATCAATACCCCCCTCCCAAAAACATCCTTGCCCTCAAGGATGATTGACAACAAAACATATAAAATCTGAAACCAAAAACTGAGCTAGGAAACTTCTGAAAACTGCTGCTAGCTAGTGAAAGTTTGGTGACTTGAAGTCTGGGAAGCAGAAGCTTTTTCCTTCAGATTGTGTTTAATTCTGCTACACACTTCACCCTTTAGGCATTTTCTTGTCTTTTACTCTTAGAGAGCAAAACCTTCCATAGAGCATTACAATCAACTTTCCCTTGAACCATAATTGCAGAAGAGTTCTTGTACAAGAGAGTTTAACATGAAAAGACCAATGAATAGACATGTATACGGGCTTGGCTGAATTCACCCACTGCTGCAATGAACTTGGGCCATTTTCTTGAAAGTTAAAGCCCATGTTCTGATCCGATAAAGCCAAACCCAAGGTATCTCCAAAATACTCTTGACACAGAGATGAAATGCTATCCAGCTGTAACCCTCCAAAATACTTCTGCAGCTTAAAGAGAGTGGCATCCAGCTGTATGTTTGACTGCTCTAAATCATCTTTAGTCAGCCACGTACACTGCTGTACACTCCACAAACTTGGTTCTATGCTTTTTGAAACATTTGCATAACTATTGCTAGACAAAGTCCTTCGGCCAAACAACAGAAACAGGGCCAGAGAAGAAGAAAAAGAACTTAGCGGCAAGAAACAGACGAGACTAAATGACCCACTGACTCCAGATGCCATTTTTGCATTCTTCCACGTTTCTAGGGTGCGAAAATTAGATACAAGTTCATGCGTTGGAAACCCACTTCTACCAGAATTCATCTTCGTCTCTTTATTCTCCACGGTCGCATCTTCCCTTGCGTCCGTTGCCCTCGACGTATAAAGCGGAGTGGGGAACCCACCCTCAAAAGGCGCCTCGTAAGGGGGAAGAACCACACCACTTATATACCCCAGCAAGCAGCCTAAGCCACTCGATGTGGGACTGGGTCATTACTCCGTCCCATAACAGTGGCCCTCCCTGGAAGAGCCGGCGTCCACGCCGGGCAGAAGTCGCCGCTGGGAGAGAGCCAGCGGAGCCACCCGGGCAGAGGCCGGTGCCAGCTCTGATACCATCTGTTATGGTATAAAGCGGAGTGGGGAACCCACCCTCAAAAGGCGCCTCGTAAGGGGGAAGAACCACACCACTTATATACCCCAGCAAGCAGCCTAAGCCACTCGATGTGGGACTGGGTCATTACTCCGTCCCATAACAGTGGCCCTCCCCGGAAGAGCCGGCGTCCACGCCGGGCAGAAGTCGCCGCTGGGAGAGAGCCAGCGGAGCCACCCGGGCAGAGGCCGGTGCCAGCTCTGATACCACTGTTACAGAATTGTAATTCTGTATAGAGAGAAAGAGAGAAAGAAAGGGGAAGAAACCAGAAATAGAGGGGGTAGAAGATGAAGAAGACCGAGAGATCAAGAGAGAATTGAGAACCAAGAGAGAAGGAGAAAGACAAAGAGAAATCTATTTTCTGTCATCAATCATAATCTGATTTACAATAGGGATTAGACTCTTATTTATAGGCTTATAACCACCACCCTTCCTAACTAACTCCTCTAATCCCTTGTACTAACTCTAACTAATTTTAACGGCTATATCCCAACAACCTAACAAACCAACTTTTAACTCTTTATTACATTTATATATCAAAAACCATGATTTTACAAAAACTATTTTTTCTATTTTTTCATAATCTATTCTCCAAAATCAATTTTTCCACTTTTTCTCCATAAGCTATTCTCCAAAAGTTAATCCAAACACACCCTTAATTATATTACTCATTGGTGAATACGTAAATGTCAGCTCATAGTAATGTAAATCACTAACTTATGCATTGGTAATTGAACATAAGAGGTGAAGATATTCTTATTTGAAGTTTAGAATATGTCTCTCACTCTCCCCCACAAGATAGATACCCTAAAAGCCCCCAGAGAAAGCAACTAGGTCTGAAGGCATGGTTTAAAAGGACGGAAACTCCATTTAAACTAGTTTTTTAACTTCAAATAAATGCAAACACTAGAAAGGAAAAAAACATAGACTGCAACAAAATAAATCTGGCCATGGAAAACCCAACTTAATAGCCCTTATTGCTTTCCTGATTTATGCTAAAGCGCAATCCAAAACTATGAAAAAGAGTTTATCCAGGGGTTGAAAAATGGCACTTACAACTGGAACTGAGCAGATACTTCAACTAGTATCTCGCAGAATAAATATTGGTTCAACAATTATACTGCATTATATCTAGAAGCTTCCTTCCTCTCCTTATATAAAATACAGTCTGAGAATAAGGGTCAACTCCTAAAGATGTTGATAAAAATAATTCTAGGAACCTTAGAGGCAATAATAAACTCTAAGACATCTAATAAACTTCTACTCCTTTAGGAATTCCATCTAGTTATAGCTTCAATATTGTACTTGCACTAAGATAAGCAAAGAGCAGCATAAATGTAATAAAAAAAGCTCAAATAAAATAATAAATTTCAATTTACAGCTTAAAAATTGTGCTTACGCAAAAAGTTTGGCAACAGTGGTATAGGCTTGCATTTGACTTATATTCCAATGTTTGCTACTCTCCCTGTGAAAATTTTCTAGAAGTGATGCTCCATGAAGAAACTTCAAGGCAGCTTCAAAGAAAGTCTCGTTACTTTCAAATTTAAACCCGGAGTTCTACAAAATAAACAGCATTTAAATCGTCGGTTAAGAAAGGAAAGCTGCCAGGTACAAGTGAAAAACACGTGAGGGAAAAAAATAAATCTTAAACAGCTGAAGTAACCTTAAAATGATTGGCTCGATCTTTTAGCTTTGTGGCTTCTTTCAGGGTGTCGTAGCCAGTTTGGCTATAATTTGTTCTTGCAGGGATCGTCGCAGGAAGTTGCCGATCAGGCCCAGAGGTTCCTGAGCTACAATTAACCCCATCCTTGCTACTGGCGCCAACAGAAATTTTCGTTAACTTGCCCACATCACCATTGGTTGATGCAAGGATTAGACACTCAGCACAGGTATCTCCTTTTTCAGACTCACATGCAGTTCTGGAGCCTGATAGTGTTTCCCTCTTTTCTTCACCCACCGAAGACAATAAAACTTTTGATTTGCCATCTTGTGATACTTTACAAACAGTATGAGCTTTATTTCCATCCTCTAAATCCTGTATTAGGTTTTCCTGGGAGAAAATTTCTTTACTAGTGCTAAATGAAGCATCCACTTTTGGATTTGATTTCTCAGAATCTTTTTGTCCTAGTTCGGTTTGCTTTCCAATTTCACTTGGCCAATGTCCAACAGAGTTTTTCTGACCCTCGCATTTAGACTGAGCAAAATTACACTTAGCAATATTTTTTGAGCCCTGACTAAATGCATCATAATTGAGCTCAAAAGCTGATTCTTGCCTCCCACCTTTTTTGAAATAGCCATTCTCTGAAGCAGAAACCTTAGTCTTATTCCTATCAACCTCAGAACCAAACCTTTTATCCTCTTCTTTACCCCTCAATGAGGTAACCTTACCAGATATTTCCCAAGAAAGTGCACGTTCCTGGTTGCACCTGTTCACTCGGCTTTCATAATTAGTACAATCACCACGTTGTTGCACTGTAGCAACATCAAAATTAAGCAAATTGTTGTCCCTCACTTCGGAAGTTTTAGATTGAATCCCAGCTTTGTCTTTAGCATCCCCAACCCAAGACCCTATTGAAGCAATTTTGAGGGATTCAGAATGCAAGTCACATGAAACTCTCTCCTCCTTCACTTTTAATGATAGCTTTCCCTCCCTATCATTGGGGATCCTTAAAGGAGACGAAGTAACAGATTCTACTGGTGAACATTTCATCATATCAGCATAGTTGGATCTACATTTATGAGAACCCGAAACCTTAGAAGAGCTTGAAGTTGCTGCCAATGATAGCAATCCAGAGCCTGAATCCCTGCCCAGTGGATCAACATCATCCAAAACTTTGTGAGATGCAACCTTTTCAATATGCTTTCTTTGTGGACAGACCTTGCCAACACTTCCAACTTCTGCACCAACAGCTGCATGATTTTTACTTCCTGACAAGCAAACTTGATTCATCTCACCTTTTCTATTTATTTTATATTCACTTTCAGTAAATGATTTTGCCCCCGGGTTCAAAACTCTAAACTTTTTTTCCTTCCTAGAGACACTTGCGCTACCTTTATCATACTGTTTATCATCCTGCAAGGACATGTTGTAAAGCTTATCAGCATCCTGCCAGTCCTCCAATTTCCTTTTCTTCAAGGAAGAACTGTTTTTACCGTGGCTTTTTAGATACAAAGACCCACCATTTGACAAGACCTGAGTCTGGTCTCCATGTTTCTTTAGAGGACCCACTAACTTGTCCTGTACCTCCTCAGATACGCAATACTCATCATATTTCCGCATATCCTTCCCACTAGCCTTCGCTGGAAAACCATTTCTTGAATTTTGAGCCACCTTCTCTAGGTCCATGCCAGGACTCAGCTGTGCATCAGTAACGTAAATATCTTCAGTCTTCGGCTTCTTAAGGGTTCTAGGTTGATATATATCAGCTTCCATTTTACGTTTCAATTTACCCTGTTTTCGATCACCTGCACATTTGTGACAACATCAACATTTTTCATTTGAAAATAATGAACCATTTGTAATATAAAAATAAATCAGATAATGAATATCAACTTCAAAAATAATGCAGTACCTCCATTCATTTTCTTTTCTCTCTTTTTTGGCATTTGTTTCACTTCCATCAAGCCATTCAACTTGCCATGTTGTCAAGAAACAGGTTTCCTTGTTAGGTTCCCTCTGCAGGAAGCTGGTGACTTGGAATTTTTCCAGATTCTTCAGCATGGTTCTGAGTGGAGTCAGCAGGCAGAAGATTGTCGGTTTTCCTTCCCTTAGAACCAAGTTTCTTTTTCCTTTGACCAGACAATGCATCAGAACTGGTGTTCTGGTGACTGAAGCCCAATTGCTGAGCATCAGAACCCACTCCAATTGCAGCTCCAGAGACATTGCTTTGGATGTTATCTAGTCCTTCAGAAGTGGGCATCTGACATGAGGCATAAAGTGCTTTAGTTGTCATCTCCTCACTGATGTCACACCGGTTCATTCCAGGCCTGGAAGCAATTTCAAAACAACATTTGAGAACTCAATAACACATAGCACAGAAGGAGAGAAAAAAGGTGTAAAAAAGAGTACTCAGTTCTTCTTTAACATTCACATTCAATTAAAACTATATCTAGCATAATACGACTCATAAACGCCAAATGAGAAGGTAACTTGCAGCCAGTCCAGCATACTACACAGCCATTTCTCTGGAAGCTGATCAGGCTTTATACCAACAGGTAGAAGCCGCCATTTCTGGCAATGATCACAACAAACCCAATCTTCTTCAATAAGTTGAGGTGCAGCTGCCATTTGAACCATTTCAAGAGCAGATTTATTTCCAGCAACAGGACATGCGTTTAAAGCATCTTTTATGGCTGGCCCAGATATCAACTTCTCCTTTTTATCACTGCTTTGCCTTTCCTTTATTTTAACTTTATATGCACTCTCATCTGTAAAATTATCATATGTACTCCCATCTACTGCATCTATTCCATCAACTACACATTTGAATGAATGTGCACTACTGCCTCCAACATTATTATCCTTAGATGACTTTTTTGTAGCCATTTTACTTTTAGAATCATCGCTAAAGCCAGAACTCTTTCTATTGTTTACCATTTCATTATTACCAGCCTCAAAACTGTCTTTCTTTGCAATAGCCACAGCTTTACTCAGACTCTGATCCCCTTTAGACTTGTGCTTGCCATCAGATAACGGCTTTCCTTTCTTATTAGTCTCAACATTTTGTGAATCTTCACCAAAACACTTCATTACATCAACCCCAACCTTCTGAGAATTGATAGAGCCTTTAACCTGGCCATTATTCTTAGAACCAACAGAGTTATTTTTGAGTGAATTTGCCAGCTTACGCCCTATAATTCTCTGCATGGAACCATTTCCCATATGTTTCTTATCACTCTCGTCAAAATCCTGGCCAGACATTGACTCCAATGACTCTTCCTTCACTGCTTCAGTGGACACCATTCTGCCATTTGCCCCATCCTTATTGACCTTCTTGGAGACTTCAGAAGCCCTACCAATCACCTCAGCAGTTTCACCAGCATCACTGAATGAACCAAACCAAGGGGTGCCTTTCAAGTCATTAAAGAGAAAATCCTTTCGCTCTGGAGTTTTATTTCCTAATCTTTTCTTTGGATCCAATATTCTCTCTTTTTGCTTCTTCAACAAATTTTCCACTCCCATTATAGAATCCAACTCATCAGTAGACATGGAACAAGGTTCTTGACCATTAGGAGCAGACAAAGATTTTCTGTCTCCGTGAATTTTTCCCCTTCTTGTCAAGTAAAGCATACTGTCTTGTAGAGGTGATATTAACACACCCCCTGGGATGGGGAAGGAAGTTATAGCCTGCTCCATTTCACAAATAGTTTAAATACTAATAGTTAAGTATAATGTCAGAAAAATGAGTATGCATAGATTTATTAAAAAAAAACACTTGTACCAGAATGATGCCAGTTGGAGATTCTTCACCAGTCTGTTGAGACACAGGCGGTGCGCCCCCAGTTTCTATAGGGCTGTCGTCCGTTGATGAAGATGGAGAGATATCAAGCCCAAGACCACTATAAATCGCCGCATTCTTTTGAGTTAGGTTGTCAGATTTCATTTTAATTCGAAATTTCAGAGTTCTTTGTACAGTTGATTTTCCTGACTTATTAGCACTATCATTATTTAAAGAGCACGTTTCCGCACCTATATTGGAAGAAATTCCTACACCATTTTTCTTTGAACCATCAACTGAAAATGCTCTTGCATATTGTAATGAATTAGTGCTACAGGGGGCAGCTCCAAGCCTTGTAGAAGGAGGCACATGTGAAGGAGCTGTTGAATTGTCGGATGCAGCCTGCATAATAACATAACCACAGTATCAAGCAAACAGGAGTTGTTCTGAACTTGACATATGACAGCAACATATATTATTTTCCGATCAAATGGTCAGGTGAAAAAAAAAATCAAATACCTCCACATGGCAATTGTAAGGAGATTTTGGTGATAAGCAGTTCTTTTGAGAGGTCTTTGGATGAGAGTGAAAAGGAGAACATTCATAGGCAGGCAAGAAAGAACCATAGCCACCAAATTTTGCACCTGAAAAAATTATTCGTATCAAATGCTGTCACATTTGTATGTGCAAAGACAGCTCCTTCATTTCTCTCTATAATCTATGATTTCTAACATGCCACTCACCCAGATTCTCAGCAGAAACGCCACCTTCAAAGTCCTTTTGAAAATGGCCAAGAACATGCTCAATCCTCTCATCCTTCAAGAAAGGAAAGCAAGTCATAGTATTCTCACAATGAAACTGAACTAGCTGACAACAAATCTAAAACAGCACTAATTAATAATTAACAATAATCACTAAGGTCCAGTACCATTAAGGCAGACCTGAAGAAGATTAACAATAGGAATTTGGGAAATTATCTTCATCCTTGTTCTTTGAATGGTAGTAGGAACTAGACTTCTCAGAAGCCAAAATATTAAAGCATACTGGATATATCATCAGCAATATCAAAAGAATATGGATGATAAAGTTGCATTTAAAATGCTTTCTAGGCAGAACATAAGAATGTTTCTTGGTCATGATAATATGCATAAAGTGTGGCAATTACAGTTGCTAAGAAACAAATCAACTATGTTATTCACAAATGAGGCAGCAAGAAAAGCATCTACAGAATCAATTTGTCAGCTAAAAGCTTTTATAGGCCGATGTTAAAGGATCGAACCACTAACTGTTCTAGATGACACAATGTGTTTCCGAATTTATTTTCCATTGCAGGTATAGAAATCATAAGCTGCCCTCAGCTTATTAATTTGAATCAGTTTCTTGCAACTAGAAGCTCAAGTATGAACATTGCATTATATCTCTCTTCCATTTTATATATCTAAACGTGAACCAAAAAAAATGGTACATTCATAGGTCACACAACTTATGATGATGAAAGTTTTATCACTCATTCAAATAGAATGAACTGTTATATGGTATTTTTATTTTCCATAACACAAGAACACCTACAATTTTTAAACTAGGAAAGAGGAAACTAAGCCAAATTGAAATGGAAAAACTTGAACTTGGTTAAAATTATGTTCAAGTTTAGCCCTTACAATGTAAGAGAAAGAATCAAGGTCAATGTTGTCGTCACGATCCTTATTACAGCATGCCTCTCCTTCCTCGAGCTCAGTATTCTCTTCCATCCTGCCCACCCACCCAATATTGCCTACCTCCATAAACTTAACCGTAACCCCACCACAGAGGAACTTTCCGTGAAGTCGAGCATAACTTCAATCCAACCCAAAGTAGAAAAACAAAACAAAGGGGCGAAATTTTTTTGGGGAAAAAAACTAAAAATGAGACCGACCTACAAAAACAGTCCCAGAACTCTCCGAACCCCAAAAGGAACCGCTAAAACCGAGTGTGATCATGCCATATGCCGAGCTTACATTGATTTACCAGCATATGAAGCAAAACACAAATCATTACTTGGATTAACACAAATAACGAATAATAATCAACTTTGAATCAGGGGAACAAGATCAGACGGTGGAGATCGGTGCACCGATCAGTGCAAACTCAAATGAGCTTGACGGAAAGTTCAAACGCATTCCAAATCTTTCCACTGCGCTGTGCAATTTTCCCGAGCATTGCAGAGAATAGCTGGATTTTTGTTTCCCGATTTTAAGTTGTTTAGTAATTTTTAAGGGTTAATATAACTTTTGGTCCCTGAAATTTAATCTAATTTTGGTTTTGGTCCCTCAAGTTTGAAATCGATGGTTTTGGTCCCTGAAGTTTCACCCGATTTTAGTTTTGGCCCCTCAAGTTTGAAATCGGTGGTTTTGGTCCCTGAAGTTTCACTCGATTTTGGTTTTGATCCCTCAAATTTGAAAAGGACTTGGTTTTTTTCTCGGGTAGGGTCGGGTTTCAAAAACGGGTTGCCAAGTCCTTTTCAAACTTGAGGGACCAAAACCAAAATCGGGTGAAACTTCAGGGACCAAAACCACCAATTTCAAACTTGAGGGACCAAAACCAAAATCGGGTGAAACTTAAAGGACCAAAACCACCAATTTCAAACTTGAGGGACCAAAACCAAAATCGGGTAAAACTTTAAGGACCAAAACCATCGATTTCAAACTTGAGGGACAAAAACCAAAATTAGATCAAACTTCAGGGACCAAAAGTTATATTAACCCAATTTTTAATTATTTATTTTTATCTGTTCATATCTCTTTTTTTTATTTTAAAACGGATTCCAAATCCTCTTCCCTTATCTGTTTGTTTTTTCTGTTTTTACTTTCTAGTACATTTACAAAAGTGCTCCTAAAATCAGTTTATATTGATTATTGGTTTTATTATTCTTCGATAAAAACAAGTTTTAATATCCACTAGAAGTCTAAAATAGTAAAATAGAAATTTGTGACACAGCATTTCATTTCAAAGTCATTGGTTTTTTTTCCAACAATTTCCTTTATAAATATTGAATACATACCAAATCAGTGGTTACAGTATCAAGCAACATCTAAACTCCTTCATCACTCTCCCCCTCCTCTGACTAAAATATCTAAACTTCTTCATCACTCTCCACCTCCTCTGACTAAAATGTAGAGATTGATTAAAGATATAAAAGTTCTCGATCATCGTTTCCTATGAGAACTATGATCTTTGTTTTTTGGCCAACCTATAATAACTTTTATCTAGATGGTAATCAACATGAAGGTCCTCTTTATCTTTATGATAATCCTTATGTAAAACATTATAGCCTCATCGATGATATCTATAAAAGCGTGGACGCATTCGCACCCACATAAAAGTAAGCAAATAGCCTCAATACAGTCATATTTAATAACAATATCTCTGTAGCTCCTATTCCAACATAAGTGCATTCCATTCAAGATGCCCAAAACCTGTACAATTACTGATAGGACTTGAGTTGAATCCATATATCCACTATCCTCCAATATCTTAACTTCCCACCCAGGTTTTTAAAACCCGGACTAGAAACTGGCAAACTGACTGGTAACCCAGTCCGATCTGGAAACCGGTCCAGTTCGTTTTTAAAAAAATAAATTGATTTTTTTTCTTTCAGAATTTTATATTAATAAAACTAAAATCTTTAATTTCTCAAGCCTCGGCTTGGCTTCAATTTGACTTTAGTCTAACCCACTGACCCTTGACCCAGTACTCAGGCCGGTTCAGTGGCTGGTCCGGATTTCAGAGCCTTACTTCCTACATCCACTATCACCATTCCTTAAGACCGACTCATCCACCTTAAACTGGATATTGCCTTTGGTGTAGAGGTGGGAAAACGGGCCGCAAGGCCGGCCCGTGACAAGCTCGGCCTAAACGGGCAAGTCCAAAAAAATACCGAATTTTATCAGCCCCGCCCATTTAAATAAGTCCGCGGGTTTGAGGCCCATTTAAGTCTTTTTTTTCCTTATTCTCCTAAAGATTAAAATACCTAATTTTAAACATAAATATCATCAAAACTAATTTAAAACATAAATATTATCCAAGTTTAATAAAACAAAAACACTAAGACTTAAGTCCAAACCATAATTAATGTTCAAAACTAATCAAACAAGTCCATAGCTACAATCAAGCAAGTCTTCAAGCTTCAAATGCCAGTAATAATAGAATACTTGATTTGGATTTTGGCGTACACATTAAAAAGGAAAAAAGAAAATAAAAAGAGAGAAGCTTTAAAAGAGGTATGAGTAAGTGTGAGAGCATTTCTAATCTGAGGGTTAAGTTAGGTTAACTCTGCCCTCTGACCACTACTTGCTACCCTGTGCCCAGTTAAAAAAAATAAGTTAAACAGGCCTAAAAGGGCTGGCCCTACAGGGCTGACCCTTTTAGGCCCGCCTCCTTTTTTTAGCCCTAAATCACAAACCCGGCCTTTGACAGACTCAGGCCTAAACGGGCTCGGCCCGATTTTCCGGCTCTACTTTGGTGTGATGATATGTGGCAATTAAGGAAATTGAAGGTGTGGCATAGAAAGAGTAATCCCAGGAGATCCTTATCTTAACATGCCCTAAATAAACTATCATGAGCATTTGCATGACATGATTAAATACTCTCATAGGAAAATTCTTCTTACTGATTTGTTTGTTAAAAGTTTTTCTTTAATTTGTAATCTGAATTACAGTTGAATAAAAGCAAATTAAAATATATGACTCAAGTGATTTTGGGGGAAAAACAAAACAAACTCAAGTGATTGGTGAGTAAAATGGCATGAGGTAAGCGTATGGATACACGTGTCCATACACGTGGAAGATGCACATAAGCTCCGATATTGTGACATCATGACAGCAAAATATACGTGCATGTGTTAGTTTCCTTCATCTCCTCCGTGAGAGTGGTGAGGTCCTCTAAGAAGTGGTTGAATCTTAATTGCTCGTCGCTGTTCTTTGCTCAGCGATTCTCCTGTCTATTCTGTATTTGGTGGAAGTCTGTGAGTGGTAGGAGTTGTTGCTACTGAACGACCACTGTGTTGTGAGTGTTTGAATGTGTTCCGAGTGTTAGTGGTGTGAGGGTTGGAGTGTGTGTGTGCGTGTGTTTGTCGGTGTTGCAGGTATGGCGGAAAGTTCGGGAAGTCGGAGGAAAGCAAAAGAGGTGGTTTTGAAGTTAGAAAAAAAGGATAAGCTGATTGGAGGAGCACTGGTGGGCAAAATTCTGACAAGCAAAAATCTGAACAAACCAACAGTACTCTCCATGATAAAGAAAGGGTAGCAGATGGGTGAGGAGGTTGAAATCCATGACATGGATAAAAATCAACTCATCTTCTTGTTTAGATTTGTGAAGAAAGAGGACTACGAACGTATTGTTAAGGGGCAACCGTGGTCCATCCAGGGCCACTTACTGAGCTTACAACCATGGGATGATTATATGGTTATTAAAGAAGTAAATTTTAATACTTCTCCGTTCTGGGTTCAGTTCCATGGATTACCCATAAGGTCTTTTGATCGCATGAATGTTATTACATTGGCAAATGCAGTCGGTGAGGTGTTGATGTATGAAGACCAAGAAGTGAATGGAAAGTTGACCAGAAGTTTTATCAGAACTAGAATCCGAATTAATCTTGAGGAGCCACTAGTACCTGGGTTTTGGGTACCTCGTGAGAATAAAGATCCAGTGTGGGTCTCAGTCCGTTACAAGCGACTCCAAAATCTCTGTTACAAATGTGGACGTATTGGTCATGATTTTCGAGGGTGCAAGGAAGTCAGGGAAGGTGAGAATACTAATGATGGTGATCGGGAGTATGGTCCTTGGCTAAGCACTCCATATGTTCGAGGAAGGGAGGAGGTGATAGTGATCCATGACTCAGAATGGATGGAGGCTGAGTTGATCGGCCGGCGACCCCCAAGATCAACAAGTCAATCAGAATCCCCCTTAAAGAGCTTTTTGACTATCTAAGGAAAGTCCAAATTAGTGCCGCAAATCACTCCAGGAAGCGAAAATAAAGAAAGGGCATTAGTTATTCAAAATAATACAGTTACTATTCAAGATACTGGAGTGGAATCAATTATGAAGTCAAATGAATTGACACAAGTGAGGCCCAAAGCTAAGTTAGATAGCAAGAAGAATGGGAGGCAAGGAAGAACGTGGTGTCGTAGGCAAAAAATAAAGAGAGTGAAATGTTTGAGGTGGGCCATAACCATAATACTCCCACTAAACCTTGTCTACCAACTCTAGTAGGCCAAGGTGCTCATTTGGAATCCAAAGTAGACATTCCAAGTGAAAATGAGGCGAAGTCTATAGCAATTGTGCCCTTTAGTGGGCTTTCACCTATGTCTGCAGTTACAGTGGGACTACAGGGTATTTCGCTAAAGAGACCTCTCATTTTTTAAGTGAGCCCCACTAAAGGCGACTGAATTTTGTGGAGGAAAATCCAGAACAAGAACAACCTCGCAAGGAGATTGGAGTAGGTGTTCGGAGAGGGGTTCGAAGAAGTGTTAAAAGTCTAAAGCAACACATCAGAAGTGGACGAAAGGGAGTCACGCCACAGCCTGCTACCCAGAATCATGCGGTGTTGGATATTGATTTTCCTGAGAGCTGGTATGCAAATATTGATAACTCTACTGCTACTAATTCCTCTTCTTCTTGTCAAAACACCGGTGGTTGGATGGGACCAACTACTGGTTCGCAATGAAACTCCTATCCTGGAACTGTCAAGGACTCGGGGCAACCTTGACAGTTAAAAACCTTAAGGAGGAATGTAACCGGAATAAGCCCCAAATTGTATTTCTTATGGAAAAAAAAAAGAACTGTGAAGAAGGCTAGGAAGAAATGTGGATTTTCAGAGGAGTGGACTATAGACCCATATAGAAGAAGCGGAGGTTTGTCCCTATGGTGGAAAGAAGATGTTATTGTCAATATCTTATTTTCTTCTGCCAATATAATTCATATCAGTGTCACTACCAATTCTTTTGATGCTCCATCGTATATAACATTTGTTTATGGCCCAGTGAGTGAAGATGAGAGGAAACTATGTTGGCGTGAAATTGTGAGAATTGCAACAGGTATAAGCCAATCTTGGCTTTGTGTTGGTGACTTTAATTACATTGTAGCTCAAGAAGAGAAAAGCGGAGGCAATCCGAGAGCCTAGAGGAAAATTGTAAATTTTCAAGCCTTTATTGATGATTGCTTGTTGATGGATTTGGGCTTTAATGGCTTTAGCTTCACTTGGTGTAATAAACGTGAAGGCTGTGACACTATACGTGAACGCCTAGATCGAGCACTTGGTAATGTCCTTCTCAGAGAAGACTTTCCTCAATTGCAAGTGTTTCATATTGACCCGATGGGTTCTGACCACTACTTACTGTTAGTGGACTGCTACTATAAATCACCTTGTCGCTCAAACAAATTTAGATTTAAAGCTATTTGGACTAAACATCCAGATTACTCTTGAGTTATTACTAGAGGATGGCTCCACTCCACAGTAAATACTGAATCTCCTCTTGAGACTTTTCTCTCAAAACTTTTTTCATGCAGGAAGGAGCTAATTAATTGGAGCAAAAAAGAATACCCAAAGTATAAGAGTTTGATCAACACACTTAAAGCCGAGCTGGCTACTCTATCTCAGGGAGATATTAATCAGGATACAATTAGGAGGTGTGCTGAGCTTGTAGCAGCTATTGAGAAGGCCTTTGATCTAGAGGAGCAATACTGGTGGCAACGGTCTCGAGTGGATTGGTTGAAAGCTGGGGATAAAAATTCGAGATTCTTTCATCTTTCAACCATAAAACGTAGAAATTACAATAATATTCTTCGACTCAAAGATGACTCTGGGGTATGGCTGGCCGATAGGGAGGAAATATTTCAGAATATAACTCAGTACTTTCAGCAACTTTTTTCATCTATGGGGCAGAGATCCTTTGAAGAGGTGCTGGGTTATGTGGACAATAGAGTCACAGAGCCGATGACCAAAGCTTACTAGTGCCGGTGACCCATGAAGAAATTAAGGCTGCAGCTTTTGATCTAGGGAGCACAAAAGCCCCTAGACCTGATGGTTTCTCCGGGAAATTCTATCAATCAGCCTGGTCAGAGATTGGTGACACAGTCTGCACAATGGTAATCAATTTCTTTGCTGGGAACTCTTCTCTACATGCTATAAATGGTACGAATATTACTCTAATACCAAAGTTGTCTAAACCAGAACATGTCTCTCATTTTCGTCCAATTGGCTTATGCAATTTTTCATACAAAATAATTTCTAAGATTATAGTCAATCGGATGAGGCCGTTGCTTGATAATTGCATTTCTCAGAATCAAAGTGCTTTTGTCCCTGGACGTCTTATACATGATAATATAATTATTGCACATGAGGTATACCATTATCTCCGTAGAAAACAGCTTGGAAAGAAATATGAATTTGCCCTGAAAATGGATATGAGTAAGGCTTATGATAGGATTGAATGAGATTTCCTTGAATTGATTCTGTTGAAATTTGGATTTTGTGAGACTTGGGTCAGACTGGTGATGAATTGTGTTACATCTGTTAAAATGAATATCTGTGTCTCAGGGGAAAGTGTTGGATCAGTTATCCCAAGACGTGGACTCCGACAAGGCGACCCTCTTTCGCCTTACTTGTTCATCTTGACAGCAGAGGTTTTATCTTTGATGATTAATAAATGTCTGCAGGACCGTGAACTTAAGGGTATCAAACTCAGTAACTCTTGCCCAGAACTATCGCATAGTTTCTTCACTGATGATGCATTATTCTTCATGAATGCCAATGAGGGGAATTGTAGGATGCTCTCAAAAATCCTAGATATCTATTGTAATGCATCGGGCCAGGTAGCCAACCTGGATAAGTCCAGTATCTTCTTCTCCAAAAATACACCAGAAGATGTGAAACTTTGAGTGGGCCAGATCTTGGGCATCCAAGCAACTGATGATCCTGGAAGATATCTTGGTATTCCAAGCATTTGGGGGAAAACAAAACATCAGGCCCTATCTTACATCCGAGAGAGGGTGCGCAGAAAGGTGGAGGGATGGTGTGCTTCAAGTCTATCTTTTGCAGGAAGGGAGGTTATGATCAAATCTATTATTAATGTTATTCCTATCTACCCTATGCATTGCTTCAAGTTCCCCCTGAAGACTTGTAAGGAACTTAATAGCATTGTAGCTAACTTTTGGTGGAGTAGAAATGCTGGCAATGGCAAAACTCATTGGAGAGCTTGGGATAAAATGACAACTTCAAAGTAGAATGGGGGTATGGGTTTCAAGGATTTTGGGGTAATGAATGATGATTTACTAGCTAAAACTGCTTGGCGTCTTTTGAAGAAACCTAATGAATTATGGGCTATAGTTCTAAAAAGTATTTACTTTCCCAATGGTGAGTTTGCGGATACAAAAAAGGGGTATAAGGCATCTTGGTGTTGGTCTAGTATCATAGAGGGCCGAGATATGCTACTTAAAGATTTACTCTGGGACGTTGGAGATGGCACATCAATCAGAATTTGGGGTGACCCATGGATCCCAAATATATCTCCCCCTAAGAAACCTTTGGACTGCCATGAGTACATTGTAAAGCATGGTCGAGTTTGTGACCTTATATCTGATGGTTGTTAGCAATTAGATCAAGTTCGTGAGTATCTTCCTGAGCATGTTATCACTGCCATTACTAATATTCCTATACCTACAAATGGGTTAAGGGATAAGTTAGTATGGATCACAGCAATTAATGGAGAATATACAGTGAAACTTGGCTACAAAAATGAGACTAGCACAACTATCGGCCAAAATTTTCTTCCAGGAACATCGAGCATTATCTTTGCTCAAGTTTGGAAATTCATCTGGAAAATCAAAGTTATCCCCAGGGTTCAACATTTCATATGGAGGATCTTCTCCAAATCTGTTGCAACAAATGAGGCACTATTGAAGCGGAAACGAGCTCCTAATCCGATATGTCCAATTTGTATGATGGCTCCTGAATCAATTGAGCATTTGTTTTTTCATTGTCCATGGACTAGATGTGTGTGGTTTGGGTGTAGTCTGGGAGTGAAGCTCGATGAGCCACATGTATGGAACTTTGATAACTGGTGGCTAAATATCACTGATGCAAAATCAAATTTGGATGATTTTGAAATTGCGTTATTATGCTGGATACTTTGGTATATTTGGAAACAACGCAATGATGTGATTTTTAATCATTTGAGCCCGAACCCACTAGCTATAATAGAAGCTTCACATAGATCTAATTTGGAATTCTTTGCTGCACTAGAAGGGGATACTAGAGTTCAAACACAGATGCCCAGATCACATAACATTGTACATGTCTAGCAAGCACCCCCAGATGGCTTTCTTAAAATAAACTCTGATGGCTCTTTCCACACAATGCCAGAACGAGCGGCAATGGGAATAATTTGTAGGGATAAAGCTGGACACTATGTATGGGGTTTTATAGACAAAATCAAGTCCATTTCGGCATTTATGATAGAGGCTTTGGCACTGAAACGAGCACTGTTGTTAGCTATTGATCTAGGTCATAACAAGGTTATCTTTGAGACTGATTGTCAATCTTTGCATAAATTGTGTGCTATCTCAACTACCGGATCTCTATGATTGGCGAAGCAGAAGTATAATCCAAGACATTATTAGTCTACTCTCATCCAAAGTTGGGTTCTCCTTGACATTCACCCCTTGCTTGGGTAATGTTGCAGCTGACTACTTAGCAGTTGAAGCTTGTAAGGGTGTGTGTCCCATGGGGTGGGTTGAAGAACCACCACTCCCTTTGTTATCCATTCTGACTTCGGATGTGGAGCAGGCCAGACATGCCTCAGAGAATGCTTTTTCCCAAGAGTAGAATCAGGATTGCTGGGATTTTGTTATTTTATTGTTGTTATTTGTTCTCTGCAATTGTTTGATTTATACCGCTTTGTTATGTTAATCCTAAAACATTATTTCATCATATATTTCAATAGAAATTCCTTTTGATAAAAAAAAAAATCAAAATAACCAATGATGTGCCTTAAAATAATTGTTTTGACAATCTTGCCCCTGAACCTTTTCTGCTGAATCCTCCAAAGTCCAATCATCGATCTCAAATCATTCCCTTCAACGTCATCGAGCTCCTCCTTCGTCGACTTCATCTCCGGCCGGCCTCTCTCACCGGCATCGACCTCCTCCGTCGCTGATTCCACTTCGGCCACCGTCCTTTTCTCGCAATTCTCTCGTCTACATCTCATTCTTCTCCTCCATGGAACCTTGGACTTGCTTCGAACTCCCTTACTCCCATTGATGCCGAGGACGCGCGACGGAGGACGGAGGATATGACGGCACGGAATCAAATCTGTAACTTGCTCTTTCTTTTTTTTTTGGGTGTGATTTTGTAGGTGGATGATAGATCTGTAACTGAGGATGGAGAATGATGCGACTTGTTTCGATAATGACAGATCTGCAACCAAGGGATGGGGCAAATAACAATGATTTATTGTTTCTTTTTCTTGATTGCTCTTCTTTGATGAATTTCTAGTTTGGTTGGTGTCCTTGTTTGAAAATGATCAACAGAACTCATGTCATTGATGGTTATTGTATTTAATTTTCTGCGGTGGCTTAGACTTTTTTTTCCACGAAAAAATCATCAAGATATATCATTAGTCATTTATTATTACAATACAAATATACATTTCAAACAAAAGATTATACACCACATATCCATTTTTCTTTTTCTTTTTTTAATTTCCACTCTCATTTCATTCAAAAGCTCTTTCACCAAAATTAAAAAACAAAAGAAATCCGTTTATATAGTTGTTTCGAAAAATCTGCTCTTGAAGTGATGTAGTGGTGCGGTCGCCGATGGTGTTATGACAGTGATTATCATTGGTAGTGTAGTGTCGATAGTAAATAAGTGGCGGCCTCAAAAAATAAAAAAGAAACAAGAAAACAACTAAAACCTGTTTTTGCTTTTTAATTTTTAAAAACAAGTTTTTTTTGTTTATGAAAATAATTTTTTTAAAAACAATTTACTAAACAAGTTTTATTTTTGTTTAAAAAACAAAAAAACAATTTTTAAAAATATAATCAAACATGCCCATAATTTCTCTCCTCTTTAAGGAATGTTAGTGAATAGTAGTGATCAATCTAGTCCAGTAGATTCTATTCAACTTCAATCCTCTCCTAGAATATTTACTCCTCTCTTTAATATAAGATACAGTTGATTTTTTTAAATATATTAAAAAAGCTAAATAAGTCTTTCAATTATATCATATATTGTTTATTATTATATTATACGTCAGTTTATAAATTAAGCAAAATAGTTTGAAGAAAAAATGATAAATATTTAAAGTAATTTAATTAATTTTTTTAATATCTCCAAAAAAATCAATTTTATCTTATATTTAGAATAAAAGGGGTACGTATCATGTTATCTAGAAGATGAATAGCGACATCTCTAAAATTTGTTACTTATCTAGGGTTCTCCAATAGGATTTCCAATCCCTTCGATTGTGTTCCTATCATTTTTGAAAGAATCTGCAGACACATTCTTGATTATTCTATACTTTCGTGCACGGTAGAGGTTGTTACATAAAGGTCCTTTGCTCTAACTCTTATTCTTTAAATAGCCAAACTATTTTGAAGTTTAGGCAAATTTTCACAGTTTTCTTCTCGATGAAAGACATGCCAATTTTTTATAAGTTATGTTTTGTGCTTATCTGAAAACTGAATTCATTTGATACCTATATTGCTTAAGATTAAAGAGTAATTTTTTTTTTTTTTTGGGAATGGGGAGGTAGCCAGATGGATGTTTAGGGATGTATCTTGAAAATGGACCATGCTTGGTTTAGATTACTCATACGTGGCCTTGCATTATCCTAACTTATGGGTCTTAGTTTAATATAAAGGGTAAATGACAACAATGTCTCAATTATGGAAAATAATATCGAAAAAATTTCATAACTTGTTAATAGTAGCTTTTTCAATTGTGAACAATTGCTCTTTTAGTAGTCATTAATTAGCTATGAGACTTTTCTAATATTCTTTTCCTTAATTGGGACCTTGATGTGATTTTCCCTCATATGAAACTACACGGTTAGTATTATTATTTCAATGGAAATTCATCCTTCATTCTCGCACAAATTTTAAAAGGCTTTTAATTAATGCTTTTATATTAATATCAAATTATTTTAAATAATTTTGCATTATACTTCTTAAGGTTGGACAGAAGCAGAAACAATTCGTTTAAACTTATTAATTGAATTTAAATATTACGGTTGGAGAGGAAATAAAAAAACCGCGGGGAAATGTGGTGGATTGGACTTAGTTTAATGTTATAAATTTTTAGTTAGTGGGTTATATATAAGTATTTGTCTTATATATTTCAAGGAAAATGATAATTTTTTTTTTTTGGGTCGAAACAAGGAAAATGATAATTAATACATAATAACTCTTTGCCTCACATGTATAGGTGGACAGCGATGCAAGAGACTAGGAAATAGGAGTGGGAAAACGGGCTGGCCCGCGGGTTGCGGGCTGCACCAGCCCGCCCTCTTCGCGGGCTGGCTTTTGCCAGCCCGAGCCCGTTGCCAGCCCGCCAATTTTTTTTTTTTTTTAAATTCTTAATCTTTTCTCTTTCACCCGCTCATATCACACTTCTTTTCTTTTATACATTTGTGTTAAGAAATCAATTTCATTCTTACTTTCCTTTTTTTTCATCTATTTATATCACAAAACTATATAAATACATCTCTTTTTAATTTAATAATAGTATAATAAATAAATATAATATGAAAATAAGTGTCAAATAAAAAGTATGAGGAATTAATTAAACACATCATCAAAGAAAAATGAGATAAGGGACCAAGAATATTTGAGAAAAAAAATAAAAAAAATTTTAAGCGGGCTAAACGGGCTCAGCCCGTTTTTAATGGCGGCCCGAACCAGTTTAAAAAGGGCGGGCTGGCCCGCCAGCCCGGCCCGAATTACCGGTACTACTAGGAAAACTTAAAAGTTTGCATTAAAATGCTGCATTAAAAAGACCTCGTTAAAAAGAAAATGTGAAAGAAAGGCACTTATATCTTGATAGATGTAATTAGAGGTTGGAGTAATCGAACCCTTTGGCGGAAAGAACTGCTTCTTTAGGCACATCACTTGCATATCTTGCTTTGATCTGTCCGAAAAGAATAGAGAGTGTAGTATCTAAATTGATGATGAAAGCCTATCCAAACTTTATACTCCCTCCGGTTTTAAATATAGGACATAGTGTATTGCACTGCAAACTATATCTTATATTTAGGATCGGAGGTAGTAGTATTTATACCCTTGTCTCTTATATTTGTCCAAAATAATAATCCATCCTTCTTAAGGAATGTTTCTTTCCTGATAAAAGAGAGCAGAGCAGAAGTTATTTGCTCTTGAATCACCTGTATTGGCTGAGAAAGCTATTGTAGCAAAGGCAATTGCATGGTTAATCTCTCTAATGATTGACACTGGGCACACTAAACCCCTTGATGTATTATTCTATTTCTTTTCATCCATATTGTTGAGATCACCTTAATAATGCCACCAAGCATCAAATAATGATTATCTTGATACATAACAAGGAATCTTCTAACCAATCCTTGAATAAATGAAAGGAAGAGAAATACAGTCAAATATTTAAGCCTCCAAACTAGACTACCTTAACCATAGGACATGTTAGGAACAAATGGTCTAAAGATTCAAGGACAATATCCAAAAGCACATTTACCATTAACATTGATGTGATGTTGTCTAAGAACATCCATTAATGGAATGTCATGATTCATCAATTTCCATATTAATAATAAGTCCTTCCCAAGCAATGAGATTGACTAAAGAAATTTCCAAAAAGGATCTCTAGCTTGAAAATTTGGCATGGAATTAATCACTCTGAATCCATCCTTGATCAAGTATACTCCAGTGGAACTCTCAGACCATATAAGCGGATATTGTTGATTGTAGGAGGAGACATGTGTATCAAGAATTTGTTGTCCACCAATAGGAGTATACAAATTAGAAATTAAAGCAGAATTCCATCTTACTGGGGACCAACCTGAAGGAAGATGCTTTTTTTTTTGATATACTAGAAAGCAACAAAATTACAAAAACTACAAAGAAAAAATTAGCCCGGGTCGGCCATCTGAGTAGCACAACTTATATCTTCTAGTCTCAAGATTTGAATAGTCTCAAGATTTGAAATCTATGAATGGAGCTCAGGCCTCTCTTTACAAGTGTGTCTGCTATACTATTCTTTTCTCTGGGAATAAGTTGGAATTGCACCTTCCAGCAGCGATCCAATATTCCTCTAATTTCTGTCAGCAACTGCCATTCCTCATGCAAATCTAAAGTCTCTGTCTGCACAAGGTTGATAACCTCATAAGAATCGCTTCTCACCAAGACGTTTCTGAAACCTCCATCCCAAGATCGTCTCATTCCCATCAAACAACCCCAGAGTTGTTCCGTGAAGGAAGATGCTTTAACATATGAGGAACCGTCGGAATTGAACGAACTACATTTGATCTAGACCACATAGGCCACCACAAGGGGTGGTTAATGTCAATTGAAGATCATATGTAAACCTTTCACTTTAGATTCACTGTTATATCAGGGCGCTGCTAAATTCCTTTCCATGCCTAGGAAGAGTTGTAAGGCTTCTTCACAATGTTCTCACTATGAAGATCTATATATTTAGCTCTTGAAGTAGTGGATAGTAAAAATTTAGAAGGAGCAGAGAGAATCCTCCAAATTTGCTTAGCTAAGAGCGCTTGATTCACTTGAGTCGTGTTTCTCAATCCTAGACCCCCTCGTTAGAGGGCTCAAAAAGCGTTTCCTTGTCAAAAAGATGGATTATATTCCCATCTCCATTTTTTACCCTAGAAAAAAATTTATGCATCTTGAATCAATTCTATATTATAGATGAATGGTGGCAATTTAACACAAGAAAGCTTGTGTAAGTTAGCACCAGAGAGGACATATTTGATTAAAGTCAATCTTGATGTCACAGCAATCTAGCTTTCCATGCAGTAGTTTTTTTTTTTTCATTGCTTCAATTACCTATGAATAAACTAGGGTCTTACTTCTCCCTGGACCAATCCATTTTCCTTGGTATTTACCCAGTCTATTGGTGAATCTTAGAAGTTGAAATAATGTTGTTTCTATAACATTCCGACTTCTAAACCATATTTAACACGTCGATCAAGTACCCTACCATAGTAATAAAAAGTTAATACTCAAACAATAAAAATGTTCATGGTAGAAAGTTCTAAACAATAGTTTGAAAAGCGAATCAGGGTTGAAAAGTGCAAAACTTAACATTAGAACGTCAACCCTAATTAACTGAACATAATCAAAACAATTTGATAAATCATTTCCAAATACAACGGATGTAAAACAGATAGACAACTGGGCCTCATGCATTTGAAACCCAACTTTACAGCAGTCACTCCACAAACCCAAATAACAACTTATTAAATTTCTTAATCCAAATACATTTTCACAAAATCAAAGCAAAAGGGGCTCACATGAAAAAATAAATAAATATAGCAACCATGAGATCCAAGGATCTCAATAACCATTGATTATTTAGAAATATATATGTAAACCGAGATCGAGAACATATAGTTCTAAAAATCAAGTTCAACTCATAATAATTTATTTTTATTATTATTTACATAAAACCTTTCACAAACTAGTTCTCGATTTAGTTACTAAAACCCACTCCCAAAAAGGATTCCAAAACGATTGAACATCATAATTCATTTTTCAAATATTGTTCACAGGAGATTTCACAAAAAATATGTCTCAACCTTGTTATAAAAATAATTATACAAAAAATTTATTATATTTAAATCATAAATTGCATATATAACATGCCAAGCAAATGATAGAAGCACAAACCATCCTTATTACCCTTGACCACCCTTACAACCACTAACTGGAGCCATAGCTGACAAATGATTTATCCATTTAATTGGGTTACACATGATTCAAAATCATGAGGTGTCACCCGGCCAAGGTCCATAGCTTGTCATGATTGGACTATGGCTCTCCTCCTTTTGATGAAACCAAGGAGATGTCACTGTCCACCGAAACTGCTATAATTATCGGCCAAAGGAAAAACATTGGATACGAAGGCCTGAGAATTGGCACTCACTGTGCATCAAGTAATAGGATACCACATGGTATTTACTCACACAAAAATCTCCCATCACAACTCCGCAATTATTCACGTGCATCAAAGACAATCAATTACAATTATGGCATGTAGATTCAAGTTCCAAATCATGAGTATGGTTCCAAACAATATTTATTAAGAAAATACATTATGTCAATAATCACTAAGATAAAAATAATATTTAAATTCAAGGAATCATAACCAACGTGTTCATAATCCAAAATCATTTCTATATCACTTATAACAAATGATATTTTCATCGTAACACACAAGCATGCTTAAATAATTTCTAAAATATATATCCATGAGTTCTAATACACACAAGCATGCTTGAATTGTCTCCAAGCATAATATGGTTTCTATCAAATATATAATTACAAATCAAGCCCTCTAAAGGCATAACAAATCCGAAAATAGTTTAATATATATAAATTATTGACAAGTATATAAAAGAATAACCAAATACTTCAAACTTATTTTTACCAACGCTTGAATACTTCCAATTTGCTAACACTAAATAATTTAACTTCAATTTTCACCGTTGTAATACTATCAATATTCACTGTTCTAATACAATTCCTCATCAATTAAATTGATAAACAAATAATCAATTTATTCTTATAGATTTAAAATCTCCAACTCTACTTTTAACTTCCAAATATCACTTTTAATGACTAAATCTCTAATCCAATGTCAAATTATATCCTTTCAAACCCTAATATCTCATTTGATCTAATAATTAATCCATAATTGCTCAAATAGATCAAAATTCCCAATTTCTCCAACTTAAATACCCACTTTCATTTAACAAGTTTTAACAACATTTTAAATCAATATAGCATCAATTCCACCTCTAATAAATATAACTCAACCATTAAACTCAAATTTAATCGGTAAAATTATTATGATCAATCATAACATTTCTCTCATATATGAATCCTAACTCTAAATCTCTTAAATAATACATTTCTCTCATATATGAACCCTAACTCTAAATCTCTTAAATAATACAATACAAAAATTCTAAAGCAATTAAATGTAAATATCTACTCACCTCTACATTTCTATGATTCCCATTTGTTGAAACTTAACTCTTGTTTCAAGCTCTAACATTTAAACTTGCTTGTCTCCCAATAATATTTATACTCTTAGAAATTTTTTAATGAGTATAAAAATATTTAGGAAATAAATGTTGAGGTTGGGAGATTTTATGGGAAAAAAATGAAGTTCAAAAATATCATAACCCTCTATGAATGGAGGATTTGGGAGCTGGCCGAAAGGAACACTTCCAAACAAGGGAAATGAAGCCGGGGGAGGGGGAGAAAGAAATATTATAATAATAGTGTGGGCCCCACACCATTATAATATGCTATTATTTTCCTTTTAACATCATGGCTCGTTTGGAATAACTTATGTGTTTTTTTGGGATAGTTTATTTTTGGGTAATAAGTATTTATAAATCGTGATTCACGGTATACGAGGTAAATATGTGATATGAGTTTTGTCTCGATTTACGTAATAAGTGCTTATTTTCCAAAAATAAGCTATTCCAAACACTCACTATTTTTGGACAATAAATGCTTATAAATCGTGATTCACAGTATACGAGGTAAGTATATGAGAGGATTTTTATCTCGGCTTGCGTAATAAGGACTTATTTTTTAAGAAAACGCTAAACCAAACAAGCCTTATGTTATATATATATATATATATATATCAATTCTCTCTCTATTCTTTTTTTTTAATTTATTCTCTTTTATTTATTTATAATTGTTACTATATAAAGGTCTGGTCACTCCTAATACACATTAAACTATAAATTTGCCAAGATAATTTAAAAATCTAAATAATCATTTTTTATTTTGTAATATAAACCTATATAATTATAATCATTCAGGTGGGAAAATATTTAAGATACTTTTATTTAATTCCACCAAGCTTAATTATACTTTCTCTCTCTTCTAAAAACAAAATTTTGGATCATGCAATTCAAATTTAACTCAATTTGGATGAATTTTCCACACTCAACAATTATATGGTAATTTCCAATTACCATAACATATTCCCCTTAATTCAACTCAATATTAATAAATTTATATACTACCTTCAATATTCAATCATATTCCATTATTTTCTAATTTTATTTTTGAAGAACTCAGATAATGCATATAACCTACTTTAAACCTCAAATTACCTACTAAATCACTTCCTAATAATACTTAAATAACATGAATAAAAATGAAGATGTTACAGTTTTGTATGTGGGGACATTTGGATTGAATATGATAGTGGATTTTGAATGACTGATTCTTTGACTCAGCGAAATGCTGTAAATATCAAATACTGCTTTCACCAAATTTGAAGATTGATTAGAGCTCTAAAATATCATTGTCCGGTGTTGGTTGATACTGAATCTCATGTTCTTACGGCAAAGAATTGAAGGCCTTTTAGATTTTTCGCTCCCTGGGTTATGCATGACGATTTCAATAATTTTGTTCATTCACACTGGGGGTGGATGATGACTGGTGCGGATCTGTTAAACAATTTACTGAGGATCTGAGGTTATGGAATAAAGAGGTTTTCGGCAATATATCCTATATGAAAGACAGATTATATCGAAGATTAGATGGGATTAATGCAAAGATGGCTTCGGTAGGTATCTCGGAGCACCTTGAGAGGTTACGAGGGGAGCTATGGGGAGAGCTTGAAAAACTTTTGGCACGGGAAGAAGTCATATGGCTTCAATACTCTCGGGCTAATTGGTATGTGAATGAAGATCGTAATACGAGATACTTCCATTCTGTGGCTAATGGCAGACGAAGAAAGAATAAAATGAAGCATTAAAGCTTGAATCTGGGGAATGGACATATAATGCAGCGGAAATTATGAGATTGGGAAGCCAATTCTTCGAAACTTTGTATACGAAACCCATAATTATAATGGATCTTTGGTATTCGGATGCACTTATCTTGAGATTGACGATGCAAATTTGCATATTCTGGGGAGATCGATTGAAGAGCAAGAGATTAAGAGAGCTTTGTTTGATATGGGGCCGTTGAAAGCACCAGGGCCAGACGGTTTCAATCCGCTATTTTACCAAAGCCAATGGGAAACTGTAAGACCGTCAGTGATTGAATTAGTAAAAAGAGTTTTCAATGATCCGATGTGGATACGACAAATCAATGGGACTCAGATTGTTCTCATTCCGAAGGTGGAACATCCAGAGACGTTTCGTGATTTTCGTCCTATAAGTCTTTGCAATGTTGTTTATAAGATTGTTACGAAGGTTATATCAAACAGACTCAAGGCAATTATGCCTTTGATGATAGCCCCGAATCAGTGTAGTTTTGTTAAAGGGCGTCAAAGTTCAGATAATGTTATACTTGTGTAGGAGATCATTCTCTCTATGAAGTCCTTAAAAAGAAAAAAGGGTTTCATGGCCATCAAGATTGATTTAGAGAAAGCTTATGATCGGGTGAGATGGAATTTTGTCTACGACTGTCTAAAAGAACTCAAGGTTCCTGAATATCTGAGCAAAGTTATTCAAGCTTGTATGTCGACGTCTCATTTGCAATTGTTTTGGAATAGAGAAGCTACTAATATGTTTTGCCCTTCTAGAGGGGTTAGACAAGGTGACCCAATATCACCGTATCTTTTTGTTATCATGATGGAAAGGTTGGGATATCTTATACAAACGACAGTTGAAGAGGGTGTTTGGCAACCGTTTAGGCTCTCCAAAAGAGGTACTCCTGTCTCTCATATTTTTTTTGCTGATGATCTCATTTTGTTTGCAGAAGCAGATCTAGATAACGCAGGGGTTATTAAGGCTATCTTGGATGACTTTTGTGACATTTCGGGACAGAAAGTAAATGCTGGAAAATCAATAGTTTACTTCTCAAAGGATGTAAATCATATAAAAAGCAAAGAAATAAGTGAATTTCTAAATTTTACTCCGACGTCAAATCTGGGGAAATATCTGGGAATGCCAATTTTACATGAACGAAGATTAAAGGCTACGTACAATTTTCTTCTGGATAAGATGGATGCTCGCCTGGCCAATTGGAAGTCTAACATGTTATCGATGGCTGCCAGGCATACTCTTGTGTCGTCTGTTATGTCGGCTATGCCAACTTATGCTATGCAGACAATGCCTCTTCTTTTGGGACTTTGTGATGAAATTGACAAACGTTGTCGTAACTTCCTCTGGGGTAGTAGCTCAGCAAGCAAAAAACCTCATCTAGTCTCCTGGGATAGTGTGTGTGCACGTAAGGAGAATGGAGGCCTTGATCTTAGGTTGGCTCGGTACCAGAACCAGGCGTTCATGATGAAGCTTGGATGGAATATGACTAACAGAAGAGATTCGCTCTGGGTT
The DNA here is from genome assembly GCA_963210345.1 of Inga oerstediana. Classification (NCBI taxonomy): domain Eukaryota; kingdom Viridiplantae; phylum Streptophyta; class Magnoliopsida; order Fabales; family Fabaceae; genus Inga; species Inga oerstediana. The sequence continues at coordinate 57,661,028 of OY723407.1, read as the reverse complement.
AGGATTTTGCGTGAAAAATATAAAGCCGGGAATGATATTATTCCTAAAGTTGAGAAGCGACGGTCTGAGTCTAGTACGTGGAGGGGTATTCGTAACTGTTAGGACAAGATCAAAGATAGCTTAACATGGAGAGTTACCAATGGGCAGAACACTTCTTTCTGGAATGACATTTGGGTCCCGCATTTTGATAAGCTTCAGAGTTTGATAATCAGAGAATTGCTTAGAGATGCTACTGAATGGAGAGTAGCTGATTGTATCACTTCATCCGGACAGTGGGATATGAGAAAGTTTCAGCACCTACTTCCAAGTCATGTATGTACAGCTATTGCACGTGTTAATATTAATCAGCGTAAGGGGGAGGATTTTCCGGTATGGAGATGGTCTTCAGATGGAATGTTCAACATCAGATCCGCCTACAAATATCTAGTAGGCACCCCACAACCTCACAGTAATAACTGGAGGAGATGTGTTTGGAAATTGAAAGTCCCTCAAAGGTACCGTTTTTTCTTGTGGTTGTGCTTTCATGGTCGTTTAATGACAAACTTAATGCGTTATCAGCGAGGTAGTCATCCGACGGGTTTTTGTGATATATGCCATAACTCAAGCGAGTCTGTACTTCACGTTTTGCGGGATTGTCCTTTCACTTCTGAATTATGGAAAGGATTCTTACCTCTGGATTGGCGATATCAATTCTTTGGCTCTTTTGAGAGAAATGACTGGCTTACATGGTGTGCGGGGAGAAAAGAAGTTATACAGGGATTCGAGTTTCGTCTTTGGTTTTCGGTGCTATGCCGACATATCTGGTTAGCTCGAAATGACAGATGTTTTAATAACAACACTTGGAGTATTCATGCCATATTAGCCCGTGCTCGTGCCTACTTAACATGGGGAAATACAAGTTTGGTTCAAAATAAGAGTGCAGAAAGGAATCAACAACAGTGGATGCCACCACCGCTTGGGTAGGTGAAGATGAATACCGATGGATCTAGGAATGACAACTTAGGGACTTGCACGTGTGGAGGTGTGTTGAGAGATCACAATGGTGAATTTCTGATGGGGTTTATGTATCAGATTGGGCAAGGATCGGTAGTATCTGCGGAAGCTTGGGGTGTTTTGTGGGGACTAAAAGTTGCATGGGATAGAGGATACAGAAAAATCATAATTGAGTCTGATTGTAGTGAAGTAATGGATATAATTCAAGGTAACGTTTCTCGGGAACACCCTGATTTTCAGCTTATTGTGGAGGTTCAAACGCTGCTGGATAGAGATTGGGACGTGGAAATTTCACATTGCACTCGGGAGTTTAACACGGTGGCAGACGCTATGACAAAAGAAGCTTGGAAGATGGCGATTGATCTTCATATCACATTTTCGCCCCCTGATGCAATTACCGCCCTTTTAATTAATGATGTAAATAGGATGAATTTTCATGTTGACTCAGGAGGATAGCTTCTGATGTATTTGTAGAATATCTTTTATTATCAAAAAAAAAAATCAATTTTGAAAGCTGCCAATTTCGTGCTCGATTGGAATAGTTTATTTTTGGGCAATAAGTACTTATAAATCGTGATTCATGGTATACGAGGTGAGTATGTGAGAGGAGTTTTATCTCGACTTGCGTAATAAGAACTTATTGTTCAAAAATAAGCCTCACCAAACACACACTTTTTTCTCCCTGTAGAAGAAATGTGAATTTGATGCATAAGATCTAAAGCCAGCATTATATTATCAAAAGTCAAAGAAAGGGTACCTCCAAGAGAAACAAACTAAGAAATTCTATTAAGAACATCTTCTGCTTCCAAAACTCTTTGACGCAAGTTCCTAATTTTGGTCGAAGCTAATACTCCTGATAGTTTGCAATGCGGCCGCTGATCCCCAAACATCTTGCAGCCATTCCTTACCAACAATTTAATCCCTGAACATCTTTAAAAAATTTTAGGGAGCAACAATAACATAACTTCTTTATGACAACTTTTAAGGTAAAATTGGACTTTAAAAAACACACATTTTATTATTATTATTTTTTTTGCCAACAACACCCGTTTTATTTTAAAAATTAGTAAATGATCAATATTTATTCTGAAGGCCAAAAAAAAAATCAATATCTATTCTGCAGTGAAACTTCAACATTGCATTTAACTAAATTCTTTAAGAAAATTAATTGTTTTTTTGCCCAAAGAAGCATATGTTTTTTTTTTTCCCTTTTTGGCCAGCCCCAAAGAAGCATACGTGCCGTCTAAGAATATTAATATATAGGGTTAATGTGCAAATTTACCAACGAAGTTTTGTCCGAGGAGCGTCTGGCACAAATATCTTTTAGAAGGGGCAAAATTACCAATGAATAATTAAAAAGGGGTATCCACCACAAAAACCGTTAATCCGTACTAACGGTGTTAAATTATAAGAGAAGAAAACCCCTAACGAAGTTAATACGAATTTAACGGTTTTTGTGGTGAATGCCTCTTTTTAATTATTCATTGGTATTTTTGCCCCTTCTAAAAGATATTTGTGTCAGACGCTCATTGGACAAAACTTCATTGATAAATTTACATCTTAACCCTAATATATACACATACACACATGTATGCGCCTTCTAATCCTTCTTGTAATAACTTGATAACCCAATTATGTAATTTAATAAATCAGTTAAAATTAGTTGAAAATAAAAAATAATTTGGGAGTGAATTTTTGTTTTAAGCATACATTTATTTATAAAAGATAAGTAAGAGAGAGAAATATGATAGAAATAGGTGAAAATATGAAAGAGAATATAACATGAAAAAAAAAACGATGAGATAGAATAAAATTAAGTAGGTAAAAAAAAAAAACACTTAGACAACCTCAGATTGTATCTTGTTAAAGAGACCAAGCAATACATGTTAGGTTCTTAAAAAAAATTATCATAAGATAACAAGAATCTTAAAAAACAAAGGGCTGGAGGGAGTGTATATAAAACCAACAAGAAGAAAATAGTCGATAATCGCACGTGCACTCCCTGGGATGCTTTTTACCGTGAGACCTCGTTGCTTTATTATTATTTTTGCCAGTTTTTTTTTTTTTTTTTGGCAAACATCCTTTTTCATAAACAAATATCACTGTGCTAATTTATCAGAGCTTCATTGACCCAATTCTGTCCTATTTCTATTTCTTTTTTTTCCACCAGAGATAAAATTTTCAACATCTTCATCAAGGTTTCGCCTTTTTTAGGGTTGGATTCGTATCTCGATTTTCTCAACTTTTCGTTGCTGATTCTCAATAGGGTTTGGATTTTTTCCCTCGAGGTTCTGTCGTGCTTTTGGAGGATAGTTTCAAACTCGCACTTGTTTGGGGCTGATTTGGTTCGTTTTTTGTTTATTTCTCAATTTTAGGGTTAGGGTTTGTTTCTCCAAGTCAAATGGGTTGGTTGCATGTGAATTGGTAGTGTTATTTTGTTACCCGGTGAAAATGTTCTTTGATTCCCTGATAGTAAGCAAAGGGCACTGTCTGTTTTGCTTTATTGTAGAATAAAGCACCAAAATTTGGTATTTTCAGGTTAGTTTATTTTTTATTCGGGACAATTTCTGGCTTTATAGTGTATTCAATTGGTGCGGCATTTGCTCGAATTTGTTATATACAAATTGAACAAGCTGGCATGCTGCAATTAAGTGGAGTGCTTGGAGCGTATTCTCAAGGTGACAGTCTAATTCGAGGTTGAATGTTCAGTCCGAGCATGGATTCTACGAGGAACACGGGAGGTCTTGCAGGCACGGTGCTAATCCCGATGCGGTTTGTGTGGCCATCTGGGGGAAGAAATGTGTATCTCAGTGGTTCTTTTACACGGTGCGTCTTCCATGTTAATTTATTGTTATTTTTCTCCTACCTCCTCTCTATTTTCCTGGGGAAAATGCCGTGGTTTGTTTAATCTAATTTATTGATTATTGACTTTTCTTGTATTTATGCTCTTTCGCGCATGCCTTTTATTTTCTTTAAATTTTGTTCCAAAGGTGGTCTGAGCTTCTACAAATGTCGCCCGTCGAGGGTTGCCCAACTGTATTTCAAGTTATTTATAGCCTGACCCCTGGTTACCATCAGGTTAGTTTACACTTGACAGAACTGGAGTTAAAACGCTTTATTTTTCGTCACGCATTTTGATGAGCAAGTCATGCGGCATGGTGATTTTGTGGTTGCTACAGAGTTGGGAAAACGTGTTTCTGGGATTGAGTATGATTAGACTTAACGTAATTAATTATTTTCTTTTGGTCTTTGACTATGGTACTGTGAAAGTTTCATGTTCTTATTTAGGTATATGTGGTATGATTTGTTGGACTTCATTAGTTCCATTGGCAGCCAAGCCATGTAAACTTGTTGAGGCAAAATAGGATAAGCAAAGCCTGAGGCCAAGAGTAGCTTGTATGAGCTTTATATAAATAATAAAGCCATAGTTAATGGAGACGTGATGATAGGGGGATGATTGAAGTGTTTTTAACAGAGGCTTAGAGTACAAGACATATCACGTTATTGCCTTCTCAATTAAAATTTTTTTTTGGGGAAGATTTCCATTGTTGTTGGTTTGTGCAGAATAGTGAAATAATGCTATTGTGTTTGACATTGCAAGTATATGATATGCTTATACACTAATGGATTAGAATTATGCCAATTTGAGAGAAATGGGCCTTGATTTGTTGTGGTTGATTACTTATAGATTAATTTAATGCAGTACAAGTTTTTTGTTGATGGAGAATGGAGACATGATGAGCATCAACCTTATGTAACTGGAGAATATGGGATAGTTAACACTGTCATGTTGGCTACTGATCCTAATTTCATGCCTGTTGTAACACCGGACCCAACTGGATCAAACATGGATGTGGATAATGAGGTTTTTCGGCGTGTGGTAAGAATTTGCCATACTGTGACAGTTGCTTCTTGTATTCTGACTTTTGGCTATATCATAATCTTGACTCAATTTACAAAGAAAGAATGCTTATACTTTGGTCTTTCTGAATATTTCTATTACTCGTTCTTATACACACATTGTCAATAATGCCTATGAAACCAGTGGTTCTGATCTATCTCGGTATGCTAGGTCTTCCATCTGGAATAAGATTTAAGTATTTATTCTTCATGGACTGGCATATTTCTCTTAACCTGTTCACATACAATATGCTTTGGTTCGTATCTGTTCTGTTGCATTTTAAAGCTCTGTTTTATTCTCACGCATCAAATTCCTGTTCATTTTTATCGTAAATTTCCATTGCTCATTTTATAAGCCGAACCTTTTGTTGACTTATGATGCAGGTCCGCTTGACAGAGGGTACATTGACAGAAGTATTGCCGAGAATATCTGATGCCGATGTCCAGACATCCCGTCAGCGCATTACTGCATTCTTGACCATGCACACAGCTTATGAATTGCTTCCCGAGTCAGGCAAGGTTTGGACGTCTAACCATTAACCTTATATTTTGGTTTTTATGTTTTGCTTGTGGTCAAACTTTCCAACCACAAATTGCATAATTTCATTACTGACTCTGAGACACCTGGCATAGGTTGTTGCTTTGGACATTGATCTGCCAGTGAAACAAGCATTTCATATTTTGCATGAGCAGGTATCCTTTCTTTTTTTCTGAGACTGGTATATGCTTTTAGGGCATTCTGGGTATTTCGGATTTGGTGGAAACATCAAACATGTTTGGCCATTGTCAACTCACTGTGCTTCTCTAGCCTAAACAATAGGTGGGAAAGGATTCAAATGCTGTTTTGTTTTTTTTTTTTGGGGAACTCAAGGAATTGTGTCTGAAGCTTTTCCCTGGACAATGACTAAATCTTTTGCTTTATTGCCTCATATGATTACCTGTCATAGCTGTAGTCTTCCTTGTGTTTATATATAGCTGATTAGAAGCTTTCAAGCATCATTTCTAAATTGGGTTATTTATAGGGAATCCCTATGGCTCCTCTATGGGACTTCAGCAAAGGGCAGTTTATTGGTGTTCTCAGTGCTTTGGATTTTATTTTAATTTTGAGAGAGGTATGCATTTTTTTGCTTCGTTGAATAGTTGTATTGATTTTGAAAGGCTAAGGTACCACATACACATGATACATGCATATTACAGCACATGATAAGAAAAGGAACGGTGTATAGTATGTTTTGCCTTAGGATATACTTATATCACAGACTTCGACTAACTACATCACAAATTTGTTCTGTTAGCTTTTCATACTAGACACCATAGAATGTTAAACTGGTAGATTATTTCCAATCCCTTCTTAATGATACTTGCTGTAAATCATTTCTTTTAGTGCATCTCATATTTGTTCTTATGAAAATCTTTTTGACCCCTAATGATATGCTATAGAAGCTGGAAAACAATGACATGGTGTTGTTTACCTAGCTTGAGAGTGTTCTTTCAATGAGTAGAAGCTTTCTCCCTTGTGTGCCTGCTTACTTTTTCTAACTTATCAAATGCTCGTGAATGTGTTATTAACTCATGCTGCTGGGTCCTTATGCCTATGATTCTGAACGAAAGGTCAAATCTGTCCAGGGAAAATAAACTCACTTGGGGATAGTATGGTTTCAGTGTAATATTCTTCATGTTTCCTGAGAAGAATGAGAAGTATGTTTTCTGTTTGAAGCGTTCACGAAACTTTTATTTATAGCTGCTTTGTGCACTGTCAGTAATTATTCTTCTGTCAGTCTATTAGAAGGCTGGTTGTAAGGTTTATTTAGCATGAGTTCTGGAGATTGCATGTATGCCAATGTTTGTATGATCTGTTATTCCTATGAAAACATGCTATTGTTTCATTCTCAGCTTGGAAATCATGGGTCCAATCTGACAGAAGAGGAGCTTGAAACACATACCATATCTGCTTGGAAAGAAGGAAAATCATATCTTAGCAGACAAAACAATGGACCAGGAGCAGCATTTTCAAGACGTTTTGTTAGTGTAAGCAAATTATGTGCCTTTTGCAGCCCTTAACACGTGATATTGCTCACAATTTTGACTAGTTGCAGTTTTGGGGTTCATTGTGTAGTTATTTACATGTAGAGGTGCTATGAGATTTAATAGTATCTTTTTTATGGCGGTGAATGGGCGGCTTGAGTTCATTGTGGTTTTGGAAATGCTTGGGTAATTCTAGCTTTATGTGTCTGAACGAGGTGCATCTATAGAAACTGTCTTGAAGCTTGCAGGATGGCATGAAAAAAATTGTGCAGAAGACAGGTTTTGCCTTGTGTTTATCTAGCAAATTAGAATTGTGGAAAAGGTTCTTATTAAGTACTTGTTTTGTCTGGTGGGCCAAAAAAGTACTTATTTTGTTTACGAATCATTCACTTATTTGATACGAACACATCTTACATTTGATTTCAATAACGTAAAAGAATTTATTTCAGGAATAAAATTATTACTTAGCAGTTGCAATTTGTGTCTATGAACCGTGCATCTTCAATGATATCAAGAAGTTCACAATTACTCATTTTGCTTTTCAGCTATTGTGTTGACCTTAGCAAACAGGGAGAAGAAGAAAATACTGTTTAAATTAAATTCAGTTTGCATATCAAGTGATTATGGGAATTCAGGCGTGTTCCAAACTAAAAGATGCCTTTTCCATAAAGCTAAGAGGATCGTGTTTCTTGGTCTTGGAATATTGCCAGTTAATGAGTTGTACCTTTATTAGAAGCCCGGGTTTTATAGATTTATTCTCAATCTCAATAAATATCAGAGTAATTTGACCGTTGTAAATTTGTCATTAATTGCTCTCTTTGACGTCCTCTATCGTACAAACTCTTTATTATGTAAAGATATATGAAGCTGCTCCGTGGGTTATATAGGATACCTGACTCAATAATTCTCCTAATTAAATTTTTTTTTAATATGTCCTGATGTAATGAACTACTAATTATCAGTGATGTTATGTTTATCTTGCAGGCTGGGCCGTATGATAATTTAAAGGATGTTTCCTTGAAGATCCTGCAACATGGAGTTTCAACTGTTCCTATTATCCATTCATCTTCCGAAGATGGTTCATTTCCTCAGTTATTACATCTAGCTTCCCTTTCTGGAATCCTTAAATGTAAGCAATTAAAATGGCATTATTTATACTGTTAATCGGCATCCTTGATTCTCACTAGATTGATTTTTCAGGCATTTGCAGGTATTTTAGGCATTGTGCCAATACATTGCCTTTTCTTCAACTACCCATTTGTGCAATTCCAGTTGGCACATGGGTGCCCAAAATTGGGGAGTCAAACCGGCAGCCCTTGGCAATGTTGAGACCAAATGCTTCTCTTGGTTCAGCCCTAAATTTGTTAGTCCAAGGTGCTATTTTTTTACTTGACCCTGAGCATTTTGTATCAATTAGCAACAGATAACAGCAAACACACTGGTATCTCAATATTTATCTGGTATGCTGGGCTAGTGGTAGATGTCTCTTCTCCCGCATTGAGAAGGGTGATATCTTTGTGTGATTAATCATCAAAAAGAGAGGGTGAATGTTTTAGCTAAAAGGAAACAAGGGTGATTCCATTGTGTGGTTTATTTGAAAAATGACGTGGTCTTTCTTATGTTTCATCTTGTTCTCTGCTTTTGCAGCCCAAGTAAGTTCAATACCAATAGTTGACGATAATGACTCATTATTGGATATATATTGCCGGAGGTTAGTTGTGTTCAAAAATCATTATTATACTTCATTCATTTTTTGAGGTACTGGAATTAGTCTAGGATTTGAGCTTGAATTTCTTAGCCTTTCATTCTTTACAGTGGCTTGTCATTTTTCTCACCTTCTTTCCTATCCTTTGTTGATAGTGATATAACAGCTTTGGCAAAGGACAGAGCTTATACACATATTAATCTTGATGAAATGACCGTTCATCAGGCAAGTTATGTTTGTTTTTTTATCAACAAAGTTTTGCTATTTATTTGTGGAATGAATAGCAACATCTTTTTGTTATTAGCCTGGCTATTCTGCTGAGCCTGAGGGCTGAAGCCAGTGCCAACTTCGAAGTCAAGTCATTAATTCATATTATGAACTTTAGTAAAAGGAGCCTAATTTTCCCAGCTCTTGGCTTTATATAGTACTCATTGGGAAATCCGACAAATCAATGCAATAGCTACGTATTAACAATAATATGGCAAAGATTTCTATTTGGAGGAGTTATGACATGTGCCTTATTTTGTGGATGTTTTTATAAATTATGATTTACGGGTCTATCAAAATTTAAGAGTAATATTAAAACATGTGATCTTGATTGTATTCCTCGGTTCTTACTTTCTCTTGTATGCTCCATGTCTCTAGGCGTTGCAATTGGGTCAGGATTCTTATTCGCCTTATGAACTTAGAAGTCAAAGATGTCAGATGTGCTTGCGATCTGATTCTCTGCATAAAGTGATGGAACGGTTGGCTAATCCAGGTAGATTTTTGTGTGTGCTTTCTTATGAAGTATGGCTTGATGTTTTTTTTGTTCTATATTAATGATGTAATTCTCTATTCAGTTGAGGTTACGTTTTTATGTTGTCTCCGTGCAGTAGCCTTTAGTTGTGTGAGGAGAAATGTTCCATAGTTGTAACTTTTTAAGTATCCTATTGAATGATCCGCAATATTCAATTTGAAACTAGGCATCATAACATTGGTCTTCATCAATTATCAGTCCTTGGGAAGCCAACATCTCATTTGCTACAGAGACATTTCACATAATTTCTTCGCCTGTTAGAATCCTCCTCTATATACAATTTTTTAGAACCACTGACTGCTAACTTTGATACCTATTGATTCTTTCCCATATGAATCGCATGGATTCCCATTCTTCATGTTTTCCTTTTTCATTCCAATGTCTTGCCTACGACCGACTCCAAGCTGTGACATTAGAGGTTATAACTGTGTCGTTAGTGTAATACTGTAATGCTTTTCACCAAATTGGTGGAGAAATAGACTTTAATTTGATTGTGACTGTGTTGTAAATTATCTGTTGTTCACGTGTGGATTTCAGGTGTCAGGCGGCTAGTCATCGTGGAAGCTGGCAGCAAACGTGTAGAAGGCATTGTTTCACTAACTGACATATTCAAGTTCTTGCTTGGTTAGTTTGGGTCAGAGTCTGAGGAATCGCAATAGCTAGCTTTCCCAGTGGTTATGATGTGTTTGCATATTTTTCTTAGGCTGCATCACCTGCCCAGCCATTGCAATGCTTTTTACAGGGTGATTTGATCTCATTTCATTTAAAATACAATTTGATTGGCCCCTTGCTTCATTGCCTCCTTTCAAGATTTTAGGCTAGAGAGAGAGATAGGGGCCTGTAAATTGAGAGTATTTGATTGTCCTAAATTTATTTATCTCCCTCCATTCATATGATCTTCAAATATGCTGTGCCATCTGATATAGATGCATGCAGAAGTAGTAGGGAGCACCAAGATCTGTGTAATCTTTATGTGCTGTGAAGATACTAAGTTGGGGGAAAAAAATGAACGGGGGGACAAATATTGAACTAATGTGTCATGATATTGACTCGTCAATTTTTGTTCTTCAATGCTGTCTCAAGCATCCTGTTGAGAGAGAGTACTTGAAACTTACCCTCCTGTTGTCTCAACTCTGTACTGTGCAAATTCAAGCTGTAAAAGGAGAATCTATGCCTGTTCAAGCTGAAGAAAAGGTTCTAAATATTCCATGTAGTTGTAGTTACAAGTTCTCAAATAATTAGTCACTTTTTCCTTCAATTTTTACATTTAAGTTATCCATGACTTGGGCTACCAAACGCAGGGGCAAGAAAAAATTGATATTATATATATAATGAGCAACATCTGGTATGCATGATCAGATATATGTTTTAAAGTTGTAAAAATATGCATTCCTAATTTGGGTAAAAGCTATACCTAGGAATTTGAGTGGTTACACGAGTGGGATTGATCCCTTTCATTTATGGAAGAGCTTTTATGTCGTTAGGATATTGTTATTAGCAACTCCTTCTGAAGACCTCATTTGCTTGCAGATGTCAAAAGTGGTTTAATATTGATAGTGTTGCAAATTAGAATAAGGTGTTTGTTTTAAAAATAGATTTTTTTTTTCTGCGTAATTTCAGCAAAATGTAAAAGGGTAATTGTACTTTACTCTTTAAAAACTATATCATATAAACATCCTATGTTTTTTATTTCTAAAGGAAAAATATTCATAGTCTGTGTTTATAAATAGAAAAAAGATCACGCTACTAAAAATATCCAAATTAGTTGAATGTGTCGTGAGCACAATTATTGAAACTTATTTCAAAGATGACAGGATTTTCAATTCAATTAGAACTCAGCGCAGTTAAGCTAGTTTTGCTTTTTTATTTTTTTGGCTAAAGCAGTTTAAGCTGGTTGGAGTCATCACTAATGGATAATAGGAAATGGTAAAAAGTGTAAATTACACTGTAATCTCATTCCATCTGTCTACGCGTGTACGGCTCACATTGAGCTATTGTACTATACCCGTGTAATCTACTCCCATCTGTATACACGTGTATGGTTAACATTGAGCTATTGTCCGTTGTGGAATGCCCCAACATTAACCTATTATGTGAAACACAGCGTTGATTATTGACCAATCCGTCCTTTTCTCAGATTCTTTTCAGATTTGAAGTGATTCCTAATCCTCTCGTCCTCCCGAGAAGGAGAGGAGGAAAAAAACTTGAACTCTCTCTCGGTTGAAGAAGACAATGATAATTTGCAGCAGCCTGCTCTTTTTATTCCCAAATCGTGGCCGCCTTTTATTTATTTGTGTCTCATCGTCTTTTTCCCTCTTCTAATATTAATATTAGAATAGTTTATTGCCTATTACACATAAATATATGAAAATAGTTTTATCTGGACTTATATAATAAATACTGAAAATTGATGTATCAAAGGAAAAGAAAAGATTATATAATGATGATGATGATGATAATAAATGATTTTTTATTTGAGAAAACTTTCGATTATTATTATTTTTCTTTTCTTAAACTTAAAAATTTATATTTTAAATTAAAATCCCATAAATGATACACCCAAATTGTATCTCTTAAAAGCTCAAACAAATCTCTTTAATTTAACGTTGGATGACTTTTCAAGTATATTAAAATATAACTCAAATCTATTAAAAATGGGAAGTTATCGCCACTCTTTGCAAGTATGAGAGTTTTAGGTCATACCGGCTTAGAAAGCTTGTAAAATTATTAAAAATGTTCTTTATTCAATATTTTAAAAGTCTTTGATTAAGGTTAAAAGTATATCAATATCATTAAATCCTGAATTATTATAGGTCGATAATGATTTCATCTTTGTTTTAGAAAAAATTATGATGAAAGGAATATAATAACAAAAAAGGTTCACAACAAGACTAATTTAAATACAAAATATGACAACATATCCATGTTAGTATATATTATAAAGAAGGGATTTACGATACAAGTGCCCCGAACACACACGAACAAAACACTTGGTATGAAAGATGGAAGAGAAAGGGATTGAACCCATAACAAATAATCCACCACGTGGAAATGATGGGAGTCAATCAAATTCCAGAAACACGTGAAACTCTTTCACTCTCTCTTATTTAGTTGTACGTATTATTTAGTTGTACGTATGAATGCGAGGATACTTTAGGAGCAGTATGAACGTGGAACGCCAAATAAATCATGATTGAGTAAATATCTGCATCAAGGGTCAGCCACAACCACATATACAGGCAAAGTCGTCCCTTAAAAGGACAAGAAAAATTAACGGCGAGGACACACGACTGAAGCTGGACGCGCCATTAATAAGACCAAGACCCTTTGCATCAAGGATTTGGACGCGCCATTAATAAGATGAGCTCGTTACAGATGAAGCTTCGTGTACAGTTGAACTATCAGGGTTGAGGTGATACATATATAAATATAATAACTAGCTACATACCTAGCTCTTCATCCCTGTATATCCCACACTGTAAATCCGATCTGTATATCGATAAGAGAGATGGGTTTGTTGAACTCACTGCATTTGAAACTGGCATTGCTCGTCACCACGGCCGTCGCAACGGCGGCCGCCGAAGCCCAGACGAAACCGGGTTGCAACTATACTTGTGGGAACGTGAGCATCCCATATCCCTTTGGCACTAGCGAGAACTGCTACAGAGATGAAAGGTTCTTCCTCAACTGCACAACCACCACTTCCCCATCATCATCTGGAGAAGCCACAACACAATTGATTTACGGCGATAATATACCAGTTCTCAACATCTCCCTGGATCCTCCTGAATTGACCGTTTCCGGAGACATCTCCGAGCAATGCTATGATTCAGACGATGATTCAGATTGGAATTCAATTTCGTTCGCTAACTTTTCTATATCAAACACCAAGAACAGATTCACTGTGGTGGGCTGTGACACCTACGCTTTCATCAAGGACCTGGACGGCACGTTTACAACTGGCTGCGTGTCGAGTTGCAGTAGCGAGAGGAGTTTTGAGGAAGGTGCTTGCTCTGGTCTGGGATGCTGTCAGACCAGTTTTCCCCAAGCGATCAGAAACTATAATATCAGCTTATATAGCTTCGACAACTACATGGACGTGCGTGACTTCAACCCTTGCGGCTATGCGTTTATCGCCAAGGAAGGATACTTCAACTTCTCATCTCGAGATCTGCTTGATCTCAGCAACAGAACACAAGTTCCCGTGGTTGTGGACTGGGCTGTTTCCAATCAGACATGCGTTGAAGCCACGAAAGATGCAAGCACCTATGCCTGCAAGCAAAACAGTAGATGTCAAAGCTCAACTGATGGGTACTACTGCGTATGTAAAGAAGGTTTCAGAGGCAACCCCTACCTCGATACAGGCTGCAAAGGTAAGCCTCAATCACCTTTTGCAATTTTCCCAAACAAGAGCCACTCTGTTTTCAACTTTCAAATCAGTCACCACTGCCGTCATCGTCCCCAGACTTTTTAGGATCTTCGTAAGGGCCCATTTAGTTAGGAAAAGGAGGCGAGGGAAAGGGAAAATTACTATTTAGTGTCATTTTCGTTAGAAAATATTTTCTCACCTGATTCCATTTTCATCTATATAGATGAAAACGGATTGCCACCAATAATCTAAGGAAAATGAAATTTTTCATGGGAAAATCTTGTGAAAGTACCAATTTGCCTCAATTGGATTCCGATTTCCCTCTCTGTTCCTGTTTCTGCTCCTTATCGATCAAATCAACAATGAAGGTGGAGGAATGGAGGGTGGAAGTTGATCATGGGGAACCAAAACAAGAAAATTTACTACAATCTAAATTGCACCCAAAATATTTTATTTTCTACTAACTACTAATGTTTAATTTTAGGGTTAATATACTTTTTAATGCTTCAAGTTTTGCCCCTATTTTAGTTTTTAGTCTCTCTATTTTCAAACTATGGTTTTGGTCCCCACGAGGCAAAATAATCTAAGTTTTTATTAAATTATAAGAACTAACATTTTTTGTTAAAATGCAATTTTAACAACCAATGTTTTTTTTTGGTACAATTAGGAATTAAAAGGTGCAAAAGTAGACAAAATCTTTTTAAAATTAGTGTAAGTTTAGCAATTCCGCAAAATTGGCATAAATGTCTGTGATAAAGATGGAGGGAGAACATGTGGGTTGCACATAAAAAAGAAGATACCAACGTTTGGGTTAGTATTGCTAAAATTGTTCTGTTTTTAAAGATTGTGTCTACTTTTGAACTTTTTAAAACTTAATTGCACTAGATACTAATGGCAAAAAATTTCGTTATTAAATTTGCAACTTAATCCAATATTTTAAATGGAATCAAACTTGAGGGAGTAAATATTATATTAACCCTTAATTTTAATTCCACTAAGTTTGTCTGAGATATGACATCTAGAACAAGATTTTGATATTTATAATAGCTTTGATTGGAGATATGTATAACCAGCTTAAAGATTAATTTTGTAGATATTGATGAGTGCGAACAAAATCCCTGCAGTTGGAGATGCCGCAATGATGACGGAAATTATACGTGTTCATGTCCATGGGGTTATAAAGGCGACGGCTATAAAGACAAGTTAGGATGCAACTTCCCCATCCAAGAAATTTCACTGGGTAAGATTATCATAGTAATTAACCCTTTATCGTTAGACTCATCTTAGCTAACAGTGTTAAGTTGACCTGATTTTAATTTTGATTTGGATTTAAAAATAGTTTTGTCATTCCATTCTTTGAATAAAAAATAAAAGGCAGTAAAAAATTTTGGTATTATATTTTTAAAATAACACATGTAGCTATATGTTCATATCAACACACTTGATGCATCAGCAACTTTATAATGACATGCAATATCCTTTTTAAGCCGTGTCAATCGCAGAAAAATTTATTTCAGTTGTGTCACAATGGTTAATTTGTATGCCTCCTTTCCATATTTAGAGAAACATTTGTTTTCATTCAAAGCATTACCAATTTGAGTTCAAAAACCACACACAAGCTTCTTTATCTCTCTACCCGCAAGACTCACCTGCAACAAGAGAGAATCAACACTATTGGACCAGGGGATGATGGGGAATAAACAAAGCACCACTATCATGTAGTGTTCAAAACTAAGGTTTATTGACAAACAACACCAGTTGCTAGCAACTCAGGATAATATTTTGAACATTTTTTTCAGGCATTTCTATAGGCTTGCTTGTTATCTTCACATTGGTCTCTACATTATGCTGGGGAAACAAGCAAAGAGCACTAAAACAACTTAGAAGACAATATTTTGAGCAAAATGGAGGAAGTTATATGCTGCAGCAACTTCATCAACAACAAGGATATATTGATAGAACCAAGATTTTTACTGAAGATGAGCTCAAGATTGCCACAGACAACTTTGATGAGAGCAGAATTCTAGGTCGTGGAGGACAAGGCACGGTTTACAAGGGTATATTACCGAATAACTCACTTGTTGCCATTAAAAAATCTAGAGTAGGAGGTGACCCAAGACAAGTTAAGGATTTTATCAATGAAGTGTCTGTTCTTTCCCAAATCAACCATAGGAATGTGGTTAAACTTTTTGGGTGTTGTCTTGAAACTGAAGTTCCCTTGTTAGTTTATGAGTTTGTGGACAATGGCACCCTTCTTGATCACATAGACCCACTAAAGAATGAGCACTCTCTTTCATGGGAGACCCGATTAAGGATAGCTGCAGAAACAGCTGGGGCCATTTCATATTTACACTCTGCTGCTTATATTCCAATTATTCATCGTGATATTAAATCTGCCAACATACTCTTAGATTACAAGCATAGAGCGAAAGTGTCTGACTTCGGAGCTTCAAGACTTGTTCCTCTTGATGAAACTCAATTTACCACTGTGCTTCAAGGGACATGGGGATATTTGGATCCAGAGTACATCCGCACAGGTCAATTTAATGAGAAAAGTGATGTATATAGCTTTGGGGTCGTGCTTCTAGAGCTAATAACTGGGAAGAAACCAGTTGAATTCCATAGGTTAGAACAAAAAAATTTGGCAACATACTTTGTATCAGCAGTGGAAGAAGGTAGCTTGTTGGAGGTTCTTGACAAGCGAGTGTTGGATCAGAAGAACGTAGAGCAACTAAAGGAGGTTGCTTTCTTAGCAAGAAGGTGCATCAAAGTTGAAGGAGAGGGAAGGCCAACTATGAAAGAAGTAGCAAAGGAATTAGAGGATATAATTGCTATGAGAAAGCACCTATGGGAAAATGGAAAGGATATGAGGTCTGAAGAATGTGATAGATTGCTTGGTCATGCTGGTGCGAGTACTTCAGTTGGCTATGGTGGTGGATATGAGAATGTTAGTGCTAACACTTTTGTTGCTTATAATAGCATACAGAAGCAAATGGCATTTGAGATTGCAGATGGGCGATGATCATTTAATGCTACTATTTGTCATGTGTTTGAATTGCTATTTCCACTTTTTAGCAAAAGTAGGATTTTTAGCTAATAACCGGGAAAGACGTTTGAATTAGGGACATATTAGTTATGTTTTCGGTTATGTGTGTCTTATGTTTGTTTTTGTTTATATGCATTTATTTTAGGTGGTTGTTATTGTATGAGTCACCGGCAGGTATTCTCTTAAGTGTTAGTTATCTAGGATTGGGGCAGTTATTGTCAGTTATTCTCCTATACCGTTGTATAGACGTGTGATGTATATCTTTGTGGTTGTCAATGAAATGATGTAATTCAGGAAAATCTTCTCTTTGACTATTTTAGGATTTCAGATTCTGGTCCTAGAACTTTATATTGATCTTTTCTCTAATTCTCAAATGTCAAATCCTATCACATAATCTTTGTTCATAAATAGAAAAAAGATCACCCTACTAAAAATATTCAAATAAGTTGGATATGTGCAGTGTACACGATTCTTGAAACTTATTTCAAAGATGACAAGATTTTCAATTAAATTGGAACTCAGCGCAGTTTAAGCCGGTTGGAGTCATCACTAATCTATAAGTATATTTTATTCAACGCCTGTATTAACAATATTTGGCTATCCATTTTTTATTACTTGCTAATATTTTATTACTTGTTAGTTGCGCAACCAACTACAACATAGTCTATATGAGGCTCTCGGGCAATTAGTATGGTTCAAACAAAATACAAATTATATATCATCTCCAAGCCCTATTCATTATTCCCCTTCCCCATTAATTCCTTCTAACGACCTCTTAGCTAACGACTTAAAAAACCACAAACATCCTTCCAATCCTAAATATTGAAACTTTAAAGCTCATTCCTTACCAATCACTTACATAATGATGAGCTATTTATTAACGGTACAATGACTAAAAGATGGATTAAAAAAGTTTGATCCTAACCCAACTGAAATTCAATAACGCTGACAAAAGCCTCTAACCTTTGCTTCACTTAAACGTTCCTTGCATTACTTTCAGATAATGACAATAAATAAGATGTTGCTATCTATTAACATGAAGACCCGAGAACTTCAGCTATCAGATTGAGTAATTTTTCAGACCAAAAAAAGGATCGAGTTATTTTGTTTTCATTCAAAATTTAGTAAAGCTTTTCTTTTGCCCAAAAAATGTGTCTCTCAACCTATTGGTCTGTCCAAAATCAAATCACTTAGGTACCTTCACAATACAGTGTTTCAAAATGACATTTCCATATTATGTGATCTAGCTAAAGCCTTCAATTTCTTTTCCTTCCTCTTCGTGGATCCATTTTTGTTCACTTTTTTCTTAGGTTGCTCCTCTACTACTGGTTGAGTAGTCAGCAAGCGCTGATGAATGGCAGATAGGGGATCCGTTTGGAATGAAGGATCACTAAGATTTTGTAAAAACCGCACTTGTTCCTTCACTCTGAAAAACAAAAGGACAAGTATATAAATATATTGTTACATGTCAAATGTGATCATCATGTAATGTTGAACTATGGCCGAAGAACTCACAATATCTTTTTTCTATTTTCGCAATTTAGTTTTAAGTTATCTGCTGGTTGTCGTAGTGCCTTCAACTCAGGAAGGGACTCGCAGAGTGCAGAGAGGTCATATGCCTTCAATTTCTTCTCACGTCTTCGTTGATTTCTGCTCTTCTCCTAGAAGAAAAATTCGAGTCGCATGTACATATGATTACCACAATGAATCAAGGCAACTATAATAAGCCGATACTTGCAAACTAGAGTCTCTAACGTCAATCAGTTATGCATGGGAAAAGAACGATTCAAAAGAATGCACTTATGATGAATGGAACTCATTTCTTTTCTTTACACTTGTTCTCTTTTTCCTATCACTCTGGAAACATTAAATTCAGTTTGTTTTTTTAAAAAAAAAAAAATTAGACAGCAGCAGTTGGCACAAAAGTCACCTTAACAACCCAATTCAAAAATAAAGAAAAGTAAACCGAAATTTTCTAAGCCAAAAGCTATAACTATTTACCAGCAAGGGATTAAAGTTTACAGCATCATAATGCATTTAGTTCTCTATTTCTTGAATCAGTGGAACTATTACTTTGTTCTTCCTTGGTATCATATGGGTACTGGTTTTCGACACCATATATTAAAATATTAATAAATGTCTTCAAGACAACTTTGAACAATGCTGTTTATATAAAATTCTTACCTTTGTAATTGACTTTTGAGCACTCAAGGAAGCAACACTAGCTCTAACCTCTGCATTAATCAAGGATTGGGATAAGGCGATTTGTTACAATATGACCAGATTTGACACGTAACGTGCATCAAATACAAAGAATGTCCAATCAATACAAAACATATATAAATAATTCATATAACTATTACCAAAGCAATGCATTTTATTCTTCACTCTAAATAGCACCCACTATGTTGTGTGAACAAAATATAGAATTTTCAACTTATCAAAAACGGAACCCTACATAAACATAGATAACTTGACACCTTAAACTACAACAATCATAAAACGCAACACAGTATTGTATATCTGGGCACGTACCTTGCACAAAGGGGATATATCTAACGGAATGTGTACTTTGTTGCAACAGATGACGGGAATCATTAAACTACAATTGTATCAAGATCAGTCAATTAAAACTTGAAATTAGAGCACCTCACTGATGCCATGAAGGCACCTAATAACTACCTATAATTAGTCAACTACTTTCACAGAGAAACACAACTTCCATGATCCTAAATTCTAAATATTTTACACTACTATATTCCAAAAAATCAACTCAATAAAAAGATGTTAAACTATATTTTCACAACAAAAGTATCCGGCGAAGTTGTATCATCTTGTCAAGAGGGGTTTCTAGTCTCTCCTCGGTGGTTTGTTACTTCTTGGGCCAGTCTGTCAAAACGGTGTTCAATAAATGTTTGACATGTGATGGAGCCAAAGGAAAATACACATGCACACATTCAACCAGTATTTATGCGGACATTTATGAAATTTCTGCACTTTTCAACCAGTATTTTCTCGATTGTCAAGAAAATAAAGAATACCGCATTGCTTAAGTGATCATAGCATCATGGTCTCTTAACCCCAATATCCTGCACCTTTTCAACTTGGTCAAGTGATTGTTCATTGATCTTTGAAACTTATTGATTGCAGCATCACCTTCACGCATCTCCCCGATTGTTTCTCCCAATTACCCAATTACATGCATAATCATCCTCCATAATTACAGTAGCAGGGTCAATAAAAGCACCTATTGAAACAACTAAGCCTCAAACACATTCGCGAAGAAAACTCCACACACACGGAAGGATACTTCACTCAAAATGATCAAAGACACCCTTTACAAGCCTCTTTCAGCATCACTTGCATGCTTACCTTGAAACTACTTCTAATAGCCTACAAGCCTCTTCTAGCGTCACTTACATGCTTACCTTGAAACTACTTCTAGTGGCCATAAATTATGCCCTAACGATCTATACCCTACTCCTATCAACCACATGCCATAAAATATGGACAGGCAGACTAAACTTCTAAACAAGTACAAAATTTCTGCTAGAATAAGAAAATTTAGAATGCAAAAGTACCAATAATGTTAAACCACTGCGTTCAACTTATTTATTTTCCAAAAAAAGAAAAAAACTTACTGCCATAAAATTCGAGCTTCTTTTCAAACTTGCGCTCAGCTTTTGACCCTGGCCTGCATGCATTAACGATAAAAGGGATATGGACCAGAACGAGAAAACACAGCCAACCGAGAGAAATAGAAAAGTTCAAATTTTAAAGAAAAACAGAGCGGAAGTTCAGGATGTCCCGTACCTTGCACTAGTCTTGCCCATTACTGATCCTTGTTTTAGGGTTTCTGTGTCTACTACGTATAGTTGTTAAGGGAAGGAACAATGACGGAGAGTCAGAAGCAGGCAGAGGTAATGAGGACGATGATGACGGAGGCCAGCGAGTGGGGCTGAGGGTACAAGGCAAAGAGAGCTTCACCTTCGCAGACGGCGCGGGAGGAAATGGGATTGGGAACCCTTGAGGGTCCAATAGCCGTGTCGGTCGATGGGCAAGGAAGCAAACAGCCGAAAAAAAATAAAATAAAATAAAAAATAGAATGAAATAAAAGGACTCCCGGAAACCGATTGAACCGGGATCTATCGGTTTATTAAAATATCTAAGCGGTTTTTCACACGTTTCTAACTTTTTTTTTTTTTTTTTTTGAAAAAGACATATAAATATCTATTAAACTTGGGAAGCTCCAAAAAATTCGTTAAAATATGAAAATAACAGAAAAATGATTGGGTAGGAATTTGGATTTTTTAAATTTGTGTGTTTTTTCTAAAATGTCCCTCAAGTTTTTTTTTTAAAAAGGTAAAGAATTATCATAGGTGGCGAGATATGCCGCCCTTCGCCACCGGAGCTCCTCCTGCTGGCACCACCGCTTGAGAAGGTAAAATTCCTACTCCCAAAATAAATACAAATTCAAAATCAAGGCCATCGACAGAGTACATAAGCCAAATCAGAAATTGAAAAAATAATTAATTATAAAAATCATTTGTTCCTCTTGTTGAAATTCATCTTCTCATCGCAACTGATCGACGTCAGAGAGAAGGATAGATGAACCTCGTCTTTCCCCGGCAGAGATTGTGGCTTTGATCTATTCACCTTTGGCACCATGTT
This sequence comes from Inga oerstediana, assembly GCA_963210345.1. Lineage (NCBI taxonomy): Eukaryota > Viridiplantae > Streptophyta > Magnoliopsida > Fabales > Fabaceae > Inga > Inga oerstediana. The sequence goes on along the minus strand of OY723407.1, from coordinate 57,639,520 downwards.
TGACCATTGCTTCATGAATTTAACAACTCCTGTAAAGAGGAAAGATCACATACCTAGAATAACATAGGAAAAAAAGTAGTGTAGAAGGGCATGGAAATAACACAGGATTCTTCGGCCAAATCCTTCAATCAAATCAACCCGGATAAAAGAGCATTCAAAGAGGGAAATTTCCTACCATCAATTGAATCACCTTTCGCACCATGATTCTTTGGTTTGAACCAGTGCGTAAAGGTTTCAGTGCCAAAGAGAGGGTGGCATAAAGGTTTTGGCATTTTGTTGTTTCCCAACTCCCTTCCACCATGAATCTAATATGGTGCTTCTGTTGCAGCAACTCAATCAATCAATGTCCACAGCTGTGGTGGGTAAACAAGTATTACCGGAATTAAATCCGGTGCTCATTAATAGGAAGAGAGTGGTGGTACATCTACTCGAGGCGGTGGAGCGTTGGTGGTGGTGAGGGTGAGGAGGGAGTGGAGGAGGAGGCGGTGGAGCGTTGATGGTGGGGCAGCAGATGAGAGAGAAAGAGTAGGGGTGTGCAATTTTTTCCCGTCCCGGTCTTCCCATCCCGATCCCGAGCAAATCGGGACGGGATTTTCCCGTCCCGAAATTTTCGGGACGAGAAAAGTTCGGGATCGGGAAATTTTTTTCGAGATCGGGATCGGGAATGGGACTTCCCGATCCCGAAAAAAAATATATATATATATTATGTATAATTTTTTAAAATATTTAAGAAAGTAAGACCAAATTGGAAATAAAATATGAAAATTTCTAACACCCTCAAGGTAATATCTATTCTTTTAGTTAATTTAGTTAATTTCATTTACTATTTATTAAATAATTCTAATTTTGTGTTCTTGTCTTTATGCTTTTTGTAGCTAAATCGACAATTTTAAGTATATATTGGACTAATGATATATTTGTATTGGATTAATTTGGTACAATATGATATTAGATAAATTTTATATTTATACTAGATTAAAGAAAATAAAACAAAAAAATTAATATAAGAATTTTTTAAAAAAAATAAAAGAAATTCGGGATCGAAAAATTCCCGAACTCGAATATTTCCCGTCCCGTCGGGACGGGAAATTTTCGGGATCAGGAATGAAAATCATTCTCGAACCCTTCTTGGGATCTAGAGGTGGAAACAGGCCAGGCCAGGCCAGGCCAGGTTTGTGCGTTAACAGGCCTGGCCTGTTAAGGCACAAAACGGCCTGAGCCTGGCCTATGGCCTGTTAGAGGCTTTTTATTAAGCCTAAGCCTAGCCTGTGGCCTGTTAAAGAGGCCTGAATTTGTGAAAGATCTTAAACATCCTAAACAGGCCGAAAACAGGCCTAGTTACATTTTTTTTGGATAAAAGATACCATAGCAATCAAAATAACAATCCAAATGAGGAGAGGATTTTTAGTCCAAAAGCTCAAGTGCCTTCCCCCAAATAAATGTCCTTAGCAAATCTGAATAACTCTGGATCTGTCATCACACACACATGTACACGTATATATTCAATTAGACAGTACATTTAGAGACATCAATATTAATTTTGGATTGATTGCATGTTATTAAATGCAGAGACACTAACCGTTTGCAAACTGGTACTCAAGTCAGTCAAGTGTTCTTGTTTCCTTTTCCTATCGCTTCCACCTTCTCATCTATAATATAAATATATAGCCACAACCAAACATTATTAAATTAATTTGCAATTCAATGCAGAGAAACAAGTCGATCATTATACTTATGTATATTTATGTACCATACAAAGTTACAAACCTTAGCCCTGCTCAAAGCCAAAGTGAGGATGCAGTAAAGAAGATGAAAACAAGCAAGCACGAAGATAAATATATGCAGCTGATGAATCCTATCTGACGATACAAACACTACTTTTCCCTGCCATAGTCACGCACATCCCCACTTTAATTACCTTTATTAATTAATTAAACAACAATATCATCAGTGCAGAGGCCAACTCCTCTAGATCGCTTCTAAACCAACTTTGTCTGAGCATGATATATTGATAACATTAAAACCACATCATCAGTGAAACCTATGCTTTTTGCAATGAATCCAGCAATAATTTATTTTCAAAATCCATTGCTACACGGGAAAAATTCCAAAAAGCTGAAACAAGATATCCAAAAAATTATGACTCCAGACTTTGGAATTACTTAGGACAATAGCCTATCTGAATTTGAACCACCATAAAGATCATCTCCAGCAACAAAATAACAAATAAACAAGATAACCAAATACAGAATAAACAAAATAAAAGCCATGAATCCTTGAATCAGAGCACATTTCAACAAAACCAAAATGCAAGAACTGGAATAAAGTTTTGAAGCCTTGAACAGAGCATATTTCAATAATAAATAAAAAAAATAAAATATTCAAATACTTACCTCGACGAGCGACGGCTGACTGCGAGTCTGCGAGTGAGAGACGACAGATAGAGGAGTGTTAAGGGAAGGGCAGATCCTCGACGGCGGATCGAGACACAACGGAGAGGGGAGGGTTGCGGGAAGGAGCGATCTTCGACGGCGGACGATCGATGACGGCGAGAGCAGGGCTAAAGGAAGGACTGTTGGTTGATGGCGGACTGAGAGCTGACTGAGAGAAGAAGGCTGCAAGAAGCACCGACGGCCGACGGCACAGGGAGAGACGACGGAGAGAGGAGACGCATCACAGTGGAGCTACGGTGGGAGTTGCGGCAGATCCAAAGAAGGAATGAGAATGAGATAGAAATTAGGGCTCACTTCGGTAACTAGGAAAGAGGGAGTAGCATAGTAGTAATTATGGAGGTATTGGAAATTTTTTTTTAAAGCCCTTAACAGGCTCAGGCTGGCCTGACAGGCCTCACAGGCCTGTCAGTAGGCCTTGGCCTGGCGTGTTAAGGTAAACAGGCTTTCAGATCGGCCTTGACCTGGCCTTTTAGCCTGACAGGCCAGGCCTGATCAGGCCAGGCCGCAGGCCCCTGTTAGACGGCCTGGCCTGTTTCCACCCCTATTGGGATCGGAATCGGGAATGGCATTTCCCGATCCCGATCCCGAACACCCCTAAGAAAGAGGGTGGGAGGAAGAAGATAAAGAGATGAAAGTGAGAAGTAAGGTGCATTTTGGGAAAAATACACAAAATTTAAAAACCCAGATTCTTACCACGTTACCTTTCTGTTATTTTCATGTGTGAACAGACTTTTGGGGGTGTCCCAACTTCCAACGGTATTTGTCAGTTTTTCCCTACCTTTTTTTATTTTAAATTTTTCCTGATGTTATAAAATAAAATTAATATTCCATTTAAATCCGTACAGTATAAGGACATGTTAGATATTAATTAAATATTGACTTAACAATTTAATAACAGTATTAACTTAATAATCTAATAAAAATAATGGTGCTTAAAATATGTAAAATATAATTACATAAGTCAGGGAAAGAGTTTTACTTTGATATACTCTTTCTTGTACTTAATATATAATTTATTTAGAGAGTTTATCTTAATTCTAAATATTAGATTTATTTACAATATTGGTCAATTATTTTCTAATTTATTCTTATTGATATTTCCTTATCAATAATTAAAGAGGAGATAGAAATAATGAATTAAAAAAATGATTAAGGTGTTTTAGAAAAAACATGTCACATTAATTAACTTAACTAGCTTCTTTAATCTGATCATATTAGATAAATATGTCCTTTTTTAAAGATTAGATGGAGTATTATACAAGATTTTGGAAGGCATTAATCCACCTCCTATTGACCTTCAAGTTTCATTTAGTAAATACATAAGTAGCATATTAAATGGTCTTAGCGTTTTACCTTTTTATATCTAACTATCTAAGTAAACCGTCTTCATTTAAAAAATAAGTTAAGGGAAAAAAAAATAAGAGAGTAAATACGGTGACTCAGTTTGAATACATGTGGTGGAAGGGAAGTTTTATTATCATTCATATTGTGAGTTTTTGTAATAAATCAAATGTCAAAAGCTAGGTTGAAAAGAAAATGCATTATGCATATAAGGTTTTGTTTTAATGCTGGAAAAACTAATATGACTAAATTGTTTAACTAAAAACAATTCCAAATCTGATTTTCAGAATTTCTAATTTAGCTTCCAAAATTTTGTGATGGTTCAAGCCGAAAAAAACCAATAGACTGGGATCATTTTTTTTTTAACATCTCTTATATTTATTATATTTTTTAAAATAATTTATCTAACTTATAATTTAATATATAATCTAATATATTATTAGCTGCGTTGGTATATATAATCTAGTATCACATGAAAATATTCTATAAAAATTTATTTAACTTTATTAATTTAAACAAATTATATGAATAAGGAGGAGGAGAGTGAGGTTGATTTTTTTCACAATTTTCAAGGAAAGTCCTCATGATGCCACGTGGAAGCAACAGCATCCATTTGATGTTCCTGTATGGCAGCCAGATTAATTAATCTCATAATCACTTTTTGTATTAGCCCTTATACAAAAGGACAACCCTGTCAAATCCCTATCCCATAATCTAGTACATATACCAGTATTCGGTATTGGGCATTATTACCCCATGCGCCAAAAAGGGTGTTTTGGTCTTTTTCTAATTTCCCCCAAGGCTCGACCGAGATTGTCTGTATCTCACTAAACTCTTAATTTAACTCGCTTATTTATTCTGACTTGCCTTGACTGACTTATTTAACATCTTCTTTTAAGTTGAAATAAATAAACAAACACAACATTAACTTTTTTTTTCGCCTTCATTTTTTTTTAGGAAAGTGAAGTTAGAATAAAAACAAAATTTCAGGGAGATTATTTTCATTGATATTAGCGATGTTTGGCGCGGACAGGAGAAAACCAACAAACTGTCAGACCAATAAGAGAAGGCTCAAAGGAAGGCGTATAGAAGGAAAGATCAAAGGTTAACGCTTTGAAACTGAAAGGAAGTGAGAGAGACTAGAGAGAGAGAGAGAGAGGAGACCAGAATAGGAGCAGAGACGCTGTCGTTCTCTCTCTTTCTCTCTCTTCCTGCGTGCTTGTGACTTGTGTGTGTATGAATCCAAAACACCCAGACAAACCGACGCGTTTCTCTCTCTAGTTTCTCTATTGATACACCCCCATTTGATCGGAGCGCCTCATTTTCTGTGCCAAATTACTGTGTAGTCGGCTCTCGTCCCGTTTGGTCTGGTCCGTGCAATGGAGCGGTACGGCCGGGCAAGCGACGAGTCGCAGTCCGATCCGTCACCGGAATGGACTGGAACCGGAGGCGAAACGGGGCTTGAAGGTGGGTGTGTAAGCCTCTGCATTCTGAATTTCCGTTTCTTGTTTGACAGAATTTCGGGTTCTGGTGTGGTGATTTGTGGTTTTAGCAGAATGTTGAGTGTAATATACTGAATTTGATTTTGATTTCGCAGATGCAGAATCTATGCGGCAATTGGGATTGGCTGGTGGGGAATCGTATCCACAACGGCCTGATGTGGCTGATTGCATGTACTATTTGAAGACTGGGTTTTGTAGGTATGGCTCGCGGTGTCGGTTCCATCATCCCCGTGACCGTGGCGCGGTAAGTTTGTTGTGGTTGATTACCGGACGGGACACCGTTTGGTTTTTTATGTGATTGTTCGCTTCAGTTTGGTTTGATCTTTGTTATGACTCATGAGCGGTACATAAAGCTTTTCATTACTGGGCTTACCTTCATGCTGTGCCTTTTCAAGTTTGTGTTAGGATCATTACAAAATCAATTAAATTAACTCAGCTGAGACTAAAATGTTCGCATCTGATAGCCTGATTGGACCTTTCATAATTTGGTGACATATATATGCTGTTTAGGTTATAGGAGCTTCGAGGACTGGCGTGGAGTATCCAGAGCGAGTAGGCCAGCCTTTATGTCGGGTACTTGATCTGGTTCTGCTATATGCTCTGGGAAAACATTATAAATGATATTGCTTTTGCCATTGTAGTCCATATTGGTGATCCGAAATATGGTTCTATGCTGTCATTTGTACATTCTAAGGGTGTAGTAAAGTCAAGTTATTGCTTTGGCTATCTTCAAAATTGATGGCTGGCCTTTAGTATTGATTAAATCTATTTGCTTAAACTGCAGTATTTTATGAGGACAGGATCTTGCAAATTTGGTGCTTCATGTAAGTACGACCATCCTAGGCAGGGAGGAGGCTTTGCTCCTGTGCCACTTAATTATTATGGATATCCATTACGACCGGTTCGTATAACATTTTGTTCCCATACTTCTGTGTTTCTTTAAATTTTGGATTGTTTTTTTTCCCTAACCATGGCAAGAGTTTGTCCCAAACTTACATTTTACAAATACAGGATGAGAAAGAGTGTTCGTATTATGTGAAAACAGGACAATGCAAGTTTGGCACATCTTGTAAGTTTCACCACCCACAGCCTGCTGGTGTTCAAGTTCCTGCCCCATTACCAGTTCCCCATGCTTCAACTCTACCTGTACGAGTACCTTCACCATTCTATTCAACTATACAGCCTCCATCTGGTTCTTCCACACAACAATATGGTGTAATGTTTGCAAGACCACCTCTACTACCAGGGTCATTAGTGCAAAATCCTTACGGGCCTGTGGTAATGTCCCCTTTTTCAGGTTGGAATCCTTATCAGGTAGGTCAAGCTTTTCCTTTGACAGTTTCATCAAATTACTAGTGCATTTGTTGATGTCTTTTTACACTTTACACAGGCTCCTACAAGCCCTGCAGTTCCTTCTTGTACTCCATCTAATGTTGGCTTAACACAATTTTATGGGAATACCCAGCTACCTTCACCAGCATCTGCCTATTCTGCACCATATCAACCTACAGGTTCCTCATTTGGTCCCTCAAGCACCAGTCCAAGAGAACAACATTCATTTCCAGAAAGACCTGGTCAACCAGAATGTCAGCATTACATGAGAACAGGGGAGTGTAGATTTGGTCCTTCCTGTAGATATCATCATCCACCTGAATTGATTGCACCAAATGTAAATGTGGTCCTTAGTCCTGTGGGTCTTCCTATGCGCCGGGTAACTATCATCCTTCAACCCCTTTTCATGATGCCTGATGTTGGATTATGAATTTAGTACTCAATCTTCTCTCTCCATCTGGCTAAAACTTTATTATTACTATCCAATAACCAGTTGTTAAAATTTATATGCAATTTTGATTCGTATAAAATTACTTCATTTTGTTGCAACATATTATATGGTTATTTTATGTAAGGTTTGAAGCTTGGTTCACAGATCTACTATTTTTTGGTTTTTTCCCCCTCTAGCCATTGAAAACAAATTATAGTAGGATTCCACTTGGTTGTTATTCCTTGTTCTTGTACTTTCTTTTTAGCTTCAGATGCCCCCCCCCCCCCCCAAATATTAATGTGTGTTTCTTAGAATCCAAGGTCTGATCTGCACACAGGGGCAAGTTCTGCTTGTATACACCTCTTTAAAGTCCTCCTTTATTGATACATGCCATAACATGAATTTAAATATTTGAACTATGAAAGCCTGAAACTTCCGTTATTTTTTAATGTGGTCACTCGTGACTGGGTTCTGGTTAAGATACGTAACATTGAATGATGCTCTTTTGTATTTTGTTGCCACACTATGTTTCAATCTCTTCTATAATACTGCTGGAAATTCCTTCATTAATATATAAAACCTTGTTGAAAACTTCTGACAGTCATTTCTTACATATTTCTTATTCTTTTTTTGGGTCAATTAATCATTTCTTCTTATTGTTGACCTTCTACCAATTACCAGTCTTTGTATTTTTTGCTTTATCTCTATCTGCGAAACTATCGAGATTCTTTCCAATATTTATTAGGGATTTAGCTCCTTTAAAGTACAAGGTGCATTTAAGAGAATAAAAGTGTAGGTAGGTGACCTTTGATGAGAAGAACAAGCTACTCTTATTTGTTCAAATAAAATATAGTTCCTCTCTGTAGCTTGCCATCATAAAATTTCGTTAAGCGTTGTATATATGCATGGTGTTGATAATTGGGTTGCAATTTTATACTACCTCTTGTGTTTTTTTAATTATGTTCAAGTCATACTTCTGATGTTTTTATGCTGATGTGTCCCTAAACTGTAGACTGCAAATGTCATGCACAGGTCAAGGTCTTGCATGCTCATTGTCAGAAGTATTAATATGATGATGAGCCTGAGCTCAAAAAATGTGTAATACTTTAACATATAAGCCAACATATTGAATATCTTTTTTTAGATACAATTATATTGCTAACATGAGTATATAAATGGTAATAAAAATTTTATTGAAACTTTGTGTTCTCTGCTCTTGGTTTCCTTGGGGCTTAGCACATAATCCTCTGCTTGGTTCTAAGACTGACAAAACCAAGCGTTAATTATGTTTTACAGTATAACATACTGTATTGTTGTTGTAAATTGTATTTGTCTTCTCTTTTCTATTTAAGACTTCTCAAAATTATACGGGACCTGAATTGAATAATTTTCTACTGTCAAAGGGTTAGATTTTTCAGTGTCTTGGATTAAATATAGGGTTCTCTTGAGCATTTTTTGTCAACATTTCAATTAGTAGATTAGTTTGGCTTTTTCTTTTTTATTTTTTTCTTCGGTAGTGTCAGTTTGTCTTTTAGCAAACTGTTTACTTGAGTCTTGACTATTGATATGTTGACTGGTTTTGGCTTTAAGAATGCGCTTAAGAACATGATTATGATAATTCTATTATGGAATTTGTTTGATTTTTTCTTATGAATGCTGTCTTCCGAGTCCCCTTATTTTGCCTGTGACTTGTTTATCTTCGAATGTCTCAGACAAGCTTTTGGATTCCTCACACTTGGATTATGTTCAGTATGTCTTTAACTTTTGTGTTCTTCTTTGTTGGTTCATGAGTGTTGTGACTCAAAAGTCTTTATTGGATTTAAGATAATATGTTTTACGGACAACTCTTCCTCGAGAATTGGTAGAATTATACTAACGAGAAAAGATATACCTAGGAGCCAATAATTGAGTTGCATTTAGGTGAGTGAAAGAAGCTGAAGTAGCGGTAAGATTATGAAGGATTTTGCTATTTTCATCTGTGAGTAAATGCTGATAACTAACTTGCAATGCAAACATAGTTGATTTTAGTCAAATAAAAAACCGTACCTTGTTTTACTTTTTGGAGGCTGGGATGAAATATAAGTCTTAATATCCTTAACAGTCTAGACTCAGCTGTTTCATTTTCCCTTGCAGACTGTCAGAGTCTAAGCTGATTTTGTCTCAAATTGCACAGGTGCTTTACTTCTGTTTAATTGTCTTTACTAGTGTTAAGAGTCTGCTCTTATGTGCTGTCTGATAGAAAGTTCTTTTTATGTGTGTACGATAGAAAGTTATATCAAGAAATTCCCTTAAGGTTTGCGACGAAAGTTACATGTTTATAAATTATTCATCTGGCTGCTTTATTACTTGCTTAGCCTTTCATCTCATGTCATTGCTTGACAATCAGGGGGCATCACCTTGCATTCATTATGCGCAGCGGGGAGTATGTAAGTTTGGTCCTGCATGCAAGTTTGATCATCCTATGGGAGCATTGACTTACAGTCCATATGCATCTTCCTTTAATATGCCGGTTGTATCCATTCCTGCGGGCTTGTCCATCAGTACTCTTGCACCATCGTCTTCATCTTCGGAGTTGCGGCCTGAACTTAGCCCTGGTTCAAGCGAGGAGCACGGATCGTTCAGAATGTCTTTGTCAGTGAGCACATCCACTGGACCAGTTGTCTTAGCTTCGTCATCTGGCGGAACCGTTTCTCAGTCAGATGCTCCAACATCCACCCAAAGTTCTGCTCCGGCAGTGACTCCGACGATCACAACAAGCAGCGCTATCTCTCATACCCCAAGCTAAGCAATGTGAATGCATGCCCTATTTTGCCCCTTTTTTTAATCCCAATTCTTAAAGGGGACATAATTATTCAAGGGATTCCTCAAATAGGTTTTGTTTTTTCATCTATCCCTGTTCCACAGGTCGAGAACTCTCAACACATACAGTGCCTATTATCTTTGGGTTGATCATCTTGTAGTCTTTTTCATGGCCATCCAATTGATCTTGAATAAACCATGGCCAACCTTGAGAATTTTAGGAGCATCCCATACAGCCCACCTTGCTTTCAATCTTGAGAAACTGCATCCACATCTCCAGTTTTCTGGAGTTTATTTTGAGTTTATTTATGCTTCAATTGTCTTTGATATGAGAGAATTCTGATCACACTCTCATTGATCTCGTGGTTTATGTTTCTTCCCCAAAACCCTTCTTTCAAAATACCAACTGTTTTTCATTTTGGGAACTCCTTTTTCCAGTTCTGCTTGGAAGTGGAAGGTTTTGTTCTGTATTGTTCCCATGATCCCATCTCTTTTTGTCTAGGTAGGGTTTAGGTGAAGAAAAATAATCAGGACTCAGGAGGCTACTGTGAAGCTTCATGTTTTGCTACTTTATACAGATACACAGTGATGTGATGAAGAGTAAAATGCTTCATTTGGGATTTTAAATTATTACAAAATACAAATATAAGGGGAAAGTAAGTAAACACACTTGAGCTGAGACTCTTGAATCTGTAATAAATTTTGCTTTCCCCTTGATGATATCAGTGTACTTGATTAAGCATTCTCATGAGGTGAAGTTATTTATTTCTTTTAGGGGAATTTTATTCGTCCAAAAACAAAGGTGTAGCAAGGTAAATTCGGAGCTTATAAATTATAACGAGCAAATTTGGAAAATAAACATTAATGACTAAGCTATTATATTACTTGAGAATATATGTTGGCAAAATTTAAAAAAAAAAAAAAAAACTTGAGAGTATACTTTTGGTAGTTTAAGTTGTTACTTCCAGTTTTACCCCTGTAATAAATATTTCACAAAATAAATGAGACCTAAATACTATTTGGCTTGAACTTTTGAAACTCCAAAAATCGTTTTACAAACATTGGACATGCTTGGGATAGTGTTAGGAAGGGTCAAAAGTCTGTTGGAATAAAAAGGTCAGTTGGATGCAAATATATGTTTGGGATAACATTTAGATACAAAATAACTTCAAAGTTGAAGTAATTTTTTCCTTTTGATTTTTTTTAATATTTAAACTTTTTGAAACTGACTTTTTTAATAAATTATCCAAATAAATTTATGTCACATTGAATTTCTTATTAAATCCTATCCAAACATAAACCATAATGTACTATTTATTTCTTACCTGAGCTTTAATTTACTACAGTCAGATGGATAAAAGCCAAGGCAAAAAAAAAAAAAAAAAGATGGATAAAAGCAATCCTTTTTTATTTTATTTTTGCCAAATATAAGCAACAGAATTGAAAGCACATCCAAAGAACGTGAGTGGGGCTTGCTTTTTATATTTTCACCTTCCCGTTTGAGCATTTTTAAAATCCCGACAACCGACCAAAATATATCGATGATTAGTTGTTGTGACTTGTGAGTGAGAATGAGGTGAATTCATTAAACAATCATAATCAATATACATTTTATAATATTTGAAAAATATTTTTAACAAACATACAAAATCAATGGTTGGTATTATATTCATTCTATAAATATGGTCTATATTATCATATCATTATTTTATTTTTTATGGAATATCGTCATTATTTCAAAGTAGATTTAAGCTTTTCTAACCAAGCAAATGAATAAAACATTTGCAACTTCAGCTATCTAGGACTAATTGACTATATCTAATCTAAACATATGTGAAAGATTAAATTGCTTGCAATTACAAATCATAACACAGACATGTCACCTTTTTTTTTTTTTTTAATGTTATATGACCCAGGATAGACCCACCTAATTTTATACTCCTTCCGGTGATTCTTATAAGACACAAATAATCAAATTATGTATATAAAAAAGTTGGTTAAATTAGAAAAGGACAATAGATATATAAAAAAAATTGTAGCTTATTTTCCAAAATACACTTATTTTTAAAGAGAGTAAGTGACTGGATGATTAATGTCGTGACACTAATACTCCCTTCGATCCTTAAGATATGATTTATTTGGGGAGTTAATCTTTGTCCTAAATGTAAAACATATTTCATGTTTGTCAATATTTTCTTAACTTATCCCTATTGGTACTTTCCAACAATAACCAAATAAGGAAAGAAATGAAGGAATTAAGAAAGATGAATATGATGTTTTAGAAAATATATATCACATTAACTAACTTAACTAACTTTCTTAATTTAATCAAATTAAGTAAATATGTCCTATATTAAAAACTGAAGGGAGTAATTAATGAGGGAAAATATGAAAAATGATATTAAAAATTTTCAAGCAACCTTATTAGTGTCTCTTATAAATATGAATAAGTCATTCTTAAAAATTCTTTCATATATAGTATCGGGTGGTGTATAAATTATTGGAGGTTTTAAAAAAATACTTGTGATGAGATCAATTTAGTTGGGATCATGTGAGGGGAAAGCTTGGGGTTTGGGAAAAGAAGAGATAAGTGAAAAGGGACAAAACTTGAATTGAACCAAAAGGTGCAACTGATTATTTGATTAGACACTAAACAACTTTGTTCAACGTGGTTTGGTTTATGTTGTTTCAAACTCCTATGAAAAAAACATCATTTTTCCCTAAATTCCGGACCACCTTTTATTTACATATATTACTTCCACTATGTGTGTCCCTTATTTTCAATTCCTTTGTGGAAAAAAAAAAAAAAACAGCTTCCTCCTCCTAAGTTGTCTTATAGTGGAAGAAAAACCCTTACTAGTTGAGTTGAGAAAATCAGTATATCCTTCTCTTCTGCTAATTACAAGATTTATTAACAATTTTACATAAATTTAAAAATTTAGTTAATTAAATAATATTTTTGAATTTTTGAAATTAATTACGAAGTTATTCACTTAGATAAGGAATATTGAAATAAATGACATTAGGAAAATATTATTGTAGTTTAGACAAATAATTTAACTACTATAACCCTTATTATAAATCACTTTCAAAATTTATAATAATCTTATTACTTTGCTTCTATTGAATATACTTACTTTAAAAATTACTAATATGCACCAAAATTTAACGAGGGGGGTAAAGGGGAAAATTGGTAACAAAAAATAAATGGCACACCTTATAATTAGGATAAAAATTTCTTTTCTTTCAAACTTGTATGGACCAAAGTGGTGTATTAGGAGCCTTGAAAAATGTCACTATAATAATGAGAAGAGAGATATAATTTATTAGAAATGATATTATTCATATATTATAAATAATAGGAATTAATTGGATGTGACTTTAATTTCTACAGTATTTTGTTAAAGTCTAATCCCACACACCAATCAAATAAAGGGAAGATGTTGCCACATTTTTGAAGATGGTGCCTTGACTCATCCTTTTCTTTTCAAACGCTTCCTTGCTAAGGATGGGACACTTCATCCCCTTAATTATAATGTTCGTTTGGAATAGTTTATTTTTAGGTAATAAATATTTATAAATTTTGATTCATAGTATACGAAGTAAGTATGTGAGAGGAGTTTTATCTCGGCTTACGTAATAAGGACTTATTTGCCCCCAAAACGTGTTTCCAAATACAGCCATAATCTCTTCTTAGATTTGCCTTTTTTGTTAAATGCTTATAATTATAGTAAAGTGACTAAAATAATTATGGTTAATTGGATACAAATGAAAAATACAGTCTCTGAAACATCTCAAAATTTTTATAAAATTAATGCATATCCCATTTGTTTTTAAAAAAAAACAAAACCAAATCATAGAATGAAAATTAGTGTGCTAATATTAAAATTAAAAAATATTGATCTATTCTTGTAAAACAACATGATACTACTAACTAGTAATAAGAGCATTAAGATATAAATACTTTTATGATTGATAAATAAATATTTATGGAGCTGACTCATCGACACCTTTCTGCTTGTGAAAGTGTTTAGTGGAAGAGTCAAGGGTATAAGGGTATTGGATTCAAAAATCAAAAGCAAACCATTCTTTAATTCTTAATAAAAAAATGATAAATTAATCTCAAACATATGGTGAAATTGAATAATGATTTATTTGGTCCACTCCGCCAGTTTCCCTGCTAACTTCTATTTTTTTTAAAAAAAAATAATTAAGTTTCATTATTTACCTTTCGGCATCATGTAGAATTTGAACAAATTTAAAATTATACATGCTCAATTGAATAATTTAATTGTAAAACTTCCTTGGTGAAAGATAAGGTAAAAATTTGAATTTAAAATTATAAACTATTTATCATTCTTGTTACCTCGGATAATTTAATCCTTAACTATTATCATAGCATCATTGCCATTTGAGTTAGTTTTAGCGGATTATTTTATAAAATATAATTTATTTATTTAGCTGAAATGTCAAATTTTTGAATTATTTAAATTGAATTTTAAACTAATTTTTTTGTCAAATAAAATTTAAAATTTGAAATATTTAATAATATATATATATTATTTAAACATATTTTAAGTTATAGTATAACTTATTAAAGGGGTTTGTATTAGTAACAGGGTATGACCGTGGTATTGTGGGGGTGGTTCGGTTTATGAAGGCACTTGGATATATTATTCATGGAAAAATCTTTATAAAATACATTTGAAATAGGGAAATTCCTAATTAGTACATTGAAATCAAAAAATCCGGATCAGTCACGCGTTAGTACGGATGAACAGTGCGGGCGGCGCCAAAAGACGATTTTGCCCTTCAGCCCTCATTCTCGCCACTTCAAAAATAATAATACGCGGTTCTTAATTAACAACTCCAGATTCTTGATTTACAACTCGGGATTCTTGTTTCACAACTTTCTCATTTAAGTTTCAAAGCCAATAATAACACCTCTTTTTTTATTAACAACACGCTCTCTTAATTAATAACTCCGGATTCTTGATTAACAACCCCGTATTCTTTATTAACAACTCCATTTCATCTTTTACTTTCACAATAACAATACCAGTGTTGTTATTAATAATACCATACTCTACATTAACAACTCTCATTTCTTGTTTCACAACTTCATATTTTAAGTTTCAGGGCCAATAACAACACCTCTTTCTTTATTAACAACACCGTATTTCACATTAACAACACTATATTTTTGAAATGCGAATATGTGGAAGAATAAAGCGGAGTTGTTAATCAAGAATTCAGAGTTGCTAATAACAAGACCGGTGTTGTTATTGTGAAAGTAAAAAGATGAAACTGGAATTGTTAATCAAGAATCCGAAGTTGTTAATTAAGAACCGCGTGTTGTTATTTTTGAAGTGGCGAGAATGAGGGCTGCAAGGCAAAATCGTCTTTTGGCGCCGCCCGCACTATTCATCCGTACTGACACGTGACTGATCCAGATTTTTTGATTTCAATGTACTAATTAGGGATTTCCCTATTTTAAGGGTCGTTTATAGGGATTTTCCCTATATTCAAATATTAGGAATATAAAAATAATTAGGTACTTTTCATGTGATGCGAAATGATAAAAAAATTATAATATATCAAATTTATAAAAGCTATTATCTTTTTATGAAATTTATAGAAGGTATTCTTTTCATACCTTTTTTTCTTTTGAAAGCCTTTTCATACCTTATTAATCCATGAGTTACAAATAATGAGAATTATTTTTAAGACTTTATACATATAAAAATCACATCTAATTAATATAATTTGTTCATATTTACAACAACAAACATTTTAAAGTGTCATATAAAGAAAGGAAATATAATCATAAACCTCATTCACCATATGAGAATTAGATGTCTGAAGACCATGGTCAACTGCTTCTGCAATTATAAAAATTAATAAAGATTCATGAAGCATAAATGTGAGTATGTGACAAATTAACATCATTAATAATTCAATACATTCTTTAGGGATCAATTTGTTTTTCTTAACTTTTTTGCAATTAATGCACAATACAGGGAAGACTTATACACACACACACGCATCCTTCTGTTCTCATTATAAAACACATTTAACCACCTCGACAAAACTGATGAGAGGTGTTTATAAAGTCATTAAGTTTGTATGAAAATAAAATAAACTATCAGATTTACTCATATTTAATATATTATGAATTAAATATGATAATTCATATATAGAAGCTACAATTCATGAGATTTTAAATAGCAACAATATTAGAAAATCTAATCAATACTCTACTTGTTACCTTTCCCTTTGTCTTCCCTAGGGGCAAACAAATTCCCTTCAGTTCTTAAGATAAGACTTATTTATCTAATTTAATTAGACTAAGAAAGTTAGTTAAGTTAATTTATATAACATGTTTTTTCTATAATATCTTAATTACTTTCCTTAATTCCCTCAATCTCTCATTTACTTCACTATTGTTGAAAGGGTATCAATAAGGATAAATTAGAAAAAAAAATTGACAGATATAAAAAATAGATTTCATATTTAAGACCAATATTAACTCTTATATTAGATTTTATATTAAGAACCGAAAGAAGTATTAGTAAGGATTATCTTTTTCTTCTATACAATACCTTAAAATAAAAACAGGGAGGGCAGGGGTATCTAACATAATGAAAGTTTTGGACAAAATTAAGGTGTGATTAATTAGAGATGATGTGACTTTAACTGCCCCCTTTGAAAATGATGAAGAAAACAAGAATTCCCTACGTAATGATTGATTTGTTTCGCATAAAACAAGGATTCACATGTGCTTATTACGCTCTCAGCCAGTGAATCTGCCACTGACAAAAGCCAAAACTGGTGTCTTTAAATTCAAATGTTTTGAGACAACCTAGAAGTGTGTTCACATGCAGACAAACTTTGCAATTGTTTTGGTTTCCGTTGCTCCTGTTTTATCTTGTTTCATATATAATTAAAGAATTTTAGAAATTTGTTTACCATAACTCACGCGCCTATTAAACCACCTAATAAACCCTTTAGAGAATTCAAACTCAACATTATGCTTAAGAATTATAGATTCATCAAAATAATTTGATGAGAACTATGTTTTGAGACAATTCTAAGGTAGAATGTTGAATATGGGACTTTCACTAGGTGATACTTCACTCAATTTTTTCTTTAGTTAAAACTTTTTACTAATCACACATTATGGGTTTGTTTAAAATGATGATTGGAGCTATTAAGAGTAAGAGAACAAAAAATCGGACCGAATCGGCCGGTTCAACCTGTTAGTGGTCCATTCCGATTCACTCATTAGACTATGAACCGATTTGGATTGGGTTGAACCGGTTAAAATTGGGGAGAACAGATGGTTCAACTGGTTGGACTGTTTTCTTTATTTTATTTTTATTTTTCTACCAATGTTGCGTGCTATTTTTGAGGGAAAAATGAAATATTGAAGATCAAGATGAAGAGAAAAATAGGTAAAGAAATAACAAATCTTAAAAAAAGAAGAAGATGATGAAAAAAATTATTTAAAATGATATAATAATTAGAGGAAATGAAATATCATTGCATAAGTATAGGCATCATAACTAATACTAATAGATTTTAAGCATTTTTTTCTAAAAATCTTCATCTTTATCTATAGAAGTTTAAAAATATATTAATATAAATATTACCATTAATAAATTATAATAATTTAATATGGCCAGTCTGATCACCGGTTAAACCCCGATTGACCCATTAATCTTGAACTTATACCGTGACCGATTTATTGCTCGTTCCATTTTTTGTTCCTTGTTAAGAGTAACTTTTTAATCGTTGTTTATGATGTACAAGGTAAATATATAAATAGAGTTTTATTTTGACTTATGTAAACATGCTTATAATAATCAACTTCTTTTTTTTTTTTGTGCTACTATTATAATAATCAACTTCAAACAATCACTATATATGTAGATAGCTATTTCTATAAAATCAACTGTTTAATGGAAGTATCACTATCATATTGGCCAAAAAATAAAAATTATGAGCATGAGTCTAAAACGAGACACTACATTCGATTTTTAATATAAGGTTAGGTTCATAGTGTAATACACTATAAATGAGATCTTAATATTAAGAATTGAAGGTAGTATCATTTACATGCTTATAAGCCCTACCTTTTAGGTCAAACTCTTCAATATAAGATTCATAACAAGCTATGAAATCTATGCAATGAGTGAATGACAAAACCTCATTTGATGCTCAAGGGTTGGGTATGGTCCCAATTTCACTGTTTTATCCATTTGATTACCACACCACCACACATCAGAAGATCAAAATAGTTATTTAACTTTTGGTTAAGAAAGTAAACCATAGGGTCAAACTTGAATGTTGTTATATTTTAAACTATGTTTCAATAATTGCATTGTCTGAGTGGTGAAACCTATGTATAGACCTTCCGATCAAAAAAAAAAAAAAAAACCTATGTATAGACCATTAACAAATCAAGTTTCAGGAAGTGTGTTAATTGACTTGTCCTTTACACGTGAACCGATATGCACAAATATCCATTCTTTTGTGAGAATTGGCCCGTCGCATGTAAATTATTCATCCGGCTGCTAATAGCATTTCCTCTTATTAAATGCATGTCAGATTAGCGATAAAAATTGTCTTTTCAATGTGATTAAGGATATACGAGGTAAGTATGTGAGATGAGTTTTATCTCAATTTACGTAAATATACTTTTTGAATACTAACTCAAGCGGACCTAGCTTTGGTCATTTTCCTAAAAGAAAATGAGGATTCCTTTTCTTGATCCGGGTCGTTGGATTAAGATCTCAAACTTAAATATATATATATATATATATATTAATAATATTTTTATAATATATTAAATCTGGACTGTTGAGATCTTAATCCAACAGCCCAGATCAAAAAAAGAACCAAAGCCAGATCAAAGCAAGCATGCCCTAAATCTCTCTTTGTATTCTAATAGCCTTGTAGCCTAATATATAAAAATTCTTTTATAAGTGAGAGACTGTCATTTTGATTCCATTTGTAATCTTAGAGTATTAGTGGATGCCCCTCTGGTTAAAAAAAAAAAAGATCTCTAATTATGGAAGCTCAAGATCCCGCAACGTTGTCGATCATTTGCATGGCTTGCAGCGAGAAAACGGTTGCTCACGAATGAAAACCGATTTCGTCGGGGTATTAGTGCAGATGAGCTATGTCCGGTCTGCCATAACCAAAATGAATCTATCCTACATGTGCTCCATGACTGTAGTCATACGAAAGACTTATGGAAGCAGGTGGTCCCTCGCTCCAAGTGGCGTAGGTTTTCCACTGTGGATTTTGATGATTGGTTCTGGCGAAATAGTACTCAGAGGAGCCATGACGAGACTGATTGGGGTGCTCTGTTCGTTATAATTAATTGGTGGCTATGGCGTTGTCGTAACCTACTGGTGTTTGAGAAGAAAGTAACCTCTAATGAGAACATTCTGCTCAACGCTAGGAGTATGGTAGCTGGTATGCTAGAGGCACGGACAAGACTTCAAGGAGTAAAGGTGAATGGAGCTAGGCAAGTAACACCCCCTTAATGGAAACCATCAGACACAGGCTGGGTCAAATGCAAAACAGATGGTGCCTTTTCTGTGTATAGGAATGCAACGGCGTGTGGCGGAATGTTACTGTCTGAGGCCAGTCATCTGATCCAAGGATTCCTCTGTCAGCTCGAAGATGGAGAGGCACTCTGTGCCAAGCTATGGGGTTGCCTCCATGGCTTAAAGCTAGCATGGGATCTAGGGTTCCGGAGGATAGTACTTGAAATGGACTCGACGGAAGCCATAGACTTGTGTGCCAACGGAGTAAATGATGAGCATGTTGATAGCAACCTCGTTCGTGAAATCCATACGATGTTGGAAAGAGCATGGGAAGTGCAATTAAACTAAGTGGATCAGAGGTGCAACAGTGTTGCAGATTGATTAGCTAAGGAAGCACTTCAGGCTAATAGTGGTTTCTATGCGTTCTCAACGGCTTAACCTAGACTTGTATGGCATATTAATAAGGATCTATAAATGGAGCGGGGTAGTGGCAGTGGTTAAGTTCGTGTTTTCTTTGTAATAAAAAAAAAAGATCTCTCCTTGTACCCTTTGCTATATGAAGAAAATTAAACACACTCTTTTCATTATCATTAGAAGTAGAAAGAATATTGGGAGAGAATCTTAAAAATCAAAAGAACAAGTTAATTCAAGAGAGATAAAAGTAAGATGAAATCTTTATAAAGACTACTGGTTTAAATCTTCCCAATATATTAAAAAGTATTATATATTATAAGGGAAATCACTATGAACCCTAAGAAGGAATACAATCAACAACAACAAAAAAAATCTCAATGACAAATAGTAAAGACTTCTTATTATTTTCTGCCATAAAAATTGTCACTAAATAATTTATTTTTAGGACTTTTTTATATTTACATTCATTCAAAAAGACCTTACTGTGAATTTTCCTACATTACGTGTCAATGTCAATTTATGCAGAAGGAAAAAATTAGAAAGATACAAATCCCAAAAAGTAAGTAGAAAGCAGGAGAATGGTCTCCCTACGAAGACAGCTGCCAAAAAAAAAAATTGTACTTGACACACTCTTTATAAAGACCTGCCATAGCTTCTTCTTCTCCCATACTCATCCTTGCAGACTTCGACACTCATTTGACTCTCCCTTGCATTATCTTACCTATCTCATCTTTTTCTCTGCCATTTTTTTTTTCGCAGCCATGCCAAGCTCAAGAGCCTCATCAGAGAAGAAAACCCAGATGGGTTTGCTTCTTCAAACCAACCCATCTTCTTCTGGTGATCAGGGAAGAGGAAGAAGAAAGCAAGGAGAAGCAGGGAGGTTTCTGGGAGTAAGAAGAAGACCTTGGGGAAGATATGCTGCTGAAATTAGAGACCCAACAACTAAAGAAAGACACTGGCTTGGCACTTTTGATACTGCTCAAGAAGCTGCTTTAGCTTATGACAGAGCTGCTTTGTCCATTAAAGGAAGCCAAGCAAGAACCAACTTTGTTTACACTGACATTAACACAACCTTTGGCAATACTCTTGTTTGTCCCTTTGATGATGTTCATCAGCTTCAGTCACTCTTTAACACTCATCAGAGGAAACAGTCAACAACCAATCAGAACAGCCCACCTCAGCTTTCTGAGACGACGACGGCTACTACTGCAACTGTTGCTGCATGTGATCATTCTTCTTCTTCTTCAGCTCAGGAGGGTGGTGATAATAACTTGTTCTTCTTCTCCAATGATGATTCTAAATCAGGTTACTTGGAATGCATAGTTCCTGATATCTGTTTTAGACCTTCTTCTTCTTCTTCCAACGATGCCAACAATGCCTTAATTCCCTGTGCTAATGAAACAAGTGACCAAAAGATAACTCAAGAAGCTGTGAAGAACATGGCCTCATCAAGCTCTGGAGATTTCACTTACCCAAATTATGAACTTGGTCAAGAAACAATCTGGGATTGGAGCTGCAGTGAACTTGCTGCTATATTTAACAGTCCATTAAAGGTTGAAGATACAGACAGTTCTATCTGTGGGATATTGTCTCAACCTGCTGATACTTCATCGACCAATTATGTTCAGTCACTTCCTTCATTTGATGTTGATTGCTCATACACACTCTTCTGATCAGCTCCGGTTTGATCATTTTATGATGGAATCAATAAAACCCTGTTTTGTCCAATATGATCTCAGTTATATCAGTTGTTCTACTTGGAAGTTAAATATATCAGCTCTTGTAACGATCATATAGTATCAAAACTAAGTTGGAATTACAAGATCAAAACTTTCAAGTGTAAAATGATGCAAAAATTGATCTTTGAAAGAGTCCAAGAGATATATATTTGGGTGTTTTTCTTTTGTACTGTCATGCTACTATATATCTTGTTGGGCCATTGGCTTTATCAGTGTGTATGTACTTGCATGCACTTGTACCTTTTTGGTTGAAACATGGGATGGTCTAATTCCAGCATGCCTTTTTGATTCGTTTAATGTAATTACTACACTTGAAATTTAGGAAAAAGTTTGAAAAGAAAAAGGCTAGGGTTGCTGCAGTTTGCTCTCTAAAATTAAGGCCAAGTCATCAGTCAATTGTGTGAGTGATAATACCCTGTTTTTGCTCACACACATTAATTAAATATTTTAAAATTATTGAGTGATAGCATGATAGAAAGATATATAGCTCCTCCTTTTCGGCTGCTTGCCTACACTTTTGGACACAATATATAAAGGCACAACATGTATTGGCTCACACCAAGATTTCTGCCCGCAATAAACAAATTAGGCATTATCTTTATTTTTAAATAGTATTCATAAAATAAAATTTATTTTATAAAGAAAAAAAATGCAAATAAGTAAGATATCTCTTTCTATTTTTTATTTATAGTCAAATGCTCAAACTTGAGACTCATTTAATTTAAGTGTGACGAGCAACATTGTCACTAGGTAGCTTGACATTGACAACTTGAGATCTCTTTAAGTGAATCGGCTAAGTATATAAGTGGTTGGTTGTATAGTGTTTAAGTAATGAACTCAATAAGATGACAACGACAATTATTATGATTTTTTAAAAAGGAAAGTTTGAACAAATGCTAGTAATGTTTAGTGGAAGCATGAAAAAAATAGAAAATTACATGACTTCTTCATAACTTATTTAAATAGATTTTGCTTTAGTTAGTATTCACAAAAATCTTTACAAATAAACCAAATATATATAATATAAATTTATAATAAATCATACTATTTCAAAATTATAAATGACACGAATTAGTTCAAATCATATGCATTATATGATAAAGATTGGTTTAACTGCATGTTTAATTTTATGATTTGGAATTTTTTGATGGTTTTTTAACATGAAACCAACGACTTTTTGATTCATAAAACGAGCACAGTTCATTGTGCATGTGAGGACTTAGTACTTATACTTGTTAAAGAGTTAAAAAAAAAGACAGAGAGAGTTAAAGATACCTCTTTTTTTTTTTTTTTTTGTTACAAGGACAAGAGAAAAGTACTCTTGAAGGTCACGCTAGACCCTTACAACAATCCTACGAAAAATCAAAGTGGTTGTACTAAGAACCAAAGGCTAGCTAAAATCGACTAGCATTTGGGTCAAACAAAATCCTGAAGGACTCCGCAACAAGGATAAATTATTGTGCGAGTCAAGTGCCGTTTTGGCTAAAAAATCGGCGCATCTAAGCGCTTCCCTATGTGAGTGAAGAATCTCTAAGTCCTAGTCAAGGTAAATTAGCTGTCTATCTTCCTCAAGCTTAGCTTCTAAAGGATGAAAGTGAGCATAATGTTGAAATAGAAGTTGAATTGCTTCAGTTGAGTCTGTGAATAACTTAACCTTTGTGAGTTTCAGAGAATGGCAGATTTGGAGGCCAGTCCTAATAGCTTGTATCTCCGCCGCTGTTGAGCCCAAAGTGAAACTCGTGTTTTGCTGAAAACCACATATCCATGTTCCTGCACTGTCGCGAACTACTCCTCCAACAGCTGATTGCCTATGCTCATCCACTGCCGCGTCCACGTCAATCCGCACAAATCCCTCGGGTGGTTTCATCCATCTGTCTGAATCTCTGTCCGGTACCGTGAATATTTTGTGCTTTAGCCGTCCCTCTTCAATCCCTTCATGCATATAGTGTAGTCCTTTGTGCACTAATTGTCGTGGGTGGTCACTAGTTCCTTCAAAAGCTTTTCTGCAACGATTCTTCCATATGAGCCAGCATAGCGGCCCAAAGACCCTCAGCCAAGGCCATAGAGAAAACTTACGACCACCAGGCGAGTGAAGTGCATTCCATTTGATCCAAACCTGCAAATTGCCAGAGAAAAAAGCAGAGTAATAAATTGGGTTAATACAGGAAAGCCACACGAGTCAAAGATACCTCTAATTCCTTTCTTTTACCAATACTTTTCGCTCCTATTCACAACTACTTGTATTTACACTTAATAACTTTATAAAGCTAATATGAAAATATTAATAATAAGAAATAAATTTAAATTATTAAAACATGATTTAAATATTTTTAAACTATAGTGAATAGGTCATTACTAAAATATTTTATTAAATATTTTTTTTTAAATTTTTATATTATAGTTGTGAATTGATTAGATTGAAATGAGTTGCACTATAACTATTAAAAAAAAAATCATATTATTCATAACTTATAAAATAAAGTATCTTACTCAAAGTTTAATATTTTACACACCCGTGTGTGTGTGTGTAAAATGTGTGTACATGTATTTATGAAAGTATATAAATCAAGGTACTAAAAATTAGATCCATCATTAAATAGGCTAAAGTCAGTGATCAAACTATGGGTGAACAATGGGTCAACGCCATCATAATGAAAATTAAAGTAATATAATTTGATTGAAATATATAATCTTAAAAAGAGTAATATTTAAATAAAAAAAGTACTAATCCAACAACAAAAAATTGCTAAAACATAATTATGATGCTATGCTATTTTTTTCTTTTTAAGTTAAGATCGGCATGTTTTTTTTTTTATCAAAAGGAATTTTTATTGAAATACCAGGATGAAATAATGTTTTAAGATTAACATAATAAAGCGGTATAAATCAAATAAATGCAGAGAATAAATAACAACAATACAATAACAAAATCCCAGCAATCCTGATTCTACTCTTGGGCAAAAGCATTCTCTGAGGCATGTCTGGCCTGCTCCACATCCGAAGTCAGAATAGATAACAAAGGGAGTGGTGGTTCTTCAACCCACCCCATAGGGCACACACCCTTACAAGCTTCAACTGCTAAGTAGTCAGCTGCAACATTACCCAAACGAGGGGTGAATGTCAAGGAGAACCCAACTTTGGATGAGAGTAGACTAATAATGTCTTGGATTATACTTCTGCTTCGCCAATCATAGAGATCCAGTAGTTGAGATAGCACACAGTTAAGATCGGCATGTTCAAAACTCTTGATTAGGGAATTGTTTTATAGATGATTCCCTAATATAACTAGCCAACTTGAGGTGAATTTTAATGTGATATAGCCTGTGTTTGATATCACTTATTGTTAGACAATAAGTCCTTATCACGCAAGCAGAGATAAAACTCCTCTCATATATTTACTTCGTACATCGTGAATCACGATTTATAAGCACTTATTGCCCAAAATTAAGGTGTGTTTGGTTCAGCTACTTGGGCAGAAATAAGCTCGTTTTTGGGCAATAAGCCCAAATAAAAACGTGTTACGTTTTTGTAGTGTTTGATTTAGCTTATTTTAATTGTATTATGGGTAGAATAACTTACTTATTAAATAAACTCCTCACCACAGCTTTTCTATTAAGTCACTTATTACGTAAGTCGAGATAAAACTCTTCTTACATACTTACTTCGTATACCGTAAATCATGATTTATAAGCACTTATTGTCCAAAAATAAATCACTCATCCAAATATAAATCACATTACAAAAACTTACTTTTCTATTAAGTCATTTTTAATAAATTAAAATTATAATAAATAATTTTTCCTACCGCTATCTTAAACACACACTTAAACTATTCCAAACGAACAAATAAACCCTTGGATGAAAAACATGGAGACAAAGATAATGGGAAAGTAAGGTGAATGTCCGTGCCTAGTATGGAAGCAAACAGGGTGTGTGAGGACGACCCTCATACGTATGATTCAGAAGATGAAAACGAGGTAAGGGCAGAGGATATAGGGTATGTAGAGTAGAGTAGTGGACAAAGGCCTCACTTTTTTCTTTCTGGTTCCTTTTCATCAACAGTAAAATAGAATCTGGACAGTGCAGCTCTGCAGATCTTCACAATCAGTGTTCTTCCCAATGCAAACACTACAACATCGTAGTAGTTAGAATTAGAAACACCATATCACATCCCCTAGATTCTACCAACAAATATCCTCTTACCTTTTCAATATTTCAATTTTCATGTAAAATCTTAAGTTGGCCCAAGAACAGTGAACATACTTCATTTTCCCCAAAGCTGATGCCATAAGATTGTCATCATGAGGTAATTCCTGAAATAAAATGTCCTTTAGCCTCAAATCCATGTATGACAACAATGTGAATGCCTAGTTGAACGAATCTAAGACCTCGTTTATAATGCAAAACTAGGTGGTATTTTTTCTGTATTTTAATATAAAATATATTTACCTAATCTAATTATATTAAGAAAGTTAAATTTATTAATATGATATATATTTTTTAAAACATTCTACTTATTTTCTTTAATTCCCTTATTTTCTTTTCTCTTTGATTATTATTAAGAGAATATTAATAGACGTAAATCAGAAAAAGATTAATAAATATAAAAATATATCTTATATTAAATATCAAAATTAACTCCTTAAATATTTTTTATAACGAGAACAGGAGATAGTCGTATATAAGAACTCATTAGCTTGCTGGCTCCAATCGCATAGTCCATAAAAAGTAGGGTTGTGGAATCCGGACTGGACTGGACCGGCCCGGAAACCGGCCGGTAGACCGGTCCGGGTTCCAATTTTAATTTTTTTTAAAAAAAAGTTTCCTTTAGAATTTTATACTATAAGCCTAAAATCTTCAATTTCTCACCGGTTTGGTCCCGATTTAACTCCAGTTTAACCCCTATCTAATTTATTGACCTTTAATCCAATATCCCGACCAATTCAATACCCGACCCGAATTTTAATACCTTAATAAAAAGTAAAAACCTAGACCTCCCAGAAAGCCCTCATTAAAAACATCACAACAGCATAATAACAGTACTTTTTAGAATATAAAACAAAACATCACAACAGCATAATAACAGTACTTTTTAGAATATAAAACAAAGGCACAATGCTATGAATAAAAAAATGATTCTCCTCCTGTAAGGAAAGTTGATAGTTGGGACTTTGTGAATAAAATGAATCACATTACCAAAGCCATCTCTGATCGATTGGACTCTGGGATGCCTTGAATCAATAAAACATACTCATAGTACTGTTACATCTCAATCCTGTCACTGTGATGATGACTTCGTGTGAAACCTTATAGATTTAACTAAGGTTCACTCTAGTTTCACCAAATCATATCCTCCGGCTGTCCGGAAATGAATGAGTGGTAGTGATTTATTTCAGTACATGTCAGACTTTGACATACAATATCTAGTCATAAAATTAAATCATCAATTACAGCGGCCTTGATCCTATGACCGTATAGATTATAGACCCAATTTAACCCCAAAAGTGAAATGTACAATATCTTATCTGCCTCACTTGTGAGCTGTTGTCTGTTGAGAAAGAACACAGCTTCCTTTTGAATATAAAATCATTTGAAATTGTGGTTGCGCCAAGCGCCAAGATGCATCAAGAATAGCCCATTAAGCATTGCTTCCTAAGACAGATCTGCCATGATCTCATTTTATCTTCCATAGCTTCTTCTCCTCTCTTCACTAACTGCTGATCACAATCAAGGAACATGCTTCAATGATGTCTGCTCCGTTGATTAAGTTTTCATTAAGACCTAAATTAGCAGCAACTACCCAGCAGAAACATTATATCACTTTATCTCCTAAGAAGAAAAGGAACCAAACTGAGGTAAAATTTATCAAGTGTTTGCTATTAGATTCTTTATAAACAAATGACACGGG
This sequence comes from Inga oerstediana, assembly GCA_963210345.1. NCBI lineage: Eukaryota > Viridiplantae > Streptophyta > Magnoliopsida > Fabales > Fabaceae > Inga > Inga oerstediana. The sequence continues at coordinate 57,612,045 of OY723407.1, read as the reverse complement.
GGAAAATTTTTTAGAACACCCCATTACGTGATATCAAGCTATGAAAACACGAGACCCCCGTGTTTTTACTGGGCCAACGGGCCAACCTACATAAATATGTACATATATAATATAAATTGTGTAGGAAGACGATGTGATGTATTCGACTCGTAAATAGTGTTGTAAATTAAAATATTTGATTTGTATTAGGCTACGAGTTGGGTTGTTCTGCAGCATAATATTTGATTCTTTTTATTTTTTAAAAATTAGTGGGTCCAACTAAATAAGTTTGTTACAAATATATCTTTTCATGCAACAAATGGGGAAGATTTCTGGTTGTAGCAGAAAAAAATATTGTCCTCTCAACAACATGAGAAACCAGGAAAACCAGTATACTAATGAATTACAGTACAACCAAGTTGCATGATGATATACAAGAACAATGATGAGATAATGGTTATCCATACCTACTATATAATTGCAGTACACATATTCAAGCTGCATCCAGATAGAGAGCACAACTACTTCCATTCGGCCCATTTAGCTGAGTCTGTGGATCTTCTTTTCATTCTTGAGGCTCCAGACTTTTCATCAGAGTCATGCCAAACCATCTCAATCTGATAAATAGCATAAACAATCTTAGGGTCATTGGTATGCAATATACAAAATCTTGTCCAAGAGCTAAGGAAAAATTTATTGCTTTGAATATATTCTTTCCAATTTAATTGTGGGAACGGAAAATGGCAGGGGTTGAAACTGTTATTCCTTCTAAGAAATCTTTGTGAATAAAATTAAAGTGAGTCATGATGATTAAATTTCAATTAGTACAATAACTATATCGTGATGTATTTGATGATTGTGTTAGTAAGGATTACAATACAAAAAAGAGGATAAAAAACAAAGGACAAACCTCCCCAACAATCACCGTGTCACCTTCCTTTACACCATGTTTCATGAGAGACTTGTACACACCACAAGCCTCAAGGACATGTTGAAATCTTCTCTCTGAATCAATATACCTTTCAAACATGCATGACGATTATCATGAGGTTAGCCATGAACAGGAACTGCAATTTCAGGCACATTATAATTCTTAATAAATGTTTGTCTAACCACATCTTTAGTACCAAAATATCAACTACGACAGAGTAGGTGGAGTTTCCTTTCATCAATCATGTTTAATATGCAGACAAAAACATATAGATAATTTTATGTGTCCTTTCAAGTTAAATGCACTCTTCATAGGAGCAACCATCAACTTAGTTAATATTTTTCTCATTTATTTTCAGACATAGCTAATGTCAAACATTCTCTATTTGCACTCGGCAAAATGGAGTTTGCTCAGCGGAGACGAGATATTTCTGGCAAAACTACAACTATAACAACAACAATCACCATCATCATAAAAAAATAATAATAATAATAATTTAAAGGAAAAAGAAAAGGGGATATAAACAAAGAACATATAATTAAGGTCCAATGCAAATTGAAAAATAACATTATATCCACTTAATGGATTAAATTTCCTTACAGAGAATAATAAGTGCAGGGAATGATGATCCTCTGCAGACAATGCTAGCTCATCCTCACGTGTTCATAACACAGATCATACGATTTCGAGTCTTCTTGTTTATGGCACATTACTTGAAGACTTCCAAAATTCATGCAAGAAGCTCCAGGTGAGGGTGGGGTAATAATGTCTTAGCTTAATCTTTTTTTTTTTTTTTTTGCCAACAAATGTCTTAGCTTAATCACGTCATATGGTTTTGAGAACAAGTATATAATAAATGTAGACATGTATTTTCCACATGCCATTATGTTAAATGAGAGTAGAAATCAGATCTTGACAGTTATATTATGTTTAGGATGTATAAGACATTGAAGAATTAAGGGCAGTCATGATGGTAAATCGTATGCTGTTGGCATGGAATACTCTTTAACATACCGCCAATTTGTCATCTGAGAAAAACGTTGCAATCCAGATCCAACTACATGCCAAATATTTGTAGTGCTGTCATGAAAAACCTCAAAATCATTGATGGGTGCACTTCGCTGTTTTTCTACTGCTTGGGCTACATGGTTTAAGTTTACCATATCTCTTCCATCTGAAACAGATAGAAATTATTCACACGCATGAATATGAATGGAAAATTAAGTAATCAGCATCAACTGAAATATGACAAGAATCTCAAAAACAAAAGTGAATCAAATTCAGACCTTCGTACTCCTCCTTGGCCTCTTTAGTTTGGCATAACAGCTCATAAGCAGCACAGATAACTTCATAAGTGCCTTCCCTTTTCACAGCACTCATGGCAAAAGCTGTGATACCACGAGATTGTAGCTTTTCTTTAAAAGATGGCCACTTCTCATTTGCTTCTGGAAGATCCATTTTGTTATAAGCAACTACAAAAGGTTTCTCAGCAAGTTCAGGACTAAATAGTTCTAGTTCTAGACGAACTGCATCATATTCTAGATCAGGCTGTGGGGAAGAGCCGTCAACAACATGCACCTAGAATACAGTACAGAGGCCTATTGGTAAGCAATAACAAATAGAATATAAGAAAGAAGGAAAAATGAGAAAAGGAAGCCAAAAGATATCATATATGTCAGACTTTGGAAGACAAGCAGAAAAGAAAAACAGAAGTCGTTCCAATATTTACTACTTAAATTTCAAAGTTTGTCAATGAATCGATATAAAAACTTAAAGTCTAATTTTGGCAGGGCAAGTGAGTTTCATAAGGAATACAAGGTTTTAAATTACCCACTGTCACTAACTTGGTTTATGTGTTTGGAACGATGTGGCTGGATTCATTCAAGCTGGCTAATGGTTACTTGGGCATACATACCTAACATGTGATGTAACCTTAAATGTTCAGGTATCGTTATGTGTTACCAAAAGTAGAACTGCATACCACGCCCACGCCCAAAAGATGCCTTGGTAGAGATTTCTTTCTGAGGGGTTCTCTCAGAAATGCTTAACGATCATGAGAACATTGACAGTTTTTAATGCACTGGGAACTATTACATGGTTACTAAGCACTAATGACAGAACTTCATATCGAAAAACCATCATTCATACTCTACGTAGCTGGACATGGTTTCATAATTAGTTAACCTATTGATCAACCAAACCTTGGAACAACGGCAAACGTGCCATTTACTGTAGCTCAGTGATAAAATCCTGGGATGTGCCCAAGCATTGACTGTTATGGGTCATTAAGAAAAGAAAAATTTGCAGAGACCAATCAAATAAGTGTTAAACAGCAGAAAAGCTTCACAATTCATCAGTTTCAAGGGAAAAGGATGCAGAGTCTATTAGTGAACATAGCTCCTCCATGCTTTAAGACTGGTACCACTAGAAGCAGAAGAGAACGTACATGTAGTCATCATAACCACATGTACTTACCAGGGCAGAACACCTTTCAGTGTGTCTTAGAAACTCGTGCCCTAATCCAAAACCTTGGTGTGCTCCTTCAAGTAGACCGGGGAGGTCTGCCACAACCATTGTTGAATCATAATCAAAGGAAACAACACCCAAATTAGGAAGCAGTGTTGTAAAGGGGTAATTTGCCACTGTTGGCTTGGCAGCACTGATCACGCTCAGAAGTGTACTTTTCCCGGCATTTGGAACACCAACTATACCAACATCCGCAACCAGCTTCAGCTCTAACTCGAACCACCTGACCCAAAAAAGTGGGGGAAATTATTCATAGTAAACAAACATATGGGCTGAGATGCAGGAAAATAGATAAACAAATACATTTTATCATTAAAACAAGCACCGACAATTAAGCACTTTTTTAAAATAGAAAAACTATACCCATTTTCATTTCAGATGCAAACAACAGTACTTTTGAATGCGGTCAAGCCTCCTTTCCATATTACAAAGATTTGTGAAAGGAGCGAGAAGATAGTAGCCAGTTCTTGTAGCCATAAGAGAACCGTTAACATGAATCTAGCCAACTCACCCAAACCATACATAAGCCTCTCATGCCCATTCAAATAAATGACAATGCTCTTCTTTGTAGCAATTTCACATATAATCTCAAGTATATTTGTTCACAAATCATATTGCATATTTCACAGTTTAAGGACCTCTACTTTGGCCTGCAATTGAAGGACTACCATTTGATTCATCCAAATAATCTCATGCGCAGAATTAACAGAAGCAGAATGCAGACAACTACTATCAGATAAAACACAATTTAATGAGAACCAAAACAACAGAGGGCAAGAAAACACAATCTAGACCGGAGGAGAACTCACTTCTCTGGACCTTCTTCGCCATTCTCAGCAATCCTGGGGACCTTATTCGTCCCAGACTTAAACGATGCATTTCCTCTCCCACCTCTCCCACCTGGCAATAACAATGCTCTCTGCCCTGGATATAGCAATTCCAATACCACTTCATCTTTTCCTGCTTCTCTTATCACTGTTCCTGGTGCCACCTTCACTACCACATCTTCTCCTTTAGCCCCACTTTGCATCCTTCCTTGTCCATGACTTCCCCTCCCTGCCCGAAAGTGCACACTATTCCTAAATGGCAAAAGTGAATTCATAGACCCATCAACTTCAATAAAGACATTTCCTCCTCTTCCTCCATCGCCACCGGATGGGCCGCCCAGTGGCACGTACTTCTCACGACGGAAAGCTACAACCCCATTTCCGCCGTCCCCGGCCTTCACATATATTTTGGCACGGTCAAAACATCGCATAACAGCCGGCACGCTCTTCTCCTTTATAACTCCCCCCTCAAAAATGTCCTCACCATCGACATATTCACCATTTTGAAACTCCGATAAGTCAACCCCTTCGTCGCTGCTAGAAATTCTCGCATTTGTGTTATCCATAATGCCCAACTTTTCATCATCTTCATCATAATCTTGTTCTTCTAGTTCTTCTTCATCATCATACTCATCTTCAGAATCATCGTCGACTTCGTAAATTCCGAATTTTTGATAATTTCCTCCCAAATTACCACGAACGACATTTTCATCGGTGAGTTCATCTTCTTCCTCTTCGTCCAGCAGCACATCAGCTTCTTCCTTAAATGTTGCCGGGCTTGTCTCAGAAAGCTTGACTTCCAAGGAGGGCGCGGTGTATTCATAGTCATCCTTAGGAGGGAGACGAGTATAGGTGGTGGCTTCGCCGCCGGAAAGCACCAACGGTTCAGGCGGCGGTCTGTATGTGCCGATATGCTTTTTAAATTTAGGGTTAGGCTTAGGATTTCGGAAATGCTTTTTGCTAGCGCTTCTGCGCGGATTCTGAGTATTGGGTCGAGCTAGAGCTTTGGAGGAGAAGCACACCGACATTGAAGAAGCCATTTCCGAACAAGCACTGTTAAACAGCGCTGCTTGTGAAGAGCACACTCAACGGCAAAACTAAAGCGAGGAAAATAGCGGCAAAAGTTCAACTGGATAAGGCGCCACGTGTCATGTCGTTAACCCAAATGGCTATTATCGTTGGACCTTACAGACACTAGAGACGTCGTTTCCTTCTCTAGTATTTGCCATTTATGATGATGGGATCATAGTGTCTGTGTCTTGGTGAAGAGGAAAGATACACAATGATTTGCAGAACTAACGGGAATTTCACAGGGAATTAATATTAAGAGAAAAGCCATTGATGCTACAAAAGCTCTGAACCTCATTTGCTATAAGAGAGCCCCTGAAATCATTTTATGTTTGGTTGAACTGCAATCTCACAATCGTGTGCCTTTCATTGTCATATTCTTCCTTGAAGGTGGAAATTGCCCATTAGCATATAATCTATGATTTTCTTGGTATGAACACGGAAGCATATAGTTCAATTCATTCATCTCAACCTTACATTTATGTCTTCCCACATATTTCTACTTCTTCCTCTTCCCTTCCTTCCTAAATGACTTCATCAGCACTTGTTTATTACACACTTCCTTAAAACATGAGCATTGTATTTATTCATGTCACACAATACTCCGTTTAATAAGACCTTACAAGTTAACTAACAGATAAAATGAAATTACACCATGCAAACCGTACTACAAATATTAAATGCTTGTTTGGAACAACGATTAGAATCTTCAAAAACAGTTTTTCAATCATAATTTACGAAATACAAGGTAAGCATGTAAGAAAAGTTCTGTCTTGATTTATTTGAATAAGCATTTTTGGGGGTCCTAAACGTGATCCCAAACAAACTCTTAGTTGTTTGCCTTGAGCTAAAATACATGTTCATCATCCCAAGTCATCTTTATTTCGTCCTTCCCAATATGGTTAATCAAATTTCTCCTCCCTTTGGGCTTTGCCTATGAATCCCACACGCATATGGTTGTTCTATTTGATCCCTATATATGAGTCTTGCCTTTGACACTTCCACCAAAACTGTACTTCCCTTTCAATATACCCCAAATTTATTTCTTAGCATATAATCTTGCTTCCTAACTTTATGATAAAAGCATATGATTCATTTCACCCTTAAATAAATCTACCCTTACGCCTCCTTTGCCACTACACCACACATTATTCATCCATAGTCATGTCTAGCAGCCTATCATGTTACTCTTGGTAAGGGGCCGTGTGACTAGTAACTTAGATTACTAGTGCTGTTTTGCAAAACACCCTCACCACCATATAATTTAAAGTTATATTTTCACTACTGTAACTTTTCTAACCACGATTTTCTCTTTTTATTTCAAATGATTGAACCTAATTCCCCATACCCTAGCCACAAAATACACCAACTTTCCCGATATGATTTCTCATTCATATAATTGATCTATTAAAAAAATTAACATAATAGAATAAATCAAACTTTAATGAATAACTATTTGTTTTTTTTTTTTTCTTTTAGCTGTTCTTTTTCCTTCACTACTGTATTGATAATAAAATAAAAACAGATTTTTTCCAATGTATAAACTAGAATTAACCGAGGATGCATAGCTTAACAATATAGAACAAAATTCATTTACTGGGAAAAGAATGGAATAACAGTTTTACATCCTTTTCAAGACGTATTTGGAGCCGGAAACCCGGAATAGATAGGGAGAACATTGAGTAGATTCATTTTGTAGGGGACAATTGTTATGTCGCTCAATGATGTAACCATTGGTGATGTAATATGAATGACCCAAGGTAACATTAATCTTAAGGCAAAATAGTGGAAGTTGAATTGCCGTTTCACCCATTTAAAAGCCCGGAATTCCAAAATAGTAGATGATGACAATAAGAGCCATGTTCCCTAAATTTAGGACTAGTTTGATTTTGTTTTGAACAAAATAAAAGAACTTGTTGGAAAAACTGGTTTTAAGAAGTTGTTTTTAAAAACAAAAAAAAATAATTTTTTTTTTAAAAACTAAATAATAATAATTTTTAATTGTTTTTTGTTTCTATTTTTCTATTTTTCTATTTTTTGAGGTTGGCATGTATTTATTATCGACATTATACTATCGGTGATGACCATCCCTACGTCATCATTGGCAACGACTGCTGCCATGTCATTTCAAAAATATATATTTTTTAAAACAATTATCTAAATAGATTTTTTTAATTTTTATTCTCAAAATTTATTTTCAAAAATTAGTTTTATAAAACTATTTTGATAAAAACAAATAGAGAATAGAATCAAATCAGGCTTAGGCTTAGGGTGTGTTTGGTTCAGCTTATTGAGCAGAAATAAGCCCGTTTTTGGGCAATAAGCCCAAATAAAAACGTGTTGCGTTTTTGCAGTGTTTTGTTCAACTTATTTTAATTGTATCACAGGCAGTAATGCTTATTTGGGATAGTTTATTTTTGGGCAATAAGTGCTTATAAATCGTGAATTACGGTATACGAAGTAAGTATGTAAATCATGATTTATAAACACTTATTGACCAAAAATAAATCGTTCATCCAAACATAAATCACATTACAAAAACTAACTTTTCTATTAAGTTATTTTTAATAAGTCAGAATCGTAATAAGTCATTTTTTCTACCGCTATCTCAAACACACACGTTAGTGAGGAGCTTATTTAATAAGTAGTTTATTCTACCCGTGATGCAATTAAAATAAGTTGAACCAAACACTGTAAAAACGCAACACGTTTTTATTTGGGCTTATTGCCAAAAAAATGGGCTTATTTTTGCCCAATAAGCTAAACCAAACACACACAGTTTTTCTATTAAGTTATTTATTACGTAAGTCAAGATAAAACTCTTCTCACATACTTACCTCGTATATCGTAAATCACGATTTCTAAGCACTTATTAGGCATGTTTGGGAGAGCTTATTTTGAGAAAATAAGCCCAATTTACGCAAACCGAGAAAAAACTCCTCTCACATACTTATCTCGTATACCGTGAATCACGAATTATAAGCACTTATTGTCCAAAAATAAGCTCTTCCAAACGAGCACATTGTCCAAAAATAAATCGCTTATCCAAACATAAATCACATTACAAAAACTAACTTTTCTATTAAGTCATTTTTAATAAGTCAGAATTATAAAAAATCATTTTTCCTACTGCTATCCCAAACACACACTTAATTACTTATGCTTTATCTTTAGCTAAAAGCCAGAGGTTATATTCAGTGCCTGTTTGGGTTTTTTTTTAACAAAAAATCACAGTGACTTTTGGCTTTTTGAAAACTATGGTGTTTGAGTTGGCATTTTGACAATTGAGTTTTTGTTTTTCAAAAGTAGCTTTTGAGAAGAAACTCAAAAGTCTAACTTTTTCAAAAAAAACCACTTTTACCATCGTCAATCCAAAAACAAACCATATTTATAATATGATTTATTTATTTTTAAAAAAATCCTATATAAATACCATTTAAAATAATAAAATCCACAAAAATCTTTTATAACATAAAAAAAACAGAAAAATGACCAGTCATGTTCCAAAAAGGTTCCATCCTGCTTCCAATTATAGTTTTCACTGTGTGTGAGAGATCTGAGCTCCATACCACATTCTTTTTCAAGTTATTCTTGCATTCTCGTGAGGTTTTCATCAGACTCTGAAAATTTGGGACTTTGAGATCCAACGTGTAGACTCCATCATCGCGCAGAGAGGAAGGTACCTCCGTCATGTACAGCGGTTCCAGTGACGGCGAGACCCATGAGGCCGCGCAAAGAAAAATTCCGCCGGCCTCGTCCATGTTGTGGGTCAGAAATTTACGTCGATTTATCGGATCAGGTGCCGGTCTCGGATCCGAAGCATTGATGGGTACGTACTGTTTTAAACCCTTGATTTGTGGTCGATCGTAGCATTTTCTATCATTTCTTTTTCTCTCGGGTTTGAGAGAAGAAATGCATACCTCGAGGTATTCGAGTAGGTTATCAATTATTAGAAGCATTGGCGTATTGGCAAAAGAGGAGAAGAAGAAGAAGAAGAAGAAGCATTGGCGTGATTGAAAAGACACACAGCAATTAAGAAATAGAGACAGAACAGAAATTTAACATAAATCATGGGTCCCTACAGTGCTGCAATAGATAGTAAATGAGATGTTAAGGCTTAAGTGGCTGTGACAGAAACATTTTGGGACTGAGACTGTGACTGTGAGGGTGAAAGGTTACTGATACCCGGGATGAAGGGGTCCTTTTTGGCGTTTGATGCGTTGTTTGTGTTAATCAGAATGCTTTAATGCTGCGCCATTTGCCACAGTTCTCTGTTAAGAAGTCTGGGAAAATCATGTATTTTTACTCGATGAAGTCCTTTCTAGAAATGTGAGGGGATAATTTGCTGTATTTTGCTGATAGAAGCCACCTGTTTAAATTTCTTTATTGATTTCTGACTTACTTTACCTGCTTGTTGATACCTAAAAGTGATTTTAGTTGATTCACACAACATAGATATTCTTAGTACACTTCACATTTGAAAATGTTGGATACTAACAATATGTGAGATAGCCAACATGACATGCGTTTTAACAACATAGAATTTCAAGCTATTGCAATTTGTTATTCCTTCAAACCTGATTACATTATAGTATTATCTGGTCATTATTTTTTCAACTTCTTATTTGCAGAGCTTGAAACAAAAAGGATTTTGCTTGACATTTTTAAAGAAAAGCAGAAGAAAAACGCTGAAGCTGGTTCAATTCCAAGTTTCTACAAGAAGGCATGTGTTAGCATTGTTAATTCATAGCTTATTGCTTCATACACATGCATGAAGTGGTTTTTTATCATCTTTTACTTTGCTTCCTCAAGCCCTTCGTCATCAACAAAAAGTCTATTCTTTCTAAGTAAAGCCTTTTCCCTTTAAAACTTGCATGGTGCCATTCATGAGTGCATGGACACCCATGATTTATTTTATGTTTGCAATTTGATCTCTTCTGCATGCATATAAAGCGTCTGCCTGTAATGTAAATACTGACATGCCTTGTCTTCGTCCAGAAACCTGAAGAGGGATCAATCAGTCAGAGGGTCCAGAGATTGGCAAAGTTTCGGTTTCTAAAGGTATCATTATCTCATCGTCTGTTATTTTTTATTTGCATCTGCTTATATATGTAACTTTTATCTGTTGACTACTTTTCCCTTGCTTTGTACAGAAACAATCAGATCTTTTGCTGAATGCTGATGACTTGGATGCAATGTGGGTCTGTTTGAGAGAAAATTGTGTGATTGATGATGCTACAGGTGCAGAAAAGGTTTGCTTCTTTTTCCTCTTTTTTTCCTTACCATTGGTTTATATTGTTGCAAATTTCTACGATGCATGCAGGTTCAACCATATCTTGTCTTCTTGGCAATATGATTAATACTTGAAATCCAAACGAAAGTCATTAGAGCTGGAGAGATTGAACCTAATTCACCTGCCCCATCTAAAATATGAAAAAGAACGGACTTGCCTTTATTTTGGCAGTTGTAGCATGAGATCCTCATTCTATGTATCTCAGAGAACATGTTGAAAAATTGACTCTTTCATCAAAATGTATGTTTGTCATGGATTTTTCAGGCACACCCTAACCTCAAGTTCTTATGTTGTCTGCAAAAATTTATTGTTTTCTTCTTATTTGGTTATATCTGTTCTTAATGATCTCATAATTGAAATATAAAACACTGTTTTGCGTAGTTATTTCATCTGGTGAATCTTATGTTATCCTCTATGTTGTTTATTTTGGACCTTAATTTTCTAAGAACAACCGTTGGCAATCTTTAAGCTCTCCTTTTTGTTGCCACTTGGAATGACATGATCATTGATGTATACTTTAATGTGTCTTATAGATGAATTATGAAGACTTTTGCCACATAGCCTCTGTATGCACAGAACAGATAGGTCCCAAATGCAGACGCTTTTTCAGCCCTTCAAACTTCATGAAGTTTGAGAAAGATGAGCAAGGAAGGATTGCCATCCTACCCTTCTACCTTTATGTGATGCGAACAGTAAGTCATTGTCAGCTTGTACTAATTCACTGATTATTGTTTAATTCTCCTGAGATTAAAGTTTTAAAGTATATATGTTGTGACCGTGTGTTTCTTTCTCCATAACTATTTTCTTTAAAGTTTTATAACTTTCTCTTCTCCCTGGAAGAATCCATCTTTATTTTGTTGTCACAACTTATGGGTTATTGTTATGCAGGTTTCACTTACTCAGGCAAGAATTGATATGAGTGAGCTTGATGAGGATTCTGATGGTTTCCTTCAGCCACATGTATGTGTTCTTATTGTTAATATGCCTTCAATTGTTGAAGTTGAACAATATGTATATTCTTTTCTGGCATTTATACAACTAATTGTTTGAACTTTCACCCGACCAACTACCTGTAAAAAGTGTTTTTTTTTTCTTATTATCTAATTTTGAAATATGGTGTGCTCAATATTATGCAGTTGAGGGGCCTGATTTGGCCTAAAGATGTTTCATACATAATACTATCATAATTAGGTTAACCTTGCTAAACTTTTTGCTTCTCTCTTCAGGAAATGGAATCCTACATACGAGGTCTTATTCCAAACTTAGCACAATTACGTGATATGCCGGCAGCATTTGTGCAAATGTATTGTCGCATAGCCGCACACAAATTCTTCTTCTTTTGTGATCCTCATAGACGAGGTATGCATGGCTTTTATATTGTAGTTGCTAAGGCTTGTTGATATTTGATGGTTATTTTTGTTTGGCATGGACATCTTTCATAAAAAAGAGGAGATCCTGGTTTTACTTTTGAAAAATGTCAATGAAAATTTAACTAAATATTAATCAACAGAGTTTAGATCATGCTAATGGCAGCTTCTAGGGAAGCAATTTAGTAGCAAATAAAAAAATGAACTGAAAATTAGTTTGGACTGTATCTTCATAGATTGATGATTTCCTTTAATTCTCTCTCTGTTTAATATTGTGGCAATGGTGATTTACTACCTCTCAAGCTTTGAACATGAGGAAGGCAAAATTGTAAGTTGCCGCATTCTATGGTACAAGGTCTTGAAAAGGTGTTTCATGGGTTTAAGTAGATAAGATGGAATGCAAACGATGCCATTTATGCCAGGCAGGGATGTTTTCTGTGCTGTAAATTTCCTGAAGTAAATGCTGCCTATGCAGTTCGTCCCATACTTTTTCACACTTCATTAGATTACATATACATGCTAATGTGTACAGATTTGATTGTTCAGTTTCCAATATATTGTGATTTACTGTGTGTCCTTTTATTTAAAATTTATTTGAATGACCATCTTTTACAGGAAAAGCGTGCATTAAGAAAGTATTGCTTAGTAATTGTCTCCAAGAACTTATGGAGCTCCACCAGGTAAAGTGTGTAATTTTTTTTAAAATATTATTCTTAGAACTAAACCTTAGTTCTTTATTACCATGTGCTTCCTTTTGTTCTGGTATTAATACGATTCTGTTTTGTATAAAGATCTTTGAGCTGTATTTCGTTCTAAACCCTTATAAGCAATAATATAAAAATATATTTTTTAAATTTGCCATTATATATTTCAGGAAAGTGAAGAAGAAGTCACAGACACAGAACAAGCTGAAAACTGGTTCTCTTTGACATCTGCTCAACGAATATGTGGTTGGTTTCTCTCATTTGCTTTAGGATCCAGGATTACCTCTTATTCAGATTTAGATAATCTTGCCTGATTGTGAGGCATTTGCATGAGTACCAGTGATGTAGAATGTGGGAAAGGGCGAGGGAGTAGGGGGAAATGAGAGATATAGGGAGAAAGGGAAGAAGAATGAGGGGGAAATAAACATAATAATTTTGAATATTCAATCTATTATGTCCAACAAAAGAAAATATCCTAGGGCTATTCATAGAAAGCCCCTATCTCTAAAACTCCAAGTAAAGGAAGTTTCCAAAAGCATAAAAATTAGTATGAACCCAAATCTAATAAGATCTCTTGCATCTAGAATAAACCTTTCCAAATTGCTCATCACATCTTTTCAAATTTCCCATCAAGTAGTAAGGCTTAAATTACAAATTATATTTGCCCCATATAACCTGACTTTTTTTTTTCCTGTGAGACATATGTTTACATTGAATGGGGTGAATCGCATCATGAATTGAAATTCTGATAAATATAATTATAGTTTAAACTACTATCCATGGACTTGTAATCATCTTTGTCATCAATATTTCTACAGATATGTTTCTTGCCCTTGATAAAGATGCAAATGGGACATTGAGCAAGCAGGAGCTTCGAGAATATGCTGATGGGACTTTGACTGAAATCTTTATTGAGAGAGGTAGAAATTAGCACGTTGTTTTATGAATATTGAGGAGCATTCTATTTGCATGGTCCTCGTGAAATAGCATTGATATACTCATCCTCTCAGACCCAAATTAAAACTGGAACTCATTGTGCTGCGTTATATAAATATCTTGTTCAAGTTAACATAGGTTTATGGGCCATCTGAAGAAATAACAATGTAGAGTTCTGATATTATACACACCAGTAATGAAATTTATGGGGAGCCTGCTGTGTTATTTTCGTTTGCATGTCAAAATAGTTCTTTTATATAACCACCTGACTTGTGTTGTGTGGAAAACTTCACCTGCTATTGTTCACCGTTTTTGGGATCAACTGTGTTCTCAATTATGTAGTTACTCATCTTTTTGAGGAAAAAAATTAATTAATTTTCTTCTTGTAGTATTTGATGAACATGTTCGTCGTGGGAAGAATGGTGGTGGTAATTCCCGGGAGATGGACTTCGAGAGTTTCTTGGATTTTGTCTTGGCTTTAGAGAACAAAGACACCCCAGAAGGCATGACTTATTTGTTTCGATGCCTTGATCTTCAGGGTCGGGGTTACCTTACTACAGCTGATATTCACTCCCTTTTCAGGTACATACTGTTACAGCATCATTTTGTCTAAGGATAATACCTGTTTACTTTATCCGATTCTCATTGCCTCTATTTGTCTCTGTTTTTCTTCAGTTATTCTTGTTAGTCAACTTCTATATTCTGTGGTTACTGACTTCTACTCGTAGAAATTAATGTGTAATCCAATTATGGAAGTAAAGAAGGGGAACATTCAAAAGTCAGGATGTTACCTGATACAATCTTCCTATAGTAAAGAACTGTCATTTCCTGCTTGTAGCGCTTGAGAATGTCCTACGAGTCTCTGTTAGACAGGCACAAAACTTTAGTTATTGTCCAAATCATGTTGAAACCTTTATCATCTTAAATTTCAGCTAAATGGGTATATTTATCTTTTTTCTATCCTGTAAACGCAGAGATGTACACCAGAAATGGATAGAGGGTGGCAACTATGAACTCTGTATCGAAGATGTAAGAGATGAAATCTGGGACATGGTTAAGCCAGGAGACCCTCTTAGGATCACATTAGCTGATCTTCTGGCTTGCAAACAGGGTGGAACTGTAGCCAGTATGCTCATAGATGTGCGTGGCTTCTGGGCTCATGACAATAGGGAAAATCTTCTCCAGGAAGAAGAAGAACCAGAAGAAGAATAACTTCGCATCTGTTCAGGACTCGCTAACTGAAAACTGTTGCCTGATAATTTTCTTTGGATGTGTGATTCTCACAAGATACATCCCCTAGATCTGCGATTAGTTAGTTGTGTGTAGTAGTGAATCTTGTATCTTATGTTGATTTTAAAACATCAATAACAAGTGTATCTAGCCATGTATTGAAACTAAACATCTTTGTTAGCCCAACTGTATTGTGATGATATAATGTGGAAATATCTTGTTCATCCCTGCCAAGCAATGATGGGTCTCCTCTTTAATCATTCCAGGGTTTAATTTACTGTTGTTACCTAGTTGATGGCACCTTTTTTTAAAAAAAAATGATGGCAAGTTGTTGCTTTTTGTCTCTGTATCAATGATTCCAAATCCGGATTCCAATTTCATTAACAAGTAACTGAAAATCGTTGCAATTTGTCTGTAATTTTTTCCGATAAAAAAGGTATGGGATGATTTACATTTAATCTGGTTTGGTTTTATTACAGTATATTGTGCATAAGGTTTCGGATGATGACAAAATGAAAATATAAGGGGAAATGATTATATATTTTTGCATTTGAATAATAAAAAATTGGATAAATGAAGTCGTAATGATTTTTTTTTTTTTTTGCCAGTAAATGAAGTCATAATGATAGAATTAAAAATATCAGTTTGTATTGCAATTTCTATCATAAACGGCTTACATAGGATAGGAGGTAGCACCGTTTTGTTGAAATAAGTACACTTTAGTATATAAATAAATTTAACTAAAAAGTTACAAAATACTCGTACTATAAAAAAGGGAAATGTTGATCTTACTTGGGTTGGTTTTTTCTGAGGCTATAAATAGAAAAAGGGAAATCACTAAACTGACGCAAGCCGGCCATTTTGTGGAACGTGGTCTAAGGTTGCGTCTTCCTTGTGTCCGTGGTGCCGTGGGAATCGCTTCGTCAGACCAACCCCACTTCTTATCGAGCATCACTCAGATCTGGGCGCTCTATTTGCTTCTGCGCCATTTCCTTGTCGATAATCGGGTTAAGAGGTGGCGTTGGTCCGATGATGCAATTCATTCAGGCATTTGCAAAGCGTTTTCAGCCTTGAATTCTGCAGCTAATGCATTCTTTCTTCTTCTTCTAAATTTATGATCTACAGAGCGACATAAACTGGTTCGATGAATTGAAGCTAGTATGAATTTTCAGGTTTCAAGTTATTTTAGATTGCTTGTTTGATTTAATTTGATGATATGGATCTTAAATTGTTAGTTTCTTATGGCCATGGATAGTCACTCTACTGATACTATCTCTTTTCAGTTTATGGCTACACGATCCTCATGGCTTGTAGGCCTTAAATATATGCGCAAATGCGAAACAGGATACATGACATCTTATTTAAATCTATTGAAAATCGTATTGTTAACATTCTTAAATTTTTCATATGCATCTATTAATGATGCATTCAAATAGTGTTTTCCAATCGACGAAAAGTCTCACATGTCTTAAAGGTAAGTTTCAGTGATTCTATCTGGGGTGTTGTTAGTGTCCGAGTTGCACGGCTCCAAGGAATTGGTTGATGAGCTCCGCATTATATAGCACTCTACCGTATGGAAATTTGCAGCCTTAAGTCGTTTCATGCTTTACAATTTTTTTTTTTTTTTATAAAATTTTAGGAAAGAGGTTGGGCTTACCCACAATCTAAGGGCAAGACGAAATCTCCCTTCCTCCTAGGTCATATCAATGTTGGGCAAGACGAACCGTCAATTACTCTCAGGCGTTTTACCTAAG
This sequence comes from Inga oerstediana, assembly GCA_963210345.1. Classification (NCBI taxonomy): domain Eukaryota; kingdom Viridiplantae; phylum Streptophyta; class Magnoliopsida; order Fabales; family Fabaceae; genus Inga; species Inga oerstediana. Next base: position 57,595,430 of record OY723407.1, on the reverse strand, counting down.
CACCCAGGAGCTAGGATGTCTCCCCAAACATCGCGGTGGAGACACTTTGTGTCTCCCCAAACACCGCGGTGGAAACACTTTGTGCCACTCCCAGTAATTGAATCCGTGCCAAAGCGGACAAACAGGCACAAAGTCCAACCCCCTCACCACTCAACCCACTGACGATGGGTTTTACAATTTAAATGTTAATGCCCTCAAGATGATAATTGTATCATGGTTTGACTGTGTGAGGATATTTTGAGGTATGATGGCCCTTCATCGGAACCTGTTAAAATGGAATCTCTCCTTATCCACTCAGCAATACAACAATCTTAAGCATGTTTATGGAAATTGAGAGAAAACTCTGTATCGTGAATCTAAATAAGCCCGAAAATTCTTATATAAGTTTTCTTTGGTCTTTGTGGCTGGCAATAAAAGACTTGGTTTTCTTTCGTGATGATGTAAACATCACATTTACAAGTTATTTGAAGTCTTCTAGATTTCCTGAATTTTCAATTTTCATTGAACCTCCATCTCGTTGCTTCTCAAAGCTGTTAATCCAACTTCATGCTTCTCCCACATTCATTTTTTTTCTTGTCAGAAGCTTCTCCCACACGTTAATTTGTGGTAAATCCCAAAATCCCATTTTACGTCTTAAACCATTTTCACCCCACACAACGGTTAATATCATTAAAAATTACACTTTACATGTCTATCATTATTTAATAGGATACCTTAATCACAACTAAACATGTAAACCTCATTAATTTTAAATATTCATTAATGACATATTTGAATATAAAAATTCATCAATTATTCAAAGAAAATACAAAGATACCTTATATTTTCAACCATGAAAAGCTTAAAAATACCCTAAAGTTTTGAACTGAAGAAAAGTGTGTCAAGAAGTTTACATTAGAGAACCAATGAAGTGGCTGATTGACACTTGCATTTCACACATACGCCTGTAGTAACCAAATGGAAAATTTTCTTTTTGGTCCCTACTCCCTAGTGTTGTTGTTACAAAGGGGCTGAGAATCCAATATAGCATACTGTTAATGAAATATCTAATCAAGGCTACTATCCTCTAAATGTACCTTCTACAGTTTTTTGGTTATCACAGACAAATATCTCAGATTGCAAAATCGTGTGTTCGTAAGTTTATCCTATAGTTTCACTGGAACAGTGGAGCTAACACGGCCATTCTAGCTCACATGTAAGAGCCATTCCTTTAATGTCTTCACATCTTATTTGATGACACAAGGGGGAAAAAAGAAAGGGGAAAAACACGTAAACTAGAATTGAGGCGTGGAAGAGTGAAGGATTTTAGATAAATATATGAGTGCATTGGTTCTTTTTGTGCTTTTGATCATATCCCACCCTGGCTTTCTGAGGTGGGAAGTTGATGAAAGGCTTCCTTTCTTTTTAGTTTCTGTTGTAATTTCTCGAGTAATATATTTCAGGCTGTATCCAAAAAAAAAAAGTGCATTAGGAGGGTAGATGCTTAAAGATATACGGTACTATTTTAAGAATAGTCTAAGAACTAAGCTTACAACTGTTTGAAATTCTGAGAAAATGTACAACCAATCATTCTGCTACACAACTTGTTTCTGCAGGATCTTCAAGTAAAGTTAATCTGTTCAATTCTTTAGGTGATCATCTTGAAACTGTCTTACGAGCAGTAATGATTGGTGATAGAGATTGAGATCAATTCCATCAACATTTCTACCAACACGTGCCTGCAAGACTCCCTTACAAGGAACAAACAAGACCAAAGTCAGTCATCTTCTCGTTTGCACACTCGCGTGTTCATAAAGCATACCATGTGCCCAAGTGTGAATGCAAGAGCAAGGTGAAGAAGAAATTCAAACCCATCTTGACAAGAACATACCTTGTTATCAGGTTGGATGAGGAGCTCACCAATGAATTGGTAGACAGAGCCGACTCGGACGCTAAGGTCCCTCAGGTGCTGAGTATTAACTTTTAGAGTGGCATCGCCATCAATAACTGTTGCTAAGGCAGTCTCCACAGAGTATTCATGAAGCCTGGGAGAGAAGGGAAAGTAAGCTATCGATGAACCCATTGTACAGCAATGAAAGTATTAACACCATACATGATGCAATACACAGCAACTTGTATGATCAGAACTTAAGGCTTAGAATATCAGTAAACTCTGCAAGAATTGTGCGAATTGTTACAAGGTATCATGTATGTTGATATTACACCCCCATCTCATTACATGTTGCTACTTGGAATTAATAGGCTCTCTGTTACAAGGTATCCTATAAGTAATCTTGAAATTCCAGATATTATATAATTTTTCATCCAATCAGCCATAGAAATAAAAGAAGACAAAGAAGGATAAGGATTCCTCTACACTTTTGACAAGGAAGACCAAAGAAGATATAGACTTGGGCATTCTAGCAGCATTAGACAAGTACAGGGGATATCAGCAAGATTTAATATCAAGCATAATCAATACACAGGTAAAAGAAACTAGCAACCATAAGGGAAGTCAAAAGCACACATGATTTTTAAGTGGAAAAGTCACGAATGCATTGTTATTCGGTTATAGCAGTCTTACTTTCCAACAATTCTTAGTGAAGCTCCTTCCTTGAAAAATGGAGATGATGGGTGTAGCTCTTGTAGAGAAACTAATGCCCCAGATTTTAGTTCAGATAACGCCATTGAGCTACACTTGTTACCTCACAAGTTTCCCAGTTCTTTCTGCACTTTTTTCAGAAACCTAAGCATATGCAATGACATTCCACAAAGCATGAATCCATGTTAATAGCTCGGATTTCACTCCTACAATGTCCAATGTCCGAGCAAAAAAACATTAATGGGGAGTTTAAAGAAATTAATTTTCACACATTCACGTATACCTTCATCGAAATTTAAACTGCTGATCTCGTATTGTTGGCTTCCTGTATTTTCACCAGAAAGAGTATGGTGAAGTACATAGAAGCAATCTTAATAGTTAACCAATACTACCATATTTTTGATTTCACACACACATATATACACGAAGGAATTGCAGCTCGGGATCATCATTTACCCGTCTCAGATTCCTCTTCGGCTAGGCTACAAATTGAAAATATTGCTTGGCCTATGACTAATTTATGTTATACTCCGTATTTCCTTAAGAAAAGACCTCGAGCATTCGAATGGTCCTTGTGTCTCCAAAATCTAATCCCTTATGTCTCTTTTTTTTTTAATATAAAGAAAAGAAAGAAAGAGGCAAAGGAAGGAAAGCAGGATGCATACGAAAGTAAACTTATAAATGAGAGACAGAAAAGAGACATAGAGATACCGGGAACTCTAGAAACACAGATTCCCGTCGTGGAATGTTGGCTATGGAATCTGCGTTGTGCGACGGCGGCCGGAGAGTGAAGCGAAGAAGAAGGCTCTGCAGTCTGCTCAGTAAGAGGTGGATTTGGCACATTGGTCTTTAGTCTTTACACCTTTGATTCGTATTTTTATTTTTAGTGAAAACTAATTTTTTTTTTTTTTGGCCTCCGTGAAAATTAAAATCGGACTCATTAGTTTAACCAAATTCGGTCTTTACACCATTTTGCTTCTTGTTTTTCACCATTTCAGTCCTTAGGTAATAGGTAATCTTCTACTTTATTACTCCCTTTTGGTGAATTTATAAACAACTTTTTCTCTTATGAGTTTGGTTCTTTTTATAAATAATTTTCACTTTTTGTTTGAAAATGTAAAATTCTTTTTCCTATTCTACCTTTATTAAATACTCATTCTTTCTCATATCTTATATTCATTATCTCTTATATTTTTTTATTTATTTTCTCTCCTATACTCTTTTCATAAACAGGGGTACATATGAAAAAAACTTGATATTTTTATACACTTATTATTTTTAATTAACAGTTCATTTTCTACAATAAAAAAAATACTTATAAATAAGATCAAAATAAATATTTTAAAACTTGTAATGACGGCGTAAGGATCTTTGAGAGGATGTATGGACGTGACTTTTCTCCCTTTCCTTCATGGCATGCTTCCATTCTTTTTTATCAAAACTGGACCATTTTAGCGTAAAATACACAAGTTTTTCACTTTTTTTTTTCTCTAAATAGTATTCATTATCCTAAAATATTTTTTAAAGATTAGTTAGTACTTTAAAATATTTTTTCAGTATTATCCAGTATCTGAACTAATTTTTAATGCATTCAACATCCTAAAATATTACACAAAAAATATTTCAAAGAATTGAATGGAACTAAAAAAATATTTTAAGATACTGGATAATACTGAAAAATTATTTTAGGATCTTGAAAAATTATTTTAGGGAATTGATTGGTACTAAAAAAATACTTTAGGATGATGAATGCTGTTTTTCAAAAAAAAAAAAGAAGAGGAGCTTATGTATTTTGTACCAAAACAGTGCAATTTGATAGAAAAAAATGGGAGTGGACCATAAGAGAAAATGAGAGAAGCCATGTCCATGATGTTTGTGTAAAAATGACATCAGTAGGTTATTTTTGGTTTTTCCTTTATTTCTGTTTATAAAAAAAATACAAAACACTAAAAACTAGAAGACTAATTGAAAATTTATGCTAAATCAAATATATGATCATTTTATCCCTTAAGTTTACCCTTATTTTAGTTTTGGTCATTTAAGTTTCAAACCATGAGTTTAGATTCTTTGAGATTTAGAGGCAAAATGGTCAAGGTATTTATTATATTATAAGGACAAATATTTTAAAAAGAATAATTAATTTGAAACTTGAGAGACTAAAAATAAAATGAAAATAAACTTAAGGAAACAATATAAATACTTGATTTCGGCCACCAAACGATACTCCTCATTCACACCCAATATGTGTTTTCTTCCTCCCCTAATGTCTTTGTTTGAAATCATGTTTCTAATTGTCTTCTTCCTCCTACATGTGTAATGGATCGTAATTAAGTTGAGCACTAGTCTTTCTCCAACATCAAGCATTTCTTAACTCCTTTGTTCTTGTCGCCAACCATCAAGTCCAAAGCTGGTCTATCAGTCTCCTACTGCTTTGTTATCCATTAGGGCAAAGCAATCCTCACCACATTATAGACTGGAGATGTATTAGGTATTGGCATCAAAGCCAACACAGATTTAAATATCACTTCCATTAAAAAGGTTTGAAGGTGACTGAGGGAGGGAATGATGTCGTGGAGGGGGTGCAAATCAAGTTTAGACTAGTCTGATTCCATTAACTTTGGCCACGATGGTTGGAGCTTCCTTCCTAAACATAGAACCTTAGGAAGGAAGTGCCAAACATGATACCAAAAACTTAAGCTGGTATCAAACACAGTCCCCTAGTCTCTTACTAGTACATTCGGTTGAATCACATTCACACCCCAAACCCGGGACGTATCTGTTAGAATATTATAGTGGGTTGTTAGAGTGGGTCATTAGAATTATTTTCTTTATTAAGTCATGATTGTAAATCCCTTGATTCCCTCCTTAATTTCCTCCACTAATGTCTCCTCATTTAGCTATAAATAGGATCTTCACATATGAATAAATCATCAGAGTGTTTAATGATAAGTGCTTGTTCTTTCACATGGCATCAGAGCCACTGCCAAGTCCGATATGGGCTTGTTCAAAACAGTGAGAAAGAGAACAAGCGAGTGACAGAGAAGAGTGATAGAGGAGGACGCCATGAGTTGTCTGACAGGAGAGTGAACTGAACCTCACCGCAACCACCAGACGAACGGACGGACGCCGACCGGCCAAACCTTGGTGGTCTGACATCGGTTCAGGCTGCGCGTGCTCTTCACGCGCCACCTAGGGCTTTTGCTGATGAGCGATTTTTGCCTCATCGCCCCCACTGTAGGGACCGACGAACTAAGATTGGCAAAACCCCGGTGGTCCGACACAATTTCGGCCTGCGCATGATCCTTATGTGCCACCTCTTTCTCCGAGCGTGAGTTCACGCGCCGTCACTGTAGCCACGCGTCGTCACTGTTCCTCCACGCGTTGCCGTTATTTTTCCACCTAGAACATGGATCCACGTGATTTTCCTCCTATTTTTGGATCTATTCCTCACATCCCAACAAATTCTGGAGCTATTCCTACTGTCCTTATGTCCGGTACTAGTGCTTCAATACAAGAGAGCACTATTTCTTCTTCATCTATCACCACTATGCCATCTAAAATTTCTGAGGTAACATCAGAATTTGCACATCTTACAGAAACTCAAGGAATGATTATCAATAATAAACTTAATGGGAAAAATTACCTTCAATGGTCCCAATGTGTTCTGAGATATTTGCGTGGCAAGAGGAAGGAAAAGTATATTAATGGTGAAGCTCCTCAACCGGAACACAATGATCCCATTTTTGACACATGGTTCGCTGAAAATAATCAGGTAATGAGTTGGTTGTGTAACTCAATGACTCTGGACATTAGCGAAGGCTATCTCCTTGCTAACATCGCCAAAGAGATTTGGGATGCAGCCAAACAAACCTACTCTTCCCTTGATAACACTGCTGCCTTGATTCATTTAAAAAGGCAACTTCATGATTTAAGACAAGGTAATCTTTCAGTAATTGAATATTACAATTCGTTACTAAAATTATGGCAATAACAGGATTTATTTGAGGTACACCCATGGGAAAGCATCAAAGATGCTCAACTATACAAGAAAATAGTGGAAGATGGAAGGATACATGATTTCTTACTGGGCCTAAATGACTCTTTTGAGGAGATCAGGGGCAGAATCATGGGACTACGCCCACTACCAGTTCTATTTGATGTTGTTAACTTCGTACAATTTGAGGAAAGCAAGAAACTTCTGAACCAGAGTAGCCCAAGTCAAATTGAAAGTTCAGCACTTGCTGTGAGAAGACCATAAGGTGATAGAAGAAACAACAAATGGTGCAACTACTGCAAAAAGAAGGGTTATGTCAAAGAAGAATGTTGGAAACTGCATAGCAAGCCATCAAACGAAAAGCAGATCTCCCAGAGTCATCTTACCACAACTGAGCCGAAAATTGAGCATGGTGATCACTTGAACCAAGAAGTACTACAAATGCTTCGCAAACTCCTAGAAAAGCAAAATAATTCAAACTCCATTCCTAGTACAAATCTAGTACAATCAGGTAATTCCATTATAGCTCTTAATGAAGTGATGACTAATGATGACACTTGGATTGTTGACTCAGGAGCTATAGACCACATGACGGGTAACAAAAACTTAGTCCGCAACCTTAAACTCTTGTCATGAAAACCTCAAAGTAAAAGTAGCGAATGGTGTTTTCACACGAGTTGAGGGAATTGGTACGGTCACATTATCTAATCACTTGGAACTCCATAATGTCTTGTTTGTGCCTGCGCTCACTTGTAATTTAATATCTATGAGCAAATTGACTAAGGATCGTATATGCCGAGTAGTCTTTGATAATGATCTATATGTCTTTTAGGATTTAAGATCGAAGAGGACGATTGAAACGTCTAGAGAATGGGATGGTTTGTTCTATCTTGAAGGATCGAGGTGGAAAAATAAAGATGCATGGAAAGCGAATAGAGCACTGGTTAGCTCTAATTCTCAAAATAATGATGTATTATTATGGCATTGTCGAACAGGTTACCCTAGTCTTGATTATATGAAACATGTGTTTCCAAGTTTATTCAATAAAAAATTTGTTCCTTTTCATTGTGAGACTTGCCAACTTGCAAAACAAACATGATCCTTATATCCTAAACAACCCTACACCCCTTCCGCACCATTCATACTAATCCACAGTGACATTTGGGGACCAACACGAATAAAAACTCTCTCTAATGCTAGATGGTTTGTCACTTTTATAGATGACCACACAAGAACCACTTGGGTTTACTTAATGAAGGAAAAGTCCGAAGTAACCAAAATCTTCCAAAACTTCCATACCTTTGTGCACACTCAATTTAACACTTCCATTAAGGTATTACGAAGTGATAATGCCAAGGAATACACAAGCGGAATCTTTAAGGAATTTCTTGATCAGCAAGGAATTCATCACCAAACTTCATGTCCATACACCCCTCAACAGAATGGAGTGGCCGAGCGTAAGAACCGTCACTTGTTGGCAGTAACTCGAACCCTATTAATGGCAAGGAATGTTCCCACCATTTTCTGGGGTGATGCCATCTTAACAGCCGCATATCTTATTAATCACATGCCCTCTAAAGTTCTCAGTTACATTACTCCTATCCAAAAACTACTTGAACATTTTCCAACTTGTCCACTCCTAAATTCTTTAGCCCCAAAAGTGTTTGGTTGTATTGTCTTCGTTCATAACAAAGATGGCAACAAATTTGCTGCTCGAGCTACCAAATGTATATTCCTTGGCTACTCCCCTTCTCAAAAAGGATACAAATGCTATTGTCCTACTTCAAGAAAACTGTTCATTTCCCAAGATACCGTCTTCTCTGAAGATGAAGCCTATTATCCTATATTACCCATTCAGGGGGAGTATAATGATATTGAATGGCTAATTTTGGATAACCTCAATCTAAAGTCTCACCAGCTACATCATCACCATCACAACCTAACCTTATAACTAACCTTGACTCATTTGTTCCCATAAACCAGCCTAGTCCTACCCAACATCAGCATGAACCTGAATCCACACCCAATGAACTGGAAATAAATGTTGAAATCAACACAGGGGTGAATACTGAGACAAGACAAGAAGAAGAGTCTAGTCAACAAGTTCAAAAAGAACTAAACTCTGGTAGAACAATCTCTCCCATTCAAAGGAACGACCATAACTCCAATTCGGATTTAAATCCTGAAGAACTGGGTTGGCTTATTGCTTTGAGAAAAGGGGTAAGATCTTGTACTCAGCATCCAATTCAGCGGTTTGTTTCATATGGTAATCTGTCTGTAAAAATGAAAAGCTTCGTTGTACACAGTGCACAAATAAAAATTCCAAACACATTTTAGCAAGCTATGGCTGATCCAAAGTGGAAACAAGCTGCAAAGGAAGAATTAAAAGCACTGAAGAGAAATAAAACATGAGAGGTTACAACACTTCCTAAAGGAAAGAAACTAGTAGGATGTAAATGGATCTTCACTCTAAAGTTCAATCCAGATGGTAGCATCAACAAATATAAGGCACGACTTGTCGCAAAAGGATATACTCAGATATATGGGATTGATTATCAGGAGACATTTGCTCCAGTAGCTAAATACAATACAATCCAAGTACTGTTATCGATTGCAGCTAACTTAGATTAGGCACTACACCAACTAGACATCAAGAATGCATTCCTGAATGGTAACTTGGAGGAAGAAGTCTACATGGAGATTCCTGATGGAGTTCTAGCTCTAAGTGACTCTATGTGTAAGCTCAACAAATCTTTGTATGGGCTAAAACAATCTCCTAAGGCATGGTTTGGAAAATTCTCCAAAGTTCTAAAGAAACTTAGGTATACACAGGGACAAGCAAATGATACACTGTTTATCAAACAAAGTAATGGAAAAATCACTATCCTAATTGTCTATGTAGATGACATAGTCATTACAGGGGATGATGAAGATTCCATTACTCGACTCAAGAAGGACTTGTCATGTAAGTTCCAAGTAAAAGATCTCGGGAAGATGATATATTTCTTGGGTATGGAAGTGGCAAGAACCAAAGATGGCATCAATATGTCCCAGCGAAAGTATACTCTAGATCTACTACATGAAACAGGTATGTTAGGAACACAACCTGAAGGAACACCTATGGAAGAAGGTTGTCATCTGGAGATCAAACCAAATGGAGTCCCAGTTAACTCAGAACAATACAGAAGATTAGTCGGGAAACTCATATACTTAACCCACACACGTCCAGATATTAGCTATGCAGTTGGAATAGTAAGTCAATTCATGCACCAGCCACAAGAAGAGCACATGACGGCAGTATACAGAATCCTGAGTTATTTAAAACTGAATCCTGGAAGAGGAATCTTCTTTAAGAAAGGCACGGCCATAAATATTGAGATCTACACTGATGCAAACCATGCAAGAGATAGGGAAACCAAGAGGTCAACATCTAGATACTGCACATATGTATGTGGAAACTTAGTTACATGGAGAAGCAAGAAACAAACGGTGGTCTCAAGAAGCAGTACAGAAGCAGAGCTAAGAGCTGTTAACGAAGGAGTGTGTGAGGGACTCTAGGTTATAAGGCTATTGAAAGAATTAACAATTCCACATAAAGGACCTATGCAACTTTGGTGTGATAACACGTCAAGCATTGAAATGACAAAGAATCCTGTTTATCATGATCGAACAAAACATGTTGAGATAGACAGGCACTTTATTAAAGAGAAAGTTGAAGCAGGCATTATGAAACTGTCCTATCTACGGTCTGAAGAACAAATTGCAGATATAATGACCAAACCACTAGGTAGATCAATGTTTGAAGGTTTTCAACACAAGCTGGGAATGATTGACATATATTCTCCAGCTTGAGGGGGAGTGTTATAATATTATAGTGGGTTGTTAGAGTGGGTCATTAGAATTATTTTCTTTATTAAGTCATGATTGTAAATCCCTTGATTCCCTCCTTAATTTCCTCCACTAATGTCTCCTCATTTAGCTATAAATAGGATCTTCACATATGAATAAATCATCAGAGTGTTTAATGATAAGTGCTTGTTCTTTCACAATATCAAATATTGGTATCAGAGGTAACACAGATTCGAATCGCACTCCTATCAAAAGATTTAAGAAAGAACTTGAATCTCCTTTGAGAGAGAGGAAATGATCTGTCTTGAGCCTTTGAGGGGTACGAATCAGGTATGGTTTGGAAGATCACAAAATCATAGGAGACTGTTGGACCCATGTCTGATACCATGTTTAGTTTTTGGTACAATTCCTTATGAATAATTTCAATTCTGTTGGTAATGGGCCTGCATTACTCTAAATTAAACAAATCAAGCAAATTCTACTGATGAAATCCCTTACCATAATGAAGTCAGCTAAAGAGTGAAAATCACAGGTTACTGAAAGAGCTATCTCGTTCTTCCCCAAGACCCTTAAGCAATAAGTTCATTAACATTTGATCTCAATGAAACTATTATTTCATGGATCATTTCACTTAGATGTGTGTGTATATATATTCTTTAGTTACACTTAGAGATAGCAATTTCAGAGGAGAAGGCTTATTTGAGTTGATCCAAATTCGGGCCAGCCCAAATAAGATTGAATATAAAGAAAATCCCCTATTGTCATTGAAGAGTTGTAGAACCACCAACAACTGAAATTGAAGTTCAACATCATCCACAAAATGGTGCAATTGACCTTATGGCAATTGATACAACAAAGCTTTTATGATGCACTAAATAGTATTAATATGATCGCCTAACACTTCTAGATTTCATAAGAGACAACTCGCTTTGGACCACACCAAGGTGATGCAGCCCATCAAGGGAAACAAATGGGAGAGCAAGAAGGCCATGCTTTTGAGGATTGATTGTCTTCATTGGGTTGAAGATTAATTAAGGACTTGCAAGTCGTATGAGAGAAGACACTCATTTTACTCTCTGTGACAATGAAAACACTATCCATTTTGGGCTTCGTTTGGTTGGGGTTTTTGAGGGTAGGGTAGGGAAGGAAATAAGTGTGTTTGGTTTGAAGGAGTTGAGTGGAGGGGAGGCAAAAACCTGTGCCTTCTAGTTAAATTTCTTAATGATCATTTTGGTTGATGAATGATAGCATCCGTTTGGGCAATTTTTTTTTTTTCCAAGTTTCCTATTCTTTAATCTCGGGTCCTAATAACTTCATGGAAGGAGATAAATCTTTCATCTCTTCTCCCCTCCATAAAACTCAAACGAAAAAAAAGGAGGGGTAAAGGACGTTTGGGCTTTTTAGAAGCGAAAGTATATACGCAGATTGTGGGGGGAAAAGTAAATGGAAGTTAAAAAATATAAAAGTTAGCAAATAATACAAATCAGCTTTACAATTTGAATTTTGAAGATACAAGAGAAAATTATCGTGAAACTGATCCAAGAAAAAATAAAAACGATTCATTAAATTATAATACAAATGGTAACACACATCCATTGATGATGTACAACAATTGTTCAAGGCTTAGATCCTCAGTAAATAACAAAAATCAACGCAGAAATAATTATCAATCTATGATAAGTATTAGTTCCTGCTGATATGATTGGGGGGTTGCATAAATAAATGATCAAATATCTCTTATCGCGTGCTGCAAAGGGCACATATCAAAGCTTGAGGGAAGCAGACAGCACAGCCCAAGAACTTGCATCAGCATCGCCCAGGAAGGCAGCTGAGAAAAGGAGGATTACAAAGAGATGAAAACACGGTCAGTCTTGAGACTAGAAGCCAACTTCGAATCCATGACCTCAAATTTCCATCCAACTGGAATGCTCAGCCAAATGCCAATGAAATGCAACTTAAAAAGCAGAATCGGCACGGTAGAGTAGAAGTACAAGCAGATTCCCATATTGGCATGAGCTCAGGAAGAATGTGCCAACACAATTTCCATCCTCCAACATTGATGGATGAGTAGTAGTAGAGGTATTTTCTCTTCCCTCACTCCAGTTTTTCATATTCAACTACAGCATCATATGTTTCAATATTGTAAGAGCTCTCAGCATAACACCTGGTTGGCAACATTTAAAAAAAAAAAAAACAGTCAGAAGCGACAATAATATATGGCACTAACATCTTACGTTAGATTATACTATAGATTTATAAAAGAACTTAGCAGTCAGCACCTTAGTTCATGCCAAAAGATCCTGACTTTATCTTGCAGGAAAGGACGCAGGGGTGATATAAGCCTCTCTTCAATATCATATTGTCCAGAACTAACTTTCTCTTCCAGCCATGCAAAGTACTGTGAGGTTGCCACATGAACTATGACTGTTGGCTCTGGGTCGCCAAGCACAGCTTGTAGCTCCCTCCGTATCCATGGCTCAATCTTTTGGAGGGTTTTTTCCCTTTTAAAATTATTTCTAGGATTAATCTGAAAATTTCAATAATGAAGACCACAACATTAATGAAAAAGAAAAGAGGAGTAATTGCGCATGTATTGATTAATCTGAAAATTTCAATAAGTCATGACATACTGACAATTCAAGAAATTTTTTGTGATTAGATTGTTTATATGAGACCGCATGGTAATTGTTTTTTGTTAGAAATAATTTGATATTCTGATTACAAGATAGAAAGACACTTCAACATGTAAAAAAATCTAACCTGCCAAAAGAGTTTCTGTAACTGACGAAAGAGATGCATTCACAAAGTTATGTGTAAATACCAGATCAACAGTGGTGAATATAAACATGAAAGAACAACTCAATCTTCATTATATTTCCACTAAGCATACCTGCTCAAGATAGCTAGAGGTTAAAGGAACTGCCTTCAGCTGCTTCTTGTATATGCTGTAAGTGAAAACAATGAATGAATGAAAAGAATTACATTAGCAAAACTTTGGAGTCAAGTTATTGACAGAAGAAAAAAAAGGAGATGGTAACTGAAAATATAGTTAGGCTTATAGAATCATAGATTCATAATGCATAAGTCTAAGTACCTTGCACGCCAATCAAGTTTCCTTTGAGCAATAACTTCTGGACTCGCATGTCCAGGACGTCCGAATGATCGCCGCCATGGCAGTGCCCTATTTCGCCTTTCATCTAAAGCAACTCTTGATCTACGAAGAAATCTGAACATGGTCGCATGAAAAACATATTAAAACGCGTGTTCTATGCTTGAAGTCCCAAAAACATTTTCACCAGGAAAATAAAAGTCTCAGAAACAAGATAACTAACTAGTACCACCGAACAGTTTGATCAGCTTAAGTTTGTTAAGTGATTTACGAGACAAAACTACTCTCCCATAGCTAATTCAAACGGGCTCGCCATCAAACAAATAATCTCAAACAACGTATCCATTAATTTTATTGAATGAAAGATAAAAGCAAAAATCAAGAACAAGCTAGCTAATAAATTTAATAATCCAAAAGATCAGGAGTAAAAATTGACAAGAAAAAAACTTCTTTCCGACCCTCTTGTTGACTTTCTCGAACGCCAAACGGAAAGGAAAATACCAGCCAGAAGAATCATAAAAAAAAAAAAATTAAATGTAAGAAGAATGGACTCACCTAGGAGCATCTAGACGGCTTGAGGTAATTTCTTGATGAGAATTTCCGGCCAAACCCTCCAAGGGCAACTCCTCTTTCTGGAACTCTCTTGAGGAAAGACTAAGCTTACAGAACCAGGAGCTAAATTTTGCATTACAAAGAGGACACTTTCTTTTCAAGCCACTCCATTTGCGAATACATTCGATGCAGTAGGCGTGCATACACACGGAGAGAATAGCGGCTTCTTTATAATGATCTTCAAGGTTTCTGAAACATATCGGGCAAGAATGGCCCCGAATTGAAGGCCAAATTACTTTCCTCACTAGCTCCTCCTGCCTCCTCCTCCGTCGAGTCGTTCGCTGGCGATTCGATTCCATGACAGAACTATAATACAATCACCGGTCACCGATAGAAATTAAAAAATTCGATCTCCGAACTCAGAACTCAGAAGTTGGAGGCGGTTTAGTGGCCCAAATAGGGTGGACCGGCGGAGGCGGTTCACACTTTTCAGAGGTACGTGTGGGCGCGCTCGCTCTAAAGATGCCATTGGTTTTTTTGTTTTTTAACTTGAACGAGAAAAAGGCATAATTGGATTTCTTTAAAAAATATTAAATCCGATTTTTAATATAAGATTCAATTAACTTCTTTAAAGAGATTATAAAAATTAAATAAATTATTAAAAAAATATAAAAAATTACCACTTAAATTTCAAAATCTCAAATAAGTTTTGTTGACTACGAGAGTATAGCAATTCACAACTCATTTTAATAGGAAATCACTTATTTGAAATTTAAATGTTCAAGTGGTATTTTATTGTTTTTTTTTCTAAATTATTTTAGATATTTTATATTTATCTTTTTTATATCAAACTAATTTGTTAGATTTATAAATTGATATATAATCAAATGATATATAACATATGTTATGATTAACTAATTTATTTAGTTTTCTTAACCTCTCCAAAAAAAATTAAATGAGTCTTATATTAAAGATCAAAGGGAGTATTAATAATGAATTACTTATATAATTATAGGAAAAAGATAAGAAAATATCATTTGAACTTCAAAATTTTAAATGAGTAATTTTTTACTAAAATGAGTTGTTAATTGTTTCACCCCTTGTAGTTAATACCTGTATTCTTGCTGGCAACAAGACTGATTTAAAATTTTGAAATTTAGGTAGTATTTTCTTATCTTTTTCCTTGTAAGTAATATCATATAATGTATAAAAATTACTCCCTCCAATCCTAATTATAGGATAACATTTGAGAATTGATCTTGGTTTTAATTATAGGATAAAGTTCTAATTTTTGTCAATTTCTTTTCAAAATACCCCCTATTGATACTTTCTTAATAATAATTAAACACAATAATAATTTAATAATACAACAATGTATTTTATAAAGTGAGTAATGCTTGTAACTCATTAACGTCACATACATATAAAGCTCGGAGAAGTCATGTGTGAGGTAGAAGAGGTACGACCAAAAAATAAAGAATCAACGTAACTGGATGTCATTTTAAATTTTAAGTAAGGACATTTAAGAAAAATAAATATGATTAACTAATTTAACTACCATTCTTAATTTCTTTAAAATTAAATAAATATATCCTATAATTAGGATATAAGGAAGTATAAATGAAGTACATAGTAAGGCTCTATTCTTTATAGCTAGCATATGAATTACACACAATTTTTAAAATAAGTTGCAGCTCTGATTATGAATTGTGAATGTTAGGTCTTGCTATAAAATCAGTATTTTGATGGTGATGACTTTAAGTCTTTAACTTATGAGACGCCATTTTTATTTATTAAACATGATTATTTGTTGTGAGGCTTTTATCCACACTAATGTAATGAATAAATTATGATCTGAATGGTTAATTGTTATTCACGTCAATATAATGTAACTAACATTAACATGATAGGCAAACAGTTTTTCTAGCAAAAAAAAAAAGAAAGAAACGACAGGCGAACAGAGTTTAATTTAATCATTACCCCCTAACCAAACACGCCCTTTAGTAATTACGAATTACGAATACTAATACTAATAAATAAAAATAATCTCCACTCTATGTAGGGCGAACGGAAAAACGAGGTGAGGTTTCAAAAAGCAAAGGAGCGCGTCAAGGGACGCCTTTGGCTTTCACATCAGTATCAAGTAAAGAAGCACTGAATTCTTCTGCTCACAACCGATTAATCATGGAAGTTCCGAAGGATCAAATCGCTACCCTTCTCGAGAATGGCCTCCACGACTCTGCTCAAATGCTCGTAATTTCCAATTCCGCATCTGAAATTGTGTTTTGAACTAAAGAATCGTTGCTTTTCATTTCGGTGATAGACTAATACTCAAGTTGCATCTGGACAGGGTTGTTTTCTTGTTTCGTCACCCACTGTTAATGCTGAAACCAACCTACACCTCAAAGCCGAGAGCCAGGTCTTTGGAAATTTCAATTTCTACATATTTTCCTTTCTGTTTATTTCGTTTTCATTGCATTGCGCTGAAATTTCCCCTCCCCAAAGAGTTTGTTGAAGTTGGTACTTTTCTTCTTTTGCAGGCGCTTCTTGGTGATACGTTTTTCCGTGAAAGGGAGTATCGCAGAGCCATTGTAAGTGATCCCTCTCACCTAAAATGTGTTATGTGTATTTGAGGATTGAAGTCTTTTTAATCTCTTTCGTTGATAAGCAGCACAACTACAAGCAAGCTTTGCAATACTACAAGATGATTCCCAAACAAAACACTCCCTCATCCCGGAGTTCACTGTCATCAAACAGGTCTTCCTCTCCAAATTCTTACATTGTATCAGCAATCAATGAAAATGAGGTGGAGTAATTTACGTCCCTTTGTTTATAGTTGATCTTTGTTGGAGCGCATTTGTAAAAACTTTAAAAATATCGCATGTTCAAATTGTTCCCCCTCTTTTTTACCGATGTAACAGGTGAAGTTCAAAATTGCGTCATGCCACTATTCTCTGAATGAAAATAAGGCAGCTCTTGTCGAGGTTTGTATTTTCTCTTCCTATCTTCCATTATATTTGGGGAGATTCAAGATGACCATGAAATTCTATAAATGGTTTTGCTTTGTATATTTGCTCACTTGTAAGGCTCATTTTATGATGGGAAAGATGTTATGCCATTATGAGTTATAATTTTTAATAAATTCTTATTTTGTTACCATTTCATTCATATTTCACTAATTATTTGTCACGTGCACATTACAGATGGAAGGAATTCCAAGTAAAGCCAGAAATTTGCAGATGAATTTATTATTGGCAAAGCTTTATCGAAATTCTAGACATAATCGAGCTGCTGTTGCAATTTACAAAGAATGTCTAAGGTTTGTCAAGTGAAATTCTATAAATTAAATTGATTGGTGGTCTAATTTGTTGGCAGTATTAAATACATCATGAACTAATGGAACTGACATGTAATTTCTTAGTTCTTCCTACTTGCGCATGATTTTTTTAATAAATATGGTATGATATTATTGGCTTTTAAAATCAAACTTCTTGATGGATTTCTTTCTGACAGACATAGTCCTTTCATAATTGAGGCTATCACAGCTTTAGCAGAACTGGGATCGACAGCAAAGGATATTATTTCATTGTTTCCTCAGGTTTGTTGATAAAATCAGGAATGTAGCTTGGCCCCACAGGGAGCTATCTTTACAAGTGTAGTGTTTATCCTATATTGCCTAGGAAGGAGATGGGGAAGATATAAGACATAAGACCCTGGTGTAATGAAAGTATTTCTTTATTTTGTTTTGAGGAATTTTGGCTTCCTTTTATTCCACCAAGTTTTCTTGGTGGAAAGAGAATAAAATAAGCTGAAAATATAAGTTTGAGAATGTTTTGAATCCTTTTTATTTTCTATTTCGGTGGTGCTTTATATCATCAGTGGGGTATTTTTCCTGCTTCATGCCTCATTCAGCTTTATGGATTTGTTAATTTTGTCCCATCTTTATGTACTAACAGGACTACTTTTTTCATCTGTTTTTGGATTTTTTTTTCCAATTAATTATTTGTGAATTCAAATGTAGTCATAAAATAACGGACTTTTACATCATTTGCATTATCAAAGTTATTCTGCTCTTAAAAAAATCAACCTTTTACATCATGATCTAGTTAAGTCGATAATTTGCCTTTTCTTCCCCCATGTTTTGGCCGGCACTCACCTGCTGCATTGCTGTCTGCTTCCAATTAATAACTTAGTAATATACTGCATTTCCCCCTTATGAATATGAAGTTATAAATTTATTCTCTTCCCTCAATGTAACCATCTCTTCCAAATATTCATGCTAGTCAATCTGATCAAAGAGAGCAGCACGGAAAGTAATTTGTATCATTTGAGTTACTAGTTGGTGAGCATTCTGAAATGATCCGTCCCTTCAAAATATCTCAATGACGTTGTAAAGTTCATTGTTTATAATTTCTTGAATGTATCAATAGCTTGTATCATATTAGCATCTATCTGTTGTCTTGGTCCACCTTATTTGTTTTAATAGATAAATTATAGTTCAAATATTCTCCATTGTTGTAATGTAATTGATGCCTAACCATTTGATGTCAGAATCCAAATAGAAGTGGGAGAGCTCAATATGATCATTTTGAATCATGTCGCTGGCTTCAAGTAAGTTGTACATAAGATAGTAAAAATTTGTCGTTGCCATTTTACACCTAATTAAACATTGCCACTTAGAAATATTTTTTTTAAGTTTTTCTATCATTTATTTTTCAAGTCCTCTACATAAATCCTAATTTGCATAGTTAATACATTTCATGAAATCCTCCAGAAGTACCTCTAGCTGAATTCATACAGACAGAATTAATAAAGATCAATGTTTATGGTAATATTTTGGTGGTTAAACTATATATCTAGAATGTATTGAGCTGATCACGTTGATCTCACAAACAGCACATCAGGATGAACAAACAACACTAGCACAGAGATCACAAATCAGCTACAGCAACACAGCTCTCAAAACACAACTCAGCAGTATAGAAAGTTGAGAAAATTAAACCCACCATTTCTCCATTAACTTTCAAACCCGCCCCACCCACACACAAAATAAAAAAAAAACAAAAAAACAAAATGGGAATGTGAACCTATATAACAGTGTTATTGTCTAATGATAATGAACGACCATAAAAATAGGCTAATAAAACAAAATTATAGTTTGATGGTGCACCTTTGTTTTTTTCTTAAATGCAACTTCATCTGTAAATCTGATATAGAGTTTCCTCTTTTCTTGTAGCGCTATGTTGAGGCTCAGTGTTGCATGGCTTCAAATTACTACAGAGGTGAGTTATTATATTTTATACGGAGTCTCATAATTCCATGCTTTTTTACCCAAGAAGCTACAAGGATCTAACAATTGGTGAAATTTGTGTGATCTAAGGGTATAATGGGTTTGCTTGCACATAGAGATTACACCAATTATTGTATAATCTGCCACCACCATTTGTTCTTTGTCAATATCAATGTAAATGCTGTCTTTTCTTCCTAATAAGCTTTGTCGACTTAATTATTATTTATGCTACTGACTGAACAAAATCTGAATCGAAGAAAGATGGTGTCATTTAAATTTGTTTGTACTATTTTCTGAGATATGTGTTTGATAAACAGTTTTATTGCTTCTCGATGTTGGCAGGTGGCTTGGAGCTCTTTGAGGATCTCTTGCAACGTTTCCCTAATAATATACACTTGCTACTTGAGATTGCAAAGGTTCTAAATGCTACACTAGGTTAAAGCCTATTAAAAATTCCTAAAAGTTATGGCTGTTGCTTCATGTGCATTGGCAGCTTAATTGCAAATATCCGTCTTATTTTGTGATGATTTTTTTTTTTACTTGTTAAGCTGACAAGTGGAATTACTTTATATAATAATATATGCAGACTGATAGAGCCCAGGCCAAAATGATGAAAAGATAATAGTGACTTTATATAAATATCAGAAATAGGGAGAGTTATAGCAGAATTACACCTACACTCACTGAAAAATAAGCTATTGAAATCACTCAAACACTAAATAAATGATGAAGGAAGATGAACTTTCTCCACCCCCAACCTGGTATTCGAGAGACCAAGGCTCTCCCTCACCAAACTCACTGATTGTCCGCCTCCTTACACTAAACCTCTCTGCACAAATACATACATCACAGCCCTCGTTCTCTCTCTCTGATAGGCACCCAAGCACCTTGGATAACCACACCCCAAAAGCTAGATGTTGAGGTGGAAGAGCCAAGGCATTTAAGTACCCCATCAAACAACCCATACTACTCGATGTGGGACTTTGGCAGCCCATACTATCTTGGTCCCCATCAATACACTCTCTCTGGAAAGCTGACGTCTTGGCGGCTCCACTTTACGGCACTTCACTCAGCCACTTGCTGGTCAGCCCCTCCGGTTAGAACCCTTCATAGGTAGCCCTTTCCGGTCCGCCAGCCATCGGCTCTGATACCAAATGATAGGCACCCAAGCACCTTGGAGAACAACACCCTAAAAGCTAGCTGTTGAGGTGGGAGAGCCAAGGCACTTAAGTACCCCCATCAAACAGCCCATACTACTCGATGTGGGACTTTGGCAGCCCATACTATCTTGGTCCCTATCACTCTCTCTGTCACTCACATGCTTCACACACCACATTTAGGCTTGGCCTATTAGATGTGGACCCACTAGCTACGGGCCCATCATTACCTGGCCCTTCAAGCTTCACCTTGTCCTCAAGGTGAGGAATAGAAACTGAGACTGGTGGTTTCTCTTCAATGCATTCTCGTTTTAGGCTCATCCAAAAATCCAAAGTGATCTAACCTCATCACAACAAGAATGATATGAACATTAGCATGCAGTTTCCTCCCATTCCAATAATACTTCAAAACCATGGCTGCCAATACTCCCATAATGATGAAGTCAAAGGAAATAAGCATGTAAATGCTAAATACCCCACAACAACTATTAGCTATCAATAGCTTTAGGACTTCAACCTTTACAAGGATTACTAAACCCCAACCTGCTGTAGGCATAAATATTACCTTTTCTTTGTTGAGCTTCATATGAGGCTTGTTAGCTGTAGTGATAACTTCTAAGGAAGCATCAACAGAATAACCCAAACAAATTAGGCTAGCATAGTGATTGTTGAGAGGGTAAGTATAAAAAGGATTGCCAAATTGTCCCCACCAGTAAACTGCAAGATTTGCAACATAATAATCAAGGCTCATCAAATCCTTGAGATAAATGTTTTGCTCAAAACAAAACAAACCTTTTTGGTACTCCCTCTCATAAACTTGCCTACAAATAGGATTATGTTTAAGTTGCAAAAATACTGGCTGTCTAAATCCTTCACGTGGAGGTTTTTGCCTTGCCTTCATATGGTGTGGCTCAAAATCACAAGAAAGTTTAGACAAAGCCGATTCAACAATCAAGTGGTAGTCACTTGCACCCTCATGATCGAAACTTTAAACAATGGAATAACGGGGGAATGAACTTTCAAAATTCTCAAATCTTCTAATTGCCTCGGCATTAAACAAATGGGGAAATGCCCAATCCAATTCAACACCAAGGCCAATCTAGAAGAGACCCACAGCATATATTGAACCTTTTTTCCTTCAAACCCATTGTCTTCTTTGGCTGTAAGATTAATTGAAACAGTCTTTCAAGCACCCAAAAATTGTAGGAAGCAACTCTTATCTCATTTAGGCTGATAGACAGTTCAAAAACACAGTCAGGTGCTGCAGAAATTTTGTGCAGAAAAATCACGTGCTTCTCACCTACATTCCTTTCCTCTTTCATTTGTGTGCCAAAATCAGATGAGGAAGGAAACAAACCTATCTTGCTTAACCAGTCCCGAAAAATCATTTCCACTGTACCCAAGCATTGGAATGCAACAAACATCCCTGCTTCAACAATTTTCGAACACATGAACAAAGAGACCAGACACGCAGAGGCTCCTTCCATAACAAAACAAAAGTCTCCTGGTTGATGCAATGTGCATATGAACAGCAACCCACTCTCTTTGTAGAAATTGGAGAGCTTTGTGGGGCTTGGTGGAGTAGTTTGACTCAGAAATAATCAGCATCTTGTCTCTCTCTTACATAGTGTTGCTAAGAAGATCAAAGACTCCTCCTCCGTTAATGAACGCTGCTTTTTGACGTAACTTTGGGGCTCCACACGCTGGGTACGGTTAAAAATAAAATAACTAGGGTGAATTAGTTTTTGGGCCCAATTACTTCTATTGCCAGGTACTATTAAATAAGGCCCAATTTGTTTTAACCCCCAATGGCATTTAGGGCTTCTGCCCTATCAGATCTTTGACCCGTTTCAAGATCCAAGCAGACTCCTTTCTACACTCATCCTTGCCGTCAGCTTCTTTAGCCTTAACCCTGTCTCAAGACCGCTTATCATATCACCGGTGCTTTGCCTAAGTCTTGTCAACATCACAGCTACAATTCCTCTTCTTAATCGCTCGTGCTGTCACCTTACCTTCAGCTTTCATCTCTTCCTTCCTGAATGTTGCTTTCTCTAGGCTTACAAAACCAACCCTTCTAGCCTCAAAGGACCGTAGTGATGTTAGAAGCTGCAACCCCAATTTTTCTTCATTCTTCTCTTCCTCTTCAACCTTCTGGAATCTCCATTCTTCTCTCACTGTCTCTGGCTCGATCGGCATCTTCTCAACTCTTTTCTTACCTACTACAACATCTTCCTTCTCTTTCTTTACCTCTGATTTCTCCTCTGCTTCAACCGACCTACTCTCTGTGTTTTCTTTTATCAATTATTCTGTCTTTACCTCTTCTTTCCCATCCACTTTCTCTTGCATTCTCGCATATAATGCTTTTGCTGACGTATTTTCTACACTTTCTTGTATTAACTCTTGTTTGGCAGAGAACGTATGGTGAAATCGTTTTATGACCTCCCATTTGAACTCACTCCAACTTGTATGGTTGCTTTGGTTTCAAACCAAATGCACCAGTTCATAACTTTTCTCACCAGACATGCCACGTCAACCTCTAGTTTCTCTTCCTCTACTATAGAGTTGTCAAGAAAATACTTTTCCACACAAAGGAGCCACCCAAAGGGATCTTCTCTATCAAACTTGGTAGTGTTCTGTATCACTTTTCATTTTTCTCCACTATTCCTACTTAGAGCCCCTTGGATCTTGACTGCTCTGATACCAAATTGATAGATCCCAGGCCAAAATGATGAGAAGATAACAGTGACTATATATAAATATCAGAAATAGGGAGAGTTACAGCAGAATTACACCTACACTCACTGAAAAATAAGCTATTGAAATCACTCAAATACTAAATAAATGATGAAGGAAGATGAACCTTCTCCACCCCCACCCTGGTATTTGAGAGACCAGGTGATGTGGAAGTGTAAAAGAATAGACAAAAAAGAGAGGGAGGAGAGAGGGAAACGAGAGGGGAGAGGAAGAAGGAGAGAAGAAACAGAGGAAGGAGAGACTAAAACTAGGAATTCTTATTACTAACAACTCAGATAATCCACCCTTCATAACAGGCTTAAGGGGGTATTTATATATCCCGCCTCTCATTATTCCAACAACTACCTACAACAGCCGTTAACTAACTACCTAACTCAGTAACTAACTAACTACCCTAACCCTCATTTAATATTTTCTATGATTTACATATCACCCGGGCTCTCCCTCACCAAGCTCTCTGATTGTCCAACTCCTTACACTAAACCTCTTTGCACAAATACATACATCACAGCCCTTGTTCTCTCTCTCTCTCTCTCTCATAGAGGCTTCACACACCACATTTAGGCTTGGCCCATTAGATGTGGACCCACTGGCTATGGGCCCATCACAGACACTTTTAGATTTTTCATAATCTTGTTCTAGATGGTCTAATTCCTAATTTCTTTAGACTGTTGGTTGCATGATCAGCTTATTTTTCTACTTGTTTCTCGGGAAGCTCGTCTAGATATGTCTATAGATTTGAGCCTTTTTGCAAGTTGTCTAACTGCTAGCGACAGTATATTCCCCTTATTGTTTCTCGTGTACATATAGTTCCTTGAATTGACCGCATGGCATTCTGTTGTGAATTTTGATGTATGCTGTAAACTTGCAAGTGAAGGTTGAAGCTATCATTGGGAAGAATGAGGAAGCCATTATGAATTTTGAGAAGGTGTGTGAAGTTGTTCATGATGTTGTTAAAACATCATTATTGAACTTTCTCTTACCAACATTCGCTATATACACATTCAGTGCTCATAGAATTTGGTGATAACAGGCTCGGTCAATTGATCCATACATTATAACATACATGGATGAGTATGCAATGCTTTTAAAGTTAAAGTCTGATCATTCAAAGCTGAACAAGTTAGTGCATGATTTATTAAATATTGATCCTGCAAGACCAGAGGTTTTTGTAGCTCTATCTGTTCTATGGGAAAGGAAAGACGAGATAAGAGCACTGTCTTATGCCGAGCAGGTTATAATTTATTTTTAATTATTTTTTTAAGCGGGGTGGACTGAATTCTATTATTATAGTGTTGATATTGATTACAATATGAGTGATTGTTTTGCAGAGTATTCGAATCAATGAAAGGCACATACCAGGATATATAATGAAGGTATGAATATAACCATTGTATTGGATGAAATGTGGGTCTATCTGATTAATATGTGTTTGTAGCAGCTCTTTACATTATTCTGCAACTTGATCTGACATGTTTAATTTATTCAGGGAAATTTATTATTGACAATGAAACGGCCAGACGCAGCTGTGGTTGCCTTTAGGGGTGCTCAAGAATTGAGACCTGACATTCGCTCATATCAAGGTTTATTTTATTATCCAAACATTAATAGTTGCATGATCTGTATCTTGTATCTGCAAGAGAATCTAAATCCTAAACTTACTAATTCTGTCATGAATCTAAATTTTCAGGTTTGGTTCATACTTATTTGGCTCTTTCTAAAATTAAAGAGGCTTTATATGCTTCAAGAGAAGCAATGAAAGCAATGCCACAATCTGCAAAGGCCTTAAAACTGGTTGGTGATGTACATGCGAGTAATTCTAGTGGCAGAGAAAAGGTAAACATGAAGTATCTGCAGAATACTTTTGTTTGTAAAGTTTTCTAAGTGTTAAATATAATGCATACTTTTTTTAACAAAACATAAAATGCATACTTCATAAAGGCAAAAAAGTTCTATGAGTCGGCATTGAGGCTGGAACCTGGTTACTTGGGAGCAGCCCTAGCTTTAGCTGAGCTCCACGTTATTGAAGGCCGGAATGTAGATGCCGTGTCTCTACTTGAGCGGTATCTGGTAGACTGGGCTGATGACTCTCTTCATGTAAAACTGGCCCAAGTTTTTGCTGCTACTAACACACTGCAGGACGCTTTGTTACATTATCAGGCTGCGTTAAGGTTTATCTCTCTCTGTCTCAATGTCTGCACCATTTTTTGCCTTTTTTCTTGCAAGTCATGTAGAGTAAATTGTATTGACTTCTTTTTATTTCAGGAGTATGATACCCACCACCTGGTATTTGATATATTGAAAGAACCTCACTATTTGCTTCTGCCAGTGTAGTTATTAGCTTTGTGCACTAGACACATTCTTTTCAGAGTATAAAACCATTATCTCCTCATTTTCCAAAGGCGTCGGTATTTTTTCTTGCATTATTTATAGACAAAAAATAATGCAAGCGTTGATTTGCATTACTAATTAGTTTAGGATACTCGATGTAACCAGAAAATTAATTTAGGATGTTGGATGCTATTTCACCCTAAAAAATATAGATAGGAAGCTGCCCCAGTGGGTAAAGCAATTTGTTCCTTAAACTCCATACAAGTCACAGGAGGCCCACATTTCTTTATTCTATATTCTGACTTTTTGACATGTTTTTCAAGGGTAATGGAATAAAAATGATAAACAATGTTAGTCAAAATTTTTATGAAAGCATTGTGGGGCAATGGCGTGTCTATAAATAGGTTCAGGAATAAGTTTGCCTTGCAGGAATTGGTGTTATAATAATGTGCTCATGAATTTATTCTCCTTCTAACTATTAGCAAACATTGCAGGTTGAACCCACAGAATGAAGCAGCAAAACGAGGGTTAGAGCGTTTAGAGAAGCAGATGAAGGTTTGCTCTTTATCATCAATCACTAACAGACTAACTACCTCTCTCATTGTTCTCATATTCATGTACTTTTAACATTCTGGGTAATGTCAGGGAGTTGATCCAGATGCACCTGAAGAAGATGATGACAATGATGTCGAAGATGCTGATGGAGACCAAGAAGAAGCTGAACTCTTATGAGTATTGGTGTCAAAATAATGTCCAATAATATGAATTGTGCAGTCCTCCTGATGGTGGTTTATTGTGGCTATGACATTAGCAGTAGAGTGAAAATTCCCACGGTGGCCAATAAGCTCTTTTTATGTCTTTGTGCAGCAAGAGTTCACATCAGGAAACAATGATTGCCATCACTGCCAATTGGGCCACCTGAACCTCATGGTCACATTATGAATTTGAAATGAGGGCCGTGGCAGATGAAATTCCTTGTCCAGAAGGAATCAGACTCGGGAGGAGGATCAAGTTCCAACTGGGCGGGCCTTAGATGACTCTTGGCTGGTAGCTTTTGCAATCTCCATTGTACATTTTCTTTGTTCATGCTTGTAAGAGCTCTTCACTTCTTGCATTTGTGAAGTTCACTTGCAAAACATCTGTCCTTGCTCATGCTTCCGGCTTGGCCTAATGGTTATGTTAAGGATGTCTGTTTTAAGAGGTGGGAGGTTATTTGCTAATCTATTTAATGGGTGTACTATTCTCTAGATCTCGCTTTGACTGGTGTTGAAAGTTACTTCATTTTTATAATACTCCCTCCAATCATTTTTATTAGCAACTCTCTCTTTGGGGTTAGTCCTTAATATGAGCAACTTTTGTTGTGTCTCAAAATTTAAACTATTTTTTCCTTTTATACCCTTATTAAATGCATATCTTTATATTAATTATCTTCCACTCATCATTAATTTTCTTTCATTTAACCATATATTTTCCATTCTCTTTTATACTTTATACTCATCCTCTCATATTTTTACTCATTATCTCTTTTGTATTCTTTTTATAAATAGGGGCATATTTGAAAGGAACATGACATTTTTGACACATTTATTATTTTTAACTAATCTTAACTGTCAGTTTGTTTTGCACATTCAAGAAAAAAATTGCTTATAAAAAGGATAGGAAGGAGTATATGTTTTAATCAAATTTAAAATTATTTGTTCCTATTTGTATTCACCATTGCCTTCTATATTTCATTTTTTTAAAAATGCGATACTAGTATTTTGAAAATATTCAACTAAATTTTAGTTGTGCCATACTAATAATATCTCTTATTGCTTATTTTTTGTCAAAGAAATCAAATTTTAAAACTATTAAAACTTTAAATATTAATTTTTTAACATAATAAACGGTTAATATAGTTTTATGAAACATTTTACGCAAAAAATTAATTCTCTAATAATTTTTTTTAAAAAAAATTACATGTAAATGATATGAAGGTCAACAAAATTTTCAAATAAATAAGATATTAAGTCTAATTTAATTAAATGTCAAAAGAAGTTACCATAATTCACTCATTTATTTTCTAGAAAATCTAGTTGCATCGGATGGTGTGTTACCATCTCTGTCATCAACAAAATTCTTTTATAGATAAGAATGAAATTCATTGCCTTTCTGATGTCACTGATAAAGCCTTATTTTACTACTTCAAATATGTACAAAAAAGTTGAACTTTCTTACAATTTCTGAAGTTCATTGACATCTTTTGACAACTTAAAGACACTTCACTACACATGAAAAGGCTTCCTAGGGGTCGGTGCTCTATTTTCCATTGATTGCAATCTCTGCTTGAGATGAAAAACTTCAACCTGCAAGGCAAACAAGAAGTGGCATCTTGATCAGGGAAGAAAGCACATGAATAGTCATATCAATTATGCAAACTGAATGAACATGATAGTCCTTTGTCAATTAAAGTTAAAAGGAGATTTTAAGCTTGATTTTTTTCCCCTTTTCCCGGATACAAACTCATATATTCACCAAACCAATCACAGAACAAACACACAATCTTCAAATAATTCTCCATTTTCCATCACATATACTAAACCTGTAATTGGAATGCCCTGGCTCTTTCCCCAGCAAGAACTCCTCTTGTTGAATGCAACTCCTGCAGCAATTTTTTGAATCAGCCAATAGTAACTTGTTTGTATCAAGCGTGCAAATTGAGGTCAAATGATGCAGCATATATATACCTTCTGGGTATCATCCAAAACGGCCTTGAGGAAAGCCACATCATGTTCAAGCCTTACATTATCAGAATGGACAATGTTTGATAGGCTATTAGCCTCTTCTTGGGCTAAATCTACAGTAGCTAGTTTCTCCCTAAGCAATTCCATCTCCTTCGCTGTGTCGGCCAATTTTTTCTCCATCTCCAGCCTACTTTTAAGAACAGATGCTAAGCTTTTCTCTGCAGCTTCTCGGCTTGCCAGTGTAGCTGCCAATTGTCCCTCAAGGATCCCATTTTTCCTTATGAGAGTAGCCACTTTAGTTTCATAGTAATGATAGATATTTGAAGTGGACGATAGCTCTGATTTACTGTTTTCTGAGAATGACACGTCCTCACTTTCTATTACTACATTTCCAAATCCTTGGTTTTGTTGTTGATTTGAAGTTCCAGATACCATCAACAGTGACTCCTCCACACTGATCTTGGCTCCACTCGTGTTCATCTGTTTTCCAGTATCATTTTGATTGGTTCTGTTATCTGTTGCCTGTTACATGAAAGTTTACAAATTTCTTAAACTTTTTATCATAAATGTTGCATCATGCAAATCTAGGGTAAGAATAAGGATTGGAATAACAATAAGTTTTCATGGGCATTATATTATATGGTTCAGACTTCTCACCGTCCAAAAGAATATAATAATAATTTTAACCATGATTAAACTGGCCCATCAAAATGAACCGTAAAAAAAAGTCACACGAAATTCACGAATATAACTAGGCAAACAGATTTGGAGCCACATAATTAAAGTAATACATCACCAAAAATGAGCCATGAAAGAAGTCCCTCAAAATGTCTCAAATATAACTAGGCATAGTGATTTGGAACAACATAACCAAAATCTCAAAGCACTAGTCTAGGGAATATGACACCACAGACTGAGACTGAAAGAAGGGGAAAACTTTGCAAGATATTTATTAGGGGAATGCCCAAGGAGCATCTATTAGGTCGCTTTAAAAAGTATTTAAAGTGAGTCTTCTGGGTGCCAATAAGTGTTGTATATTAAAATGATTATGAATGAAATTGAGACTTCTCTCCGTCTTCTTACCTGACGGAAACAACCATCCACTTCTGTAGTCTTTTCTATCCTGATATCTGTGTTGTAATCTTCTTCATTATCAAATTGCCTCCGAAGAGACCCATTACAAGAGAGAGGATTGGTATCTGCAAGTAGAGACTCTGACAGAGATTTCCGTCCAGAACCATGTTCTATAACAGAAGCTAGATTTTGTCTAGAAATGGAGTTAATTAATCGAGGCGAAGAATCGTTAGGTTGAGTGGTCAATGCAGCAGTTGATGAATGCTTGTCTGATATTATAGAACCTAGACCTTTAGTGGGAGTGGTCTGTCTTCCAAGGCCTGGTTCATTTTTATCAATTATCAACACTTCCACCTGTTCAAGTTCAAAAGGAAAAAGATTGGAAGTTTTAACAATAACCAACTCATGCCACAACTTTCAAGACTTTTTGCCACACCTGATTTGTTGGCTCCTTTTTGGATCCTCCAAATGCAACAAGAAAGTCCTTTTCCCTATGCTGCACAAGTACCAGGCTAAAACCCTGGCAATGCAAAAGATTTTACAAACATGCTTAGATAATTTAGTTACAAGAAAGCATGTTTTGCCAAGCATGCTTACAGCGAAGGAGGTTAGGTCTCAAAATGACAAAAATGAGTTATACAAGGCATAATATAACATGTGGTTATTAGTAAGGAACTACAGGTTCTAGCATTTGAACAGTTTAAAAAGCTTATTAGATTATAGAATCAATAAAATTTCATTTTGAGAAATCAGAAAAGCCAGGGATTTCATCGACAAGATTAAAAACATCCAATCAAGGCCCAGTCTTCATCACTAGTCCAGGTGTGGCTTCTAAAATGAAGAACTATTTTCCAACTCGTTGGCACAAAAGTTTTAATTGCAGAAGGCTAAATGGACCACATTGAAGAAAATAGCTTTTAATTCATTACAGTAAATGATGAAACAGGAAATAACTCACCTTGTTAGCAGTGATTGAAGACTGAGGTGATGTGTTTGCCACAGACCATTCACCTTTTAGAATATCAAATATTAGAGTCTCTGTATGTCCTATAAAATGAAGCAAGGAACTGAGATTGTTCTTTCCAAAGAATGAAATTTTTGAAGTGTTTATTGAACAGGAAGTAAACATACTCTTTTTCTTACTTCCACCCCCTGTAATGTACCATTTAGTACCACAAAGAACATCGCAGCAACCAGCCCTAGGTGTAGGATTGAATCCTCGTATCTTCATTCTTGACCATGCCATCTGAGGAACAGATCCTTTCATCAAATTGTGTAGTCAATGAAGATTTGAATTATTCCAATGAGAAACTAATCAGTTTCACCACATGAAATTACAGTAAGGACTTAGTAAAACCAAAAGCTTATGCACCGTTTCAAAGTCAAGCGAGTATAAATCATTTAAGGTCCTGGATTTTGATGCTCCTCCAAATATAAAAAGAATCTTATCATCATAAAGTGCTGCCACGTGGTTTGATCTTGGAGAAGGTCCTGTCCCCCTAAAAACAATGAAATGATTCAGTAGGGACGAGGAAAACTTAAATCCAAAATTTCACAAGCATGTTAACATTTATAACATTTAATTTTCATTAGATAGCCACATCAGAGTTCAGTCTTTTCAATATTTCATCTACTTACGTGCAGTGAAGCGGTAGCCATGTTAGAGACTTGGGATCAAACATATGCAGGTCATTCAGTTTCCTCCTTTTGGCATCTTCACCACCAAACAATATCAACACTGAGCTTGCCCTAAGAACAGTGTGCCCACTGCGAGCAACCTATAAGTGGAACAAAATATTTGGTCATTACAGCCTAATTCTATTATATAGAGCCCTGTGCGCCAACTTCAACATAGGAGCTTTAATTGAAGAAAACAAAGGGAAAAAAATTAGTTTTGTCGGTGCGTCATTACAGATTTTAACCCTAAACTCTTTCTGTTCAGATGTCTGTGCTAATGACTTCCTGACATTGGACCTTATCAGATGTAATATAAGAATTGCACCCTTGACATAGATTATTGACATCATGTATTAATATACTGGAGCAAATCATGTAATCCAGAAGCACACTCCCCATAAGCTGGATCATTATAAAAGATAATGCCTCGGATCTAGTTATATCAGAAGGATGTTTACACTTTACTGAAGTGTAAGTTCCTACCGGTATGTCTCCTTTTGCTTCAACATGTGACCAGCACTCTGTCTCTGTATCAAATTCCCACACTAAAAAAACAAGAAAAACAATTAAATCAATTTGACAGCATAGACCAGAAAAAGCTATTACATGAGTGAAGGGCATGCAGATGAACCTGAAATTCTGTCACTTCCTGGTTCTGTTTTCCCACCAATCAGGAGCACCTTTTTCCCCCAGGAAACCTGTTGAGGCCAAGATTTTACAAGTACAAAATTAGCAACCCTAAGAAATGTATGCATTTCTAATATGTAGCTCAATAATTTGGTATTGGCCCCTCAATTCTTTTTATTTAACTTCTGGACCTAGCTTCATGTGATCTTGGCAGTCATGCACAAACAGGATTGCTAAGACAGAGATAGGACATAACAACCCACGTAAACCAGTAGGCTGAATTTCTTATGCTAATAGGATATATTGTAGTACCAAGCTGTGACCCTTGCATGCTGGAATCTTTAGTGGTAGACTACTAGGGGACAAGTAAAGCTTTGATGATGCTGTGGTCCAGGAAAATCTATCGAAACTTAGTACCTGTATCACAGAGAAAAGCATCCAAATCAAAGTTTACAAGATGAATAACAAAATAAACAGTTAATATTAATTGTTATTCTCAGTTCAAGATAAAAACCACAATCTGTTGATCATGATAAACAATAACTTCAAGATAAATAGCTAATACTAATCAAGCAAAGGCTCTTAAATGTTTGCCATCAAGTTTTCAAACAAAAACATGACTTGTGAAGGTAAGCTTTCAAGACCCAATTGATTGGTGCTGAACAGTACCAAAAAAATATCCACAAGTAAGGTGTTTATAGGAGTACTTGTTACTTGTTAGCCACCACTTGAAAACTATACTTATGTTTTCTCCATCCAAGAAATGTTTTCTCACCTGCACGTCATCCAACAATCCATTTCCAGATTCACCACCAACCACTATCATCTTATTCCCAATGACAGCTGCTGCATGCTGTTCATAAGAAATAACAACTCATACTTTTACCATCACTGCTATTCTGGGAGAATTTTTACACTACTACTCTAGGCAAAAGAACCCGGGAACAAAAATAAAATGGAATAGAAGTCGTGAAGTTATCTACATTGGATCTAGGAGTGGGCTTATCCCCTGCAATTGACAACACCATCCAATTTTCCGAGTTTCCTGACGTACAAGTACTAATCTCAGGCACAGCAGATGAAAGTTGGTCATCATGTTCATCACCATGACCATCTGTCCCAGAAACTCCTTCAGCCTGAAAAAGACACAGAATTTCGTGAGCAGTAGCCCTAAGAAGCACCACTATACGAGATTTAATACAACAGAGACAATGCGAAACAACGATATACAGTGTTTAAATGCAATTTTAAGTGTTGCCTCCTCTTTAATTGAGTCTCAAATATATTGTATATCGATGATTGCTTTTTCCCTACAGTACTGCATTGGTGCTTTATCAGCGCGCATAATGGAGTAAACCTGCAAGGAATGAGAACGTGAAGCTTACATTGGAGTTGCCGTTTCGCTTGGGCTGCCTTATAGGACTTCTAGTACCTTGAGGGGTGTCCGAAAGCTGGACCTTTAATCTGAGGCAACAATATAATGGGAAAAAACAAAAATATAAGTTATATAACCTCACCAACTTACTATGCTTTCGTCTCAGTTTCAGATTTGTGTACAATAAGAAAATCTAATAGCTGAGATGTATCTTTCAATTGCGCAAACGGAAACGGAGTTTAAAATGCAAAGAAAATGGAAAGGAATGATTGACCTCCCAAGTTTCATACGCCGACGAGAGAACCCAAACATCTTCGAGAATCAGCCAAACACTTGAGTGAACAAGAAACAAAATGAGGGGCCAAAAAAAAAAAAGCCCTAATAATGAAACTCCACAAAGGCAATCCACGTTATCCTGGAAGAGTTTATTATGATTGGAAAAAAGCAAAAATGATGAAGCAAACGTAAAGTAGACAAGGTGCGAAAAAGGAAATAATGTCTGAAAATGTGTGGAGAAAGCTGTTACCTGGAACAGCACTGAATCCCAGAAAAAGAGAAACAACGACGATACACTCGCTTGATTGCAGAAAAAGCTGACGAAAAATAAAAAAGGTGGAATTAAACGACGCCGAACCGAAGGCCTGGGAAAGAAACGGGTGTGGCACATGAAAATCAAAATCCTCACTTTACGATGAGTTATTACTTATTATTGGCATGAGCTGGTAGCAGTAAAACAGAGAGAGAAAGAGACAAAACATACACAACATAGTACAAGCACGAGGAGAGGAAGCTCACGTTAGCGCTTAACAGAAGTTGTCTTGTTGTGGAGTTGTGTGGGGGTGGGGTCATTGCAAGGATGCAGTGATTGATTATTATAGATTGCGCGGGGAAGTTGGAAAACACAAAGGAAACGACCGTTAGGATTAAATTAATAAACACTAAAAGCAAAGCGCACCATTTTATGGACATAACTGTCTTATTTTAATGCCGTGTCTTGTGATCTAATAACACTAAATATATTTTTTAAGTGTTCCTTATTGAATCACTATTAAATACTAAATATAAGTATCTTTTTTAGTAGATATTTAAATCTTTATTCTTTAAGGTTGTGAGAATCTAACCCCTTCTATTAAATTTAACCTTATTAATACTTTTATGTGATATTTTATACTTAAGATATAGTGTTAGGGGAGGGCAATGGCCCTTATTTCTTTGGCCTTGATCGATCATTTGTTGGTGATGACCAGGGCAGCATGGGCCCATCGGGCAGAAGACTTGAGCAATGAGACAAGGATCGAATCTCTGGTCTGGTCCTACGATGCGATTGTTATATACTCCTGATTTTTTTTATTATGTAAAATGAATTGACAGTTAAAAATAATAAACATATCAAAAATGTCATATTTTTGTCATATAAATCCCTATTTATGAAAAGAGTATAGGAGAGAGAATAGATAAGAAATATGAGAAATAATGAGTTTAAGATATGAAAGAGAATGAGTATTTAATAAGGGTAAAATAAGAAAAAGAAGCTTACATTTTCAAACAAAAAGTGAAAGTTAAATATAAAAGGGACCAGCTCTATGAGAGAGAAAATTACTTATAAATAAGACCGGAGGGAGTACATATAAGAAGGCAATTTTATTTCGGAAGTTTTTAAGGGGGCAATTTTGATTGGAAAATGTAAAAAAAAAACCGATCAATTTTTTAATTTTTACTGTTAGTTGATCGCATATGCTGAGGTGGCGGTTCATATGTCATTTTGTTAAGGTGCAAATTTGAACCGAAAGTTTTAAATATAACTTTGAAAAAAATGAGGTAGATGACACATGAACTTCCAAGGTAAATTTGCATCTTAACAAAAATGACATATGGATTATCACTTCAGCATATTTGATCAATCAACGGTCAAAATTAATTAGAATATCGGCTAGAACAAAATTACCCCCCAAAAAAACTTCCGAGGTAAAGTTGCCCCTAAGTGACAACTTCTAAAACAAAATTGTCACTTAACCTTTATATATATTTAGGACAAAATAGTTATTTTGTTTCACTCCATAGAATCATAGATAATCAATTACTACTATGGTTTTTAATGTTTGACCTAATTGGGAGTTAATCGTAGTTTTAAATATTAGACTTATTTTTTTTATATTTATCAAATTCTTACCTAAATTACCTCTATTGATACTCTCGCTTAAATATGAGAGAGGGGGGAGAACTAAGAAAGCCTATTAAAATATTTTAGGATAAACATATCATATATATTATAATTAACTAAATAATAGAGTAACACTCCTCCTATCTCTAAACACTCGCTTAGTTGCAAACAATAGCAACACTTTTTAAAAAAAAAAACAGAGTGAGAGAGAAGAGTCCATTTTTCGTGAGATACATAAAAAATATCGGGATTTGACAATATCAGATAATAATACAAAGCACATTAGCTCAACGCGAAAGGAACGAACAAAACAACACAAACCCAAACTAAAACTTAAGACCCACCCACACTAAAAATTTGAAATCCAAACATAAAATAAAGGGAAAATACCAGCTAGGTCCTAAGCTACAGGGACTTTTCTGACAGTAATTCCCTTTGAGCAATTACTAAAATAACCCCCACTCAAATTTAAAAAAAAGAGCTTCATTTTAAAAAGAAAACACAGAGGGTTCGAATTGCTGGACGCACGCTTTGCTTCTCGTTCCTCCGTTGTGCCCTGGTTCTCCATCTAGCGTCGATGGCCTTCGACGCCGCGTCGCTGCCGTTCGACTCAGCGTGGGTGAGTTCTCCGTTCCCCAAGCGTGCATCGCAGTCCGCCGGGGAAGCACGCATCGCAGTCCGCCGGCAAAGCAGCCGCTGTTCCTGGGCAGCGCCAGCGTCGGCCAGTGTTGCAGCGACAAAGAATCCGGCGTCCGTCCAACAACGTCAGCCGCATCGCTCCTTCTAACACCCAGCGTCCCTCCATTGCTCCTCCGACGGTCAGTCGTCCGCGCCTTTGATGTGTGGTTTTTTTTTTTTTTTGTGAAATGACACCATTAATCTATTGGGTTGCCACTAGTTTGGGATTGGGGGAAAGTATTGATTCTTGGAATTTTCTTAATATCCGCTAATGTTTCTTAATATCTTATCCCAATTCCAGATAAAGAGAGCTATGTCAAATAGGTTTTAAGAACCTATATTTGATGTTGGTTATATCTCTTCTGAACCAGTTGAAGTAAGTCCTCATTCTCATATAACCTTATTCTTTTTTCTTTGATGTTGCAGACATTGATTTTATTTTTTCGAATGTATAATTTTTTGAAATGAAAAGATGTTTCATCTCTCAATTCACAATCAAATTGGTCGTATACTTCAGCATGTGCAGAGCACAATTATGAGCTTTTCCTCTGAATTATGTCATATAGGTTTTAAGAACAAGACAAACAGACACTGTACATGGATCTAGCATTCACAAAGGTCTATCTGATGTCACCCTCATGCTAAATGACTCAAAGTGAGGAATTGATGCCTTAATTTAATGAAACTACTTTTTGTTTTTATTAAGATGACAAGAACTGCATGTGTTGATATACTTAATTAATTTGTGATAGATGCTGCATATTTTAATAGTCATAACGTCTAAACTTGTAACTACATATGGTTCTGTTGGTAAAATGTTCTCACCATTTTTCTTGTTTTCATGTCAAATTTTTTTTAGTAAGTCTATCATAACAACAGAAGGGATGGTATGTGTTTGTTTGACTGATGATTGATGTTGTTTTCCTATATCTTAGTTTGATATATATTTTTTTGCATAATTATCATAAAATAGTTAGGAAGCGTTCTACGATGCTTCGTACTCAGTTATCTCTCATTTTAGTGAATATGCTTCAACAAAAAAACATAGTTTGGTTGAAATATTTCATTGAGGGTTTTTACGTTTCTTTGAGAAACATGAGCTTCTGTTTTCCCTAAATCCTAATCCTTTCATGACTTAACGAGTTATTATATAAGAAAGCCTCAAGGCCTTTCCTTCCAATTTGGGATGTTAATAAGCTATCTGTACTGATTTATGAACCCCTCCTCGTGGGACAAGAGAGAGACTGATTGTATGTTCTTAAAAGATCTTGTTTTATATTTTCCCTAGACCATTGACCAATTGTTTTTCCAAGTCAGGATGATTGATAGTAGCAACACCTATCAATTATAGTTCTGACACTGCAGTTCTAAGCTTTGTTGGTTATTTTCACCAAGATACTTGCTTCTGATACCCATGGTGGAATCAATGTATGGGATAGAAGAGTGAAAACTCTCCCGTGTCTTGAGCTTGCATCTAGCTCCTCTGGTATGCTTAATAGCATCCAACTAAATGCAGAAAATCAGGTTGAGTGTTGTGTCTTCATTCTATAATGTCATTGAGTTTTTTGTGCTTTTCTCAACTTTGGATGTTAATATTTGATGTCTCTAAAACTTTCCCGACATAGATTGAGTTGAAATAGTTCCAGAAGTAGGCACGTTTATCTCAAGGTTCAAAATTTGTATCACTTATCAAGTCTTGAGAAACTAGTTATTTTGAACTATACACACCCTTTATATAGCCCAACAAAACTAATGCTTAACCATGGCCTTACAAAAATCCAGTTGGTAGCATAGATGATATTGCAGTTATGTATGCTTGATTTTCCCAGGTTCTGATGTCTTGTTCAATTTTTCTCTATATATAATACTTTGAGAAATCATTAACAAGGAGTGTTACCTTGATTCCAGATCATTTTTGGTGCTAGGAAGCATGGTATGGTGTATGTGTGGGATATTCGGGGTGGAAGAACATCTGCTACTTTCCAAAGTCACAAAGAGGTTGTAGCTGAGATTGTGTTACTGCATATAGTTAATTGATATTTATCATATTTAAGACGGGAGAATCAGAAATAAGTGAAGAGCCAAGGACTTTTCAGTGGATGAAGCAAAATAACATACAAGTTTTTCTTAGGTTTATGATTTGTGATGTAATCCACGGTATTGCTCGAAATTAAGTATGTCTTAGCTTCCACTATTTTTATCATTTTAAATTTAACTTTGAGATGAAGACTTGTATGAAACACATAAATGAGTTCTTATAGGGTAATCAAATCGGTCCATCGAAAGGCTTATAAGGTTCTGAATCTCACTGGATATATTGCATCTATTGTGTATTTTGGATGTTAATAAATTATTAGATATAAGCTTGTGACAACTTAATTGCTGTAGAATATACATTTATGCCTTTTTGGTATCAACAACATTATCCCTGTTCTGTGATTTGCAGCACAAGGTGCTTGCCCGATATACTTTTGTTCCTGGGGTCAATTAAGCATTGATTTGTTTGTTAAGACAATTGTGAGATGTATTTTATGATATGTAGCTTTCTAATTCTTATTTACAACTTGTAAGAAAGAAAGTCTTAAAGATATGTTTACAGCACATGTTGCTACGTTGACAACACCTTAAGTTCTTTTTACAAGTGTTTAAGCTACGTTTACAACTACTCCTACCAGTAGAGGTGGGAATGCGGGCTGGGAGTTTAGACGGGGCTGGCTGAAGTAGCCCGCCCCCTTCGCGGGCTGCCGCCAAATTTTTTTTTTTTTAAAATTTCACTCTTTTTTTTAAAAAATCTACCCTCTTTCTTTTTCACCCTCTCATATCACACTTCTTTTTTTTATACATTTATATTATAAAGTCAATTTCATTCTTACTTTTCTTTTTTTTTATCTATTCACATCATAAAACTATATAAACACATATTTTTTAAATTTAATAATAGTAGAATAAATAAATATAATATGAAAATAAGTGTCAAATAAAATATATGGGGAATTAAGTAAACACATGATCAAAGGAAAGAAGATAAAAGATACTAAGAGAGCATTTGAGGAGGAAAAAAAATCAAAAAAAAAAAAAAAAATTTTGCGGGTTGGCGGGCTGGCCCGCCAGCCCGCCCCAACCAGCGGGCTAAACGGGCTGAGCCCGTTTAGCCCGAATCTAAACGGGCCGCCATTTCGGCGGCCCGAACCCGCCTATTTTTGGCGGGCTGGCGGGCCAACCCGCCAGCCCGCCCCGTTTTACCACCTCTACCTACCAGGGACACCAGGGCAGTAGCTTGTGCAACAAGCCACAACATAGACACCACTTTCTTCTATCATCGTTTACAATATGTTCTGCTATATTTACAACATCGTCAGTTATATTAACAACTTAATAAGTGTTATTCCCTGGTGGGGACGCTATAGTGAAGCAAAAGCGAAAACACATAAAAAATAGGCCCTTCTGACCGCGTACGCTGTGGGGACGCTATAGCGAAGCTAAAGCGAAAACACATCAAAAATAGGCCCTTCTGACCACGTACGCTGTGGGTTCGCTAAAGCGAAGCGAAAGCAACACATGTTTACAACACATGTTACTACATTTACAACACCTTTAGCTCTTTTTACAAGTTTTTAAGCTACGTTTATAACCACTCCCCCCAGGGACACCAGGGCAGTAGCTTGTGCAACAAGCCACAACTTAGCCTCCACTTTCTTCTATCACCGTTTACAATATGGTCTGCTATATTTACAACATCTTCAGTTATATTAACAACGTCATAAGCGGCGTTTATAACTTGGGAGAAAGAAAGTGTAAATGATTTATGTTACAACACTTGTTGCTACGTTTACAACACCTTAAGCTCGTTTTACAAGTTCTTAAGCTATGTTTACAACCACTCCCCCCAGGGACACCAGGGCAGTAGCTTGTGCAACAAGCCACAACTTAGCCTCCACTTTCTTCTATCACCGTTTACAATATGGTCTGCTATATTTACAACATCTTTAGTTATATTAACAACGTCATAAGCGGCGTTTACAACTTGGGAGAAAGAAAGTGTAAATGGTTTATGTTACAACACTTGTTGCTTTGTTTACAACACCTTAAGCTCGTTTTACAAGTTCTTAAGCTACGTTTGCACATATTCACGTTGGAAGAAATTACTTTTCTTAGGACAAATAAACTTACACTTCTTGCTCTTCCATTTGACCGTTCATTGCTGGTTCTGTACTGTCATTATCACCATCCTCTTCAATATACACATGACCATATTGTTCATTATATTTGATTAGATGATACACCCCTTCGTCATCTACAAGATCCACAAATGTTGACGTATCAAGGGCAACTTTGAACTTCATTTGCATTTCATTCCTTTCTTTTCCCGTTATGAATGATATGATTCTTCGCAACTCCTCATATGTTGTGCCTTCCTTTACGCATCTTGTTCTTACTAAACCACCAACATATTGCATTTCATCTTCTCCACCATTTAAAAACTTCCCCCCACATGAAAGAAACAAAATAAATTCTTCCCCGAACAACTTCCCATCTTTCATGTCAATCTGCAACACAAACTTCGTATTATCAACTTCCAAAGCAATATTTACAACTTCATACGCACATATTAACAACACATTAACTACATGTTTAATTCCTGCACATATGCTTTTTTTAATAACAACAAACACACTAAACACAAGGCCAAACCTCTATTCTCTTCCCCAAAAATAGACCACAGTTACGATACATATTAACAACTTCCACAGCAATATTTACAACTTCATATGCACATATTAACAACAAGTTAACTACACGTTTTATTCCTTCACATATGCTTTTTCTAATAACACCAAACACACTAAAAATAAGGCAAAACCCCTGTTCTCTTCCCAAAAAACAGAGCACAGCTACGGTACGTATTTACAACTTCCACAGCAATATTTATAACTTCATATGCACATATTAACAACAAGTTAACTACACGTTTTATTCCTTCACATATGTTTTTTCTAATAACACCAAACACACTAAAAATAAGGCAAAACCCCTATTCTCTTCCCAAAAAACAGAGCACAGCTACGGTACGTATTTACAACTTCCACAGCAATATTTACAACTTCATATGCACACATTAACAACATGTTAACTACACTTTTTTTCCAACACATGTGCTTTTTCTAACAACACCAAACACACTAAAAACAGGGTCTAACCTCTGTTTGCTTCACCAAAAACAGAGCACACCTACGGTACATATTAACAACTTCCACAGCAATATTTACAACTTCATATGCACAAATTTACAACAATTTTTTTTTGTTCATTTCAGCGTTTTTCCAGCAAAGAATACCAATTACATTCATCATTCTCACTTTAAACACAGTAGCTCCTCTGTTACCATGCCACAAAAACAGAGCACTCTAACATAAACCCAACCCACCCAAGGTGAAATCCCAACTTCAATGATCAACCTCACTTGTCTACCAAATTCTTAGCTTATCTTGTCTACCACCTACCACTTACTCCATTTTTTAGCTCAAGATCCAACCTTTCACCAAACCCTCACTCTCAATCTAACCAACTTTCACACAGAAAGAAACAAAATTTTCCACAGTTCGTTTCTCTACGTTGCTGCACGTACCTGGACGATGAAGAAGACGAGATTCCCAAGAACATTAACGCCACTTTGTATCCCTTCAATGTTGCACCTCCTACGCCCTTCGTCCGTGTGCATTTTTCTGTTTTTCCTTAATGCCTTGATCACAAATACATGCTTCCCTCCTCTTCTCTGTGCGTTTTCT
The DNA here is from genome assembly GCA_963210345.1 of Inga oerstediana. Taxonomy (NCBI): domain Eukaryota; kingdom Viridiplantae; phylum Streptophyta; class Magnoliopsida; order Fabales; family Fabaceae; genus Inga; species Inga oerstediana. The sequence goes on along the minus strand of OY723407.1, from coordinate 57,553,712 downwards.
TTTCTTATTTGAGTGGGGGCTATTTTAGTCATTTCTCAAAGGAAATTGCTATCAGAAAAGTCCCTAGGGACTTTTCTAACATTGGAATTTGCAAAAGGACTTTTTTGGGATTAATTCTGTACCTTGGGACCTAGCTGGTATTTTCCCTAAAATAAAGCACGGAAGCTTTCTATGGGGCACTACTTATTATATTTGTACCCCAGTTATACTTTAGTAAGAGCTAAAGTCGACACTGTATTACTCTCTTCAGTCCTAATTATAGGACATATTTACCTAACTTTGGAGAAATTAAGAATGGTAGTTAAATTAGTTAATCTTATTTATTTTCCTAAAATGCCCTTATTTAATACATACAAGAAATCATGTTCTGTTCATGTTAATCACTTACCTTGATGTAAAGCAAGTGATCTTGCCTGTCATTAAAATGGAGTTATGCTACCAATGAGGTTTGGCACAGTTGGTTAAGGTCTTGCCACCCCGATCACAAGGGAGTGTATTCGAACCCTCTGACCGATGGGGAGACCTCATTGGTAGGCGATCTCGTAAGTCCCTTGTAAGCGCTCGAAGAGCCCTGGGGCCGTGCCCTGGCCTTGGTAGGGGACTGGTGCCGAACCTACCTAAACTTTTTATTATCAAAAAAAAAATGGAGTTATGCTGGTTTGGTTCGAGTGGAATTGAAAAGGAAAGTTACAATTTTAAAAAATAGAGATGATGACGTTAATAGTGTTAAATTGATTATCTTACCCTTTATTCTTATAAAATAAAAGAAACAGTAGAATTGAAGTGTATATGAAATTAATGAATTGCAAGTATTACTTACTTTATAGAATACTATTATTGTGTTTCATTATTATTGAGAAAGTATCAATGGGGCTATTTTAGGAAGAAATTGACAAAAATTAAAACTTTGTCCTATAATTAATACCAAGATCAACTCCCAAATATTGTCTTATAATTAGGACCGGAGGGAGTACAAGTTCTTTCTCACACACACGCAGATGCTTGTGTTGCGCTGTTATATGTATGTATGTATGTATGTATGTATGTATGTATGTATGTATAAGAAAAAGACAAAAAAATATCACTTAAACTTCAAAATTCTTAATTGATTTTGTTAACAATAAAAGTAATGAGATTGACAAAAAGAATATAGCAATTGACAACTTAGATTTTTAGGAAATAACTGATTTAAAATTTTAAAGTTCAATTAGTATTTATTTATCTTTTTCCCTATATATATTCAGTAAGTTAATTATTTAGTAAATTAATTAAACAGAGTGTATTGGAGGGGTCCAGGAATCAGCATCATATCATTCCTAGATCGCTATTCTGTGTACAACAGTCTATTTAACCACAAGATGTTCACTCAGTTATTCTGTTTGTTTGTTCCTTTTAAGTTGTTTATAACTGTTTGATGATGTTACCAAGGAATCAAGCGCGCATGCATGTTTCACATGTTCGCTTGTGTTATTGTCTGGTGAATCTGTACTCGATCTCTCATCAGATAAGTCTAATAGATTGCATTGGATAAGGTTTGCATACATACACATCCTCATTCATTACAAGGTTTTTTTTTTTTGGAAAATGAAATCAAAGTCCTAATTAAAAAAATGATATAAAAAAAATCTTATAACTTGTCAATAGTAACTCTTTCATTTATAAATGGTTATTTTTTTGACTTGTCATTGACAAGTTATGAGATTTTTCTAATATCATTTTCTTTAATTAAAACCTTAGTGTGATTTTCTCTTCTTCTTTTTTTTTTTTAATTTCACCCTGTCCCTTATGTTAGTTTTTTGTTTTCGTTTTCCCCCCTTGCTCATTTTGTTAGATTTTGTAATGCTGGTTTGTAGACTGTAGGATTAGGACAAAACTTATGTTTGTTTACTTATATCGATGGTCCAATTCTCCCATCAAATCTTGTTATGTGGATTTTTCTTAATAACAAGTCCACGTGATAATATTTGATTGGAGACAAGATTTATTGATGGATTGGAAAGTTCGATCAAATCTTGTCATGTGGACTTTCTTAATAACTTTTTTATTTTGGCAGTAAATAAGTTTTTCCCTAAGTGAAACAATTTTTCACATATACACAACGTTTTTTTTTTGGGTGTGACACCAAGTCGTTGATGAATAAATTAATGCTATATTTGATATCAGGGAATTGGGAGGAGGGAAGTGGAAGTGGAAGCTCCAATTCCATCAAAATGGTTGGAATTGGGTTCCTTCTTAACCCCCTGAGAACTGAGTCATTTCCATATAAGTCATATTTTTTAAACTATTATACCCCTAATGATTTAACATATTGCCAATTTTATCGTTTTCATTATACCGTCCAATCTTCTCCCACCTCTGAAAGCCTTCCCCAGCATTCTCATCCCCAACGATCGTCAGCGTCCTTGTCTCCCCCTCTCCGGGGATATCTGACGTCCTCCCCTGGCTATCAACAACGTCGTCCTTCCCCCGAGATCTTCGATGTCCTCATCTCTCCCCTCTACGAGTCTTCTTTGTGATCTCATTTTAAAAGAAAGGAACAAAAATGATAAACCTGGCCCCAATGAACCCACTTGAAGCCAGAGCTAAAATGACACCTTTCAGATTCTTCTTTGACATCCCCGTGTCGAGAACTCGTCAATTTTTTTTTTCTGGATTTGGTATTTTCTCCTCCTCCTCATCGATTAGCTCCAAAAAGAACTTGAATTTTTTTTTTTTCAGATCATCCTAGCTCGATTGGCGATTCTAGTCAGTCTGATTGTTGTTTTCGATTTTAATAAATGAGCATTAATTTTTATATAAAAGCTATGAAATCTGGTTTGACAATGGCGGTTTGGGAGTGAAGGTCGAAGAAGAAGAATGAAGGTGAAGGGGCAGATTTGCAAGCTTGGATACTATGGAAAGGGAGAGTTTGATGATGACTGAGAATGGTCTTTGTGGTCTCTGTTCTTCAACTCCCACAATCTCCATTTTTTGTCTTCTACCTCGATTTTTGGGTCTTGTCTCCATATTCATTTGTGCCTTGATTTTTGGTTTAATTTCTCGCGATTTTTGGTTTAATTTCTCGCTTGTTGTGGGGATTTAATTTCTTGTTATCCTCTTCCTCCATGACTGCCACTACTATAAAATAACAATTTAGTGGCGCCCCTCTTATGACCCTTAATTAAAGAAGTACTATAGCAAACTGGTTTTTTTTTGGCTAACCAACCTTGGCTGGCACTTCCACTAGAAAGCATTGGAGGAGGCAGCGCGCCTTGGCCGACGCTTGCCACACCAAGCGCCGGCCAAGGCCCATCTTATTCTTTTTTTTTTTTGGTTCTGCCCATAGCTATTTCTGTTTTTTTTTTGGGTTTTATGTGCCTCATCCAGCAAGCGCCGGAGGAGGCAAAAGCTTTATTTTATTTATTTATTTTTTATTTCTACTCAGTAGCTATTTCTTTTTTTCTTTTTTTTGGGTTTTGGGCGCCTCCTCTAGCAAGCAAAAAAAATTCATTCTTAAACATGGAATAAAAAATAATTGTAGTAACTAGTAGGAGTCAAAATTAATTAAAAAACAAAGACTTTCTAAAGATTTAAAGGAAGAAAAAAAATTTAAGTCAAGTTCCTTGATTCATCATATCAAGTCCTTTAAAACCATGTGTCATATTTATTTCAGTTAGATTTATAGTGAAATTATAATATTTCTAAAATATGACGCATGTATCCTATTAATTTTTAAGCTTACAAATATAATTTTATTAGTTGTTACTTATTTAATTTACTCAATATCTTTTATATTTAATTTATTATTTAAATTTTTTTAAAAAAATTCTACTGGAAGGGCCTTCACGAATACACTATAAAAAAAATGGTGTTCTGTAGCGATTATATCAAACCGCTACAAATTGTAGTATTTGTAGCGGTTCTAAGCTAAACCGCTACAAATTTGTAGCGGCAAGCTACACGCCAAGTGGCGCGACAGATTAGCAGCGTTTTTTCTAGCGGTTTGTTCATGACGCGAATTTCCCGTCAAAACTTGTAGCGGTTATGTTGTAGCGGTTAATAAATAAAAACCGCTACAATATTCCCGCCACTTGGCGCGACCAAGACCCGCTGACAGTGTAGCGGTTATAGCAACAAAATCGCTACAAAATGCCAAACGTCAGCAAGTGCTCATTTTTAACTGCTACTAAATCACTTTTTTTTTTTTGTAGTGATATATCAATATGCCTCCAATGACGCTTGCTCCAGCAAGTGCCATAGGAGGCATATATTTTTAAGTTTACAAATATAATTTTATTAGTTGTTACTTATTTAATTTACTCAATGTCTTTTATATTTAATTTATTATTTACTTTTTAAAAAAAAAAAAAATCTGCTGGAAGGGCCTTCACACATATATCAATATGCCTCCAATGGCGCTTGCTGGAAGGCATATTGAAATATGCCTCCAATGGCACTTTCTGGAGCAAGCGCCATTGGAGGCAACAAACCCACTGACAATTTTACTTTTTAAGGTTTTTATTTTTTTTTCTTAAATTATGAAACTAATACCTTTCCAAGGCTTTCAATTTTTTTTCTCTTTAAATTGGGAAGCTATAGCGCTTTGTGTCAAAGTGTCATAGCTTCTACCACTTGTATGATAAGGTGCTATATAATTTTCACAGCCCGTCATTTTCGTTTTCATTTTCATCTTCCCACTTTCCCTCTAACTCTCATTTTCCAGAACTCTGTTGCAGTAGAAAACTTCCTCTCCCACCTGCTTTTTTTCCTTCTTATCTCGGGTTGCTTCAGAAGCTCCTTAGAGTGTAAGTTTTTTTTTTTTTCAACATTTGGTTCATTTTTTTAAGTTAAAATTTGTCATGAATCTCACATATATATATGCTCATCTAACTTTGTTTCCAGGTATTTATTTGAAGCTTCAACTCCGTCTTCTTGAATTTCCTATACATTGTAATAACTTTTTTTTTTTTAATTTTTGAGCTTACAAATATAATAATACTTAGTTCAATCCTCCGTAGAAGTAACGTGTATAACTCAAGTTGAAGCAACTTAAATATTAGAGTTTTTTTATGCTTGATACATGAAGACACAATATTAGAAAAGAAATGTGCTATGTTATTTTATTTTGCTGTGGATTTTGAATTTTAAACAGAGGTTTACATCAGAAAATAAAATAATTACGATTTTTTTTTAAAAAAAAGACTTTCTATAGTGCTTCTCCAAGGTAGTGCCATTGGAAGTCATTTGACTTCCAATAGCACTTCCCTGGAGAAGCGCCATAGGAAGTGACGCTTTCCTGATAAAGCGTTATAGTTTTATACTTTAAAAAAATTAAGTAATCATACTATGGTGCTTCCATATATTCAAGAAGCACCGTAGCTTGTTTTAATAGCGTTGAAAGCTACGGCGCTTCCCAAACGCCATAGTGTTCTTTGAATTAAGTGCCACAACTTGTATTTTTTTATAATAGTGTGCCGGGGTTTTTTGTGGCGGCTGTTGGTGGAGGCTGGTGGCTGTTTTACGGTGGTCTTGACTGTCTTGGTGGTGGGTAGAGTTTCCACAAGGACAACATATTAGTTATTTCAGATTTAAAATTATTAAATTAATTAAAAATTATATCATACTTTCATGATGATACAAAACAAACTTTTGATCCCTACTTGTACTTATATTTCCACTTTCAATTTCGTTTTTATTTTCATTTCCACTTCTACAAAAACTCTGTCGCCGTACCAAGCGGACCATAAAGGATTAGATACCCACTAACAATATGTATTCAAATTGTGTAGTCGTTTTAGATACGGCTATAGGACGATAATACCAATGAAAGAAACTATGACTACGACAAAACACAAATATACGAAAGGTACGAATATCATAAAAAGGAACGGAAAAGCGATAACTTGTAATAATGCATGAAAAAACGAGTTTTACACACGCCTTTTTAATCATTATAATTAATATTAACTAATAATTGTAATGAATTCCCTTTCCCCCTTTACTTAATTTCTTACTCCCTCTTATCCTAAATGTACAATTAGTTGAGCGTTTGTTTTGGTTGTAGTAATAACACTCAATCCACTTTACCTTCAAAATTTATAATTTTTTCAATATATCCTTATAGATTGCATATATTAAAGGGGGCTTTCAACATCAATGGGAATAATGATTAAAATGGAGATTTTTCTTAATTATGTAAATTAGTTTTTTTATTTATAAGAAGACACTTCCCTCCCCGCTCTTAATTATATTCCTCAGGTCTCTTGATGAGATTAGAGGGTAATCAAACTAATCTGAAGTAGCTTGTGAAAATGCTGATGAACCATGCATATATAACCCATATTTAGCTTGATATATATCTCAAAATATTTTAACACACTACAACGCTAAGAGAAAAAAAAGGCACACAGTCAAGTTAGCCTTAATTATTACAATTATTACATTATAAGATAAGCTCTATATAAATATAGTACGTGCTTGCATATTGCATATATATATATATATATATATATTGGGTTTTTTATGATATCAAACCCAAATGGCACCTGCTCGCCTAAGCATTGGGATCAAGGATCGGTTTAGGTGAAGGCTCATGACTTCATTGGCTCCACCCACAAGCTCGCCGCCGATGAACACGGCCGGCACGGCGGGGCTGCACCCCAGTCTCGAAAGGGCTTGCTCAACCTCCCTCCCTCTCGGTATCTGGTCGAGCTCGTGAACTGCCGGGTTCACGCCGAACTCGGCAAAGAGGGTCCTGATTGTGTGACACATGCAACATGAGCTCTTGCTGAAGATCACCAAGGGCCTCTCCGACGCCATGTTCGTCACCCTCTCCATGATCTCTGAAACTTAAAGCTTCCAAGTATATATTATCTATAAAATCTGATAGCTATCTAGTTTGAAGAAGATTCAATGCAGATTGATCAGCAAGTAACAGAAGAAAGTGCACTTATATATTTAGGGTTTTGGGTGTGAGATCGAGATGGTGGATGAACTAAGTGGAAGATATGCTTATATAGGAGTTTAGAGAGAGAGATAGGGTTTTCGGGCTTGGGTTTTGAGGTGGAGATCAGATCAGAGAGAATGTTCCGTTGAGATAATTAAAGATTGATCGATAGGGTTTTTGGATTATGGCTTTAGATCATTTGGTTTGGTTGAAAGGGATTAATCATACATACAGTAACGAATCGATATGATGCATGCCATACGGAGTCTGACACATTTGCTTGTACGGATTCAAGTTATTATCACTCTGATCCTATTTATAAGTTAAAATTAAGTAACTCGCACATATTAAAGAAAATTAGTCAACTCATTAATTATGGGGTAAATTTTCAATTTTTCCTTTATTTACTATTGGTTCCAAAAATCAATATGAATAAATTCTTTTTTTTGTTGTTGCAATCAATAGAGGCAAAGAAGTAAAAAACACATTTATTATTCAGAAACTAAACTTATAATAAGTATCAAATTTTTTTATCAAAATAGACTTACAAATACAATCATAGTGATAATTCTCATGTATGCATGTCCCTTACGAATCATTTGTAGGAGACATCATGTTTTGTGTGTAGCGTTAATTTCTGCTTTTTATTTTTCATTTACAATACTTGCCTTTAATCTCTCTCTCGCACACACACAAGGTCATTTCGGGTCGCAATTTAGCTTTCTAATAAAATAATGTGGAGATTTTGGCTTTTGTTACCTTATCTATATATCTTTGAGGCATCTGCTGCTTTGGAATATAAATTTACAAGTTGAATTTATCCAATTATATTGTTGAGAGTTTTTGGCATCTAATTCCAGAAAGGGAGATATGATTAAAGCCTTAGCTTTAATTTAAATACACTAGAAGGCCACGATTAGGAACCATGTATATAATTCTGGGCAGCAACATTAATATTATAATTTCTTAATTTGTGTCGATTTGCTTATGAGCACAGCAAGTTATGATTTCAAATCAAGTGTGTGCACGTGCATAGAGATATATAACAGATTTTCTCTTAGATTTTTCCACCGCTGTCCAGCGTTACTAGTCACAATATAATTCAATTTAGTCCTAAGTAATAATTTTATAATAAGAGATGGAACATTCCATGTTTTTTAAGTGAATTAATTTGACAATATATTACCTGAGGTTTTAATTTAATCGTTCAATTAAACTTTCTAATTATGATAGATGAAAAAAAAAAAAAATCCTTGAAAGATCAAGTTCACGCATGTGTATGAATTAGATTTTGTCATGTTATGATTTCCAGAGGAACCCAATCAAATCAAAAGCTGAGTTGCCTTTCTTTTTTTGGACCTTTAATCTTCGTTGTACTTGCGAATCTTCAATGTTTATATTATATAGGTAATTTTTCAATTAAAGAAGATCACGTACGTTAATATTACTTATTTACTCCAAAATAATCAAGGCAAAAAAAAAAAAAACTCCAAAATAAAGGTAAGGGTTAATATAACTTTTGGTCCCTGAAGTTTGATCTAATTTTGGTTTTGGTCCCTCAAGTTTGAAATATGTGATTTTGGTCCCTGAAGTTTCACCTGATTTTGGTTTTGGTCCCTGAAGTTTGAAATCGGTGGTTTTGGTCCCTGAAGTTTCACCCGATTTTGGTTTTGGTCCCTCAAGTTTGAAAAGGACTTGGCGACCCAATTAAAAACCCGACCCGACCCAGAAAAAAAAACAAGTCCTTTTCAAACTTGAGGGACCAAAACCAAAATCGGGTGAAACTTCAGGGACTAAAACCACCGATTTCAAACTTCAGGGACCAAAACCAAAATTGGGTGAAACTTCAGGGACTAAAACCACATATTTCAAACTTGAGGGACCAAAACCAAAATTGGATCAAACTTCAGGGACCAAAAGTTATATTAACCCTAAAGGTAACTAACTTTAGGTTTTTCCCCCAAAATATATTTGTTACTTTAGTATATATGTCAAGAAGTATGAATTACTTTTTACAATTTTACACCTTTCATTAATGAAGATAATCATAGTAACTCAATCAAGCTCTCTTTTTCTTCATTAATTAAGGGTACTTTAATCAAATCACATCAAAATCTAAGCTAATTTTTTCTTAGATTATGTACATAACATAGTTACTTTGATATATCTTTCTATTTTTTTATATTATTATCTGATATCCGGTGCGGGGTTCGTGGCTGCCCATTCCAATACAAGTGTCCCCTCTAGAACTCAAACTCGAGACCCAAAGGTATTTAATGGAGCCTTACACTACTATATCAACTTTGTGTTGATTATTTGTTTGTGTTTCGATTATAGCCTACGGGTGAAGTAGCGAGAGCCCAGATTAGTTTTTACTATTTCAAGAAAATTTAAATTAGGAATTCATCATTATTAATATAAAATCAAAAATCAACAATTAGGTTCAAATACAATTTCATCTTGTATATGGTCTGAATAAAAAAATGGAAAAAAATAATTATTGTTGTTTATTAGTGATGATTATAAAATAATTAATTAATTAATTATGTGTGCATCAATTTCAATTTAATAATAAATTAGGTGTTGTCATTTCTTACTCTAAAACTTGTCATTACTTACTCTTCAGTTGTCTTTGAGACTTACGAGTAATTAAGTCCCTCTTTAAGACCTTATTATATATATATATATATATATATATATTATAATATCAATTAGCAAGAAAAATGAGATGAAAGTTGCCCCATACATAATAAAGTGCTTTTATTCTTACAAACCAATGTGGGCCTAATTAATATGCATTGAGAACTTAGAGATAAGAAACGAGTGAAAGAGGAGAGAGCGAAGGGGCGAGTGGAGAAAGAATGTGGAATTTGTGAGAGACATCAAACATCAAAATCAATCCATTGACGAACCCTGGCATCGCAACTCATATATAGACCATATTAGTTGATGATGAAAAAGAAACAAATATAGATTTGTTCTTTTTTCTTTTTTTGGGCTAAAAAATTGTTCTTCATTTTAATTTCTTTGTATTCCTATAACATATATGTGTGCGAACACGCCAGCGCGCTGGCGTGTGTTGTAAAGAATAAAGAGTAAAATATATTGGCTATATCTATGTTTTATCTAAATTACATTAACCTTTCCTTTATTTTAAAAACGTATATAAATCTCCCTTGAAATTAAAATACAAGTTACAGAAACCTCTTTTACACATTTGATATTCCATTTCCATCTACCCAACTATTAGTTGATTGTTAAGTTTGACTATTAAACATTTACTTTGACCAAAATATCCCTTTTTTAACAAATGAATAAACATTTATATTTGCCTAAAAATAAATTTGTATGTAAAAAAATAATTTTAATACATGTATGTTCCAAATTTTCAATATATTTTAAATGACATTTATATTATAAAATTTTAAATTTTTATCACATTTATTGAAACTTATTTATTTAGTATTCTTTTAAATGACTAAAAAATATGGCTTTCAAATGAAAGGCAAAAAGAAAAAGAAAGAAATATGTTTTATTCATAATATGTTATTAATAATGTAAATTTGATATAGTATATGACTTATATTAATTTTAAATTTTAATTTTTTTAAATACATTTTTTCACAAATATTTATAAACATGTTTATTTTAGCATGCATCTATTAATAGGATTAATCATATTTTTAATTAATTTTTTTATGTCTAAATTAATTAAGTATTTATCTTAATATGATAAAAATGTAACATATAACTATTTACAAAAGTAAAAAATAAGTTAAGAAAAATAAAAAAAAAAACCCTTAAATTACTTAAACAATTTTAGTCAAAATTAGGAAATTAGTAATGATGAAGGATAAATTAGTAAATAAAATTTATTTTAATATAAATTTTAATTAAAAAATAAAAATCCTTAACAGAGTTAACTGTTTGGACTTAAGTATATGTTTTCAAAATAGAGGAGAAGTCCATGTAATTAAGGCAAAACGTAAGGAAGGTTAGAGTATTTTACTCAAGAATAAATTGCTTTATTAAGTTAGGTTGCATAGAGGCTTTCATTTCACTCACTCACAATTTGGTGGAGGTTTGATTCTTAGTGTAAGTAAATAAAATTAAGTTTTAAAATATTAAATTATAGTTTAATAAAGTTAGAGACGAAGATAGATATTCGGAGATAATTAAATTGACGGATTAGACGTTTATGTTATCCAGTTAAGATTAACATTCCCCAATCTGTATTAGAAGCAGATTTTATTTTGATATCTTCCTTGCCGTTGCGTGCTTATTGATTTCTAAATGCATTATTAATACTAGCTACCTCACTCTTTAATTTAAAATCTCGTTTATAATGTGAATTGTAATATAAACAAGATTTTATATTAAAGTTCGAAAGTAACATTTCCCCTCTCATTTTCGGAATGCATGGCTTCAGCCATCTTCCCCAAAGAAAACACTTTGAGGATGCCGCCAACTTAAATGAGCATTCATCATAAGACTTGATTGTTCTCACTAGCATAAAGTTGGACTATGTGGTATGCTTTGATCATACAATTGAAAGTATCGGGTTCGATTCATGATGAGCATTAAAAAACTCTTGTTGGGAGACCCCTGCCCCTTCAAAGAACCTTAATCGAAATAGGCTGAACTAGTCTCCTAAGTAATATACACCACTATAAAATATAAATATTATTACCCTAAAGGACATCCGTTTTTTTAAAAAAAGGGAGTTAAAAATAGAGGCGATGACATTTTTGTAATTAAATGGGGGATTGTGTATCTTTAGATGTCCCAAATTTGAATTGGGACACCTAAAGTCCATTTTAGGCATCCCAATTATAAATTGGGACATCTAAGGTTTTGAATTTTTCCTTCCAGCCAAAATATGAAAAATGAGAACGTTTAAAGTATACTTAAAGCGGGACTTTAGACGTCCCCAGTCTAATTGGAGACGCCTAAAGTCCCTCACTTTAGGCGTCCCCAGTCAACTTGAGGAAGCCTAAAATCCACTTTAGACTATCCCAGGCTGTTCTCTTTTTTATCCTTGTTTCCCCCTCTCTCTTCTTTCTCTGTGTTTCCCTTTGTTCCAACGACGCTCTTCTTGTTTGACCAGCGGAGCTATAGGCGACCAAGGAAGGGACAAGTATGCTGTCATTTCTCTCTCTCTCTCTCACAACCGTTGTTCAGCTGGTGCCACCGTGGGTCATCTCCTTCTCCGTCGTTCACAGGTTTGTCTTCCACTCTCACAACTTTGCTTTCTTTAACACAAAAATGCTTGGAATCACTAAAGTTCTACTTTTGTTACAAAAATACTTGGAATCACCATCTCCCTATACTCTGTGATAGCTAGTTTCCTTGACACCGTCGGCCACCGTCCTTGTTGTTTTTGTTATTAAGAATTTAAAACTAAAAAATGCCCTTTAGTTATTTAAAAAACAAAATTAAAGACACAACCACATTGTTTGCACACTACATAGAGGTCCTGACAAAGGAAATTTATGGGAGGCGTTTGTAATAATCCAATAGAGATAACCATAGTGAATTTATAATTGTTTTAATTTAATAGTAACTATGATTTATTGGAGACCTCTGATAAGATTTAATTGGAGTATTATGAAACACCAACAAAATTGTAATTATGAATTCCCCTGGACTTGCTTTTTAAACATATAGAAGGATACTTATAAAAAAATGTAGCTAAGGGGCATGGATGTTATTTGGGCCAATTGTTAAATCCTTAATTGTGTCATATAACTTAATTTAAAATTTGTTAAGTTAAGTGACTCTAACTAGAATGTGATTAATTCAATTGTCTTTTAATAGGATTTTCCTTTATCTTTTTCAATCAAAAACACAAATTTAATTAGATAGTGTTGTATGTTTTCTTACCATGTAAGGGACATTGTGGTTTATTATGTGAATTATTTGTCGATCCTATTTTTGCTGTTTTAATTTGTTAGGCAATAAAAAATATAAATAATCATTTTAAAAAAATAATAAAACTTTTAACATCTGTAAAAAAACAGAAACACCTAAAGTAGATACATTAACACTTTAGACATCCCCAATTTGAAATGGGGAAGTCTAAAGTCTGGACTTTAGACTTCCCCATTTTAAAATGGGACATCTAAAGTCCAGTGTAACACTTTAAACGTCTCAATTCCAAAATGAGGACATCTAAAGTCTAGACTTTAGGCAACCCTTGTTTTACGAGCGTTATTGCCATGTATTTTTTACGTTGCTCACATAAATGTCCCCCTATTTTTAAACATTAAAAGACCTAAAAAAAGGACGTTAAAAGAGTTTTTTGTAATAGTAATAATTGTTCTGTTGTCATTTTCTGCAATAAAATTTGTCATTAGTGATTTTTTTTATTACATTGTGTTTTGAAACCTGATTAACTCTATCGTGTGAGTTTATCAAATTACTAGGACACTAAATATGCAATATAGTAGTGCAACCTAGGTTGATTCTCTTGAGGAGCTAAAAATCCTTAAATCTCAATTGTGAAAACACTTAAACAAATTAAAAGAATGGGTTTATCTTGTTGAATCATCGGAGAACATATACCCTATTTTCTACTATTTATTGATTTTCCAGAGTTAAAAAACGAAAATGACAGCAAACAGAAAAGTATGATTGTGGAAAGAATCAAATGGCAAATGGTCTTCCCTAATAACTTTACCTAACTTTTATTGCCTATCAATTAATTTGAGCTATTCCAAAGGCAAATATCAGATCATGCTTTAACGATGAATAAATTGCAGGATACTTAAAACTCTTTGATGAACACTGAACAGTATTTATTGCAAATTATTCAACTCAGCTATAATATTCAATTCCAACAAATCAAAGATTACAACTAAATTTACTCTAAATCAAGAGCATTAAATACCTAAATATATCACAATCTATTAATCCTGATTCAGCAATCATGAAGAAGCATGAGAATAAGAAGTATTAAATTCAGATTCACAGGTCCCAATGGATACAAGATTAATCTGAATCTAAGAAGGGTGAATTGAATAACTCCCTTAGGCATAGCGGCTCTGGCATCGGCTCTTCTCTTAGGGAAGAGAAAGAATTTAGCTGCTCATGGTGTTGCAGAAAGCTTCAGCGATCTGGAAATGTTCTTCGGCCATCGCTGGATTCTTCAACTTCAGCTGAATCAGAGATGAGAAGAATGGAGGCCTAGCTGCTCATTGATCTAGAGTAAGCTCCAACGCATTCCATCTTCAACTCCGCCAGGGCATCCTCCGAAAAAAGCTGAGAAGAAATGGAGATGAAAATAAATCGAAAAGTGAGTGGCGGAGTCCCCAAAGCTCTCGTCCAAGAAGAGTAAATAAAGTCCAAGTCCAAGTGACAGCGAATCCCAAGCCTTGACCTCGATAGAAAAATAAATCCCCTCCTCAGCTCTCTGTTCGTTCCTTTTTCTCATCCCCTCACATGGCGGAGCCCACCAAGTGTTTTCTTTAAAGAATTATCTCCAGGTGAAATTAAGTCCATTCCCTGCTCTACTTCTTTTCTTCAATTCCACGTGTCAAGTTAGGCCTTCCCATCTTGTTATCGTGCGCCATCTAGCGTCCATTGAACTTGAATGATTTCCATTAAAATTTCAGTTCTTGTTATTTACTCCATTTTACCCCTACATTTAGCAAAAAAATATCAGGTAACATCCATGTCCTCATATTATGACAAATTACACATTTTTTTTGCCCATAAAAATGCTCTAATCAACAATAAAATCCATAAAAAGTGTGGTAATAAAATGAGCTTATCAAAACCTCATAGTGATTTTCATATTTTTTAAATAAAATATGTTATTATTTTTTTCCAACTTCATATCTTCGGATTTGGTGAAGAGAAACATTATTGCTCTTTAGTTTTAAGCAAGGTAATTAAACCTGGACCGGCTACTGAACCAGTTAGGGTACTGGGTCAAGCGTCAATGAGTCAGACAGAAGTCAAACCAGAGCTAACTTAAGATCGAACTGCTGAAAAAGAGAAGATTTCAGGATTATTAATATGAAATTATAAATAAAAAAAATGATTTTAGGAAAAAAAAAAAGCGAACCGGTTTAACACTCAAACCGGACTGATTTGCCGATTTCCAAGCAGAACTAGCCAATCCAATCCAGATTTCATAACCTGGGTTTTAAGTGAAGGTTACGTTGTGGATCCCACTTGGTGCCCCATCCCTCAGTTCCTTGCCTAATCTCTTTGTCCCACTTCTTATTAACCACCAAGCCATGGATGTTCTTATCACACCTTCAATTTTCATATACCTGTATTTATAACTTCCTAAACTATATATACTTACTACTTAGCTGTAAACCACAAAACTTTCTTAAAAGTCGCTTCAAATTTTTTTTTTGAATGTAAACTGGATTACATTAGTTCAGAACAGAACTAGAACAAAGAGAGAACAAAATGCATCAATCATACTAATCATCCCTCCTCCCCAAGGGTGGCGGTGGGTGAGCAGTCGCTTCAAATTTTAGACATACTGCCATGCTTTTTATATGTTAATGCTTAATCTACATATAAGTTCTACTTACATAAATTATAAATCCACACACGCACAGATTGTCTTTTTGCTTGTATGTTATACACACTAACACACTCTTGTATACAAATATACGCACACTTTCTTCAGCCTTCAATGATGGAAAGCACAAAACCAATAGGTACATTAAAGTCATCAATGGTTTTATAGTCTAGTGGCGTGTAAGCTGCACAATCACATATTCAATCACACCTGTAATCTCAAGCTATTGTTACTTGTCCCTTTAATTTCTTAGAAAAACAAGTATATTAACCCCATATCTCCTTCTTTCTCCTTTTCATCCTCGTTTCTTCTTCAAACATGGTTGAACTGATGAAATATATAGCTCTCTTCCTCGTCTGGCATCTTCATACAAAAAATCTTTTGAGAGGTAATTAGTGCCCAGGATGATACCAATTCCAACAGCATAGGTGCATAGATTTAAGAAAATGAACCTCCAGGGCCTTCTTATCTTCTTTCCGTTGGGAAACAAAAACATAAAGAGGTTTTTGACATACCATTTTCCTATTTATTTCATTTGAAAGCTTTACTTGCTTCCTTACACGTAGAAAAAGGAATAAAACGAAAACTCTTGCATTGCTCTCCACTATTCGAATCTTAAATAACCAAATCAAACTGCTGGTTAAGGCTTGTTTTCTCTCTAGCTTGAGCTTAGGTAGATGAATCAATGACATCATCGACTTGCTGGGAGCGTGTCTCCTCCTCCATGTTGAATTTATTCTTCCTTGTTCGGATATTATAAAATAATCGGGATTTGTGAAACCTTCTCATCTTTCATAATTTTCGTCCTGCATTTGAGTTTGTCTCATAATTCTTCAGGAATGAGTTCTCCCTCTTTGCACAAGGGTTTTCAAATTTTACTTTTGCGATTGCAGTAGCATCAGGATGATATTTATTATTTAACTACGCTAGCCCCCGGAGGGTGGTTTGTGAAGTCCTTCATCAGTTGGAAGAGGAACTAATGACTCACAGAGGTACTTATAAAATGTTTATCACTTCACATCGATGGGATCTGAACCCACAATTTTATATTTATGAGTCAATCTCTTTACTAACTGGACTAATCTTTCATGTCAATTTAAATTAAATATTAAAATATATGCTCAGGAACGCTTTTCGAGATATCACCCATCAAGCCCATATCTTGTGTGATCTGTAACCTACGAATACTGGATTCTACTAAAAATACTTCTGGCACTATATAGATACGGGATATACTAGATGTCACAAAAAAAAAATTTAAATGCTGATTATACTAGAAAATTATTTTGGGAAATTGAATAATAGTGAAAAAAATATTCCATAGGGATGGATGCCCTTTTGTTTAAAAAAAAAAAAAAAGCTTCCTTTGCTTTTTTTACCTAAAACTATGTAGTTTCGGGGTAAGGATGAGAGCCGACCGAAAGGCTAAAGGAGAGAGTCCGGGTCCTGTGTCTTACGTGATCTGTAACTTGAGGAAGACTGGAGGGAGAGGTTGACGTACGATCTTTCTCTGCAACCAATTTGTAGCCCTCCTCTGTCAAATGTACTACCCATCTCAAAACCCTAGCGGCCTCAGGGGATGGAGAAGTTGAAATGTTTGGAGATTCTTTAAAACAAGATTCAATCGCAGGGCACAGGGATGCAACAAACCAAGAAGCGACGGTGGTGATGATGGTGTTGAAATGTCGCCAGTTTTTGAAGACTATCATTGCAACTATATGGGATCCCTGAAATCCTCATTTATTACACTAGATTCTCAGTTTCTTTTAATTTACCTGATCCCACTGTTGTTCTCGAGGAGATGCGGATCCTGTTCTTGGCTGCAGAGTACTCAATATTGTGGCAGCGTAAGTTTGCCCTAATGAATGCGTTCCAGCATGACTTCCATTTGATATGGCTGGTGGAGAGAAGCCTATGTGAAAACAGTGTGATTTATAAGTTGGTCTCTTCCTTGAGTAATAGGAGGAATTCAGATTCAGATGAAATATGTTTGGAAAACTGCATGAAATTAGAGGGCGTTTAACTAGCCATCACTATTTTTGTACATATTTTCTTTGTACATAGAAATAAAACGATAAAATTACTAATTTTTAAATAGGAACCTGGAGTAGGCCAATCCAGTCCGGGTTCATGAACCCTGATATTTTCATAAAAGATCATACCCAGTTAGTCAAGAATTACAAATGTACCCAAATAATAAAACAATAAATCTTATACAACAACAATAAAACCTTATCTCATTAGATAGGGATGGCTACATGAATCACATAACGTCATTATACTTTATCGAAAATTAGCTCCTTTGATATAACCGATAGATCTCACTCTATAATCTCTTTAAGTGTTCGCTTCGGTCTTTCTCTCTACCTCGTTTTAGAGAACTCCTTATTACTTAATCAACCCTCCTCATTGACGCACTCATTGGTCTTCTTTAAATGTGTCCAAATCACCTCAGATGGTTTTTTACCATGTTCTCCTTATTAGATGCCACCTCAACTCATTCGCGTATATAGTCATTACAAATCTTATCTTTTTTGTAAGACCATACATCCATTTCACTATTTTCATCTGGGCTACCCCCACTTTATATTCATGGTTTTGCTTTAAAATCCAACATTCAGTACCATATATAATATTGCTAGTCTTATAGCAGTGCAATAAAACTTCCCTTTTACCTTATTAGAAACTTTACAGTCACAAATAAATCTGATAGCTTTTCTCCATTTATACCACATAGCTTGAATTCTATTATTAATATCTCCATCACTTTCACCATCTTATTGTATAATTAGTCTTGAATATCTAAAATTTGCCACTTGTTGAATGATTTGCTCTCCCAATTTAACCTCCACATTATTTCCCACTTATCTCTTATCAAAATTGCTTCTATTTTTCTCATACTTAGATGAAAACACTTTAACTCTAGAGTCCTTCTCCATATTTCAAGTTTAGAGTTAATCTCCACCCTTGATTCAACCAACACAACGCGATCAGTAAAAAGCATGCAGTTAAGGTTCTTTTTTTTTTTTTTAAAGTTTGATTAGAACGTCTACCACTAGGTTAATAAATAATAAGGGTTCAGAGTTAATACTTGATGCAAGTCATTCCTTATTAAAAAAAAAAGTTCTTTTGTCACACCTCCAGACGTTCTAACATTGGTTGTCACCCCACCCCCACCCCCCACGTACATGTTCTTAATGGCTATGATATATGCATATGAAGGAGTATAAATTATTGAGGGAAGCAGTTGTATCTTTACCAAAGGAAGCAAACTGTTAGAAATACCAAATTTCTAGGGCATCCACTTTTGCTGTTAAAGCTCATAACTTTCTAATTCAAATTATAGAATCACACTTTATATAAGTAAAAATACTCTTTTATCCAATATATAGTTTAAAAATACTAACATACATAACATAAATCAAACCATTATCTAAAATTTAAGTTATGAATATTGCTAATTGGAATGGTAGTGAAGCTAGCGGTAGGCCTTTTCCAGTTTTTGTTGCTCGAAAGAATCATATACAAATAGAGGTAATCAATATTCTACTAATTCTGTCAAAAAAAAAAAATCAATTCTGGGACGAAATCTGCAATGATAAATATTGATATATGTCATTATTATTTCTACCAAGAAATCATAATTTATAAGGCGAGATCTCTTCAGGTCGGGTCGGTTAGAGAAACATGTTGCGAATGGCTTTGTAACCTAATAATGTAAAAGATCTTCTGTAGATGGAAGATCATGGATTTGATCAAGCTCATAATTGCATATTAGCATTGACACCCCTGTAATTAGTGTCTTTCCTTTTAATTATTAAAAAAAGAATAAAACACTCTAAAATTCCTTGAGTTTTGCCCTTAATTACACGAAATTGAGGTCTATATATACCAAATGGATTGGATCAATCCAGCCATCGAAAAAAACCCTAGCCCCTTCGCGTCGCGTCATCATCAGTGAACCTATTTGGGTTCCCGAGAGATTCGTTGTCTAGACACTCGCAATCCAAAAGATGGTTGGAGAGTTTGCTTTACTCTGCCATTCTCAGGATATAGGTTCCTCTGTTGTTGTTGATGATCAGTGGCTATATATTTTTCCGGTTAACTACCATAATCACGGTCCTACTCCGGCAGTTACTTGTTATGCTTTAAATGTTGATGACAGAAAAATTGGCCAACCTAGTGATTGTAGTTGTCGTCCCCCATTTTTTTGGTACTTGTTTATCCTTTGCCACACCTGTTGCCTATTCGAGGGGAGAAAACACTCTGTATCAACTATTCCCTCCGATCCTATTTATAAGCAACTTTTTCTCTCATAGGTTGGTTCCTTTTATAAGCAACTTTCACTTTTTATCTGAAAATGTAAGCTTCTTTTTCCTATTTTATACTTATTAAATACTCATTCTCTCTTATATCTTATACTCATTAGCTCTAATACTTTTTATTTATTCTCTCTCTTATACTCTTTTCATAAATAGGGCATATATGAAAAAAAATATTGCATTTTTGACACACTTATTATTTTTAACTACCAGTTCGTTTTGTGCAATAAAAAAAATACTTATAAATAAGACCAGAGGGTGTAGATCGTTATTATAGAAGTGATTGTTGGAGTGTGTATGAGAAGGATCGTTTACCTTGTAGTCCAGAAAAATTGAGATTTTGCCCCACTACTGTGGACGATGGGATTCTTTTCATTACTTATCATCACTCTGTTAAAAAAATAATGCAATTGATTTCTTATGATATCCACAACAAGAAGCAACTTCATGTGGTTGACCTTTCCAAAACCTTTTGGTCTATGTTAAAAAATTAGTAGTGATAATGTAGTAGAAGTGCAGCTGCATATTGATTTATTTTTTTTAAAAAAAACATATGCATTAATATTGGGCTGTCCATATCTATTCAAACTCACATAAGTTTAACCTAACCCATTTAACATAGGCTTTAATGGGCATTTGAAGGGTGTGAGTTAACCCGTGATGGGTGTGAACTAGCCCGTGCCTATTAAGAAATAAATGGACAGGCTGTAGACTAACCATCAGGCAGCCCATCCAACCCATTGCACAACCTTAATAATCCTTCAATTTTAAGTCAGTTGCATATATACAATCTCCCTTACATTTGAAATTTAAAAATAATACCCTAAACTTTCACATCTTGACCACCAAGCCCCTGCAATTAAAATGAACCTTAAATTTAACGGAAGGTAAGCCACATCATCAGACAATTTAAAATTACTTGGCACATGACATGTACACATGACTTCTTTTTTTAAGGACAATTTTCTGATTTTACATATTCATGGCAATCCCTAATTGCTATTATCTCCCCTGAGATTCGTTCCCAACCTTAGCCTCTTTCATTTTCTTTTCCTCCTCTGACATCTCACATGGCTTCCCCTATTTTTATTTATTTGTAAGGAGTATTATCAGAATAAACACACTAATTATTTTTAACTTTTTATTAAAATTTCTTATAAATTAAAACACAAATATTTTTAAAAAAAATCTATGGTGTATACTTCGTCGGTTCATCCTTAATTTTTTTTTTTAAAAAAAAGTTGGCTTAAATGAAGTAAACTAGGGGGTTAATTAAGCGTGTTATATATATATATATATATATATATATATATATATATATTTGTTTGGTGCACCACAAGCCCACCCAAGCACAAGCCATTTACTCTTGAGAGTCTCACAATTAATTCCGCCTTTTCATTAACCCATACACTTTCCTTCCATCATCTTGAGGTGAAAACATCGTGGTCTTGTGGCAGCGGACGACCGCGGATGGCTTTGGAAAGTCCGTAACCTAATACTCCTTCCGGTCCTAATTATAAGATAAAGTTGACTTTTTTAGAGAAATTAAGGAAGTTAATTAAATTACTTTAGAGTGTTTATATTTTTAGTTTTTTCTTCAAACTAATTAGTTTAACTAATAGACTAATATATAATCTAAAGATACATAACATATGATATGATTAAGTAACTTATTTAGCTTCCTTAATTTCTCCAAAAAAAAGTCAACTTTATCTTATAATTAGGACCAGATGTAGCAATATAAAAGTTCTTTCGTAAGTGGGCGATCATAGATTTGATAGGTTCTTCGCTCTTACGGTTCTCTTTCCCTCCTCTTTCCCCCACCACTCATCTCAATCTTGAGATTGAAAATTGAGCGGTTCAAATTAAATATTTTATAAACATATAGGTAAAATATCAAATTATTAAAAATTCAAAAATAAATTCACAAATGATAATTTTTAGTTATGATAACAAGTGTTTACTCTTTGAGTGTTGTGTGAGAGATAAATATAATTCAATGATGGTAAAATTGGAAGAATATTTTGTAATGACCCCCTGCTTAAAGAAAAATCACATAAAAGAAAGTATTATAGTCAAAGATGGAAATAAATAACATCCCCTAAAATTAAGGGCATGTGGAGGAAGGAAATATGATTACCTAATCCATAAATTATGAAGAAATATAACAAAAGGAAAGTATGAAATAATCCATAATAAATTGTATTTGTTGATTATTGTATCAAAATCGACCTGTTTTCTTATAAACTGGGTATTACAAGTTTTTAAGATTAAAATCGATCGATGGATTGATTAAAATTGTAATAAAAAACATTTCAAAAAACATTAAATTTGAACAACTCAAATTTCAATATAAAGGTAGAGATAAGTAGTGAAATTAAAGGTTGAAATGAGTAGTCAAAAAAATTACCCAACCTGGTAATTTTACTAATTCCCCGTTTTTTTTTCCCCACTTGTTTATCCCCGGCCAGGCAGGTTTGTGGGCAATGTGATTGGGGAAGGTACTGTGTATGAACTAGATTGCAACAAGAATAATGGCAGCGATTCTTGGAGTGTGTGTGTGAGATGGATTATTTATCTTATAATCCACTGCTGTGGATGATGATGGGATTCTTTACGTGATTTATTATCATTTTGATATCAAAATGCAATTGATTTCCAATGATATTGGCAACAAGAAGCAACTAATGGTTTGGTCTCCATTATCTTGTGAAACTCTTTGTCCTTTCTAAGAACAGGTTGTGTTTCATATGGAGCTGGCGTGGTCGTATCGATGAAGCCATGATTTATTGCACTTGATTCTTTGTTTCTTATCATTTACCTAATCCCACCGTTGTTGCCGAGGAGAGGGAGCGCTTCACTGTTTGTGGCTGCAGAGGACTCAATTTTGTGGCAGTGTAAGTGCAACTTTGCCCCAAATGCCTTCAATCACTTCACTTCCATTTGATTTTTTTGAAGTTCAGCGAATTTGCTTTTACTTCTTGTTTGCATCCTGCCTTTTCTTGTGTCGTATGGATTTGTGGTTCTTTGGAGTTTCACGTATAGCGCTGAAAAGATAATTTAAAACTAAATTAGGCGGTTTTGTCTTCTTCTTTTTTTTTTTTAATTTTGTTCATTCATTTATTTTCTTCTGATCCGGTTTCTCTCTCCCCTCCGCTCTCATCCTTTACTAGCTTTAGAGTAAACAAAGCAAGAGGAGCACTTTTTTAAAAAAAAAAAAAAATCAGAGCATATAATAGTCTAAAATATTTTTTCAGTAGCATTCATTATTTAAATTAATTTTTAAAATAGTTTTTATTGACAACCAGAATTTATTGAAAAATAATTTATAGTACTGGGTGCTAGATACTGAGTGCTCCTAAAAAATTATTTTAGGGTACTGATTGCTGAGAATATTAAAAATTAATTTAGGATTAACTGAAAAGATTTTCAAGGAGATGGTTTTTTCCAAGGTAATTAAACCTGGATCGGTCAATGGACCGGCCAGGGTACTGGGTCAAGGGTCAGTAGGTCATATCGAAATCAAACCGAAGTTAAACCGGGACAAGATCGATGAGAAATGGAAGATTTGAAGCTTATAGCATGAAATTCTAAAGGAAAATTTTTTTAAAAAAAAAGCAATTTAAAAAAAAATTTAAAAACTTGACCCAGACCGGTCTACTAGTCTGTTGGCCGATTTCCGGTCCGATTCGGCCAGTCCGGTCTGGGTCATATAACACTGGTTTTTTCCAAAAAAAAAAAAAGGGTGCTCCCTTTACTTTGTTTACATTCAAAATTGCTAGTTTTGAGGTAAAGAATGGGAGCAAACAGAAAAAAGAAAAGAAGAGAAGCCAAGCTAAGTCCATTTTCTTAAGTCCGTTGATTTTAGAAAAGTGTTTTTTTAAAGATGAAACTTTGAATCAATGCTCTGTTCCTTTTCCTTTTTCTCTCTTTTCCTTGAGATTTTGGGTTATGAATTTGTTGTTGTCTTGTTAAGATTGTGTTAGTTATGTTTAATTAGTTTGTTGTGCAACCTAGAGAAGCTATGAATTTTTGGGTGGATTAGACTTTTGTTTTCACTGTTTATATTAATTATAATTCATATTAATTTAGTTACTTAATCTTGTTTAGCTTTATCTATTTAGTAACTGGCTATTATTGAATATGAATTGAACATTAGGATTTACGAAGGAATTTTAATTAAGCTCTGAGATTAAGTAATATGATATTAGATTACGATTTAATTTGTTATTAGGATAGACATATGCCTGATGGACCATATAATTGTTGAAGAGTGTGTTTGAGCTATCTTGCTTCTTGAGTAATTATATTAGACATAACAATTTATACTTTAAAAAGGTTATAAGTGGATCGACAAGCACTCATAACTAGTTATACTCAAGATTAACAAAATTGATATTAAGACTAATTAAACTAGTGAAAACAAGGTTTATGAAGTTAATAAGTGATTAGTAATTCTGGGTTGCTCTTTTGATAATTATGGTAGCTAGTTTGTTTTTATTTGATTTTTATTATGAATATTAATTATGTGGATGTCCATTGACTCATATCTTAGTCAGCATTCATAAATACATTGTTGAGAAACTAAAAAGCTATTTAATAATATGAAGGGTGATATAGAATTAATTGTATCATTTATTGTATATTAATTGTGACCTCTGATAGTGACTCTTAGAAGTTATAAATAGAGGCCTTGTACATAGCATCTATCTAATAATATATAAAAGTAGAGCCAAAAGCAAGCCCTTCCAGAATGCGTGTGGCAATATCGTGTCTCAGATAAATCAGTCATTTTTTGCTTTTTTAATTAATTGTTGTTTATTCAATCCGTTTAAATATAAATAAAACACAGGTGGGTTACAGTTGGTGTGTAACATCTCAAATTTTATCCACCAAATATATTGTAATTATTTTATAAATAATTAATAAAATGGTGAATATTCATGAATTTGGAATTTATGAGTTTGCAAATTTTCATTTTCATGAGAATTGGGCTAGAATAATTATGGAATAAATTTGGGTAATTTAAAAATCCCAATATTAAGGCCCAAAATTGGAGAAATAATAGAGGATAATATTTGGTCCAATAATAAATGGAAATTGGCCAAATAAAAAGGAGAAAAGAAATTAAATTTGAAAAGTAATGGCAAAATCATAATTTTGCCAATTTTACACAAAATAAACTATTTTTCAATTAATTGAAGTTAAATTAAATTAATTAAGGAAAATAATGGGGGAATATATATTTGGGATATTTTGATCAAATAAATATTAGAAATTGAAAGGTGAACAGGGTCTTCAGTGAAATCATCTGCTAGACAGTGAGTTTGTCATATGGTTTTGGATGACCAAATGATGATAAAAATTTATAAAAATTTTCAGAATGAAATTATACATCCTAAGCTTTAATTTGATAGGTCATATGAATCATTTAAAGCTTTATACAAAAATTTATGAATTTTTGAAGTTAGCCCAGAAAAAATGTTGATTTTCTGAAACAGCATTCAAAGAATTTAATTCTGAAAATTTTGTGCTTTCAATTGTAAAGGGCTATATTTTTATTTAAAAATAGACTCAATAAGGGTTCTATATCCTTAGGAATCACTCCAATTCAATGTCTACAAATTTAGTTATGATTTTTCAAAGTTTAAGCAGAAAATCTGCCAAAATTTCCAATTAATCCGAAAATTAAAGGGAAAATTGGATATATTATAAAATAATTTCCCTTCATCTTCCTCTTTCATTTACGTCAGTTTTCAGCTTCTAAGAGAGACAGAGAGAGTGATTTTGAGAATTCTAGTGAGAAGGAGGAGCAATTTCGTCAAGTAAGCTTGATTTCTTAAGTGAATTAACTCATAACTTGTATAATCCTTCTCCTAAGTCTCTCCTCTATGTGATTTAAGGTTTTTGAAGCAAGAATTTCAGCAATTAAAGGGTTAGGGTTTCGTCCAAACAAAGGAAGACACAAAAGGAAGCAAAGGTAACTTTCTAAACTTCAAATATTGGTTGTTCTGGCTGTTGTGAATGATTTAATCGGTGAATTTCTGTTGGATTTGCTCTTATTGTAAAATTTGGGAAAAGGTGTGCCCTAGGTGTTATGCTACCAAAATTGAGTCTAAATGGTGGTTTTAACGTAATTAAATAGTTAATAAAGTGATTAAGAGTATAAAGGTGCAAGTCTGCAGAGTTAGAATTGAAAAACCCCAACTTTTCCCGAAAAATCTTAAATTTCGGCCGGTGCTGGTTCAGGGGGCTAGAGTTGGATTTTTGATGATCTGATGATTCCATTGAGTTCAGAAGGGAAAATTAGGTAGGGTTACAGTTGATCACTTTTTCAGAAAAGCCTTAAAAAACATAATTACCAAAACGCCTCTGAAACCCTGAAATAGGGGCTGCCAAGGGCATTCTGGTCTTTGGTAGTGAATTTGGTAATTTCGAGTCTAAAAATGGATTCATTGGGCAAAAAATATGTCAGAATAGCCCATGTAAAAATTTTGGGAAAAGTACGGTTGGACTATGTACGGCGAGGCTAGGCTGGGCCCGTGCCCAGGGTATTTTGGTAAATTTTTCAATATAGACTCATATAACCACAAGAAACTCCATGAAAGTGTCTAAATTGTACATTTGGAATTTTTGGACCCAATTGATAGCCCAAGCTGAGGCACGAAGTTCGAGGAGCATATTTAAGGATAAAAAAGGGTTAAGGTAGTAAACTTACCTCTCCTGCATGTATTTAATATTTGTGCTTATGTATTGATGCATGTGATTGCTTTACTTGATTATGTGAAACATATATGAATGATTGAAGCTCTGTTTCTATTTATGCTATAGCCATAAGTATGCTGTTTGAAACATTGAGCACGTAGATATGTCATTGTATTAGCATGAGTTATATAATGTAAGCATATCATGCATTAAGTACTTGTCCTGAATGCATATTGTTACTGTTTACTACTGAGATTCTCTTGAATCGCACCCTCCCCTACCAATAATTTAGACAGGTGAATATGGAAGGTATGCAGAGATCAGAGAAGAACACTACACAAGAGGATTGCAGTGGCGGAATGAAGATAGGAAGATGTCTCTATTTTACTGGGACGGGTTTAGTACCCTAGTAGCCCTATGCGGCTACCTTAATTGTAATTATCATGTACGAACCCTTATGGGGAATTTCTGTAATCATGCACATATTATTTGTATATTTATGCTATTCTTGTATTACACATTAAACTGCATATCATTTTCTGCAAAAACTTTGAAAAATGAGGAAATAAGATAAGGACCTAACATGGTGTGTGGGTAGTATGCGGTTTGAAATAAAATAATTTTGAATTTTAAGTAACCGTCATCGTCGTTATTTGTCTTGCGCTTTTGTTGGCTATTATTGTGTTAAAATATTTGACAAAATTATTATCATCTGCAGTAATTATTTTTTAAAAAAAATTCATTTGCATATCCAATCCATATTTACTAAAATAAACCTTTTTCTCAGGCACTCCCTAGGTCTTATTATTTTACATTGAGTTACTAATTACTAATTAAATAATATAGCCTAAAAAGTCCATTGAGTGAAATTTTGTCATTTTAAATTTCGTACTTCATAAAATTTAAATTATTTTTAAAATAATAAAAATAGGATGTGGGAGAGATTGAGGTAAAGACTATATAGGAGATTTAACCAATGAGAATCTATTATTTTCAAATTGATATTTTGAAATTTTGCGCTTGTGAATGATTACATATTTAAAGAGCTTTTGAAATAATCTCAATAATCTGCATTATGTAACAAATTATTAAGGAAATAAAATATTGATTTATAATTGGATATTACCACTTAAAAATAGCCTATGTAAATGAAAATAGCAGACAAGATACATCGTTTCGTTTTTAATTATGAAACTTATTGATAACAATATTTAATTTTTTATTAAGCTTATATTAAGAAAAATCCAATTGTGCTAGGTCTTATTATTTTTACATTGAATTTTTAATCTATTAATATATAAAAGCAAGGCTAAATGCAGGCCCTTCCAGAATGCGCCAAGTGGCAGTACCGTGCATTAGATAAATAAGTCATTTTTGCTTTTTTAATTAATTGTTGTTTATTCAATCAGTTTAAATATAAATAAAAAAACAAGTGGGTTGCAATTGGTGTATGGGTAGTATGCGGTTTGAAATAAAATAATTTTGAATTTTAAGTAACCGTCGTCATCGTTATTTATCCTGCGCTTTTGTTGATAATTATTGTGTTAAAATATTAGTTAAATAAATTGGATTAATCATCTAAAATATTTGACAACATTATTATCATCTGCAGTAATTATTTTTTAAGAACATCCATTTGCATATCCGATCCATATTTACTAAAATAAACTTTTTTCTCGGAGCCTCCCTAGGTCTTATTATTTTTACATTGAGTTACTGATTACTAATTAAATAATAATAGCCTAAAAAGTACATTGAGTGAGATTTTGTCGATTTACATTTGATACTTCATAAAATTTAAATTACTTTTAAAATAGTAAAAATAGGATGTGGGAGAGATTGAGAGAAAGACTTTAGGAGGTTTAACCAATGTGATTCTATTATTTTCAAATTGATATTTTGAAATTTTGTACTTGTGGATAATTCAATATTTAAAGACCTTTTATATTTAATATATAAAAGTAGGGCCGAAAGCAGACCCTTCCAGAATGCGCCAAGTGGCAGTGTCGGGTGTCAGATAAATCAGTCATTTTTTGGTTTTTTAATTAATTTTTTTATTCAATCTATTTAAATATAAATAATAAAAAAAGGTGGGTTACAGCTGTTGTATGGATAGTATGCGGTTTGAAACAAAATAATTTTCAATTTTAAGTAACCATCGTCATCGATATTTGTCCTGCGCTTTTGTTAGCTATTATTGTGTTAAAATATTAGTTAATTAAATTGGATTAATCATCTAAAATATTTGACAAAATTATTATCATCTGCAGTAATTATTTTTTTTTAAAAATCCATTTACATATCCAGTCCATATTTACTAAAATAAAATTTTTTCTCAGTACTTCCTTGGGTATCACTATTTTTACATTGAGTTATTAATTACTAATTAAATAATAATAGCCTAAAAAGTACATTGAATGAGATTTTGTCAGTTTAAATTTTGTACTTCATAAAATTTAAATTACTTTTAAAATAGTAAAAATAGGATGTAGGAGAGATTGAAGGAAAGACTATAAGAGGTTTAATCAATGAGAATATATTATTTTCAAATTGATATTTTAAAATTTTGTGCTTGTGGATGATTACATATTTAAAGACCTTTTGAAATAATCTCAATAATCTACATTATGTAACAAATTCTTAAGGAAATAAAATATTCCTGCTCAAAAAAACTGGCAATCCTGGTCCGTGTTTTGCGACTGTGGTCAATCCCTGCCCATTTATTAGATGGATAAACTTCATCTATTCAATTGCTTCTTTAGGACCATAACGTATGTATTTATTTATTTCAACTTTTTTTCTTTTTTCTAGATATTGTTCTAACTGTGTTGTTAACCAATGATGTGCGTACTTTGTTCATTGCAGGGAGACCGTATTCAAGCAACTGTGAGGCCTACCTATGTCTTAACGACTTTAGGAACTCCTTCGAGAAGGAGGAACATACGTCCTTGCCTATTTTTCTGTTGTGCCTAATGCATCAAATTTTTTTACTGTGGATTATGATTATCGATTGCATTTTCTAGGTTCAACGTCTGTTCAGCCCTATAAGGATTATGGTTGTATTAATGTGAACGGATTTGGTTTTAGGTCTTTCACACAGATTTTGAGCACTCAGTTTAATATGCGAAGCTTAGTGGGTATGTTCTTGATTATTGTTTTTGTCAACACCCATTAATATTTTGATATGTACAAAGTAATGAGCGCAAAGTTTTGTAAGACATATAGAAACAGCGGAAACATAATGACATTAAGTACATGTTTACATACAGGAGTCTCCCTGTAGGGTTTGATAATCTATATACAAATTGTCCGAAATATCCAAAATATTCAAAATATAGGCAACTCTGCTTTCTTGACTCGCACACCTCAATTGGCAGTATTTGACTATTTGCTGCTTTTCCCTTGAAGCCACTGGTTCTCGTTGGAATATTTATTTAATTGAAAAAGGGTGAGATTCAAATGAATCACGGTAGTAATAAACAATTATTCATAGAAGATGCGATAACTAAATATGTCAAATACCTGATATAATGCAATATTATACTAACATATATCTCAGTTCAATCGGAAACGTGTTCAGAGCCAACCACTGTTGTAACCCCTAAACATTCCGTACCTCAATCCTCGATTGGGCATATCAATATACCCGTAGGCACTATTCATCAGTGTACCCATAGGCACTATTCATCAATGTATCCGTAGGCACTGTGTATCATACATATTACAGAAGATGACATATATAAAGTATATAAACATTCACATAGTGTATGAAAGATAAAGTTACCACCTTAAACACTTTTCAACCTGTATAGCATTCCTTGAAGTTCGTGCCAACGACTCGGCTCTCAACTCGGTCCTAAAATTTTAAATGTACAATAATTAGGTTAAAACTCATTCATATACCATTTTAGAGACTTCCAAAGTATTTTTGGTTGTTATACGAGTCTATATACAAAAATTACCAAAATGCCCCTAGGACCAGGGCACCCAGCCCTACCCCACTGTACCCAGTCCGACCATACTTTTTCTGAAATTTTGACATGAGCTATTCTGACACATTTTTACCCAAGTAATCCATCTTCAGCCTCAAAATTACCAAATTCACTGCCAAAAGGCAAAAATGCCCTTGACAGCCCCTAACTTAGGGTTTTGGGGGTGTTTTGGTTATTTTGCTTTCTAGAGCTTTTCTGGAAAAGTAATCAACTGTAATCCCACTTAATTGTCCCTCCTATACACAATGGAACCATCAAATTATAAAAAATATAGCCCTAACCCCTCCATCTAGCTCTAGCCAAAACTTAGAAAACTCTGAAAAAAAATTGGGGTTTTTGAATCTTGACTCTACAGACTTGCTTCTTCATACTCCTAATCACTTTATTAACTACTTAATTATATTCCCAACATGGTTTATACTGAATTTGGGCAGCATAACGGTTAGGGTTTAACATTTCCCAAATTTAAAATTCACAGCAAATCAGCACAAAACCACCAGTTAAACCAACAACAGCAGCAATAGCAACCAAAGATTGAAGTTTACGGAGTTGCCTTTGACTTCTCTTGCTTTATCTCCCTTGGCCGAAACTTAAGCCTCACAAACCCTAAAATTTTTGCTTCCCAAACACCATAAACCATGTAGAAAGAAAGCATAAGGAGAGGATTATACAAGTTAGAACTCAAAGCACCAAGTAAACCAACTTACCTTGCAACTTTGATCTCCCTTCTCTCTAAAAATCACACAAGCTCTCTCTCTCCCTTCTCTCTAAAAATCACACAAGCTGTAATATCCCAAAATGTACTCAAGGACTAAATGTACAGAATAGATGATGGGATTAATGACAGAATTACCTCTGGAAATTTTGTTATGACTTTAGTTAAATTTCACATGCAAAATTGGCAACTAAATATTATATTGCAAGATGTTATTTTACAAGATCATCTTCTTCTTCAAAAGGCCATGATTCACGTATGACAAGGGGGAAAACCAAGAGAAAAATACCTATTGGCTATTAAATATGACTTATGGAAGCAATTGGACCAAGTTATAAAAGATGAGGACTTGGTCAACAATCTCATGCTAAGTCTTTTATCACTTTTTCTCTTCTTCATTTCGGTCAAGGAAATGCTAAGAGAGATAGAGTAAGCATTTAATCAATAAATTCCCTCCCCTCAAGTCAATTATTTCGGCTATGTCATCAAGAAAGAAAGAGAAAAGATGAAGCAAAGATTTCTTGGCACATTTTGGACGTCCAACACATGAATAAAGAAAAGACTTGGTGAATCAATTTTGACCACAACTTTTTACCACCTTTGGACCACAATTTCGGCTGCCTCTTTAAGTGATAAGGGAAA
Organism: Inga oerstediana; assembly: GCA_963210345.1. Classification (NCBI taxonomy): domain Eukaryota; kingdom Viridiplantae; phylum Streptophyta; class Magnoliopsida; order Fabales; family Fabaceae; genus Inga; species Inga oerstediana. The sequence goes on along the minus strand of OY723407.1, from coordinate 57,521,869 downwards.
GGAAAATCTGATTATTATTCACTCTCTCTCTCTCATTCTCTAAGTCGGTTCAGCAGTGCAACCCGAGAGAGCAAGAAGGAGCAAGTGAAGGTAAGACTTTAATCTTGATTTTCACCTCCTTAACCTCATCTATGGCTCAAGAGTCCTTCATGAAACTTGTTCCTCTCTTCCTTAGCTTCATTTCTATGGTTTTTGTTTTTGAAGAAGAGGAGTTTTCAGCCACCTTGCAAGAACAAAAGCTGAAGAATCAAAGAAAGAACTTAAGGAGGAGCACTAGGTGAGTATTAGCATCAATTTGAGCTATTGGTTGTGTTGATTGGATGAGTATTTTGGCATGTGTAAATCTGCCCTGATTTTGGCTAAACAAGGGTTTGGGTAATTCATGATGTTTTGGTTATGTTATTGGTGGTTTATGATGATTGGAAATCATTTGACATAAGTTTGATGCTGAAATTAGAAGTTGGTAATTGTTGGGATTTATTTTGAATTTTCTGCCAAAACAGGACATGGAGAATGAGTGGGAATTTGTTAATTTTGATGTTACCATTGTGTTCTACACGAAAAATTATGTGGGAATAGCCCTAGGTTGTGAATTTTGGGTCATTGGAACTTAAAGTGTAAATTTGGGTTTTCAGCCTGAACAGAATTCCAGCGAGGTGCTCTACTTGTGTAGTGTTTTTGGATAACCAAATGATCTCTAAAAATTGTGAAACTTTCCAGTATTAAAGTTCACATTCCAAGATTCAAAATGGACATATACTTTGTGTCATTTCGTTTTTTGAGCTGTGAGTTCTGGTTGCCCAAAGTTTGATGTTGAAACTGGACTTAATTCTGGAGCAGTGTGGGATTTTGTGTAATTCTGGAATTTTGTGGTGATTTCCAGTAATGATTAATATTTTTCCTATGAATAGGACTTCAATAGCTTTCCATAGGACTTGGGATCACCTCATTTCAATTTTTGTAGAATTAGTTATGATTTTTCAAAGTCTGGAGAAAATTCTGGCAGATTTGGTCTCTTATGCGAAAATTGAAAATGTAATGGCATAATGTAGTATTGTTGAACTTTGGGGTTAGGAATTGGTCTCTTAGGTTAATTGACCACTTTAACTCCTTAGTTGATTTGATTAAATGTCCCTAATGATAACCAACTTGAGTGTTTGAATTAAAGAATTGGATTAAGTAATAACATGTCGCCCGTAATTCTAATTATAGGATTTGACATTTGCCCTGCACGTGATAAACCAGTGCCAGTGCACGAGCGGAAAGAACAAGGTAGTGACTCTTTCTCTTATTATGTGTATGATGCCTTGCATGTATGTCATTTCATTGAATATGCCGTGATGTAACATTGCCGTTGTGAAATGTCGTTGTTGTGCTGTTGTGAAACATGCTGTTGTGAAATATGCCGTTGTGAATGCAGCGAAAGCTGTTGCAGAAATGCCGTTGTGTTGTTGTTGTTGTGATTTGCTTACATGCTTTGTGATTGTACATGTTATAAGTGAATTGTTACTACTGAGATTCTTTTGAATCTCATTCTTTCCAATGACTAACCTACAGCAAGGGCAAGCGGTTCAAAGGAAAAGCAAGTAATGAAAGGCGGTTAGAGCTTCTAGCTAGGAGTTTTAATTTTGGTAGTTGGTTGTCATATTTTGTTGGGGATTAGTTGTACATGTTGTATATATTGAATAGTGTTGTGTAATCCCCTGTATGGGAAACTAAGCGTTGTAAACCCTTTATTAAGTAACGAAACCTGAGCGTTGTCGGGAATTTTTGGTTGCACTCTGATATGTATAAATGAAACCGAACTGGTCAGACCAATTATATTCGAGATGTGAACGTGAGACCGCACTAAACAAGTTTTGGAAAAATTTTAAGTTAACCACTGGTCTCTATTTCAACTTAATGACGCATTCTCGAACTATAAATATGGTTATTAAGGTAGGGGGTTACATTTTTGGTATCAGAGCTGTAGTTCCTGGCAAGGGTAGGATTTGCTAGGATAGTTACTATAGTTTATTTCCTTAGTCATAAGAAAATGACTTATGATTTTTTTTGTGGTATACACATGAGTATTATTGCTGGTTGCCGATATATACAAGATTTAAGGACTATGTGTATACATTTGTTATGATACTGACATGGTGAATCATTGTAGAATTGAAAGACACAATGGTTCACCCGAGAAACAGAAGAGTAGAACCAGAAGTGGAGGTGGTGCTTAATGACAATCCACCAGACCCTATGCGGGAGATGATGGGGTTGATTCGTGATCAAAGAGATATGATAGCTGAGCTCAGAGAAGAGCTCAGAGAGGAAAGGGCAAAACGCAATGAAGACCGCGGCCAGTCTACTCACGAAGAGACCCAAGAAGAGACCCGCCATGAGGAAACCGCTGAAGGGTCCATTAGACCTCCAGAGTCACCTCCTCACATCGAACCAAACCCAGAGTTACATAGAGTACCAGCCCGTGACGAGAGAGATATGCAATATTGGGTCTCCAAATTCTGCAAACATCTACCTCCGGTGTTTAAAGGCAGATTTGATCCTCAAGTAGCTGAAGACTGGTTGAATAGACTAGAGAAGATTTTTGAGGTTCTTGAATGCTCATCAGAGGTGAAAGCGCGGTTAGCGGTGTACAAGTTGGAAGGAGATGCAGACCGTTGGTGGCGGAATATCGCCCTAACACTTCAAAGCCGCAATATACCACTGACCTGGGAAGTGTTTCAACGACAGTTCAATGAGAAATATTTCCCCAAGTCAGTGAGGCTTGAGAAGGAAACTGAATTTCTAAATATCAAACAAGGAGACACGGAGACCTTTGATGAGTATCTGTCCCGTTTCGTCCGGTTGTCCCGATATTCCTCCTATCTTCGGAGTAAGGATGACGAAGAATGGAGTTCAGACATGCTTATTCGTGGTTTAAGATGAGAACTGAGAAAGAGATTGGCCACTCACTTGTTTACTGAGTTCAATAAAGCGGTTGAAGAATGCAGAATCACAGAAAACAATCTGAGAGATTTGTATCCTGCCAAAGCTACCAACAACCGCAGTGAGCCTAGTAAGGGGAATACTTCCCAAAAGCGGAAGGGACAAGGGTTCTCAGCTAAGGGTAGTGGTAAGAAGCCTTATCAATATGAGGGTCGTGATAATCAGAAAGCCCCCACAATATTGACATGCACCCGTTGTGGGAGGGCACATCCTGGCAGAACATGTACGGGGCAAGTAGTTTGTTATAATTGTAAACAGCCGGGACACATTGCTACTGAATGCAGACGGCCGCCGATAGAGCAAAGGCCCAGGAATCAGGCCAGGGTGTTCACCATGACACACGAGGAAGCCCGGAAGTCCCCCGACCTGATTCAAGGTAAAATCTTTATCAATGGTAGTTTACTGCAAGCTTTATTTGATTCGGGTGCAAGTCATTCCTTCATTGCCTATGATTGTGTGAAGCGCCTGGGGTTACATGTTCATAAATTGCCATTTGATTTGGTTGTGTCGACGCCGATGGGTGTCAAGGTTGTGACAGCTGAGGCTTGTTTGAACTGTGTAATAACTGTTGAGGGGCATGAGTCTACTGTTGATTTGATTTGCCTGCCGCTCTACCAATTAGAAGTCATATTGGGTTTTGATTGGTTGACGGCGAATAATGTATTGCTGGATTGTGGAAACAAGAAAATAGTGTATCCTAATTCCTATAAGGATGATAATGCGAATTCTAGTTTAAACTTCCTCTCAACAGCTAAAGCTGAGAAATATCTAGAGAAGGGGTGCCAGGGGTATATGGTATTCTTTTCTGTGCAGGGAGAGATAGAAGAAACTTTAGAAAGTATACCCGTGGTAAGAGAGTTTCCTGAGGTATTTCCGGACGATCTTAGCGGATTACCTCCGGAAAGGGAAGTGCAGTTTCCAATTGAAATTGTGCCTGGAGCTGGTTCTATATCAAAAGCCCCATACCGAATGGCCCCAAATGAAATGGCGGAGCTAAAGAAGCAGATTGAAGACTTACTTGAAAAAGGGTTCATCCGACCCAGTGTTTCACCGTGGGGAGCTCCAGTATTGTTTGTTAAGAAGAAAGATGGGAGTCTAAGACTGTGTGTGGATTATAGAGAATTGAATAAGATAACCGTTAAGAACAAATATCCTCTCCCGAGAATCGATGACCTTCTAGATCAACTGTCTGGTTCTTGTGTATTTTCAAAGATTGATCTAAGGTCGGGTTATCATCAATTACAAGTGAAAGCAGAAGATGTACCGAAGACTGCCTTCAGAACTAGGTATGGGCATTATGAGTTTCTAGTAATGCCCTTTGGCCTAACTAATGCACCTGCTGTATTCATGGATTATATGAATCGTGTCTTTCGACAATACCTAGACCAATTTGTAGTGGTGTTTATCGATGACATTCTGATATACTCTAAGAGTAGGGAGGAGCACGAGCATCATTTGAGAATTGTGCTAGGGATATTGCTTGAAAAGCAGCTCTATGCCAAGTTGAGTAAGTGCGAGTTTTGGCTTCCAGAAGTAAAATTCTTGGGCCATGTTATCTCGCAAGAAGGGGTCTCGGTGGATCCCAGTAAAGTGGAAGCAGTACTTGACTGAAAGAGGCCAGAAACTGTTGCTGAGATACGCAGTTTTCTGGGTCTTGCTGGTTACTACCGGAGATTTATTCAAAATTTCTCCCGGATTTCCTTGCCGATGACCAAGCTCACGCGAAAAGATCAGCCGTTTAAGTGGGATGAACGTTGTGAAAACAGTTTTGTTGAGCTGAAGGAGAGGTTGACCACGGCACCGGTGTTGATTATACCCGATCCTAGCTTGACTTATGTTGTGTATAGTGATGCGAGTAAGCAAGGGTTAGGGTGTGTCCTTATGCAGCAGGGACGAGTGGTGGCCTACGCCTCCCGACAGCTAAAGCCTCATGAAATGAACTATCCCACTCATGATCTGGAGCTTGCGGCGATTGTGTTTGCATTGAAAATATGGCGGCATTATCTGTATGGTGTGACGGTAGAACTGTACTGCGACCACAAGAGTCTCAAGTATTTGTACGATCAGAAAGAGTTGAATATGAGACAACGCCGGTGGATGGAGTTGCTGAAAGATTACAACCTAGAGATCAAGTATCATCCGGGTAAAGCTAACGTCGTCGCTGATGCTCTTAGTCGAAAGACAGTGCTAGTTGCAGCAATGATGATTCAAGAGGTGAAATTGATAGAAGATTTTCGGGACTTGAATTTGTCAAACCAGATCGTATGTGCTAACTATAATGTTTCCCAAGGGGAAAGTGATCTGAGGGTTGAGATTGAAGAAGCTCAGAGACAAGATGGCTGGATACAGTGGAATCTAGCTAGAATTGAACGGGGAGAAGCTCAGGGCTATGATTTGTCACCTAGTGGACTAGTTCGCTATCAGAAGAGAATTTGTGTTCCACTTAAGGCAGAGTTGAGACAGAAGATTCTAGATGAGGCGCACAAGAGACCATATACTCTTCATCCTGGTATGACCAAAATGTATCATAATCTGAAGTCTATGTATTGGTGGCCGGGTTTGAAGAGTGATGTGACAAAGTATGTAGCGAGGTGTCTCACTTGCCAGAAGGTAAAGATTGAGCACCAGAGACCGCCTGGTTTGCTTCAAAGTCCTGAGATTCCAGAATGGAAATGGGAAAGTGTGACCATGGACCTGGTGGTGGGATTGCCCAGGATCAGAAATTATGATGTGATCTGGGTAATTGTGGACCGATTAACGAAGTCGGCACACTTCATACCGATAAATGCTGGTTACTCTCCGGACAAGCTAGCAGAGATTTATATTCGAGAGATTGTGAAACTCCATGGCATACCGAAGAACATCATTTCCGACCGTGATCCCCGATTCACTTCGAGATTTTGGAAGGCGTTGCATGAAGCATTGGGAACTCAATTGAGATTCAGCACGGCCTATCATCCTCAGACAGATGGTCAATCAGAAAGGACTATCCAGACACTAGAGGATATATTGCGAGCTTGTGTTCTTGACTTCAAAGGTAATTGGGATCGCTTTCTTCCACTTGCTGAATTCGCTTACAACAATAGCTATCATGCGAGCATTCAGATGGCGCCGTATGAAGCGTTGTACGGGAGAAAGTGCCAATCACCCTTGTGTTGGAATGAGTTATCTGAGAGGAAGCTTTATGGGCCGGAGCTTGTTGATCAAACCTCAGCGCAGATTCAAATCATCCGTAAGAGGCTTCTTGCAGCACAAAGTCGACAGAAAAGCTACGCTGACAAGAGGAGAAGGCCTCTAGAGTTTGAGGTTGGTGATCATGTTTTTCTGAGAGTATCACCAGTTACGGGCATCGGGAGAGCTATCAAGCGGAAGAAGCTGAGCCCGAGGTACATAGGTCCTTTTGAGATTCTTGCGAGAATCGGGCCTGTAGCCTATCGAGTAGCCCTATCCCCGAACTTGAGCAGGCTCCATGATGTGTTCCACGTTTCCCAACTGAAGAAGTACCAACCAGATCCATCTCATATAGTTGAATATGAAGAAGTCGTATTACAAGACAACTTCACTTATGCGGTAGAGCCAGAGCAGATCATTGATCGAGAAGAACGACGGCTCAGACACCGAAGCATTCCATTTGTGAAAGTGATCTGGAAGGGAATGACAGAAAGAGAAGCAACTTGGGAAGTGGAAGCGGATATGCGTAGATGATATCCAGAGTTTATGGCTCAAGTTGTGTAACAAATTTCGAGGACGAAATTTATTGTACGGGGGGAGAATTGTAATATCCCAAAATGTACTCAAGGACTAAATGTACAGAATAGATGATGGGATTAATGACAGAATTACCTCTGGAAATTTTGTTATGACTTTAGTTAAATTTCACATGCAAAATTGGCAACTAAATATTATATTGCAAGATGTTATTTTACAAGATCATCTTCTTCTTCAAAAGGCCATGATTCACGTATGACAAGGGGGAAAACCAAGAGAAAAATACCTATTGGCTATTAAATATGACTTATGGAAGCAATTGGACCAAGTTATAAAAGATGAGGACTTGGTCAACAATCTCATGCTAAGTCTTTTATCACTTTTTCTCTTCTTCATTTCGGTCAAGGAAATGCTAAGAGAGATAGAGTAAGCATTTAATCAATAAATTCCCTCCCCTCAAGTCAATTATTTCGGCTATGTCATCAAGAAAGAAAGAGAAAAGATGAAGCAAAGATTTCTTGGCACATTTTGGACGTCCAACACATGAATAAAGAAAAGACTTGGTGAATCAATTTTGACCACAACTTTTTACCACCTTTGGACCACAATTTCGGCTGCCTCTTTAAGTGATAAGGGAAAGGAAAATCTGATTATTATTCACTCTCTCTCTCTCATTCTCTAAGTCGGTTCAGCAGTGCAACCCGAGAGAGCAAGAAGGAGCAAGTGAAGGTAAGACTTTAATCTTGATTTTCACCTCCTTAACCTCATCTATGGCTCAAGAGTCCTTCATGAAACTTGTTCCTCTCTTCCTTAGCTTCATTTCTATGGTTTTTGTTTTTGAAGAAGAGGAGTTTTCAGCCACCTTGCAAGAACAAAAGCTGAAGAATCAAAGAAAGAACTTAAGGAGGAGCACTAGGTGAGTATTAGCATCAATTTGAGCTATTGGTTGTGTTGATTGGATGAGTATTTTGGCATGTGTAAATCTGCCCTGATTTTGGCTAAACAAGGGTTTGGGTAATTCATGATGTTTTGGTTATGTTATTGGTGGTTTATGATGATTGGAAATCATTTGACATAAGTTTGATGCTGAAATTAGAAGTTGGTAATTGTTGGGATTTATTTTGAATTTTCTGCCAAAACAGGACATGTAGAATGAGTGGGAATTTGTTAATTTTGATGTTACCATTGTGTTCTACACGAAAAATTATGTGGGAATAGCCCTAGGTTGTGAATTTTGGGTCATTGGAACTTAAAGTGTAAATTTGGGTTTTCAGCCTGAACAGAATTCCAGCGAGGTGCTCTACTTGTGTAGTGTTTTTGGATAACCAAATGATCTCTAAAAATTGTGAAACTTTCCAGTATTAAAGTTCACATTCCAAGATTCAAAATGGACATATACTTTGTGTCATTTCGTTTTTTGAGCTGTGAGTTCTGGTTGCCCAAAGTTTGATGTTGAAACTGGACTTAATTCTGGAGCAGTGTGGGATTTTGTGTAATTCTGGAATTTTGTGGTGATTTCCAGTAATGATTAATATTTTTCCTATGAATAGGACTTCAATAGCTTTCCATAGGACTTGGGATCACCTCATTTCAATTTTTGTAGAATTAGTTATGATTTTTCAAAGTCTGGAGAAAATTCTGGCAGATTTGGTCTCTTATGCGAAAATTGAAAATGTAATGGCATAATGTAGTATTGTTGAACTTTGGGGTTAGGAATTGGTCTCTTAGGTTAATTGACCACTTTAACTCCTTAGTTGATTTGATTAAATGTCCCTAATGATAACCAACTTGAGTGTTTGAATTAAAGAATTGGATTAAGTAATAACATGTCGCCCGTAATTCTAATTATAGGATTTGACATTTGCCCTGCACGTGATAAACCAGTGCCAGTGCACGAGCGGAAAGAACAAGGTAGTGACTCTTTCTCTTATTATGTGTATGATGCCTTGCATGTATGTCATTTCATTGAATATGCCGTGATGTAACATTGCCGTTGTGAAATGTCGTTGTTGTGCTGTTGTGAAACATGCTGTTGTGAAATATGCCGTTGTGAATGCAGCGAAAGCTGTTGCAGAAATGCCGTTGTGTTGTTGTTGTTGTGATTTGCTTACATGCTTTGTGATTGTACATGTTATAAGTGAATTGTTACTACTGAGATTCTTTTGAATCTCATTCTTTCCAATGACTAACCTACAGCAAGGGCAAGCGGTTCAAAGGAAAAGCAAGTAATGAAAGGCGGTTAGAGCTTCTAGCTAGGAGTTTTAATTTTGGTAGTTGGTTGTCATATTTTGTTGGGGATTAGTTGTACATGTTGTATATATTGAATAGTGTTGTGTAATCCCCTGTATGGGAAACTAAGCGTTGTAAACCCTTTATTAAGTAACGAAACCTGAGCGTTGTCGGGAATTTTTGGTTGCACTCTGATATGTATAAATGAAACCGAACTGGTCAGACCAATTATATTCGAGATGTGAACGTGAGACCGCACTAAACAAGTTTTGGAAAAATTTTAAGTTAACCACTGGTCTCTATTTCAACTTAATGACGCATTCTCGAACTATAAATATGGTTATTAAGGTAGGGGGTTACACAAGCTCTCTCTCTCCCTTCTCTCTTGTGTGGCATCGGAAATGAAGGAAAGAGATGAAGGCAAAAGGTTTTATGAAATATCCTATTTTTGCTCTAATTTAATCAATTACCAAAATTCTAAAAATTTGACTTTTGTGTACATGGACTTATCTACATAAAATTGGATGTCATAAGCCCAATTAGAAGCTAACTAATATTTCCCTCTATTTTGTCAGCCATAATCACACGTCCCACACCCATATGAGAAGCCAAATAGGCTAATGTGAATTTATCTCAAAATTACATCATTTGCCATCACAATTTTTTTTTTCCATTTTTGGATTTGTGGTAATTCTGGCAGATTTTCTACCCAAACTTTGAAAAATCATAACTTGCTTTGTAGACATCGAATTGGAGTGATTCTAAAGGCTATAGAACCTTTATTAAATCTGGTTTTAAGAAAAAAAATATACCTTTTAGTCAACAAGAAGTTGAAAATTCCCAGATTTTAAGTTTTTGGACGTTGTTCCAAAACATAGACATTTTTTCCGGGCTAAATTTTCATACAGCTCCAAAAATTACTTATTACCTATCAGATTAAAGCTTAGGATATCTACTTTCTTCCTATAAAATTTCACAATTTTTAGACATCATTTGGTCATCCAAAACTATATAACAATGTTGCTGTCTCACAGGAAATTTTTACTGACAGCGAATCCTCATTCTTGGAACTCTTGCTAAACTTGGGCTCAGCAGTCCACTTGATTTAGGCTTATTCTTAAGCTTCTAATCCCAAAATTTAGGATATTACAGTTTTAATTCTTTTAATGTGTGTTCTCGTCTTTACCTCACTTAAGTTTGGTTCCAGATGTAATTGGAAAGCTTGTGGCTATTAGTGGGCGGGACATTTGCTATGTTAACGGTCGAAAGGAGTATAGGGTTGATATTCATCTTCTCAACGAAGAGTATGCAGTTTATAGTGTTATTTCTTATTTATCTATCTTAATTTAATATCTTATAAGTTTGTTACATATTATTATCATATTATTAAATTTTAATGTTGCTTTTAAAATCTCACTGTGATATAAATGTGTTATAGCAAAATTTACTATTATAAAACTTCACTGCTCCTATCACTGACATCTATATTTAGTTTGTTGTTGTGTTTAAATCATTGATATCCTGTTATTTTCGTTTGCTGATTATGTTTATTATACACAATATTATATTAGTTAACTATTGGGTTTAAATTCACTTATAAGATTAACTTAAAAATGGTTGTTTAAAAAATGTGGGTTACAAACGCACATTAATTAATTATTTTTATCAATAATTATTATTTCATATTAATATTTTACACTTTAGTCTTATCATTTGTTTCTAAATATTATTATTAACACTATCTGCTATATTTTAGTCCATTTATTTATTTTCTTATAACTTCACTATGGTGACAGGTCAGAGAAATTAGAATGTACCTTATGGGGTAATTGCCTATGAGGTTTTCGACTTCATGTTGTGTTATACAAGCGGCCCAATTGTTGTCATACTCCAGTGGTGTCAAAGTTAGAGTATTCCCTTGTGCGTGTAGACATTTACTTTCTCTGTGTATAAGATATATTAATGTATTTTAGATGTTGACTATTGGTTTCACTCTAAATTTTTAGCATGCAAGAAGATTCAACTCACCTGGTATGTACCACCTTTTTCTTCACCCACCTATTCCAGAGGTTCCACAATTTTTGTAAAGTGAGTACGGAATTTTTATTATCTTTATGTCTATTCATTCCTGTTTAATTTATTCTATGTTTAATTTTTATTTATTAAAGGCGGCTGTCCAAGTTAGTGTCTACAGGAATTGATGTGGATGTGCGGTCATCACGCTTTACACCTCTTGCTAATGTTGCTGTTGCTGATGAATTATTGGTTGTTGCAAATCAGGGAGATATTGCTAATCTCCAACAAGGACCAGCTGTGTGTATATGTTATATTAAATACTACATGATGTCATTCTTTTTCCTCTCACGATTTTTTCCTTGTATCGAGTAAATGTTGAGCGCGATATTTATTATGGTTCTAGGATGCGCGCGTAGCAGTGATTGCTGAAATTCTACATATTTTTAGGGACCTCAGCTGGTTTTATGATGGGTGTAGCCGTTGTAGCAAGCAAGTTGTTATGGGAGATGTGGGGTTTTACTGTAACAAATGTTTGACAACTGTCAAGTGTGTTGTCCCAAGGTTCATATCTAATACTTGTGCCATGTGTTTAGTACTTATTTACTCTCCACCACCTTGATTTGTCATTAACGTATGAGATGTCACAGGTTTAAGTTGTATTTTTATGTGGGTGATGATACAGGGGTTAGCACTTTTGTCCTGCGTGATCGCAAGTTTGCCAAGTTGACAGGCCTGTCAGCAGCTGAGCTAAAGGATCAAATGCTTGTCTTGGACCGAATAATAAGTGCACAATCTGAACCTCCTACAGGGCCACCCAAGAATGCTACAGAGAACTTAATTGGCAAACGTTACCTGTTTAAAGTTCGCATCCCATACATGACTATGTCAACGGATTGTCCAGTGCTTGTGATGCTGTTTGCTTGAGTGATGACAAATATATTGTCGATGCTTATTTAGCTCCCTAAACTAATGATTTGGACTATGCTTTTCACGAGAACACACAACTGGATGAGCAGGTTCATTTTAGTGCGAAACGTTATTAGTGTACCTTATGTAGATTCTATGGTGTTAGGGTTATAGCTCTAACAACACGTTTGTTCTATATTCCTCTATGCCTTAGGGAATGGATCCGGATTACACTACTTTTGACGGTGGAAATTCTCCTGTTTTATAGCACAGTGAGGAAGTGAATGTCATTATGGATTGTGATGTGATGGATAAGTTTGACACCAGTTGGAGTGGGGTGAAGATAGGTGGTGCAAAGAGGAAGCTGACATTTAACGTGGATTCTTAGAATGATTGCTGTATATTTAATGAGCAGCTACGTTTAGATGTTCTCTTATTTACTCTTCAAATTATTTTTGTGTGTGTTTCATCCCAGTATGTGAACATCTTTGTTTCATTAATTAGTTTATAGCTTTGCTTCATTTGAATCATTCCTTTAATGTTATTGTTTTTTTTTTTTTTTTTTGCATAAGGGTATATATACTAATGTCAACTCTAAAATTTTCAAAAAAAGAAAAAAGAAAAAACCCTAAAATATATTAACACAGATTGACATGAAAGTTGAACATGTGCGTTTTTTCTATTAAATTTGAGGGTGTGCCCGGCCCATTAAAGAGGGCAAGTGTAATTCAGAATGGAGGAATATTATACACCTAGAAAATACCCTTTTCATAGAATTAGTAATCTGATTCACTGTTTCCCATAAAAAATGTAGTTAGCTGACTAATCAATATATCCACTCAAACTCTATTTTAGCAATGAATGTAAAATTACCTTTTGAGGGAGGGGACGGGTGGGAGGGAATGAGAGGGTGTGTAAATTATCTTTTTGGGTTGAAGGAATTTAAATTTTGGGTGGGAATCCAAATTTTAAAAAGAATGAGAAAGTAAATTTTGGGAGAGAACCCAAAACTTTAAAAAATGAGGGTAAATTTTGAATTTCTTTTATCCAAAATTGTAATTTCTCCACCACTCCCCTCCCCTCTCTCCCCTACCCTCCCCTCAAACCAAACACACAACTATGCACCTTTTAATGTTAGTTGAAGACAACACTTAAAAGAAAAATACAATGAATTGCTAATTGACCAATAATAGCCCTAAAAAATACATAGCAAGAAATGTCTTATACAACTCTGTTTTATAAGGTGTATTTTTATATATAGTTTAAAAACTATACATTTTTTTTGTTTCAATTTTTACGTGATAAATTTAAGGGAGAGATTGGGGGAGAAAATATGGTAGGTTTAACCAATGATAATTTATTATTTTTAAATTGATATTTTGAAATTTGGTGCATATAAATGATTACATATTTAAAGACCTTCTTCAACAAATAGTATTTTCTCTTGCCAATTTTGACTGATTTTCTGTCCAAAAAATCTAAAAAATAACATTATCTAACAAATTCTCAATGAAATTGAATATTGTGTTTTATAATTTGATATCTCCACTTAAAAGCAGCATAGGTAAACCAAAATAGAGGATGATATACAATTGTTCTGTTTTTATTGGTAATAATATTTATTTTGTTATTATAATTATATAAGGGAAACCCAACTATCTTTGCGTTTTGATCATGTTTTGCTTAAATGTTTTATCCTACATATTCTATATTTATATTTCTTTTTACATATTCGGTCCATATTTACCAAAATAAACTTTTTTTCTCATACCCTTCCTAGGTCTTATTATTTTTACATTGAATTACTAATTAATGAATAATAGCCTAAAAAGTACATTGCATGAGATTTTATCGGTTTATATTTTGTACTTCTTAAAATTTAAATTACTTTTAAAATAGTAAAAATAGGATGTGGGAGAGATTGAGGGAGACACTACAAGAAGTTTAACCAATGAGAATATATTATTTTTAAATTGATATTTTGAAATTTCGTGGATGATTACATATTTAAAGACCTTTTAAAATAATCTCAATAATCTACATTATGTAACAAATTTTTAAGGAAATAAAATATTGATTTTATAATTTGGTATCACCACTTAAAAACAGCTTATGTAAACGAAAATAGCGGACAAGATACATTGTTTCATTTTTGAATTATGAAACTTATTGATAACAATATTTAATTTTTTTAGTAAGCTTTTATTAAGGAAAGGGTTAGGAAGCAAAAATACCCATAAACTTTTCTTAAAAGTGCATCCACCACTAAAAAAATTTTTGGTACAAAAGTAACAATGAACTTTTAAAAGAGGGGAAAAAGTGACACTTCCGTTAAAACTAACTAACGGCCGTTAATTTTAATACAAAAGTACCAAAATACCCCTATCTAAAAAAAAGGTTAAGGGGCAAAAATACCCATAAACTTTTTTCAAAAGTGCATCCACTACCATAACCTTTTTTTTAAATAGGGGTATTTTGGTATTTTTGAACCGGAGTTATCGGCCGTTAGTTAGTTTTAACATAAGTGTCACTTTTGCCCCCATTTTGAAAATTTATAGTTACTTTTGCACCAAAAAAAAGTTTTTTGTGATGGATGCACTTTTAAGAAAAGTTTATGGATCTTTTTGTCACTCAACCCTTAAGGAAAATCCAATTTTTCTAACCTTTGATCATGTTATTTCTATATATTTTATTCCATATATTCTATATTAATCTTTTTTATAATCTCCTGTCCATTTTTACAATAACAAACTTTTTCCCTAGTCCCTTCCCACAGCTGTGTTAGGTCTTATTATTTTTGCATTGAATTTTTAATTAAACAATAATAACCCTGAGAAATATATTGAATGAGATACCTTATCCAAATTTGTTTTATAAGGGCTATTTTTTAATATTGTTTAAAAAATATAGATGATATTGTGAGTTGTAACTCTGTACTTAATAATGCCCAAAATAATTCCATCATAATACATTTGAAAAAAATAACTTAAAAAAATCTCAAATCTAAAATATAGAACATTTTTTCAAAATCAAAAATTTTGTTTTTGGAAAATTAATATATCCCATTAATAGTGCTATGTGGAATGAAATATTGGTAAAACTATATGTTCTTATAATATTTAATTATGGATATTGTTTCTGAAGTCAAATTAATTATTGCACTTATTTATGGTTATATTTAATTTAACTAAAATGTTTCAATTCATGAGTCACTGCTAGGCTATTTGCGGGTTGGAGTGGTTGATTGCATTTTCGTCCATATATCTTATGTATCTGCATAGTGGGGTGGTGGATGATGGGGTTGTGCTCATAGTGGGGTGGTAGATGATGGGGTTGTGTTCATCTTGAACAACTATTATCTATAAGCTCGTGAAATATTATTTATACTTTCCTCATTTGAAGTTATTACTATAAGCTTCTTCTTTATTCTTCGGATATGTCTGTATCTACTATGATCCATGCTATTAGCGAAATACATCCCTCTAAAAGCAATTGGCACATTAGGGTGCGCATGGTTTGTCTATGGCCAATGCCACCCTGTCATTCAAATGAAGAGATTTCCTCTTTTGAGATGATTATACAAGATAAGCACGTTATGTCTTAGTTTAATCTTACTTTTCCTTCTATACCTACTCAAAGTATTTGACCTTTGCATTTATTCATACATGTCTTAGCACTCATACAACTCAGACTAATTTATGTATCTCTCTGTATGTGGTGCAGGGTGATCGAGTCCATGCCATTGTTCATAGTGTCTTTGTGACACAACACCGCATAAGCTTGCAAGAACGAAAAACAAACATTATTTCCTATTTTAGAGTCGTCCAAAATAAGGGATTGTTTAGAACATGACATTCCTTTAGGATATACTTCCAGTATGTAACACAAGTGCAACAGTGTGATGATGATGCAAACATTATGTGCATCATTGAGATTTGAAGGCAAAATAGTGCTTAGTGTTGCATCCAGTGGCATTGCATCACTTCTTTTGCCCAATGGGAAAACAACACACTCGCAATTTGCAATTCCTCTAACCATCACTTAAGACTCAGTTTGTAGTATTAAACAAGGAACACCATTGGTAGTGTTTGGTTCAAACATCCTTCATAATTTGGGATGAAGCACCAAGGGCTAATAAATATTATTTCAAAGCATTTGATAGAACATTACATAATATCTTGCAATGAAATGAGCCTGACACTATGAGTAATGCATTTGGTAGGTAGACGGTTGTGCTAAGAGGAGATTTCAGACAAATCCTGCCTGTCATACCAAGAGGTACTCATGAAGATATTATGTTTGCTACTATTAATGCATCATATTTGTGGAAACAATGCAAACTTTTCACACTCACTAAAAACATGAGATTATCCAGGGGTACTTCCGCATGTAATACTGAAGCAATAACAAAATTTGCAAATTGGATCATTTCTATTGGGGACGAAAATGTTGACATACAAGCTGGCACAGAAGATGCCATTGCCATCCCTAGAGATTTGTTATTATTTCCTTCAACAGATATTGGTAAAATTATATGTTCTTATAAAATTTAATTATGGATATTGTTTCCAAAGTAAAAATAATTATTGCACTTATTTATGATTATATTTAATTTGACTAAAATTTTTCAGTTCATGCGTCACTGCCAGGCTATTTGTGGGTTGGAGTGGTTGATTGCATTTTCGTCCATATATCTTATGTATCTGCATAGTGGGGTGGTGGATGATAGGGTTGTGCTCATAGTAGGGCGGTGGATGATGGGGTTGTGTTTATCTTGAACAACTATTATCTATAAGCTCGTGAAATATTATTTATACTTTCCTCATTTGAAGTTATTACTATAAGCTTCTTTTTTATTCTTCGGATATGTCTGTATCTACTATGATCCATGCTATTAGTGAAATACATCCCCCTCAAAGCAATTGGCACATTAGGGTGCGCATGGTTTGTCTATGGCCAATGCCACCCTGTCATTCAAATGAAGAGATTTCCTCTTTGGAGATGATTATACAAGATAAGCACGTTATGTCTTAGTTTAATCTTACTTTTCCTTCTATACCTACTCAAAGCATTTGACCTTTGCATTTATTCATACATGTCTTAGCACTCATACAACTCAGACTAATTTATGTATCTCTCTGTATGATCAGACTAATTTATATATCTCTCTATATGTGGTGTAGGGTGATTGAGTACATACCATTGTTCATAGTGTCTTTGTGACACAACACCGCATAAGCTTACAAGAACGAAAAACAAACATTATTTCTTATTTTAGAGTCGTCCAAAACAAGGGATTGTTTAGAACATGACATTCCTTTAGGATATACTTCCAGTATGTAACACAAGTGCAACAGTGTGATGATGATGCAAACATTATGTGCATCATTGAGATTTGAAGGCAAAATAGTGCTTAGTGTTGCATCCAGTGGCATTGTATCACTTCTTTTGCCCAATGGGAAAACAACACACTAGCAATTTACAATTCCTCTAACCATCACTGAAAACTCAGTTTGTAGTATTAAACAAGGAACACCATTGGCACAGCGTTTGGTTCGAACATCCTTGATAATTTTGGATGAAGCACCAACGGCTAATAAATATTATTTCAAAGCATTTGATAGAACATTACGTGATATCTTGCAAAGAAATGAGCCTGACACTACGAGTAAAGCATTTGGTGGGTAGACGGTTGTGCTGGGAGGAGATTTCAAACAAATCATGTCTGTCATACCAAGAGGTACTCATGAAGATATTATGTTTGCTACTATTAATGCATCATATTTATGAAAACAATACAAACTCTTCACACTCACTAAAAACATGAGATTATCCAAGGGTACTTCCGCATGTAATACTGAAGCAATAATAAAATTTGCAAATTTAATCATTTCTATTTGGGACAAAAATATTGACATACAAGTGGACACAGAAGATGTCATTGCCATCCCCAGAGATTTGTTATTATTTCCTTCAACGGATCCATTCAATTATATTGTCAAGAGTATTTATCCAGATTTTGTTGACCATTTGGGTGATAAGTCTTATTTTTGGGATCGTGCGATACTAATAGCTACATTATTTGTTGTTGATAAAGTGAATAATTATATGCTTGCATAGCTTCCTGGTAAAGAGGTGATTTACCTTAGTGTAGACAGTGTTTCCAAACAAGATGGTGTTACCATTTCTATTGGAGAAATTCATTCGATTGATTTCTTGAACGGGATTACTATGTCTGGATTGCCTAATCACAAGCTTACACTAAAAGTAGGTGCGCCAATAATGTGATGCGGAATATTGATAAATCAATTGGACTATGCAATGTTGTCACAAGGTTAGATAAGCATGTCATTGGAGCAGAGATTATAATAAGAAGTAGCATTGGTATGCATGTTTTACGCTTGACAATCACACCATCTGAAGCATCTTTGCCATTCATTTTGTGTAGAAGGCAATACCCAGTAATACTCTCTTTTGCAATGACAATTATCAAAAGTCAGGATCACAGTCTACTGGGTGTTAGATTATTTCTGCCTCGCCTTGTATTTACACATAGTCAGCTATATGTTGCACTCTCAAGAGTCCAACAAAGGGAGGGACTAAAAATATTGATCCTCGATGAGCATGACATCCCCACTGACAAAACTTCAAATGTTGTATATAAGGAAATTTTCTGTAATCTTTTTGGTTGGCTAACAAATATATCATTTGGTTATGATAGTTTTATTTGACAAATCTTCCTCATGTACGTATTTTTTTTAATGTACATATTGCTTTACTTTAATCCGTGCAATGATATTTCTTTAATGTACATATTTGTTTAATTTGACCCGTGCATCTTGAACTAGTTGTAATTACAAGAAACATGAGTAAATGAAAATTGCTCCCCTTCTTTCTCACGTCATTTTCTCTCATTGTCTTGCTCTTCTCTATTTCTTATCTCAAATCTCTTTTATTTTCACAACACGTTATCAGCACGAAAGCTTTAACGAAGTTATGTCTCTCTCATCGTTTCTCTAATAATTTCATCTACCTTCTTTTACGATATCATTATTTGATCTATCTGGGATAATCTTAGCCATCATATGGAATAAAAGAGACCCTTTTTGCCGATTATTTTATCCATTAGGTTCCATGGCTAAGATTGAAGATTATTGTTACTTTTCTATTTTATCTTACATTCGCAAGTTTTTTTATTTATCATTTTCAGGGAATCTCTTATTTATGCACCATTTATATTTTCTTATTTTATATTCTCTTGTTATTTACATTTTATGTTGTTATATTATGTTATTTCATTTTGTTTATGTTTTGTTTGTTTATTTACTTATTTTCCATTTTTAATTCTTTATTTTATTTACATTTTATGTTATATTCTATTATTTATATTTATTTATTTTATGTTATTTATTTCATTTCATTTTATTGTTATTTTATTTACGTTTCATTTATTGATGTTGTTATATTATGTTATTTCATTTTATTTAGCCATATCAATTGTTTATTGTTTATAATATTGCATTATTCATTTGTGTTATATACACACACAAATAAATAAATAAATAAATATAATATATATATATATATATATATATAATCTCCTTTACAAGTTCTTTTATATTATTAATGTTGTTACTTTAATATGGCTAGGAACCATACACTTCTAAATTATATTCTAAAATGATATGGTCATAAGTCATATAGCGTTGATTTTCCATTTTGGAATTATATGGCCAAAAGCCATATCATTTGGATTTCTTATTTTGTTATAGTATGGCCAGAAGTTTCTTGTTTTGTTATAGTATGGCTAGAAGCTATATGCTTTTGATTTTGCATAATGAGATTATATGGCTAGAAGCCATATACCTTTTCACATTTCATCTTATTGTATGATCAAATGTCACACAACTTTTGTTTATTCTGAAAATATATAAAAGGTTATAAGTCATATAGACTTAATTTCTCATTTTCAGATTAATAGGCTCAAAGTCATGGGATGAGTCTTATTGGCCTGAAACTATGAGAGTTAGATGGCCCAATGCCATAAAGTATTAATTTTGTTATCTTTATGAATTATTTCTTAACTTTACGAATTTCCTTTATTATAATGGTTGAATCATTTGAGTTTTATGTTATTATGAAGCCATGAGAGTTAAATGGCTTGATGCTACATTGGTCTTTATTTCATGATTAAATGGCAAGAAACCATGTTATTTTCGATTTGGTTACTTTCTAAAAGGTCATTTGATAGCGATCTTAATCAATGGCATATATTTGCAAAAGAACTTTAGATCATATAATTGTTATAAATGGTATTTTTACCATGTCTTGAAGACTAATGATACAAGAGAATTTTATCCTAGTCTTGATGACTAGTTAGTATATGATTGAACTCATATTCACGAAAGGCATATATTTCCATATATTGCCATATTCATTAAGATATAATAATATGGCTCAAAGCTATCTAGACATATGACCATGAACTAATTGACAGTAAAAATTAATGACTATGAAACAAATAGTTATGAAGCCATAAATAACTGAAAAAATGATAAGAGAGGTTATGATATCAAAGAGCCTCAAATGTGGGAACCCGGCTAGTCATATTGTGATATTGATGCATTTTATTGTTCCATTTTGTGGGCAAAATTAAAGAGATTATATTATTCATATTTTGTCCATTCATATCTTTATTATATTATGATATTATTCAATATTAGTTTGATTTCATTGTGATGATGAATTTTATTTTAAGCATTTCCCCCCTTCTTATAACTAACTATGAATTTAGTTTTCAAACTAACTGTCTAGCTATAAAAAAAAATCTGGATATCAGATCCCATAGGCAAAGGTATGAAATTAGTTAAGAAAGAACAATTAAGTATTATTGCAATATTATAAATACAAAAGAAAATATTAAACAACATTTGTTCAAACAACATATTTTGAATGTTGCATATAGTATTTTTATTAATGTTGAAAAGTTTAAAATTGTCAACTCAATTTGCATTTTATTCTTTCAAGTTCCCTTCAAAGGATCTTTCACATTCTTGGATTTTTTTTTATAACCATGTTTGCTCATTACAAGAATTTAAACAATTTAAAAATGATAATGAAAATTCTTAAGACAATTTGATGAATATTGGACTAATTTAATATATTCATATTTGTTATTGTTCCTCTCTTCTAACCTTAAAGAGTTATATTGCACCCTTTTTTTTTTTTTTTTGAATGGTAAATAGTTTATGTCAAATTTTCACAAAATTAGTTTTGTAATATGTATAAATTATATATGTGTGTGTGTATTGCAAGCTTATTTTATGGATGCATGAATAGTTGGGATAATTTAAAAGAAAACTATAAATATTATAAGTATTCATTATTGTGTGTTCTATTGAGATTATTCAACTTAATAATTTATTGTGCACAGTTTATTGTATCATCTACTAGATATTCCATTGATATGTTATCTATTTTTCTCTTACTTCGTATTATTATCAAGCATAAATTATAGATCTATTTGGTCAATATATAATTATGCGATCATTGGAAAATGTTAGTAAATTATTACTGCCTTCCTATTTGGTGGATTAATTTGAAGTTTTTGCTATGTTCATTTATAATATATATATATATATATATATATATATAAATTGATCTATATTTAAATATATTGTAATGAAAATTGTTCACTGGTTTTATTATGCCATTACATGTGATAAGGTTGACAAAAATTTTAGGACTTGATAATTAATGGCTAATTTTGTTAAGCCATTTCTATAGTTGGGATATGAGATGCAATTCTACTTATTTATTGAGTTATCATATAAATTATGAAAAACTATATATGTTGTATATATTTTTAAATATTTTATACCGTTTAGTGTGTATGAAAAGAAGCACAGTGAATTGAAATATATTATTAACAATCAATGCAATTCTTCTTATGATATAGTTCTTAAAAAACTAATACAGATTTTTCTATAGGCAGATTAAGAATAGATAATGAAAATTATGACCCGTAGATTTACAACAGAACGTTGGTTCACCAGAGGGTCTAGAGGTCATAGCTCAATTGGAATGAAATCCATGATTGATTGTATGTGAGATATGAAGTATTTAAGCTTTGAAGTGAAAGATAGATTATTGACCTATTATATACTAGTCTGTATTTGAAATATAGAAATAAAGAAAGTATACTAATATGACTAACGCTTGAGGGGGAGATTGTTAGAATACAAGTGTGGGTTAATATTGAAAAGCGCAACCAATATACTTCCTACACAAAGCCTAATAGATCTCCCAAAAAGGATGTCATATTGAGATTTTAAATTAATATCTTATGAAAATTGCAAAGTTTGTTGTTAGTTAAGAAACACGTTATAGTAAACCATAAGTTTACTAATTTGAACAAATTTATTGTTGGAATGATTTGTTTGATCGTCTAAGTCATATATATGATGCAACAAATTATAAAAGATTACATGTTGATATCCATTGAAGAATCATAAAAGTCTTCATGATCATAGTTAACATATTATTCAAGAATTATTATGTGATGCTTGTTCTCAAATAAAATTGACTATGAGAATATCATTGGTCATGATAAGTAATGGATTTCTGCATTTCTGGAAATATATCAAACAGAATTATATGAACCTATTGAAATAGCATGTAAACCATATAATGGTTCGATAAATTTGAAAGATACATCTATGAGATGGTTACATTTGAGATTATTATTAGCTTGCAACCTGGAGTCTGCAATAATATTTGAATAAATTAAGTACGCAATTTCCAGATTATATGATCCAGAAACCATGTATTAAAGCCTCCATAAATAGCTAGATCAATTTTTATGAGAGCAAAATTTTGTATTTCATTGTTAGTATATTTGATCTTATATATTGCAGCATTTATACAAGTCAACAAAATTTTCCCGGTTAAATTGGTTTTTGGTCAGGAGCCAAACACATTCCATTTTACAAGGTTTAAATGTGCAATGCTTATTAATCCACCACAGTGCATATAGATTAATATAGAAAGAAAGTTGAGATAAATGTTGGGTAAGAACCTCCTTCTTTTTGTTTGTCTCTAAATGAAACAAAAAGACGTTTCTAAAGGAAACAAATGGATCTAGGAAATTGATACTGCATGATTAGTCAATGTCATTTAACAAAGTTTTCCTAACATAAGAGGGAGAAATTGAATATATAGTTAGAAAAGAGAACACATAAAATGCATCATTAAGTATAGATCCTCGAATATAGAAGTATGACCCAAAAGTTCATGAGGCCATGCATTCAAATGTTATAAAATATTTGCCAAATGGAATTACTTACCTAAATGAGAGTTAATAAATCTCATATTCCAGCTAAAAATGTTCCAATAAGTATGAATAAAAGAGAGATATGCCCGAAGCATGAGAAACAATTCGGTTCCAAAAATAAATATTATGGATAAATTGGAGCATATAATTAAGATGGTCATATTAAGGAGACTGATACTCTAGAAGAGTGCCAAGACATAACTAAATTGCAAAAAATCTCAAGAGATGTTCAAGTACTTAAAAAGTAATATAGATATTAACAAGTTATGTCATAACGGAAAAAATGGAACCGATAAGATAAAGTTGTTGACCACAATTTTGAAAATAATATCACGTGATCAAATGAGGATCTTATATAAAGATATGTCATAAGAAGTAGACATAAAGATGGTTGGCCAAAAGGAAAAGTAAACAATGGAAAAAGACGCAATGAAATATGATTATATTGCACAGTTATGGACCTACAGTCCAAACAATAGAAATATGATAGTATTTTGGGATATATAAATATTTATGTGTATAAACTTTCACAAAGTCTAATATGATTACAATGAGACATATGATTTTATAGTGGATACAATAATTTTGTATATTATTAGTCTGTCAGTTTATAAAAGAAAAATTATACATCTGTTAGATATTGTTATATATAACCCATGCATATGGCTCACTAAATAGTGGAGTTTACATAAGAATCTTCAAAATATCCAAAATGCAAGAAGCATGCCCAAAGATAATTTTGCTTGCAAAATATATATATTGAATTTGATATTCTAGAAGTACCTTATAATTATGAGAGTATTTAAAGATCATGTTAATATTGTATTCATTATGATTTTACTAGTAAAATTTAGTTCTTGCAATTACATAATGGATAATGAAAATAAGATTGGATGATTTTCATGTTAATTCTTTTATTGTTCTACAACGAATAATATAATGTTTGGCGGCTAAAAGAAAAATATGCTCGAAAATACATTAGAAGTGATATTGTCATCAAGGGAGTAAAACTAATGTCATCATTATGGGGAGTCGATACACACTGTGCTCTTTTTTCTCTTATCTAGGTTTTGTCCAACTGGGTTTTCCTATACAGGTTTTTAATGAGATAGCACTGAACAGTGTATCAATAAATGATATACTCTTTCCTTTGGCTACGTTTTTGTCCCATTGAGTTTTTCCTAGTTAAAGGTTTTAATGAGACACATTCATCATGGACATCCAATGAGGAGTGTTATGAATATTAATTATGTGAATTTCTATTAACTCATATCCTAGTCAGCATTCATAAATACGTTGTTGATAAACTAAAAGGCTACTTAATAATACGAAGGTCATATAATATTAATTGTACCATTTATTGTATATTAATTGTGACCCTTGGTAGTGATTTTAGAAGCTATAAATAGAGATCTTATATATAGCATTGTAATTACAAGAAACAGGAGTGAATGAGCATTGCTCCCCTTCTTTCTCTCATCGACTTGCTTTTCTCTATTTCTTATATCATATTTCTTTTATTTTCACAACAATTTTAATTTTCTTGTCACTCGTTTGAATTCAATTTGGTTTGTTCAAATTAAACAAAAGTGTGAAATCAAATGCTCAACCTGATTTAGGTACAAGTCCTTATAGGAACAATATTTTACTCACTATTTATTATTTGCGTGCATTTGCAAAACCTTAGGTTATAAATTTTTCCCAATGAACCGCCCGGATTTCCTTGCCTCTAGGCATCTCATCTCGTCGACTTCGTGAAACAAGAGCTCTTGCTGAACATCAACACTGGTTTCGTCCTTCTTTCATTTTAAGAAAGTGAAGCATATGCATTTTTGGCAGGTTGGCAAAAACGTGACTTATAAAAGAATCGATTTTTTCCCTTGAGACTTCTCCTTATTCTTCTAATTAATTGAAATGTTTACATCAATGTGACACACGGTAACAATATTGTGCATATTTTCTTTTCTACATTTTGTTGCTATGTTTCAATGATAAAATTAGCCTGTTAAGCTAACAGCGAAGTGTATCCCCACAACGTGCTTGCGTGCTTATGTCCTGGCCTCTTCATGGGCCCGACATTGGGCTGGGCCTCAAGCTTCGGTCCATGTCTTGGCAAATATGTATTCAAGCCCAACGCAATTAGGCTTGTCTTAGGATTTTGGTAATGGCCTTGGTGTTTGAAGATGGTGAGAAAGTAAATCAGTTAATTTATTTTGGGAGAATTACACTGTAGTCCCATGGAACAGAATATACGAAGAAATGGTCCCGGAAAATTCTGAAATGACTGTCAAGTCCCAGGGGACCATTTTGTAATAAATTAGAAATGAAAAAAGTCCAAAATACCCCTTAGATTTGACAAAAAGGCAGACATTCAATTCCCCTCATTAAACCTCATTTGTTTTTGCAAGCGAACGAAATTCGGCTTGCTCTCTGGTTCCTGACTCGCACAAATTGGGGCAACACACTTTGCTTCAATCAAAAGGATCTTCACTTTCTCTCAGGTAAGAGTTCACTGCCTCTTTCTTCTATTTCGGTTTTCTCCTTTGCTTCTTATATATAGCCGCCGAGCAGCTTTGGGGCTGCGTTTTTATTTTGTTTTTGTTACCTTTATCGATTTTCTATTTTTCGGATGAATCCGGATTGAAAGTTATGTGTGCTGTTTTGATTCTTCATGTTTTTTGAGCTGTGTTTTGGACTGTTGATCTTTAAGGGTTATTTTTAATCTTGTTGCTTTTTGATTTCTTATCTGCATGTGGTTGTATGATAGTGATTCTATGATTTATTCTGTGCTCAGTAGCCGTTTCAATTTGCTTCTCTTTCATTAGAAATTGATCCTTCTTCAGTGTTTTGATTTCCGATGTTGTTTCGGTCTTCGCAGATTTTGATTTGTGCATTTAACTGTTGATCTCTTTTTAGGCTTGATTTGAATCTTATTGCTATCAATTTCTTGAGTGTACATGTTCGCATGAGTGGTTCATTATCTTTTGCTCCGCCTAGTGCATTTTGAATGTTTGATTCATATTTCTCTTTGATCAGTGATTATTCCATCTTCATTGTTTTCATATGTGATCAACGGGTTAGGTGAAGTTTCATTTTCAATGAATTTTCTTTTCACTATTGAAAAATGGTTTTAAAATTCTAAAGCAGAAAAGAAGAAAAGAAGCTGAAAAAGTAAAAGGCCAATTTAGTGTGCACTTTGAAAAACAACTTGGGTGGATTTTTAAAGAATTTTAGCCGTCTATAGCTTTGTTATTTAGCTTTGTTATTTTGTCATGTTTATCTTACAAAGCTAAAATCTGAATTCTGTGTCAAATCTATTTTTTTCAGGCTGAGTTTGAGTCAATCTGTCTTTAAACACTGGTATTACTTTTGGCTTTTGTGTTTGTTGTGTATTTTTTTTCATCTTCTTGTCATATATATACAATATGTGTCAAAGTTGTGGGGCAATCACACAACACAATCTAGTTAGGCTTTTCGCTTTAAAGCTATCATTCTTGTAAATTTTGTTGCATTTGGATAATATTTTGTCAAGGTTTGTGCCTATAAATATGGAGAGGTGATTATTGACACTGCTGCTGGAGTGCTTGGTAAATATGATCCTCGTCCAGTTCAGCCCGATAGCCTTTTTCCAGTGTTCTCTGTCACAAAGGGTATCACAGCAGGAATATTGGTCTCAAAATGCAGCATAGAAATCCTTTTGTTGATTAATTAAAAGTATAATTTAGGTTCAAAAGTATAAATAAAAGTTGACTTCGTGAAGGAAATCTGATTAAATTTAGGTTGCTATACATGGTTGCTATGCCATGTAATTAGAATACTCATTTTGAAACAAGCACCATTTGGGTTTAGCACGTCTAGTATAATTCATATTGGCACCCCCATGAATGCAGGTGATGCATACTCCCAAAGGTAAAATTCCTGTGCTTATCGGTGGCGTGCGGTGAGGAGCAGATGTATTTAAAGCTTTCTTGTTCTCTTGATGGCAAAACATTCCATCTTGCAAATGTCAATATTTTATCTGGAGATTGAATATATTTCACTTTAGTTGTAAATTATATTTTTATTCAATTCTCATTCATAGGGGGATCTAATATTTATTGTGCCAATGTTCATTTTGTTAAACTAACCATTGGCTTTAATGTTATTTAAGAAAAAAAATTAAACAATTATGTTGATTATTTTGTGGATCCGAAATTCAAAAGACATTTATTTGTTTTGTTTGTTATATGTTTGAGAAATATGGCATTCATTGAGCGCTATAAGATTTGGCTTAACTATTATTTCATTCCCGATTATTTCTATTGAGCATCACTTGTCAAAGTATATTTATCTTGAGATGAAAGCCACTAAATTATTGCTGGCATCATTCCTCTATTTCTTCTCTTTTTTGTAAATAAATTCCTGGTGATGGGAAAAGATATTAAGGAACCAAAATAACACAATGGCTTCTTGAGTTGTGAATTGGATTGTTGGAACAAGAAATTTTGACTTTTGTTTCCCAAGCAATTTGTTGCTTGGTGTTTCTGACATTATTAGCACTTGTTTTAGGTGTTGCTAGATAAAGTACCTTCAGCTACGGCTGTTTTGCAAATGTTTTGCTTACAATATTTTCCTTTGGGCAATCTGAAAGCTTTTAAAGATGAAGATGCCATCCTATTGGAATAAGGAAAGGGTGAAGAGTAGAGTTTAGACAGAGAAGGAAAGCAATAAAGGTCTGCTTCATGGTTTCAGACACGGTGTTGGCCATTCATCTTTCGTTTAAGACATGCAAAAGAGGAGGAGAACTGATTAGGATGTTGACTTACGTTGTACATTCCATTATGAATTAGAGTCATTTTTATGAGTTATGGTAACATTTTTGTAATGATCAAATGCAGTAACATTGTATAAACTCGATGTTTTTTATTATGATCAACTTCAAACAAGTTGTACTTGAGACTTTTGTTGTAATTATAAATTATAGAGTCATTTTCATGAGTTAACGTTAGTGCTAAAATTATGTAATGCACATATGATGCTCTTCTTTGCACATTGTCCAGTGAGAATACGAGGAGATTGCATTGACAAGTTAATGAGCCTTCACTGACAATTCCATAGGCCTGCATTGACAAGTGCAGGAGCCTTCATTAACAAGTCATAGAGTCTCAATTGACAACTCTAAGGACCTCTCTTGACAACTCCAGGTACTTCCATTGACAAGTCAAGGAGCCTCCACTGTTAATGTATGGACTTGGAGTTGTCAGTGGAGGCTCCTAGAGTTGTCAGTGGAGGCCCCTGGAGTTGTCAATGTATGCCTAAGAAGTTGTTAATCTATATATGCAGTTATGATCACATTAGAAAATGATAGTTTATGCGCATATAGTCATTGATTACCTATATTATTGATATTTCATATTAATTAGGTGGTCAGAGTCATTGGTGCCGCCTTCACGTCTCAATATAAGGGTGGAAGAGTTGTCAACGGAGGCCGAACGAGTTGTCAGTGTAGGCTCCTTGACTTGTTAATGAAGGCACCACGAGTTGTCAGTGGAGGCCCCTTAACTTGTTAATAGAGGCACCATGGTGGAGTTGTTAATACACTTATGCTATTATGAAGAGTTGTCAACAGAGGCCCAACGAGTTGTCAATGTAGGCTCCTTGACTTGTTAATGAAGGCACCACAAGTTGTCAGTGGATTCCCCTTGACTTGTTAATGTAGGCCCATGGAGTTGTCAGTGCAGGCCCCTTGAGTTGTTAATGAACGCTCCTAGAGTTGTCAGTGAATGCCCCTTGAGTTGTCAGTGAAGGCCCCTTGAGTTGTCAATGAATGCCCCTTTAGTTGTCAGTGCAGGCCCCTTGAGTTGTTAATGAAGGCTCCTAGAGTTGTCAGTGAAGGCCCCTTGAGTTGTCAGTGAAGGCCCCTTGAGTTGTCAATGAACGCCCCTTTAGTTGTCAGTGCAGGCCCCTTGAGTTGTTAATGAAGGCTCCTAGAGTTGTCAGTGAAGGCCCCTTGAGTTGTCAGTGAAGGCCCCTAGAGTTGTCAGTGAAGGCCCCTTGAGTTGTCAGTGAAGGCCCCTTGAGTTGTCAGTGAAGGCCCCTTGAGTTGTCAGTGAAGGCCCCTAGAGTTGTCAGTGAACGCCCCTTTAATTGTCAGTGCAGGTCCCTTGAGTTGTTAATGAACGCCCCTAGAGTTGTCAGTGAAGGCCCCTTGAGTTGTTAATGAAGGCCCCTAGAGTTGTCAGTGAAGGCCCCTTGAGTTGTTAATGAAGGGCCCTAGAGTTGTTAATGAACGCCCCTTTAGTTGTCAGTGAAGGCCCCTTGAGTTGTCAGTGGAGGCCCCTTGAGTTGTCAGTGGAGGCCCCTAGAGTTGTCAGTGGAGCCCCTCGAGTTGTTAACACACTTATGCTGTTATGAATTGTGAAGTGAGTGTCAGTGTGTGATTGGTTTACCTTTATGACTTACGAGGTGAAACCTAATGTTGGCACAGTATCGCAACTTTGCTTTGGCTGCGCTATAGCGAACCCACAGCGTACGCGGTCAGAAGAGCCTATTTTTGATGTGTTTTTGCTTTAGCTTCGCTATAGCGTCCCCACAGCGTTCGCGGTCAGAATGGCCTATTTTATGAGCTTTCCAAATTTTCTTCAATTCTACCTAAAACCCTATACATCTAGCTCAAAATTTGCACTTTTTCAAGTATGTTCAACACATCACAAGTTAGTTCTTCATATGTATAA
This sequence comes from Inga oerstediana, assembly GCA_963210345.1. Taxonomy (NCBI): domain Eukaryota; kingdom Viridiplantae; phylum Streptophyta; class Magnoliopsida; order Fabales; family Fabaceae; genus Inga; species Inga oerstediana. The sequence continues at coordinate 57,491,977 of OY723407.1, read as the reverse complement.
AGTGTATGCACAATTTTAGTTTAAAACCACAAATGCCACCAGGGCATGCTTATATGAATAAACTAGAACCATGTATTGTAATTGAACGAATCAAGTATCACCTTCTTCTTTATTTCATAAACTAGAAATTCAACAAGGCTACAAAGTTTGAACAACATACTAGGACGCAACCATTACAGAGAAAAACATTACAAAGCTGTTTTTTCGTTTCACTAAATAAACAAGTAGCTTCTTTGTGTACATAAATTGCCAATTCAAATAAGGCTACCAAGTTTCTACATCTAGCTCAAAGGCTACCATTACAGAAAAAAATAATATAGAGCTTCTTCTTCAGTGCATAAATGGCAGAATGAACATGACTACAAAGGTTAATGTTAATGATTGTAGCTCCAGATAACAAGGCATGTTCTTGAGACAGGTGACTGCTAACTTCTGCACAAGGGAAGGCCAGCAATGAAGTCACATATTCCAGCTTTATTTGCCTTCAAATTTACAGGTGATGTACAATGGACAGGCCAGACTTAACACTTGAAATGGAACTTTCTTTGTTATATCAGTTGTCAGTAATTGTAATGGATCAGTTACATTTGCTTGATTCTCGAGCTGTGTTGCAAGTTGCTGTAAAATTAAACAATGAAGGTTCATTTTTCTATTATGCACAGTACAGCTAAACAACAACTATACCTCACAAACAGAAACTTGGGAAAGGAAACCATGATACAACCAGAATAAAATGCAAATATGTGCACATTCATGTGTGTGCAAATACAAACAAAGTGGGAGCATTAATGGTAGGACAAGTGGTTAATATCCATGTTTTACTTTTACTTATGCAGAAATAGGTTGACTGCTCATCAATAATACTGGACAAGTATTAGCTATAAATTTAATTCATCAAATATAAATAAAAGAACTAAACACCAGAGTATTAGGCAGAGAACCTTTGGAAGTGTTGGTTCAAACTTTTTCATCAACTCTTCTACATGGGTTAACTGTTCTCCCTGCAAACCAAAAAAAAAAAACAATTGATATGAGGCTATTGGGAGATAACATACTCGTTTTGGGAGATAACATAAACGTTTTGCAGAATTTTCAAAACTCTTCTTAAGGTGCAGAAAAATTTCCACCAACTTATCATGTCAATTTAGTCATTATAATGAAATCTTAAACATGCTTCAACAATCCAAATACCTATTTAGTTCCTAAAATAATAGTATGAAATAGTAAGTTCCTTGTCAACTTTCAACTTCAAAAGTTTAATCCACCAAGCCATATATTCACTCTCATACATCATATCATCTTCCTTATCCTGAAACTATTTTTCCAGGTTTGAAAATCACCATTTCAACACTTATAACACTCCTATCTTTAAATCCTTAAAAGAGTTTCTAAACATTTAGAAAACACAAACAGCAAATCTTCAATAAATTTTTAGCTTCTTTATTCCAAGTTCAGCACACTAAGCATATATATATCTATTACATACCACACTTACACGCAGGTTTGAAAGTTCGATTTTACAAACTTAGTATGAAAAATTAAAATAATCAAATCTATCTAGGCAAAATAAAATTATAATCTTCCCTGACCTAACTTAAATAAACCTCACCTAATCTAATCTTCACTTTTCTTAAACCAAACAAAATTATAACCTCCCTTAATCTAACTTTTTAAAATAAAACTCACTTAACCTATCCTACATTAAACCAAACGCACAACATAAACTTGCACTGTCCGACACAACAGAAAAGCTTATCCTTGTTCACGCATTTTATCGAACATGTAACGCTCAAAGCACTAACGACGCCACATGCACACATATCTAATGAAAGAGAAGCAAATTGAAACGGCTACTGAGCACAGAATAAATCATAGAATCATTATCATACAACCACATGCAGATAAGAAATCAAAAAGCAACAAGATTAAAAATAAGCCTTAAAGATCAACAGTCCAAAACACAGCTCAAAAAACATGAAGAATCAAAACAGCACACATAACTTTCAATCCGGATTCATCCGACAAATAGAAAATCGATAAAGGTAACAAAAACAAAATAAAAACGCAGCCCCAAAGCTGCTCGACGGCTATATATAAGAAGCAAAGGAGAAAACCGAAATAGAAGAAAGAGGCAGTGAACTCTTACCTGAGAGAAAGTGAAGATCCTTTTGATTGAAGCAAAGTGTGTTGCCCCAATTTGTGCGAGTCAGGAACCAGAGAGCAAGCCGAATTTCGTTTGCTTGCAACAACAAATGAGGTTTAATGAGAGGAATTGAATGTCTGCCTTTTTGTCAAATCTAAGGGGTATTTTGGACTTTTTTCATTTCTAATTTATTACAAAATGATCCCCTGGGACTTGACAGTAATTTCAGAATTTCCCGGGACCATTTCTTCGTATATTCTGTTCCATGGGACTACAGTGTAATTCTCCCATTTATTTTTAGGTAATATGGTGGGAACTAAATATATTGATTTTGACTGATAGGTGTTGATCCTAATAGAATTAGCTCTGTCTGCTTGAGCACGAGTTCTCAGTTCAAGTCTCTGTGATTGTAAAAGACATCTTTAGGAGAGTCATCCTTATTTAAATCGGACAAATAGGCCCGACGATAGCTCAATATGACATATACACAATCAGATAGTTATATAAGGAAACATTTATTTTAAGGAAAAACAGAAGAAAACTTGTAACTTAAAAAAATATTTACCTGTTATCCAGTACAAAGCTCTTAGATTAGAAGGGTAGAAATATAAATTCTTTCAAATTGAAGTCTTTGTTGATAAAATAAAAAACTTAACCTTTTTTGTCATTTATTCTAATTATAATATAATATGACACAGAGGTTGAAATTTGCCCCTTCACTACTTTTATTTTAATTGTATTTTGCTACAGATGTTGAGGATCTAAAATTAGATGCGGCATGCTTTGACTTTCGGTCTCCAACTCAATGAGTATATCACTTCGCATTGATCTCAAATCGCAAGAAATTCTTATATCAATCAAGTTTGTCATGTCATTTATGATCTAACCAATTAAAATACAATAATTCATAGGCTAATTTGACACCTCCTAAATTTTAACTAGCATATTAATAAAATTAAAAGACTTCACAAGATTCATTTTTTCATTACTTAAGCGGGCAATTAGAATTAATATTAGTTGAGTTGTTGGATTTCAACTGATCTGACCACAAATAATACGGTGAACCAGATTCATATAAGAATTTCTCTTAAAATTAGATGATTCAAGGTCATATTTTTTTATTTTCCAGTATTTGATTTTTAATTATGTTCTCTAGTTGATTATAACCTCACAAGCATATAACCAACTTGCCCATTTGGTCCACAAATTTATAGGAAGTTTTATATTTAAGGTTAACAAATTGAAAAAAGAAGAAGAAGAAGAAGAAGCAAATATTGTGTCAGATTCTTAATTAAGATTTAGTTTAAACTTTGAAGTGTAAATTATATAAGGTTGTCAAAACTCACGAGTTTACATGGTATAAATTCGAATTGTAAACTCATAAGAGTATGATTTTATCAAAAAATAGCCATTAAAAATATATGATTAAAAAATTTTAATATAAAAAATGACTATGATCTTGTTTGAATATATCTTAAATTCAAAAAATTCAAATTAAATCTATTAACATTTATAATTTATTATACTTAATAAAGATATTTTTATGAAGTTCGTATGTGAAGTTTCTGAATATAATCAAACCCAAAAAAACTACTATAAACTTAAAAACGAGTTAAAAAACTTTTGTTAGTTAGAAACGTAAAAACGATAAATTCAGTGTGTGGTCTGGCAACTTCAACTGATTTTACAGTTTTTATGAGTTTAAAAGTGAGTTGAAATGTTTTTGTAAATTAAAAATGTAAAAACGATAGGATAAGTCAAATTGTTAATTTAACAACAATAATTACACTATAAAATAAATTTTATATTAAGGAGTTGTAGTAGTACATTGATAACAAATTTTTATTAAAATTATATTTAACACTAGTATATTTATTGAAATAATTAGACATTAGATGTATTTCCTAATAAATTTATGAGAATAGAAGGCAAAAAAAAAAAAAGATATGACAATAACTTTTTTTCGGAAAAAATTATTGGGGAAGAACACAGAAAGAAGCCAACATGAGGCGTTTAAACCGACAGACCGTGTGGGGGAAGGGTGTTTGGTGGACTTTTGACTTTTGTTTGGTTTTGTGTTTGTTTGGTTCATTTGTTTATTAGAGTCATTGACTATAACCTCTGTTCTTGCGTCTCTGACACTCTTCAAATTCTGCGTCACATGATCCTCCTCCATTATTGTGGCTTTTGTTTTGTCAAATTGCTAAAACTTCGTTGGCCAAAAAAAAACATTGCTAAAACTTCCAATTTATTTTTTTTAAAATGCTCTTTTATCGATGATCTTAAAATTGTTACCACTTTTATTTTGCAGGACAATTCAACAAAAAGATATGGTTTATATGTATATTAGCCTAAATGTATGGGCTAATTAATTAATTTGTTGAGAAATATTAGTTAAGCTATTTTTTTAAAAAAATGTGCATTTTTTTAATAGATTTTATATGACTTTTCTAAGATATCTATGTTTAACATTATATTATAGGTTAAAGTATATATTTAGTCTTTTAAGTTTTACAATAGAGATATTTTTTATCCTTTAATTTTATAAAGTATATTTTTAGTCCTTTATCTTTCACATCGTTAATATTGCTAACGGAAAATATTAACACAGCAAACCCAAGTGATGATTATGAGGTTAACAAGACATATTTAAGTTTTAATTTTTTAATATAATATATTTAGATTATTATACTAAAATAAATTGACAAATTACGGCAAATGAAATTGAGGTTATGATATTTAGATTATTAGACTAATATATTTGGATTATTAAAATAATTTTTTTAATACAATCGAGGTTTTGATATTAACTGCTTCATGAGATTTTAGATTTTTTTCAATTTACACATATTTTAAATTTTAATATTAATAACATTTAATTACATAATTATCACTTAACTTTTCATCACTTGAGTTTGTTGCGTCAGCATTTTTCGTTAACAACATTAGGTGTTAGAATTATATGACTAAAAAGTATAATTTTTAAAGTTAAGGGTCCAAAAATATATTTCATGTTAACTTAAAAGACAAAGTATGCTTTAACCTTAAATTATAGGGAAAATTATAATGAAGGATCAGAAGGAAAATATATTTATTGAGAAGAACCATAAAAATTCTAATTATTTAGAAGAACCAAATACAAAAATATAAAATTAAAAATACTAAAATACCTCTAAGAAAATCTTTTACATTCCCTCCCACCTTCTCTCCCACATTCTTATTTTTAAAACTAATACAAAATTCTAAATTATGTTAAATTAATTATAAGTTTTGTCAATTTTCTCTTTTCACAACTTGCATAGACATCTATGGAAAAAAATCACGCATTCTTTGATTTTGTCAAAAATATAAGGGAAAATCCCTTATAAAGCTGCCTAAAATAGAAAAATTATAAATCAGGTTGCTAAACTCAATAAATCCCTAATTAAGTTATCGACCCAATTTAAGATTTCAAAATATGGATTAAATGACTTTACTGCCCTCTCCACCTTCTTTTCTCATATTAAAAGAGTTTCATTGCTTTGTAAATTATTTTTTTCAACAAGTATGTATATACACATATATAAACATTAACATATAATAAAATAAAATATGACTTGCTTGAATCGAAGAAATTTTTTGTGTTCTAGAAGGATTATCAAGAATAATTCAAGTGAAAAAAAGGAAGACTCAACCCCAATATCATTTAAACTATTTTTATTGTAATATTAAGAATAAGAAATTTATTTTTGTATTGAATTTTTACAGAAAGAAAATCAAACTATGGTAATCGCAAGTCAAAAATATGACATGTGTGATTTATCAAACTATATATTAAAGAGTTCATTAACTACATATAATAAAAAAGAGTTTCATTAACAACGTAAAAAAAGTGGTTCAACATTGTCGAAAAAAGCAACATATATATCACACAAGTTAAAATTGTGTGATTAATGTAGTTTGATTTTCTTTTTCGTAGGGAAAAAAATAATTCAAGTTCTTCCAAAAATAAAATTTAATATTCACAATATTTAACTAAAAATCATTTAATTAATATTTAGGCTTATGCTTTCCTTTTTTACTTTTTAGCTTTAATTATTCTTAATGATTCTTTTAAAACACAAAAAAATCCTTTAATTTAAGTGAATTATTTATTATTATTATTATTATGTATTGGTGTTGATATATATATATTTATTGAAAAACTAAGTTACAGAGCAATAAAATTCTTTTAAGAGGATAAAAGAAACTAGGAGAGGACAATAAAATTATTTTATCCATATTTTGAAATTCTAAACTGGGTCAATAACTTAATTAGGGATTTGTGAAGTTTAACAACTTGATTTTGAATTTTCCTATTTCAAGCAACCTTATATAAGATTTTCCCAAAATATAATTTGTTAGAATCAACAAAATTTTTAATTAAAAATATAATTATATAATTTTAATAAAACTTAGGTCTTTTATAATTTATTGTGTATGTTAAACCAAAAAATTTTATATGATTTATTTTTAGTATAGAAGAAATTTATATGGATTAAAAAATCATTTAATGTAGTATAGAAGAAATTTATATGGATTAAAAAATCATTTAATGTTAATAAAATTAAAAAAATCAAAATAATCTTTTATATCTTGACAAAACATGAAATGAGTTTAGCTTTTATTTTTATAAAAAGAGCTTAATTGGTATCAATGTTGATACTTGATGGTATAAATTGACAACTTGATGATGTATTAGTTAATTAAATGATCTATCAATTATATGAATATGGAGCTTGTTGAAAAAAATAAAAATTAAAAAAAATGAGTTTGAACCATAGTTAATTAAATATTGTATTGATTTTACATGAGTATGAAATTTGGTGATAAATAAAAATTAAAAAAAAGAAAGATACAATCATATTACATGTGAATGATGGTTGGTTTTACTTTTAATTTTAGTGATTTTTTAATTATGAATACAAGATATAATGTAGGGGGTTTGATTAGGGACAATTTATGAATTTAAAATTTATATTATGATATTTGGTCCTTCTAAGTAATTACAATTTTTATGGTTATTCTGAATAAATATATTTTCCTCTTTGTCCTACATTCTAATTTTTCCTAAATTATATATCAACTTATAAATAAAATAAATTAGTTGGGAAAAAATGATAGACATAAGTGACAAAATGGAATGGAGATCAATCTTATATTTTGAATCAGATCTAACCCACCAACTAGTTTAATATTAGGGATCGGGGTAACACCAATTTAATCATTTGCATTAAAAAACTCCATTAATAAAAAAAAATCCCTTTAATATATGCAATTATTACAAACTCAATAGATAGAGTGTATGAAAACAAATATTATAAATTTCATAAAAAAACAAATATTATAAATTTCATAAAAAAATGAATTAATAGAGTTGTATATTCTGATCTCTCCAAAGAAAATTAGCTTTATATAGACATGCCTTTTAATTATATGTGCATGTATCACTAAAATTATCATCCCTTGCATGTAGCTAAAGCAATTTTAAGAAACATCTAAATTAAATTATAAAATGATAGCTGTGATTTATTTTGTTGATTTATTTTGTTTTCTTGTTTGGCAATGAACTGGCTTTCACACATGAATGCCCATAACTAACGACACATGTTGTGTCTTTTCCATGTCAGTCAACATTTTCTACTTGATCAATAATATAAACTATTGTGTTTTAATAAACTCTTGATAGGTACTTAAAAAGTGAATATTTTGGATAAAAATGTAAGTTTAAATCTCAGGATGTATTTATTAGGAGAATTGAGAATCCTTGACTTTACGAGAGAAAAACTCTTGATTGGATGAAAAAAAAAATTGGACATTTCAAATTTTTGGTTTTAAACAATTTTTCCAATTCAAGTAATGTAGAAAGTAAGCATGAATGGATAGAACTTTATCCTCTTCAATAGTTTTACAGCTGAATGAATAAATGATCCTATGATGTGATTAAAAAAAATCGATATTTAGTGAGTCTAATCATAGAGTGTTTTTTTTTTTTTGGCCAACACTATTATCTAATGCTTCACCCATATTATCAATTAAAGTATGAAATATATAATAATTCATATTGTTTAAACATGGCATATATAACTCTATTTTTTCAAACTTTATATACAATAGTACTTGGAAAAATAGTACTACAATGAAATATTATACTACCTCCGATCCTAAATATAGGACAAAGTTTTTAGTACAAATTGCACTACAAATTATATCCTATATTTAGGACCGGAGGGAGTATTAAGGACCAAAGATAGTATTTATTAGAGACTAACCAAAACTTCTACAAGGGAATGCATTACATTAGATATATGTTTTACACACACACACACATATTGAACCCAATTTAGATACATCAGTTTTCATGTTTATTGGAGGGTTGATGCACAATCGATCAGCTGTCTCTATTCTTAAATGTGTCACAGGTAGCATTTTATTTTTTGAAATGTGCTAATACTTTTTAGTGTTTGATAAAAAAAAAAAATTTATTTGTCATTCAATGATTTACGAGGTCAAATAATTTAAAAGAATTATTGTTGGTTGGGGTTTGCCTCTCTAAACATCACGTGGATGGTTCCTGAACTCGTTGATCAACTTAATTAATTAGCATTCTTTGAATCCATCAAAAAATGGAATTTAATTGTATTAAGAAATCTTCAAAATAAATTAAACATATATGAATTTAATCTCACGGCTCGATTAATTTTATTATTTTTTAAAAAAGTAAAAAGTGAACTCATACGAGGAGATATTTTCATCCAGGAACATAAAAATGGGGTAAGAAACCCTTTGCTCAAATATGTACTCAAAATTTAAGTGTCAAATAATAACTTGCAAAAATATTGTAAAAAGATAATAGTATTTTCTTCCTTAGGTAATAAAATATAAGACAGAACTTATGTTAAGTTGTTTATACTATATCATTATGTCAAGTTTTCCGATAATACTCCCTCTGATCCTTATTATAAGACATCAACTATCAATTCTCATAAATCAATAAAAGTAGTTAAAAGTATTAAAGTTGTCATAAAATTCAAATAGTTTCCAATATTACCCTTACCAACTACACTAAGCTCAAATATCTATTAATTATTACTCTCTCTCACTACCCTTATTAAATATGGGCATACATGGAAAAATAAATTAAATGCTTCTTGAAAACTTACAAGTGCCTTATAAAAAGAACCAAAAGCACTTGTTAGTTGGTGCCTTATAATAAGAACCAGAGGAAGTATTTATTATTTTGCCATTACTAGTTATTAAGATGTATATATGTACTCGTAAATTTTTGTGTTAGACCTTATCATGTAAAAAAGGAATTGCAAATTTTTACATGAATACTTATTATTTTGCTATTGTTAGTTGTTAAAATATGTATGTGCACTTGCACCTTTACCAATAAAATTTGAAAACTTGTTATTTTACTATTGTTAGTTGTTAAAATGCACACATATACTTATAAATTCACCTATAAATTTAACCTAATGGATATAAGTAATCCCAAGTTTTGTTGTGAAATATATTATTGTGACAAAAAATAGGCAGTTCAAAGAATGAAAAGCGGAAAAAAATTGACTAAATAATACAGTGGTCCAAAATGGAAATGATTAAAACTGGAAGGATGTGAAAGGAAAAAAAAAGTAAATAACATCAAAATACGGGAATGCAGGCATCTATACTTTTTTTTTTTTTTTAATTTGATATATATGTATTTTTCCTCTCAATTAAGTGCTCGTTTGGAATAGCTTATTTTTGGGCAATAAGTGCTTATAATTCGTGATTCACGGTATACGAGATAAGTATGTGAGAGGAGTTTTATCTCGGCTTGCGTAATAAGGACTTATTTCCCAAATATAAGCTTTTCCAAACACACACTAAATTCTTAATTTTTTTCTGTTAGCACAATTACTTTCTATATATGGTTAATGGTGATGATAGAGAAAAGTTATAAAGACTAACAGTGTTACTAGAGTAAAATTAAAGGTTTTAAGTAAGAGGCAAAAATATATAGATACTAAATTAAAAAATGATGAAAAATATATGTACTTGTAAAATAGTTTTCCCTCAAAATAATACTCTTTTGTTAAAGTTCCTAATATAAAATTAGGCCTTATATTAATATTGGCAAAAATTAGACGAGGAAAAAGATAAAAACTTATGCAGAAAGGAGGTGAATTATTGCTTTGATTGAATCAAATTAATCAGCCCATTAAAAAAATATTTAAAGAAGAAAGGAGAAAACGTGTTGAGAATGTACATTCATTGCACATCCATATGGTGGGTCCCACTTTTCAACTGTAATTATGCTTTATGGATATGTGGTTTTTTTTGGATCATGTTTAATATTTCTAAAAGTGTTTATTTATCTCTCACATATTTACTTCGTGTACATTAGATATCGTTATTTCAAATAAATACGTATATATGCACACATACATACAAAAAATTCGACGAGCTTATTTTTATAAGGAATGATTATTAAAATTATACAGTTCACGGAGTTAGTCAAAAGTTATAAATATATAAAATATGTATTTTTTTTAATTATATTTGTTTTATAAGAAGAGTATATGGAAGATAATGATTGAAAATTTATTTCAGTGACATATATTTAATGTGATTAAAAATAAAAATAAAAATTTAAAGTTTCAGACAAAAAAAATATGTTATTAAGTCAATATGTAAGTTTGTTCTGAAAATTTTTCTTAAGAAATAATGTCACCTTAAAATATTTTTTAAGTTCAATATTATTTCAGAAATATTAAAAAAAAAAATTATCTTTTACTATTAAAAAATTAAAGATCAGCGTTAATTTTTTATCATAATTAAGATAAAATTGTTATATTTTGAATATTTTAATAACATTAAATCTGAACAAACCCTCAGTAAAAGGACGCTTTTTTTTTCTTCTTGCCAACAATAAAAGGACGAATTTACAGCTTAAACTTGAATTCTTTATATAAAGTACCGCCGACGTTAGAGATGGTTCCTGGGGGAAAGAAGCGGACCGAATGCCACACATATATGTAATAATTCGCCTTCGTAGGGGTAATTCAACGGAGAAAAATCATGGAACCTCGTAATCATGCAAATTCCACGGCATTATGTGAGGACAATTCCGGTCTTCATTCATTTAGGCTAGACCCTAATTTAAGTCCTCAACTTTAAATTCGAAATTCTTTATAGTTTGAAATTCTCCACCCTCATTTCTCTTCTGTGTACTACTCTATCAGTTTTCACATCTATTTTCTGCTTTTTTTTTGTTTGTTTCCTTTACTTTCTTACGCCACATCAGTTTCTTCGATTGGTTGATCTGATACTCCGGCGTGTTGTTCTCGATCTTTCCTTTTAATTGGCGATGAAAATATCTAGTGGCGCCGGCAGAGTGAGCTGTGCTTTCGACTGAGTCAGTGACGGGGGAAAAAGCTGTAATTGTTTGAATTTTCTCGTTTGGGTTTGTGTGAGTAGTTTTGGGGAAACGAATTGTTCAAGGTTATCTGAAGTTTTGAGGGCTTTGTTATGTTAGCTGTTCCTTTCTGGGTTTTGTGAGGGGGGCTCTGATTTGTGTGCGCATTTGATATGGGTGGGTGTTTTCCTTGTTTTGACAAGGAGGACAGTGGGGTGAAGAAGGAAGCGGTCAAGAAGGATTACCTTAAAGAAGGTTCAGCTACTCAGTCTCATCACGTCAATAGGGTTAGCTCAGGTCAGAACAAATGTGGAAGCTTATTCTAACAAAATTTTTTCTGGCTTTAATTTTTGGTTAATTCATTGGCTTAAACTATGTTTAATTTTGCAATTTTTGCTCGCTTTTATTGTTCTATGATGATGCATATTGGTTAAATTAATGGGTACTTTGATCTGATTCATATGATGATTGTACTTACACTGCTACTGTTAATGATTTGATGGTCAGGGGCTGTCTCTTCTGTTTATTGCATTCTTATTCTTATTGACAGGTGTAGTATAAGTAGCGTTGTGGGAGATCTGCCCTTGGCTCTCAAATTTCACAAATGTTTCGCTTATTATTATTATTTTTTTCCTGGCCAATCACAAATGTTTCACATTGTTTGATAACATGCTTCATTAAATTACAGTCACCATGTACAAGGATGCTAAGCTGCATTTTGAGTAAATTATTTGACACCCTATAAAATTAAATTGTGGCAGGATATAACTTTAAGCAAGATGCTGTGCGTTTCTATAAAAATCATGGAATGCATTATCTAGATAATTAGCTAGCTTGTTTAGATATAAACTGAAAATTAACAATTCAGGCATATCATTTGTGCTTTGGTATAATTCCGGATTATTCATGTTAGTTGAATCATATTCTGGCAGATGATAAGATGTAACCAGAGAAAATCTTAATCCTTTTTGTTCCAAATGTAGATGCTACAACCCATATTCTACAATGAAGCGGCATATGGTCACTGTAATCACTGTTCCCAAGTATTCTATGCTATGCCATTAATCCTTATATGACTGCATAATAATTTGCATAATCCACTTCTCCTCTTCATATTCATTTTTTAGCTTCTCCAATATATATTTGTAGTTTATGTTTCATTCCCTCTTGGTTATTTTTAAACCATTTACACAGACAAGTCGAAATCAAAAAGCGGCTCTGACTCTAGGAAAGAACTACCAGTTCAACAGGATGGAACAACTGCCCGCATTGCTGCACAAACTTTTACGTTTCGGGAGCTTGCAGCTGCCACAAGGAATTTTAGGCCTGAATGTTTATTAGGTGAAGGTGGTTTTGGACGTGTTTATAAAGGCCACCTTGAAAGCTCGGGGCAAGTAAGTTGTGATTGCTGCTACAGAGATTGTTGTTGTTGTTGAATAACAAAACCGCATCATCATGCCATACATTCTGGGCATGGATTCTATTAGTTCTCAATCATGGATTTCTAAACAGTCTTTAATCTGTCCCTCCCTTCCTCTATCTGTCTCATAATCCATGTTGATGGAATAATCTTTTTACAGGTTGTTGCTGTAAAACAGCTTGACCGCAATGGCCTTCAAGGAAATCGAGAGTTCTTGGTGGAGGTACTCATGCTTAGCCTCTTGCATCACCCAAATCTTGTGAGCTTAATCGGTTATTGTGCTGATGGAGATCAGCGGCTGCTTGTCTATGAATTTATGCCTTTGGGGTCCTTGGAGGATCACCTACATGGTCAGATTACATTCCTTTGTTACTGTAACTTGTAGTACCTGACTAATTGTGCGTTCAAAAGTTAAAATTTCATTTTTGTTTGATTTTTAACTATGTATTAGACATTAAAGAGCAAATAAAGATTGATGTTGAACAATAGAACTAAAAGGTAGTTAGTGAATTAGCATCATTGGACTCTGTTGAATGTTTGCTGGTATAAAAAAAAAATTGTTTGAGAATAATAATTTGAAGGGTGCTTTGGGGGGGTGATAATTGACATGTCAGCAGGGAGTAAGAATATTTACTGTCAAGGATGCGTGAAGTAAAATGGCTATGCATCAATTTTTGTAGTGTCTCCCAAGAGATCATGTAATTTTTGGACAACCATTTTAGGCTTTCATTAAATGAATGAAACCACTGTGTCAAACAAGATGTGGGTTATGAATGGTTATTTCAAATTATCAGATGGTAGATGTTACTGCTTTTACATGGATGCTAGCAATTTATGATATTTAGTGCTTTAAACTTACTATGCATGCTGTTGCTGTTATCATAGGGATGTCAATCATGAGATAGCTGGGCAACTAGGACTCAAGTAGAAAGGTGACAGCTAGGGGATTAGGGTTTTGATAGGATTAGTTAATAGTTAATAGGGCTGCCTGCCATGGCAAATAGGTTTGGGTAGCTTTCAAAATTGATGCAACCAGAACTATTGCAAGGAAGGAGAAGGAAATTGGTCTAGGCATCACACCAAGGGTTTTATTTGATCACAAGACCAAGAAGAGAGCAGCAATATGCTGCTATCATTCATACACTTGATCATTCCTCTAGGAGAAAGCATTTAAAAGTCTAAATGAACTTCTTAGTTCTTATCCTTCAAGAATGTGGTATAGCATCCTAATCCGAAAGGGTGTGTTCGCAGCCACTCAAAATCAGGAATTCATTTCAATTGAATAGTAATTGTTTAGTGACTGTGTTGGGAGTATATCTATTAGTTAATATGACAATTTGATTTTATATCTTGAAAAGGAGAGAGGAGAGAGGCATTATTAGTTAATACAACTTCCATTTTGATTTCTGTTTCTTCTTTACATTTCCAATTTCATAAAGATGTCACTTTCTTGTCAATGTAAGAGTATTTGTCCTTTCCTTGGGCTAAGGTCTGGAATTGCCATTTGGATAATGAAGAATTTGAGTTTCATCATTTCCGAAAGTTTTAGAAATTGAATTCTTGATGGATTTGGTTCCGAATTGAGTCACAGGGATAGGGATTGTGACTCTGCAATTATGAAACCTGTAATTAAAACTTGAACACTAAAACTAGCACAGGAAAGACAAAAGATTGTTAAATGTCCTAGGATTGAATATAATAATTACATAAGAAAATGCAATCTTGATAGTGACAGATAATTTTAATCTTGGGAAATAATTCAGTTAGTTCCATAATTTTAAGCAAATCATAATATTGAGATGAATTGTTTATAGCTAAGCCTTCTTGATGCTAGTGAGTCTAGGTTCATTCTCCCTTGGTTAAGGAAAAGTTGACCTTGAATTTAAAGTATTCAAAGTAGCAGGAAACCCAACTAGTTGAGAAACACCCTTGACATGACATAAGAATGGTGTCCTTGATAATTGATATTTCTTGCTTCTGTTTGTTGCTGAAGTGAGGAACAATGAAAATGGATGGACAGTCTTGTTACTTGCACTGTTAAATTTGTGAGTAATGATTAACTCAATGATAAGACCTTACTTTGCTCCATCCTTTTCTTGGGAGAACTCCAAATTATGCATTGCGACAACACAATATTCACATATATCATCTTGCCTTTAATTAATGATTAGATCGTTCACGTAACCTGTCAAGGATTAGATTTGGCAATATGTTGAATACTGCACAAAATGCATTACCAGGTGTGTGTATCCAGGTTGGGATGAATTGACACTACTGCAAAACTTACATGCACATCCTGACAACTTTCTAGAAGAACTTATTTTCATCATGACTTGTAAATCATGATAGGTTGTTTTGTTCACTGCATTTCAAATTTTAAATAGATTTAATTACGAATCAGATGTTAATGTTTTAGAATTTTCAAAGCGTATTCTAGGTTGTAAGGACTTACCCATTGAGTGCAGACTAATTTATAAATATGAAAATTTATGCGCACGTTTCTCACAATGAAGAATTTACACCGCATATGACTTTGTAAAATATTCCCTATTAAGATTATTCATTGGTGTGAAATTGATAAAAACCTGTGCTGGCATCAGTTAAGCCAATGTCTGAATCCTGATCTCTATTATCTAGTTACAGTCCAACAATAGAGGACTCTGTTCACAAACATGGTAAAAGCATCTCATCCTTCGATAAACTTTGAAGCTTGTTAAGTCCATTTTTACCATTTGTTAGTTCAATGTCACGTGTATTGCTTTTGTTTATGCATGTCATTAAAATGAAATCGACCCAGATGGGATTTCAGCCCATGTAGTGTACAGGAATTCTTACTTAAGGCACTTTACAGATCTTCCTCCTGACAAGGAGCATCTGGACTGGAATTCAAGGATGAAAATAGCAGCTGGGGCAGCAAAGGGGTTGGAATATTTGCATGACAGAGCAAACCCTCCTGTAATATATAGAGACCTAAAATCATCAAATATCCTGCTAGATGAGGGTTTTCATCCCAAGTTATCAGATTTTGGGCTGGCAAAACTTGGTCCAGTCGGCGATAAGACTCATGTATCAACGCGAGTAATGGGGACATATGGTTATTGTGCCCCAGAATATGCTATGACTGGACAGCTAACTTTGAAGTCTGATGTCTACAGCTTTGGAGTTGTGTTCCTGGAACTTATTACTGGGCGCAAGGCTATCGACAATACACGTTCACATGGCGAGCATAATCTTGTGGCATGGGTAAGTCTCTGACCTGGTCATCTGTGTTTTACTGTTTCTTCTAAAAGTTTGTCGAGCATAATAGAATGTTGGTTTTGGTGTTATTCTTTCAACCAGTTACTAATATAACATTTAATATGACTACATGTCCTTTGCATTTATGTCCCTTGGTAAATGGAACTTGGTAGGCACGACCTCTGTTTAAAGACCGGAGGAAGTTCCCCTCAATGGCTGATCCTCTTCTTCAAGGCCGTTATCCAATGCGAGGACTCTATCAAGCACTTGCAGTTGCAGCCATGTGTTTGCAAGAGCAAGCTGCTACAAGGCCTCTTATTGGAGATGTTGTGACTGCTCTTACATACTTGGCCTCACAGACATATGATCCAAATGGATCTGGTCATACTAGCCGTGTTGGTCCATCAACCCCCAGGAGCAAGGAGGATCGAAAGAACATGGCAGATGGCTTGGACAGCCCTGATCATGGCCGACATCATGGATCACCGTCCACCCATAGAAATTCACCCGATTACAGGAAGAGAGATGGTAGGGATCCAAGTGCTGGGACAGGCTTGGGAAGGATTGAAACTGGTGGGGGTTCGGGAAGAAAATGGGAATTGGATGATGGAGAAAGGCAGGACTCTCAGAGAGACAGCCCTGCAAGTGCTGGAAGAGCTAGGGAAACTGCAAGGAACCGCGACCTGGACAGAGAACGTGCAGTTGCAGAAGCAAAAGTATGGGGCGAAAATTGGAGAGAGAAAAAGCGGGCAAATGCAATGGGAAGCTTTGATGCTACAAATGAGTGAAAGCACCAACAACTTTGATCCATTTTACTTTTCATCTACTAGTGAAGAGATGTATGGTTGAGTCGGGAGAGAAATTCGCAGGAGGGTCGTCCTTTTCCATCTTGGTCGGTTCCATGTCTGCCCTGGGAGCAAAAGTCATGGATCTGGCTGGGACTAGTCTCCTGCATCATTATGGTAGTTATTCATCAAGAGTTGAAAGAAACACAGATGATTTGAAAAAGAGAGAAACTAGTGTGGATTGGGGCATTCGAAGTATATATATCCGTGGATGGTGCAAAGTGTTAATGCCCCTCTTGCTTGTAAATGGGGGAGCTTTAGTGAATTTGTGTGGATGTCATTGCTGGGACATGTAATCGCACAGTCTCCATTTTATGGTATGGTCTGAGCCTCGTAGATTTCGGCTTATACAAAATGGTTTATTATACTACATTCCACATGTTGTTGCCTTATTATGCCCATGAACTCATGATCCACTTAAGCGCGCAAATCAATTAGAATTTAATTAATGACCGAAATACTGACTACCGATGGTTTTTGGTGACTTCACTCGGAAGAATATTGACTAGTTGATGGTTTTTGGAGAGATTTGAGTGCCATGCAAAGGAGAATTGGGACCTCTGAATTTGGTCGCATAAAGGTTTGGTGACATTGTGTTTGGGTTTTGTAAGGGAAAATCACCATCAGTTCCAGAGAAGAATAATCACCAAAAAGTCGTAATTAACTAGTGAGAGTATGAACAAGTTATCATTTTCTTGTCATCGCACGCTACTCGTGTTGTAGGCTCCCCAATAATTTACCCCTTTTTTAACTATTTGTAATTTATTTTGTGGCTAACTTGAGAATAGTTCTGATCACACCACACTGAAAAAGGATTCATATTCAGAGAATGAGAAAGCGTGAGCAAGGGGCAAGTAGGAACAAAGTAGTATCGTGTTTAATGAGTCCAGTGAAATGATTGAACATGTACAAGGTCACACGATCATATCAAATGAAGCAACGGTAGCCCCCTATCTCTTCAATTCCAACTAACGCTCTTACGCCCATTTGATACCAAGAAATGAGGGTGAGGAAGTGGGGGTGGATTCCATAAATTGGGTTGTTTTGTGTGTGGGAAGCCTGCTATCATATGAAAGCAGTGTTTTGAAATTCGAATCTGACTAACTGGTCCAGCCCGAAAACCGGACCATGAACCGGTTCGGTCCCGGTTCACCAATTTTTTTTATTTTTTTAAAAAAATTGATTTTTTAATATTATTTTTAGAATGTCATATTAATAAATTTAAAATATTTAATTTCTTACCGGTTTAGTCCTGATTTAGCTCCGATTTTATTCCAGCATGACTTACTAACCCTTAACCCAATACCCGACTTCAGAACCTTGCATGAAAGTCACTTCCATACAAGATGACGGAAGAGGGTTCTTTGGGTGCCCCTGTGGAACTAAGATGGGATTCCTGGAACTGATATTTAATAACCATTGTACCCTCAATTATTTTATAAATTGACAATCTTGCCCATAAGAATTATAACCATATTTCGTCCTCTTCTCCCTCTGACCGACGACCTCCCTCTCCGACTAGTCAGCCCCACTGGCGTCCACCTCCAGCGTTCACCGCCTCCCCCAAAGAATGCACTTCAGTGTATATTTATATTATAATGCACTTCAGTGTATATTTAACAACTCTTTTGTATGGTTCAAGATAGGAAGGCGCATGGTTTCTTCGTTTTTCCGTGAAGATATAATATACACTGTATTATAAATAATCAATGATTCAATGATTAGGTAAACCATTGGAGATGCATGTTTATAGAGGAGGGACATTCATCACGGCTTCACGTGTTTATTAAACTTGGACAAATTATTCACATTTTCTTAATTTTACCACAAATTATTCACATTTTCTTAATTTTACCTTTCTCGGATAAAAGTTCAAGTAAAAATTATTTCCTTTGGTCTTATTTATAAGTAATTTTCTCTCTCATAGGACTGATCCCTTTTATAAGCAACTTTTACTTTTTATCTGAAAATATAAGCTTCTTTTTCTTATTTTACACTTATTATATGTTCATTATCTCCCATATCCTATACTCATTATTTCTCATATTTTTTATTTATTCTCTCTCCTATACTCTTTTCATAAATAGGAGCATATATGAAAAAAAAAAACATGATATTTTTAACACATTGGTTTTAACTATCTATTTATTTTATACAATAGAGAAAAAAATTGCTTATAAATAAATTCGAATGGAGTAATTCTTACTAAGTGGTTTAAGCGACAAAGGTTACTCAACACATTCGGACACGTATATTCATTTCCTATTGAATAAAATTAATTTATAAATCGTTAAATCATTTGGCTCCATCAACAATTCTCTTCCTCTCTATTTAACCCTTCAACAATAAAATACCAGGTTTCAGTCCAGTCTACTCTTGTTCCAATATTTGGTATTCCATTTCATCCCATCAAACTCAAAAACGGCCTCTGGTAAAAACAAAAAGATCACTCCAACTTAATATTAGCACAATAGAATTATCTGAGAATCCCGAAGCAAATATGGACGAGGTTTGTGTTAAAGCACGGATTTACCGTCCCTTTAGGAAACATAGGAAAATCAAAAGGTGCACGCAGCGCAGCCCTGCCCAGTTCTTGGTTTGATGGATTCCCTATTTCAGGGCAGGGTAAAGAAATATTACACGTGTAAGCAGATTTTTTCAACGATTGTTAAAATACAAATCAATATGACATCTAATGGGTAATGCGTATGTGTTAGATCCATGATTACGCTTCCAACACCTAGATCTCACCTTAATCTTTGCTAACTAGCCTTTCCAACTGTCACATGTAGGTCCTAAATTGAAAAAAAAAAAAAAAAAAGGTGTTTCTATCACCGGCCTTGAGAAGGCAAACCTGACCACGGTCACAGTTTAAGTAACCAAGCCTTCAGAAACAATCCACACTATCCTTAGTTAAGGTAACTAAGTGCCGCATATTTACATTTATTTTCTCCTTTTTCCCTGTCACAATATCATGGTCAAATTCAGTATATGCACAAGCAAATTCCATGTAATAAAAGAAGGCTTACTATAATTCTTAATCTGCAAAGCAAAAAGGCAAACCGTGCTCACATTGTCATCTATAGTTAACTGCCTGCGCTTCTTTATTGATGTTGAACCATCCGTCTGTCTAGCTGAGCCTCGTTTTGATGGGGTCATGCTCTGAAAGATTTATCAAGCTATGCTTCAGCAACCAAACTTATTTTTTTTTGAATTCTCTCATCCTTATGTTTTTAGGGGAGGAACAGAAACAAACCTTAGCAAGTTTCTTCTCTTTACGGGCTTGTCGTTCTCTCTCATCGTGTTCTTGGTTTTCCTTCTCTACCAACCTAATGAGGGTGTCACATCTCCTAGCAAGTTCCTGTGTTGTGCGAGACTTGACAAACCAATCAAATCGAAATAAAGGTGATGTTCGAAATGCTGCCTTCAACTCATCCCAATTCCCATAGCCAAGTTTGTGGACCATGCATATCTGCAAATTCATAACCAAAATCAAAATGACCACAGGTAAAATACACGCACGCACGCATAATAATCAAAACTAAATGATCTTTTGGGTAAAAAGAAATAAAGAAATCACACCATGAATCTATCACATTCTTCATTGTATAACTTCCCTTTGTTTTGCCCATATTGTATCTTCAACTCTAACCATGGATTCTTGTATCGATCCAACTTCTTCCCAATAGCTTTCATGATCTCATCCTTTCTAGAAATTCTAGCCTCCCCTCTTTCAATGTTTTTAATAATTCTATCATAATCTGCAGACATTAGACAAAGTCCAAAACTTAATATCAAAATTATAATGAGAAACTGATTTCAAGATTCAGTTCAGAAATGATATATTGAACCAGGACAAAATTGCACTGCAGTTTACTCCAACATATTCCGATTGCAGTCCACATCAACTACAACTTAACTAAGGACAAAAACAAAACAAAATGACTCCAAAGTGTTACTATGGAGTACAACGAACAAAATCACATTCAGCATCTGACAAGGATTTTGCTGAAGAAAAAGATTATAGCCAGATTACCATAATTTCAAAAGCAATTTCATCATCAGAATATGAACAGATTACTACTATATTCATATTTTAAACATAGTAACTAACCATTTAACTCCTTGTATCTTTCTTTGAAAACCTTTGCATATCGTTCAACTTCCTCCTCTGATTTTCCTTCCATCTCAGAAGCAATACTCTTTATATCATTCCGCCCATACTTTTCACAGGCTCTAATGAAAGTATTGAAATCCCTTCGGCTCCATGTAGAAAATCCCTATATTTACACCCAAAAAAGGGTTAAAATATGGAGACCCAAAAGGAAGAACAGTTTATACGCAAAATCCACTCACCTCCTCCAGTAAGAGCTCCTTTTCTTCCAGTTCTTCAGCAGTCAAGGGATCTCCCACCTCTACAAACTCAACGCATCATTATTAGAATTTTCTTAGAAAAGAGAAGGGACAAACCTGGAGAACATTGTCATACCTTCTGGTTCGTCAACATCTATTGAGTCTTTAATCTGATTCTTCTGATGTGCTTGCTGAAAATTCAATCATTTCATTAGGTATTAAAGCCAACCCAACAGACAAATAAATGAGTGTTCATGTAAAGAAATACCCACCATGAGATAGCGTACTTCCTTTTCATACAGCTCGCTCAGCCTGTGAGTGTTGAAAAACTGGAAATCATGCCTGTAGATAGGAAAGCAACAATCAGTCACAAAATAAGCATTATGATAAGACGAAAACATGTTTCATAAGATGCTCACAGCTGAGGCATCCTAGGAATACGGGGCTCTTTTGGCTTCGTAGGGCCACCTTGGCGCAATGTTTGCTTAAAATATTCAGACTCTGAGTAGCTACAACAAGACAAGAAAAAATAATTCAGATTTCATAAGGGAAAAACATAATTTTATAATTTCAAGTGTAAAATGAAGATAGTGAATGTTTACTTGCGCTTCCGCTCTCTTTTTGGTGGCTCAATCCAGTTATCACTTACAATTTTTTTGAAATCAACTTTATTCTCATCCTACAAATCAATCAAAGAAAAAGTTAACAATAATCTTTGAAGCAACATCAGAAAATTCAAATTAAAAAAACTGATTATATTCACAGTAATCTCTTCAATTTCAAATAGAGGTATTAACCAATTCTGCCTCAACCTTTAATAAAGAATGCAGAGAGCTATGGAGGAACACCCCCCCCCCCCACCCATCACCCCCCAAAAAAATTGCTAAAAACAACAAAACCTATCCAAAATTACATAATTATAAAATTTTACAATGAAAATTTAGACCAGAAAATGAATACACAGGCTCCATAACAAGCATAAGCACATGTCAATGTAATAGTTGTTGTCAAAGCCAACATAAACTGCCATTTCTACCTTTTCATCATCAAAATCATACAACTCGGCAGCTGCAACAGAAAATATATTGTTAATGAGAAATTCAAAATCAACAGAAAGTGAATGAGAAAAATCAAAACGCTCAGCCATAAGTTGTCTTTCTGGATATTTAATCAATTAAAAAAGCTATAGTAACCATAACAAACTGTGTTGCTATTAAGTGCATGAAATAAGCAACATATAGCACATCAATAATTTTAACTTAAAGAGGATAGAGTTCCAGCACAAATAAGGCCAAAAATGCTTCAGTTTTGCACAAAAAGGTCTTTTGCATTGCATATTAAACGAACAACATAAAACTGCTCAAGAAAAAATGAGGGCA
This sequence comes from Inga oerstediana, assembly GCA_963210345.1. Taxonomy (NCBI): domain Eukaryota; kingdom Viridiplantae; phylum Streptophyta; class Magnoliopsida; order Fabales; family Fabaceae; genus Inga; species Inga oerstediana. The sequence continues at coordinate 57,469,179 of OY723407.1, read as the reverse complement.
AACGTGAGTTAACATTAGCACAAAAGATTTATCAAGAGAGAGATTGAGCCATTAGTATTTAAAAACTAGAACATTTTTTAAAACTAGAACTTCAAGTTATAGGTTCATACTGTCATCCATCTTAAATTTTATAGCATCTTCAGTAAACTTCTTCATCTTGGCATCAAGTTCAGCTGTTGCTTCCTCTCCTTTAGCAATAATCCTGTCAATATCTTCATCGGTAATTGTACTATCCTTAGAACTGAAAACCATTTCAGCACCAAATCTGACCATCTGAAGTAACTCATCTTTATTTACAGCTGCACAAATAATAAAAATCCAACATTAAAACACCCAAGCATTCAGCAGGAAAGGAATGAGATACATCATCCTGAAATTTCTTACTCTTCTGCTCTGCTAATCGTCCTTGCTGAATCACGAGAGCATCAAGGGCTAGCTTTTTGTAAGCCCTTTCAATGACCTTCTCCTCAATTGTGTACTGCTCCATTTGCATGATGTGATGATATTTAGCATAAAAGACAGCAATTAATAACAAATAAAAATAAAATAAAACTCAAACCTCAGTGCAGAATCGGAAAACTTGAACTTCTTTCTTTTGGCCAATCCTATGAGCACGGTCCTGAGCCTGCAAGTCGACTTGTGGGTTCCTGAAATAAAACAAACAGCAATCAGCAAATGAAAAATTTATCGAACAAATGCACATCAGAGTACTTGTGCAGACATGATCACCCGAAATTATACTCACCAATCACTGTCATACAGGATGACAACATCAGCAGTAGCAAGATTAATGCCAAGGCCTCCAGCCCGAGTTGATAACAAGAAGACAAATTTCTCGCTTCCTGGTTTGTTAAAAATCTCAATGGAAGCATCACGATCTTCTCCACCGGTATTACCATCAATACGACAATACTGATATCCACGATACATCAGATAATCTTCAAGTATGTCTAGCAGTCTAGTCATCTGGAAAAATTATAAGTCACAAAGTTTAGCAATAACAGCAGTAGAAAGGATTAAAACGAGATATAGTATCGGAAGGAAATGAAAATGATAATATATGCAACATGTTGCACACTTCAAGGCAATTAATAATTGTCAGAGGCCAAAGTCAAATTTTAAAAGAAAACTAACCTGTGAAAATATAAGGACCCTAGAGTCACGCTCTTTTAATTTAGGAAGCAACTTATCCAAAAGAACCATTTTACCTGCATATGATTTTTTAAAAAAAAAGAAACATGAACTAGTTGCAAAATTGATAGGTCAACCCAAATGGACTCAAGTATCTATTGATAAAGTTAAAAACTAAATTTACCGGCATTTGTAATAAGATGGTCCCCTGTAGTATAGGGTGGACCAGGTTCAGCACCTTGAAAAAGATATGGATGATTACAACATTTACGTAGTTGCATGGCTATATTCAGGAGACGTTTCCGTTCTCCACCAGCATTAACAACCTCAAGATCCTTCTGCAGCAAAGCCCTATAATACTGCTTCTGCATTTGTGACATGCCTACTTTAAGAATGGTTTCCTTTTTGGGTGGCAAACCTTTTTCAACATCCGATTTCAGCCTTCGAAGGAGAAATGGTCGTAGGACCTTGATATTCACGAAAGATTAAATATTAAATATGGATCAGATTCTCAAAGAATATCCCCACAATCAAAGGTTCTGGGCTTACCTTGTGCAGCTGCTGAACAACCTCCTGCTGATCATTTTCACCAGAGATTTGAAACCACTGATCAAAAGTTTCAGAAGAACCAAATATTTCTGGAAGAAGAAAATTGAGAAGAGCCCAAAGTTCATGAAGATTATTCTGCATTGCAAATTATTAAGAAGCCTCAGTAATTACCAAAAACAGCAAACAGAGTGAGCATACAAACTCAGATGGATGGATGGATGGAAGAGAGAGAGAAAGAGAACTCTAAGAATGTAGTGTTTAGAATTATCCACCACGGGACCCATGAAAAAAGCCATAACATCTAACACAACAAATTAAATCAAGGAAATTCAAATTCATCATTTGATACTCCCTGCCAGGAGATCCGAAAGAATATTAGGGTAAAAAAATTGCGGAAGACTTGATCTTAGGCAAAACAGTTGAAGTTAATTTATCTGTTCAATTTTCTCTCCCAACATCCCTACCTCTCATCCTCCTCCTTCCTTCCTCTCTCTCCTTTCCCTCTACTGTTCTACATCGCCCTGCCTGCTTATTAATCTCAACCCAACAATTGAGTCCAATTCTCACTAGCACGCATCATGGTTAAAATGTTTAAATGTTCATTTCTGACAAAAATATTGCCAGGAAGTACTAACTAATTGACCTAAAAGCAAAGGCCATTATAGTTTCTTATCTACTCTCTAATTATAACACCAACTAGATGTGAGAACCATGCATTGCAGTGAGGCTTAGAAATAAGCCACATTATTCGTGGCATTTAATTAGTGTGGCTTTTAAAGCTGTTATATTTAAATCAATGAATCGATATGCAGTCTTACAGTCACTCTCACCTTTCCCATCTTTTAATTAAAAAAAGAGTCAGAAATGGTCAGGAAGTTTATTAAAAGAACTGGTCACAAACTTGGCTCAGGGTGTTAACCAATCAACTGATACCTTCCAAATCCCAATGTATTAGTGTTAATGAAGAACAGATAAACCAGCCAAGTTTGAAGATCCAACTACACACCCGCTGCCTCTAACATTACAAACAAAGAGAACTTCTCTTTCAATTCATGATTCGCCAGACTTGTACAGGATTAAGCCAGCAAATTCAGCTTGGCACAACACAAATTAAATTCCCAGAGGAAGTTTACAAATTATACAAGATTCAATGCCAGTATTCTGTGGACAATAATAATTAAGTGATACCTGGAGTGGTGTACCAGTGATAAGGAGGCGATAATTTGTATTATAGAGCCTCATTGTCTTTGAAAGGAGGGAATTCTCATTCTTGATCCGATGGGCTTCATCTATAATTATGTAACGCCAACTAAAACGACGCAAAGCAGACTTCTCCTTGATGGCCATTTCAAAACTGGTAACACACACATCAAACTTCCCAGCAACTAATAATTCCTCTCTGATATGCCTCTGCAGAGGTGAAAAATCATACAAGAAAAAAAGAGTCAACCAGGAATTGATAGTAAAATTCACCAAAAATAGGTCATCCAAAAAAAGAGTCTAACCCTTTCATCAGGATTGCCAAGGAACTTTATTGCCCGCAAGACAGGACAAAAGCGCCGAATCTCATTCATCCAATTTCCAAGTGTGGATTTTGGAGCCACAACCATGTGAGGACCAGTTATTCCTCTAAACTCATGCAAATAGCCCAATAAGGAGATAGTTTGTAGTGTTTTACCGAGCCCCTGGAATTCACCAGTTATTTATGCATAATACGTTATCCAATCACACAATGTAGGATACTTATGGTTGCATGTTGTCAAATAATGACACATCTCAAGGTAAATTTACATCGCATACCATCTCATCTGCCAGAATTCCATTTATACCATTCTCATACAATCGTATAAGCCAGTTTAGGCCAGCAAGTTGGTAATCCCTCAACTTTCCTTGAATACCTGTTCAGAAGCATTGATATTTGATAGTATTTCACATTCAAATGAACCAATCGTGTGTTTCCTGCTAATCCAGGTAATGCCAGCTTATATTAGCAGTTTAACAAAGAGAGGAACAACACTCACATGATGGTTGCATCACCAATCGTGTGTTTCCTGCTAATCCATCTTCTTCTTCTTTAAGATACTCTTCATCTTCCTCTTCTTCAGTCACTTTTGATGCATGCCGACCCCTATAAAAAATAACATTTAACAGCATAAGTTTTTTTTGAGGTTAAGAACAGCTTGTCAATGACCGTTTGAACTCCCATAGAAATGAAGGCACAAATTTACTGTTCTCCATTTCTTTTGCCATCAATTCTTATAGTCACTTCATAAAGCTACAAAAATTGACGACAAAAGAAATGCACATTGAATTCAAAAGGCAACTTATGCCAAAAAAATAAATCAGAAGCAATGAAATATTAAAAGTCACCAAGAACGCTACAGATATAAAAAGTGTGCCTAATGGAATGCAATACTGGAAATAGCATTAGAAAATCTATCTAGTAATCTACTCATCCATCAGATAAGGCCGTCAATCAGAGAGAGGTTCAAGCCCATTAATAAATCATAAATAAATGTAAAAAACAATCAAAAGATGAAAGTCGCTAAGGAAATGTATTACTTTCTTCTACCATTGCGGAGCATCCCTTTTTGTATTGGTCAAAAAAATTTACATATTCTCTGAATAAACTTGAGAGTACCAAAGCAAATTTACTATATCGTAAAACTCCAGGAGATAATACTAAAAATCATTCCCGCAAACAGAGAAGGATATGAAAATTGCTATCACATAACAATAATAACATTAAAAAGAGGGCTTTACCCATACCTTCCTTTGGACTTCTTTTGAGATGATTGATCGCCTTTTGCGAAATGAGCAAACAGTTCAGTTTGCTGTAGAAGATACTTCAAGCGACCCTTCCCCTTGTTGTTCTGCATTTCGAGTAAGAATTATGTGGTTGAAAATTATAAGATTACTCTATTTCATAATGAAGAAAAGGCATCCTCTATAACCGTACCATGTCCGCATCAATGGCAGCATTTTGAGCATCCAGCATCTCCTGAATCTTTTGTTTCTTCAGCCTATGCATTTCATTCAGTCTGGCCTTTTCCCGCCTGGCAATTTCAGGATCGACAATACCTTCAACCTGAAGTTGGGCAGCACATAAAGATTTGAATTGAACAATTAGTCAATGACACTTCCAGTGAAGTTCTTTCTTCAATAGAAAGAAAGCGAAGTGGATAACACACAGAGACATAAATTTTACAACAACCAACTGGAAATAAGAGAACAGAAGCAAAATTTAAATTCGGAATGGTTACTCTTTTTTTGTACAGTGACAGACATTTCATGACATCAAAGAAAACAGCTACAACACCAAACTACCGAACCCTAACGTGACACTACCTGAAATGACATGAAGCATGCAGGGCACAACAATGAGTCAGAGTACACAATGGTTTTACCTGTTCCTCCTCGTCACCATCTCCAATGGGTGCCTCTCCATCGGAATCGAGCGAATTGTCATCGGCAGCATCTTCATCATCAGAGCTGGCAGAGCGAGCCACCGCTTGTAGCTCCTCTTCGTCCTCCTCATCGTTGATCTGATCGTTGACCTGCTCCTCCTCCGACGAAGTCGAACCGTTCGACAGCTGGTCGTCGGAAGAATCCTGAAGCTTCGAAGGCCGAGCCATGGCCTCTCAGATCAAGGGTTTCTTTTCGCGCGGACCACGGGACAAGTATTGTGAGAAGGGAAAACACAAAATGGAAAAATGAAATAAATGTATCTACTTTCAGTTACCCCTTTTAATTCGTAGGTTTCTTTTTAAATTTCGTAATGGGTTAAACTCGGACAGAGAAAACAAGTTAGTATTCAATCTTTCGTCCCAAAACAAAAGCTTCTTGTTGAATCTGAGCTGCTGAGGAGACTTTATAAGAGACATATAGAGGATGTTTGATTTTTTTTTTGGGCATTTTATCTCCCATTGAATAACTCATATTGCCGTTACTTAATTTATATTTCCTCTCTCCTCCCCACATTATCTCTCTTCACACAAATGAGGAGGGTGATCTTGCCATGCAAATTACATCTTTCATTATATATCTATCATCTCTAACTAATTTTAACCCACATTTCAAACAACCTAATTCAGTTATTTGATATTTATGACAAGGAAGGGAATACTGCTTAAAAAGAAATCTTAAAATATATGTAAATGATTTTTTGAATTTTTGACACTAATACTTTAAAAGTTCATAGTATTTTATGTGTCTAACTCATAATGTAAATAAAAATACTCCTTCCGGTCTTAATTATAGGACAACATTTGGGAGTTGATTTTGGTCTTAATAATAGGACAAAGTTTTAATTTTTTGTCAATTTCTTCCCAAAATACCCTCTATTGATACTTTCTTATCAATAATAATGAGACACAATAATAATTTTATAATACACATATGTATTCTATAAAGTTAATAATACCTGCAACTCATTAATTTCATATACACCTCAATTCTACTGTTTCTTTTATTTTTCTTTGATATAATATATAAAAACAAAAGTAATGTATTCATATTTTGACTTTTGAGAAAAATAAGGCAGCAAGCATTACGTGACTGTTCATCGTCAATGGGACACGGACTTTTCTATTATGCTAAAGTTCGTACAGCTGGATGCCAGCTCACTGGATCAGAAAAAATACTCACAGGACCATGATAGACTTATGTAGTATTCCTAAATCACCCTTATTAAATAAGAGCATTTTTTAAAAATAAATAAGATTAACTAATTTAACTACTATTCTTAATTACTCCAAAGTTAGGTAAATATGTCCTATATTTAGGACCGAAGGGAGTATATATTAAGGAGAATACTTTCACGAAATTTAAACTTGAAGCAGTAACTGTATGTAACTCACCCCTCAAAAGGTAAATAGATTATATACAAGGTTAAAGAGCAAAAATATAATGGAAGTTTCACCGATGAGCATTGAGTGTCTGAGAGTATTTTAGGGGAAAATATTGCTTCAGAAGTTCAAAACATGGGACAAATTTGCTCTACCGTTCAAAGATGACAACTTTGACTATTAAGTTTGACCGACCTGTGCCACCTCATCATCCACATCAACAAGATCTAGCGAAATCATCCCGTCTCCCTGCGCCTACTTCTTCCAGATCGGCAGTCTTTTGGGAACGTTTTCGTTAGGGAAATCACAGAGGAACGCAGATAAAAGGGTTCCAATGAAACCAGCAAAGCCATGGATTTAAGCAGGGGCAAACAATCTGGATAAAATGCCCAAACTGAGAGAAGACTGATTGTAGCTAGAGGAATGTCGTATAGGTGGACCCGTGAAGTGATTTAATAAATGGAGGTAGGGTTCAAACTAAATTTAAAAATATGGATAAAATGCCCAAAACCAACTAAGAGAATTGACGATAAAGAGTTGGATCCATGTGTGGGCGTGAGTTAAAATGGATAAAGACAAAACTGAATGAGAATTGATAGATAAGTGAAGCAGTGGTGGAGAATGGAGATTGAATTGGAATTGGGAATTGAAACTGTAAGAAGACAAAACCAAATGAGATCAGAGATGAGGCTTGAAGCTTGTGGGGAGTAACAATCAATCGAAGTAAAAAAAGCTCCCAGATCTTCAAAACAAGAAAAAGGAGAAGAACCTGCGTACATGAAATCAATAACGTACTGATTTATATGGAGATTGAATGTCGAAATGGGGCCTTTTGTGATTGATTCCAATGGGTCCCAAGTCCCGTTAGGGTCCATCCAGTGAGGGCAATATTGTCCTATTTTTAAAATTTCTAAGGTAATATTGTCTCTTCGAAAACTTTCATGCATCGAATGCTACTCGTTGAAAACTTTCAAGATATTTTTGCCCCTTGACTCTTATATACACAACAATAATATCAACATATCACTGGCTCACAATTAGTAATGATTAGAGCGGGAAAATGGGCCGAGCCCGTCGGGCCGGCCCTTTTAGGCCCTGGCCCTTCAAGGGCCGGGCTTGTAAATTGTAGCATCAAAAGGAAATCGGGCTTAAAAGGGCCAGCCCTTTAGACCCGTTTATTTTTTATTTTTTTACTTGAAAAGGAACCATGTTACATTTTTGAATTATCTTATTGAATCTATATGTCACTCTGTCCTCATATTGTATAGAGTATGATTTTTTAGTATATTGTTTTGTCTAATTGAATCATATTGTGATTTTTGAGTATATTGTTCTGCCTATTTAGACTAAAATCATATTATATATTATTCTGCCCGATAGAGTATGATTTTTGATGGAGGTTGTGATTATTTGACTACTTGAACCTACTGCTCAAAGTGAAACACAATCAAATATCCTTGAAAATGATGATAGTGGCGAAGAAGGTGAAAATGATAGTTGTCATATTCATGTTGTTTAGATGTTAGAGTATTTAGCTTCTTGCTTTCTTATACTTTGGCCTTTGTGTGGGTTATTTATGGACATGATTTTACCTTTGATTATACATTAGTAACTGTGTTTGTTTGTTACAAGAGACGTGTTATTTAAACCTTAATGTTGACAACATTTATGTATTAAATTAGAACTTTAATCGTTGTTATTTACTAATTATATCTCTTTGGGGAAAATACGCAGGAAAAATAGTTAAATATTGTGAAAAGGATTTCCAAGCCCTGCGGGCCGAGCCTTGAAAAACTACAATTTTCCTGACCCCGAGCCCTTTAGGGCCGGCCCTGTTAGGCCCTGGCCCGTCAAGGGCCGGCCCTGATTCCCAGCTCTAGTAATGATCAAATTATTTGTAAAATTTTTCTTATTCAAATTCCAATACTAAGAAATTATTATTACATGGTTAAAAGTTCATAATTTGAGGTTCAAACTGTCTAAAAAATAGTGACAAATAATGATAACTACTCCCTCTGGTCTTAAATATAAGATAAAATTGACTTTTTTGAAGAGATTAAGGAAACTAATTAAATTACTTTAGAATATTTTTATTTTTATTTTTTTCTCCAAACTAATTAGTTTGACTAATAAACTAATATATAATTTAAGAATACACAACATATGATATAATATAAATAACTTATTTAGCTTCCTTAATTTTTTCAAAGAAAGTTAACATTGTCTTATATTTAGGACCGGAAGGAGTAATTAATAATTAAAGCTCATTATGATTCCTGCTAATGAAGCATTTCCCGCTAAGGGCGCTTTCACTGCTCCGATTCGACCTAAGTAGGTTTCTATGGTTCCCTCCGTTATGCGAAATTGTTTTGTCACCGTGGTTTATCTGGTCAACAAAATTAACTTGGGTCTACACCATAGCCATACACCATTTTGCATTTATTATATGTAGTATACTGACTATGATCGCTATTTTAATGTATTTAATTCACTGATTTTTGTTCAAGGCAAAGAAACAAATTTTTAACAAATAAATGCAGATTGGCCATCATCATGATGATATTACCCCATACATGTATTTTGAAGGACTGGTTTCAAATTTAAATAGAAATCGCAAGCTAAGTGCTAAGGTAATAAATACATATTTTTGATAATAAAGCAAAATTATATTAATAAAATAGTAACATTACTAAATACTTATGACATGATTGAAAGAAAAATTAACTACATTTTAGAACAAGGAAGGAGACTGTGAATAAAGAAATTTGAGGGGCAAAATGTAAGAAAGAAATTCTCATCGTTCCAAACTATTCTTCAAATTTTAATTATAAGGCATGTTTCATACAAACTAAGAGAAATATCAAATCTAAATTTTAAGGAAATTCAAATGCATATTAATAAAAAGATTACGGGCCCGTTTGGTTCGATCCCATTACACCCTGCGATGCAGTGCAATACGATGCAATGGTAATGCAATGCGATATTAATTACAAGGGTAGTGTTTGGTTTGATTTTTAAGCAATATGCAATGAGTTAATAACAATTATTTAAAATTAATATATTACACAAAGTCTATTTTACCCCTTAATATAATCTTTGTAGAAAAAATAGTTATAAGACGGTGACGGCGGGGATGGAGGAGGAGGAGGTGGTGGCAGTGGCGGTGGGCGGTGGGCCGGGTGTGGCTGAGGTGGCGGCGGCGGCGGCGGGGGGTGGAGGAGGAGGTGGTGGCGGTAGGCGAGGGTGGCGGCGGAGGAGGAGGTGGTGGTAGTGGCGATGGGCGGTGGGGTGGAGGAGGTGGTGGTGGGCAATGAGCGGTGGGGGTGGAGGAGGTGGTGGTGGGCGATGGGCGGTGGGTCGGTGGGCGGTGGGTCAGTGGGGGCGGTGGAGGAGGAGGAGGTGGTGGTGGTGGCGGCAGTGGGTGGAGGAGGGAGGTGGTGGCGGTAGGCGAGGGTGGCGGCGGAGGAGGAGGAGGTGGTAGTGGTGGCGGCAATAGGCGGTGGGGGTGGAGGAGGTGGTGGTAAGCGGTGGGCGGTGGGGGTGAGGGTGGCGGTAGAAGAGGAGGTGGTAGTGGCAGCGGGGGGTGGAAGAGGTGGTGGTGGGTGGTGGGCCGGCCGCGGCGAGCGGTGGGCCGGTGGCGGCCGGGGGTGGTGGTGGGTGGAGGTGACGGCGGTGGAGGAGATAGTGGTGGCGGCAGAGAGTGGAGGTGACGGCGGTGGAAGAGGAAGAGGTTGTGGCGGTGGCGGTTGTGACGTGATGCAGCAAGTGAAATGAGATAAGTGAAACAAAGACAAAGGAAACTAAAGGGTAAATTGGACTTTTTAGACTATGCAATGGGATGGTAATGAGGATTCATAGGGGGGAGGTATGAATGAGGATTACCAATTTTTTGGTAATCTTCATTACCATGGTAAACCCTATTACCATGCTAAAGAGCTACCAAACACTCTTCTCTTGGTAATGCAATCATGATTACCATTGCAGGCATACAACGGGGTTGAACCAAACGGGCTCTACATTAGGTAGTAACATGTCAGTTTTAAAAGTGTGGCAGTTCCTAAAGAACTAAAATTCATGCCATAAAGATTACAAGACAAGCTAACTTGCTTAAAAATAAAATTATAGAGGAGTTCTTCAATATCCTGATAAATCACATTGGACGACACTCTGTTCAATCCACTAAGAGGGAGGAAAGCTCGATTAAGATAGATGATCTATAAGGGATGCCTTTGAAATTCTTGAAAGAGTAATGAACTTATGATCCAAATAAGGCATACTTTGAGACATAAAGGAGATGGTGGAAATTGGGAAACCTTCTTCCATTATTTGAATGAGAATAGAGCAACATCAAATCTTATTAACAGACAGAAATAAACCTTATAGGGAAACTCTCAGGACGGGATGGGATCCGAAAACTTTGTTCCCCGTCTTGTCCGGTCCCAAAGAAGGGCTCTGGAAGGGAAATCAATCCAGATCCCAATCTCAAAAATTTCTCGTCCTGATCGGGTTTCCCGGGATGGGATTGGGATTTCCCCAAAAAGTTTGCCTTTTTTCCCTCCTTCCTTTCTAACCAACATGAAACAAAACACTCACACTGAAGGTAGAAACATAACACTCATAACTGTTGTCTGCTATATGGAAAATATCTCATCTGATGATTGCAGTTAAAGTATTGCTTTTTTACAACACCAATTTGCTCACTGGAGATGTGTTCAACGATGGTGCAATGAAAAGGGAGACACAATTTGTGAGATCTGCCATCAGATAACCTCATTGCAATGTAGAATAGATTTCAAATTTCAGTTTGTAGACCGTGGACTATGAACTCTGTTTATGAAGGATCTCAGTATGGAGCGAAACCTAGAGAATGAAGATAAAGAAGTAAATAATACATGCCCATACCAATACTAAGGGTAGAAGAGAAATATAAGTTGTTGGAGTTTTGACATAAAGTAGGTGTGTCAAATAGAATAAGTCCCACATTATTTGGGGGGATACAATTGTATATATCACACTTTGTGAATTTGGGCTAGTAAGCTTGCATGCATAACAACGGGCCACCGGGAAGCAAACATAGTGAAAATTCAGTTATTACCCCCTGCGCGCGAATTAAATATGGATTGGGCATTTTTTATCCAATATTTTTTGAAAAAATCTAAAATTTATTTTGTGAAAATAGCTTACCCAAAAAACCAAGTTTTTGATTTATTTGAATTTGATATCTTAGCGTTTTGGTTATAAGGGCATTAATAAGATTTTATTTTGTTTAACTACCCCTCATTACCAACGTTCATGTTGTAGGCTATTATCTCCAATTCTGAAACTGATCAATAAGATGTTTTTATGGCTTTCAACATTCAGAAACTGCTGGTTTAATTGTGTACATTGCCATTAATTTTTGCCCAACGTTCGAGTGCATGAGAGGCCTATAAAAGGCATTGCCTGCAAGAGGTTTAGGTACCTTGCTCATAAATCTCGGGCACTCTCTTCCTCTCTCTGGCTTATTCTCTCTACCTTCTAGTTGCTTTATATTTTGCTATTATTTTCACCCTGTATCTATAGGAAGGATCCTTTTTATTTTGGGGAGTGCCGCTTCCAATCAGCCAGTGATTGTGGAATAACTCTTAAAGATAGCATCTTTGGATATGACTTGGATTACACAGTGTATTAATAGGACTTCAAAAACATAAATAACTAAAGATTGATCATTGGAAAAAAAAATTAGTCGTTTGTTTCAAGATATGTTAAAGTATTGCATTCAATAGTTGCTTATTCAGGGCCAAAAAAAGGTTGCATGTTCATATGAAATTACATATTCTTATGGAAAATTTAACTTTGTATACAGCCATACAAACCCAGTTATAGCCCCTCTCATCATGAAGTTGCTTCAAATTTTAGGGAAATTTAATATTATATATACACACACACATATATATTTGGGATCGGGAAGTCCCATTCCTGATCCCGAATATAATCTTTCCTGATTTTGAATTTTCCTATCCCATTTTGCCCTAGATTGGGATTGGAAATGGTTGAACACCCCTAATAATTCCTTAAAAGTAGGCTTATTAAACTTGGACCAAACTGGGCAAGTCAACCTGAAAATCGACGTCCCAAAGCGACCCAGTCCCGACCAGGGCAACCCCGGTCAACCCGGACAGGTTGTTGGGTTGACTCAATTGCCTTTTTTTTAAAAAAATAATATTTTTTTTATGAGGTAGATGACAATATTAGTTGAAGTTAATGATATTTTTTGTGTTAATAATTAAAGGATTATAGGTATTAATATTTTTTTATCATTTATCTATTTTGATAATTTGCTAAGAACAATATTTATGATTATTATTATAGTGTCTTTGGACGGTCAATTGATATTAGATGTCAATATGTTAAAGAAATTGTAAAGAATGTTGGATAAGTATATGGTTATTTGTTAGTAATTCAATGCATTAAATTAATTTTGGATGGTATGATACTATGATAAGAATTTAATTTTTTTTTTAATTTTTTATTCCCCACCGGTCTGGCCTCAAGTTGACTTCAAGCTGATCCACTGACCCTTTACCGATTACCTTGACTGGTTTAAAGGCTCGTTCGAGTTTGATAACTTTGCTTAAAAGTGAGGGTGCCTCACTAACATATACTACACCCACCGTCTTTCCTCATCAACCTCCATCTCTTACATAATAGGCGGAGGGTGATCAAAGACACTTTTTGATTTCAACTAGGAGATTGAAGACAGATGGATATGATTTGAATTAGGATATTCTTTTAGCCAAAAAGAAGTTAAAGAATTAGGTTAAGGATAAGTTTGCAAAGAAACTGGGTTTCTTTTGTTGGCGCATGTAAAAATTATTTTTCTTAATTGAAGACATGAGCCAATAATATATTAGCCTATTGACATCAATGTGATTTTTTAGGGGAAATTGTTTAGGTCAGAAAAAAAAAGGGAAGGGAGAAATTGTGAATTCAAGCCACCTAAGCTTAGAGGAATAATATCCTCATCAATCTCTTTCTCCTCTTCCTCTACACTTCTTATTTCCGTAGTTGTCAACTTCAACAGTGGAGAATTTTTTTTTATTTCTCCACTAATATCTGGTGCTATTAGCAACTAGTCCGGTTTATAGAAAATATAGTTGAAATTTTATATCTTATAAAAATATTATTACAATATCAGATAAAAAATATGTGTGTGTATCAAGGAACGAAAAATCGGACCGGGCAATGAACCGGTTACAGCACAGGTTCAAGGGTTAATGGGTCAACCGGGGTCTAACCGGTAGTTGAACCGGTCATATTAAAATATTATAATTTATTAGTGATAATATATATTAATATATTTTTAAACTTCTATAGATAAAAATAAAGATTTTTAGAAAAAAAAATATTTAAAATCTATTAGTATTAGTTATAATACCTATACTTATACAAAGATATCTCATTTCTTATAATTATTATATCTTTTTAATTAATTTTTTTCATTATTTTCTTCATTTTTTTAGATTTGTTCTTTCTTTATCTATTTTTCTCTTCATTTTAGTCTTCAACTTTCCATTTTGCCCTCAAAAAACACAAAATAAAAATTTGAAAATTTAAAAAAAAAAAAAAAGGAAGAAACCGGGTCAACCGGTCGGACCACCGGTTTTAACCGGTTCGACCAGTCTGACCGGTTTTTGATCAAACCGGACCGGACCAGGGACCGGTTCCCGGTTCAACAGGTCGAACCGGCCGGTCCGATCCGGTTTTTTGAACCATGGTGTGTATGCATATAAATTATTAAATTAAATATGGACATTTAAAATATAACATGAATAGTTTAGAATTGTAGAGGATAAAAAGATATAAATATATATTTTAAGAAAAATATATTGTTGTGAGCTTACCATATCAAATTTTGATTATTTTATTTTTTATTCTTCAATTTTTTATATTATAATAATATATTTTTATGAAAAAAGATACAAAAAGAACTTTAAAAATAATAAAGGACAGAATGATGTTTTAAATATTTATAATCATAGAGCGATGTTAGTGCCTGATTTATCCTTTTTGAAATTAAACGTAAATAACATAAATGCCCGTATATACATTTTTTTAAATATTACCCCACTGTTCTCTAACGTTTGCCGCCCGGAGAGTCCACGCCCCCGCTTACGTTCCCATGGCATTCGCCCTGTCATTGGCCCCAATATTCCAAGCCATGTAAAAACTAAACAACAATTTAGTCTTTAAAGCCAATCCCTAACCTAAGGATTTCATGAAGAAAGGAGAACCAAGAGTAGCAAATAATTGTTCTTGGGTCGGTTGAAAGAAGAAAAAGAATTAAGGAGAAACCTTGAAGAACAAAGAGGGCTTCCAAACAGAACAAGCTGAAGGTTGACTAAAGATTCTTAATGTAAAACACTAAGGGCCTGTTTGGGAAAGCGTCCCAGCTTCCCAAACGTGCGGCAAGGTAAACAAAGTGCAATGGGGCCAAATTGCAGCATTTGGGTTAGCGTCGGAGTATGCCAGGCTTCAGGGAAAAAAGCTACTTTTTAGAGAAGCCCACAGACCCTGCTTTTTCTTCTTCCGCTCGATGAGAGCCAGTGACAATAGAAGAAGACCGTTAGGGAGTGTTTATTGCCTTCTGTCCTCAGTTCCTTAGTTTGAGCTTCTATTTCGGCGGGGCGAGGATCGAGTCATAGCAGCCATAAAACTATTACCTTGTTGGATTCAGACACACAGCCAAACCAGAAACAAAATCACAGCCAGGCATATCGACGACGAACTCATAGGAATTTCGAAATTCCTTGATGTCCGCCGGAGTCGCGGCCATGGCCTTCGCATCACGCACATACGTTCATGTCGGAGCATTGACGGATTTATCAGCAGCATCATCTATCAGATCCATCATTTGCTGCAGTGTGCTCAACAACGGCGATTGCAACCCCATGATCTTGAGATCCATCTCTCAAACTCATTTTTGTTGTGGATAGAGTTTTGATTTTGATTGCTGGCGATCTTTGGTGCAGACGACGGTTCGGGTTAAAGCTTTTAAAAGGGTGATGGGAGTTAGCGGAAGAAATTAGAAATTTTTGGAGAGCAAAGAGATGATTGGGAGCTTCGAGGAGGTTCTACAAGTCTCCCACTAATGTTTATAGAGATTAGATTAGTCGCTCTCTATTTGCCCAATAAAAAATTGGCTTTATGTCATCTACATACCTAGCATACGACATAATAACCCACGGATGACCAACAGCAAGCAATTAAATAAAACATAATTATTTTTTTAATATAAATATAAATTTATCCATTTTAAGTGAAGTATTTTAGTGTCTATTTTTTTTTAATAATAATTGAAGTTTTTTAATCAAATTTTATTTATGTTTTTTCACTTCAAGTATCTCAATATATATAAATAATATATATATATGTGTGTGTGTGTGTGTGTGTGTGTGTAGTATTCAATAACATCTATGCCCTTTTCAGTCATTTTGCATCTAAACAGGCTTTTCAAACTCTAATCCAAACAAGTTCAAAGTTAGAAAAAAAGTCACTTCTGTCACCGCTAATCCAAACACAAATCACATTTACAATCTGACTTTTTTCCTACCTTACTTTTCTAAAAGTCAGATGGTAAAAAAAGTCATTTCTCAACCGCTAATCCAAACAGGCATTGAAAAGTTAAGATTAAACAAAGAAGAAAATTAAAATGAAAAAAGGGGTGAGAAATAGAGAAAAAGGCAAAGAGAAAAATAGTTTGGTTCGAAGCAAATTCGGATATGATTTTCACATATTCGCAAAAGAATTTCACAACTTCCTTCAATAATTTCACAAGTTGTAAATTTGAGTTCACATGATCTGATAAGAGTTTTATAAGTTTAAATAAGGTTTTCACAAGTTCTCAAAATAATTTCACAATTTCCTTAAAAAATTTCACAAGTTACAAATTTTAATTTACGATATTTGATAAGGTTTCACACGTTCTGATAAAGGTTTTTAAGGTTTTCACAAATTCCTTAAAGAATTTCACAAGTTGCAAATTTTGATTCACAAGATCCGATAAAAGTTTAACAAATTCTAATAAAAATTTTCACACGTTCTCAAAAAAATTTCACAAGTTTTGATAAGCCTCTCAATTCATCACCCTGGAAAGACCAGCAACACTTTTTGACGAAGCATCTAAGACACCACCAACCACCACAAAACATCAACCACCAGCAACAAAAGGATGAATTAAGAATAAAACTAATAAGCTGTGTTTTATAAAGAATATTGGCTAATTGTTGGGGAGCATATTGTGGATCTGGTTAATGACATTTTTCAAAATCCAGAAAGGGTTAAAGACATCAATAATGCAAATATTGTGCTCATTCCGAAAATGGATAAATCAGAGAGTATTACGGATTTCAGGCCCATTTCGCTGTGTAATGTTAGCTATAAAATTATTACCAAGATCCTCAGTTGTCGCCTTCCGGAGGTAATGCATAAACTTGTTGGACAACATCAATGTAGCTTCATTGCAGGGAGCCAGAGCAGTGATAATATAATTATTACGGAGGAAGTCATTCATTCAATGAGATCCAAAACGGGGAAGAAGAGTTGGATGGCTATAAAGGTGGATCTTGAGAAGGCATATGATCGTCTAGAGTGGTCATTCATACAGAATACGCTTCAAGCTGTGGGTATAGAAGGGAAAATTTGTGATCTTATTATGACATGCATCTTGAGTCCATCCTTTCAAGTGCTGTAGAATAGAGATATTACTAATACTTTCAATTTTTCTCGTGGAATTAGACAAGGAGACCCTCTCTCTCTTTATATCTTCACATTGTGCATGGAGCGGTTAAGCTATCTTATTCAAGATGCTGTTAATGCTGGATTATGGAAGCCTATCTATCTTAATAGAAGTGGTCCTCCGATTTCTCATTTATTTTTTGCAGATGATATTATTCTATTTGGTGAGGCGTCAGAGGAATAGGTTGATAGTATGCTGAACTATTTACAGGCTTTCTGCAATGTCTCCGGTCAGAAAGTAAACAGAAGCAAGACTCGAGTTTACTTTTCTAAAAATGTTCATTTCGACAAGGCTTATGGGCTTAGTAGAGCTATGGGAGTACGACTAACTGGAGATCTGGGTAAATATCTTGGTATACCTTTATTTCATAAAAGGGTATCTAAGGTTTTGTTTCATCCTATTCTTGAGAGAACGCAGAAGAGATTAGCAGGCTGGAAGAGAGGGTTTCTGAACATGGCAGGAAGAATTACTCTTATTAAATCAGTTCTATCAGCTATTCTGGCGTACTATATGTAAACCATATTACTGCCCAGAGGAATTCTGAGGGATCTTGAAAAGAAAAGTAGGAGTTTCTTATGGGATGAGAGGGATGATCAGAGGAAATTACACCTTATCTCATGGGATCAAATAAAGAAGGATAAGAAGGATGGTAGGCTAGGCATACGGGATATGTGTAAACAGAATGAAGCGTTCGTGATGAAGCTATGCTGGAATCTTCTTACTAATAAGGATGCTTTATGGACGAGAGTGCTTTGGGGTAAATATAAATGGGATCATATGAATAGACCTATGCCGAGGAGGAGTGCTTCTTATACGTGGAAGGGTGTTTGTTCAGTTTGGGAGAAATTCCAGAAAGGGGTGAGAATTAAAATTGGTGATGGTGCTTTAACCTCTTTTTGGTATGACAACTGGTCAGAATTAAATAAACCTTTAATTGACTTAGTACCAAATATGGAAGCTTTCATGGATATCAATGTGAAGGTTCAGGAGTTTGTAAATCCATGGGGTAAGTGGGATATTAGAAAATTAAGCATGTGGTTCCAGTGGCCGGTAATAGAGCAAATTGTGAAGACTCAACCACCTTGTGTAGAAAGAGGTGATGATATATATTTTTGGAAATCGGCTGCTGATAGTTCTTTTTCTGTTAGTTCTGCATATCATTTTTGTTTTGCAGGTTTCCGAAACCAGGATCAGTCAGGCTGGAAAATGCTATGGAAATGGAGGATACCAGACAAGATTAAATCCTTTACGTGGCTTGCAGCACATGGAAGGATCCATACGGCGAAGATGAGGGTACAAAGAGGCTTGATGGAGCACACGGAGTGTTCTTTTGGATATAGCGCTGAGGAGGACATCATGCACTTACTAAGGGAATGTGTTAATGCAAATGAGAGATGGATATCCTTAGTTAATCCAGTTCTGTGGGATAAATTCTCTACCTTACAAGGTTTGGAGTGGAGGATTCAATGGAATCTCAGAAACGAGGCTGGTAGAAACTTCACTAGAAAGGTCAGCTAGTCAACCTTGTTTGGGTATTTATGTTGGGACATCTGGGTAGCTCGATGTTCGAAGTTGTTCGGAGACGATTAGCAAACTGGAGATAAGAACGGTCATTCGAGTTTCTTCCGAGCCAGTTGGGATATGGATTTACAAAACACATGTCGTTTCTACAAAAGTGCTATGGCTGAAGATCAAATAGGTTTGAGGGGTAGACCCAGTTCTGTTTCCCTGGAGACAGATGGTTCGGTCTTGGATTCGGGAATGACAGGATGCGCAGGAGCTATTAGAGATGCAGACGGCAATTGGATCAGTGGGTACATTAGCAAACTTATTTAGGTGCCTCATGTGGTCGCAGAGATTATTGCAATTATCCAGGGCCTTTAGATATGTTGGAACAGGAATTTAAAGAATATTATTATTGCCACAGACTGTCTGGAGGCCATTAACTTAATTATGAGGGGTTCTGATAGAGATCACCCATTCATAGAAGTAATAGAAGACGCACGTCTTTGGATGGCAAAGGACTGGCAGGTCCTCCTTACGTTTGTTTCTAGGGAGGAGAATATTCTTGTGGATTACTTAGCCAGATTAGCGCATAGTATGATTGAGGATTTTGTTATCCTTGATCAACCCCCACCTTCTTTTACAGAGGCGATGTTTGATCATGATTGATTGTTGTTGTTTTGTTCTGGCGCTCCTCTGCGAGCGTGTTTCTTTGTAGCCTCTACATTGGGCAATGAATTCCAGTTTGCATTAAAAAAAAAGGAATAAAACTAACAAAGCCAACAACAAAAGTTCAACTTGGCAATCCAAAATCACCATAAAATAGATTTGGGAGCGCGTTTGAAATAATTAATACTAGTTCGATTTGTGTGCATTTGATCTAGGAGACACCCAGTAGGAGCCATTCTGGATCAAGAGTTGCAATTTTGGGAGTGCGTTTGCCAGCAACAAGAAGATGAAGAGCAAGAAAGAAGAATCATGTTTTGCTTGAAGGTTATGTGGAGACGTTGGATGAGGATCTGACCAGGACCAAGAGCTTAACCAATGAAGATCTAGATGAGCTCAAAGGATGCTTGGATCTTGGCTTTGGCTTCAGCTACGATGAGATTCCCAACCTAGGCAACACCTTGCCGGCTATCGAGTTGTGCTATTCCATGAGCTAGAAGTTCATGGATGAACATCAGAAGTTGCCTAAGAGTTCGCCCGAGGTACCGTCTTCACCCGCAAATTCATGTTCTTCCACCTCCAGCTCCATGGCCAATAGGAAAATCTCAACAGAATGAACAACAACAGAAAGAGAAGGAAAAGGAGAGCCAGATCTATATGAGATAAAGAGAAGCAATGGTTTATAAGTGAAGGATATTTTTGTTATTTTCATTTAATTTCAAAAAGGATGAGTTAGGCTCTCACATCCCTTTAGTATTATGAATATTAAAATCACATTTTTGTATTTCAGTATTTTTAAAATTATTTTCTTAGGATTTTCCCTTTTTTTTTTATAGCACATTAAATCTCAATCAAGACAATTTGATGATAAAAAAAAAAGGATTAAGGAGTAAATTTACCAACAAAGTTTTAAAGCAGGAGCGCCTGACACAATTATATTTTAAAGGGGGCAAAAATACACATAAGGAATTAAAAGTGGAGCAGTCAACACAAAACCGTTAAATTTGACCTAACGGCCTTAATAAGAGAATAAAACTTCTAACAACGTTATGTTAAATTTAACGGTTTTATGCTGGATGCTTCATTTTTAATTCCTTATATATATTTTTATCCTCTTTAAAATATAATTATACCAAACACTTATTTCTTAAAAGTTTATTGGTAAAACTGTATTTTAACTCAAGAAATAAAGAGCACGTGGGAGGGGACATCCCTATCCCCTGAAATTATAGTAAATAACGGAGGTTGTGTGTTTGAGTAGCTTCCTATGAGTAATATTTAATAGTCAAAACTATATTCATTCAATGTTAATTATCTTTCAAGTCACGCCACTTCATTTAAAAATGTAAAATTGACTTAGGGCTTTTGTATTCTTTTCTTTTTTAAAACAGAGCGTATTTTAACCGTTTAAATACGAGATTTCATAAAAAAATTAGTAAGTGAGAGGAGATAAATCACGGCATTGAGAAGAACCAGAAAAATTGTAGTGTAATTTATGAAAACTACGATTCTTAATAAATTATATATATATTAAAATTAATACTGATATATTACTGATTTTGATGGTTTGATTAACGGTCCATGCATGATATACTGATTTCAGTATTTTAAAGCTCGCCCTTATCCATGATACAAGTACACGGCAACGAGAACGGTGCCCCGGTTGTGCGGTTCTTCACCACGTCACGGAACGTCCAGGCCGAGGGCATAATCGGTAATCAGAAGATAGTCACGTGGCGTCCTTTGTTATTTCTTCTTCTGCTGCTGGTCAGCAGGTCAGGTTCTTCTACTGGTCCGCATCCAAATTGTCCCTACCGGACTTTCCTTCGTCCTGACTCCTGAAGCATATATTTCGTACGTCTAACTACCTCCGTCGGGGTTCTCACAGACGACCTCCCGCGACGGTGGAGGCAGATTCTAATTATCGTTGGGGTTGAGTTACACCGTGTGAGTTTGTTTTCCGTGTTGCCTTGTACTTTTTTGCTGAATTATGCTGGCTAGTTTGCCCTAATGTTGGTTTATTTTAGAGACGTACATCACCCCCAAAAAAGAAAACAAAGCGCACACAAATTTTACTTGCTTTTACTTTTGATTTTTGTTTAAAAAAAATGATAAGCACTCGGTTTAGTTGTTGGGGTACTATATCGTGGTTTTAATTTGGTTGCGTTGCTGATCAATTTCTCCTCTGTATTACTCAGAGCATGGAGAAGAGGAGATGGTTAATGTTGACTACTTGTTTATGTCTGATAGCCTTTTCGGATGGGAGAGGTGAGAGTGGAGCTTGCATCTATATCTTTCTGCTCTGTGTTTTATATTTTTCAATTATTTGGATTATCAAGTCTTTCTCCATCTGTCAACGATGGGGGTTTTCTGAAGGAGAATTTTACTTAGTGGTCATGTAATTTGGAGAATTTACTTAGAGTTGATACGTTCAGGTAACTCTACTCTTGGTCTGAAATTCAGATTAGTTGGGTAGGTGTTGTTGGATTAACCTAACTTGGCATCATATTAAATTTCTTTCCCGTATAGTAATTCCCTTTCTTTGGGACTCTGAATGGGTGAGCAACGAAACGATCCATTTTTGAATGATAAGTCTAATGGCCATCTTAAAAGGTAAGGTTTTGGTAGTGGAGTACGTTATGAACCACTCAGATTGGGTGCATTTTGAAACAGTTCAAAATTTGTCATCTGTCTTTTATCATTCACATGAATTTTTGGAAGTGTCATTTGATTAATGGATGGAAACAGAGGACAGTGTCTGTAATTTTTCCCTCTCAAGAAATTGTTAACAATCACTTGATTTATATGTGAACCTGTTCTTCTTCCCGCAATACTTTATTTTTTTCAATTTGCAGAACTCAAGGCGAAGCATATAAACCCGAATTCCCTCTACAACCATACGCTTGCTACAATATTAGTGCAATATGCCTCTGCGGTGAGTTCCATGTAGATATATATTCACCTTGAGCAATATATACATCAGAGAACACATAATTACCCTGCTAATCTTATTATGTAGGGTCAATTTGGATTGTTGTGAACACTAATATAGAAAGTCAATATCTCTAGTATGCTTTTGCCCTTGGCACTACCAAATGATTTAATAAGGGAGGGACTACCCCACATGCGTTTCCTGATTCAGAGAATGTCAAACTTGGCTGGGCTAGGGGTCATGATAAGTTAACCTAGGGTTTGCTGACATATAACTTGATTTTGAGTCACGTCACTTGCCACTTGCCACTTGCTTGGTGTAATCAATCTATTCTTGCTTTGCATGCATTGATCAAACTCCTGCTTTTCAAGCAAACTGTCCAGGAATTCTGTATGAGATAGTTTGGTTTTAAGGACTGATGTAGATTTCCTTCTTGCAGGTATACTTGTCAGATTTAACAGGACTTTTTACTTGGACATGCTCTAGATGCGAAGGTTTGACCAAGGTGTTGAAAATATCACTATGAATGTGAACTTTACTTGTTAAACTTGGTATCCAAGTTAATTTTGAATTGTTTTAATGATTCTATATTTGATCCCTTGATCTAATGATGTTTTGATGGAAACAGGGATTTGAAATTATAGAATTGGTGGTTGATGTTCAACATTGCTTACAGGTGGACTCTCATCACTATTAACATGTTCCTTTAACTTCTAGAATTTGTTCATTCTCTTCAATCTCCCTTTTCATTCATGAAATTTGTTCTAATATCTAATTAATTATGACTATCTGATTCAGGGGTTCGTTGGCATTGCAAAGGATCCTGATGCCATTATCATTGCTTTCAGAGGAACACAGGAAAGCAGGTGGGATATTATTCCTGGCTAAATTTCTTTCCTGGTGGCGTTATATGCTCACGATGTTTCTGGAAGAACTGTAAGGTTGTCCTATTGAGTTGGTGTGCCTATGTATGCTAGAGTGACAGTTATGCATAGAAGTAGGGAAAATTTAAGAGCGAGAAAGAATTTCTTTTTGTGTTCAGCTGTTCAGAGAAAGTTTTTATCAGTTGATATATCAGTTTTCCATGAACAGCTTTTACCATACATGAGTGTGGAGGCTTCGAAAATGTATTTAGTTGGATTAACTTTGCTTGCAATTTGTGATTCAAATAGCAACAGTCATAAACTTTTCATCTGGATTTTATTACAGTTCTTGAAATAGTGTAAATGATTATTTTAATGGTTTTTCATGTTTTTGACTTCAAACGTTGGTGATTGTTTTGTTTGCTTGTTAACAAAGCATATGTTCTCATTTATTCATCCATTACGAGAGTCAGACCAAATATTTTTTCATTGGAAGAAAATATATTATCATTAAGAGCTTGAGTCCATTCAAGTTGGTTCATCACGATGTTTGCTTTACTTTTGGGACAATTTAATTTATATTCTGAGCTGATGGGTACATTGAATTTTCGTGTACAGCATACAGAATTGGATTGAAGATTTATTTTGGAAGCAGCTTGATATAAATTATCCTGGCATGTCTGATGCAATGGTTTGCACTGCTAAATTTTAAATCTTAATCTACACTCTGTAGTAGAGGATGCCAGTTTTGATATATCATCATTTGATTCAGGTACATCGTGGATTCTATTATGCATACCACAATACAACATTGCGACCTGCAATTTTAAATGCTCTAGAAAGAGCAAAAAGGGTGTATGGAGATACTAAGATTGTAGTTACGGGGCATTCAATGGGTGGAGCAATGGCTTCCTTCTGTGGACTTGATTTAGTGGTAATTGTAATCTAGCGTTCTTGAATCTTGATTACTGGAGTTTTAATGGGCATATTCCTTTTGACTGGTTTTTATAACTAATTTTGCTGGAAGATATTTAAATTCCTGTGCTGCTGTGCAGTTGTTAGTTGTGAAATTCAATTTGAAGAGAGAAATTTTGTTTCATATACATTGAAGCTTGTAAGTGTCAAAATTAGTCAAAAAGAAACCAAACTGTCAGATTGATTCAGTTTATTCGTGATTTTGGTCAGTTTAGAGAGCTTTTAGGGGATTTCCAAAATTTTGAGAATCGACTGTTTATACATTTTAACTCTTCATGTGATATAAAGTCTTGTCCTAAATTTTTATGTTCTATGCATTGAGGTACTTCATAAACAGCCCATAACTCTTCAAAACGCAATATTTTGACTAGTCAGTGAATAATTATTATTTTTTAATATTTTGTGTGCATGCGTGGATGTATTTAAGTGTCTCTATAAACTATGCATTGATAAAAGAATGAACCATGGCTTGCGATAGTAATGAATTGATAACTTAGGGGATGGTTAATTTCCTGACTTTAAGACTATTGTCATGAGGAACATTATCATACTTCTCACCTCATGATTTTCCTACTATGCAAGGGACAAGTACTTACTTGCTTTCCTTCATATGTCTTCAGGTCAATCAAAATGCTAAGGACGTACAGGTTATGACATTTGGACAACCTCGTGTTGGCAATGCTGCTTTTGCATCTTACTATAGTAAACTTGTACCCAATACAATCCGAGTCACACATGGCCAAGATATGGTTCCACACCTGCCTCCGTACTATTATTATTTCCCCAGGAAGACGTATCACCACTTCCCGAGAGAGGTAAAAATTGGCTGATTGAATTGAAAAACTTGTCTGAATGTTTAAATAATATACTTTTACAAATTAATTTTTCATTAAAATGATTAATTGTAATAGTTTAGTTTATTGATATTATAATCGTAAATAATGAATTGATAATAACAATGATTGGTTTATCACCCAAAATTACCAAACTGGAGGAACTTTGGAATATGAAAAGTGGAGGATGTGTTGGACTTGTAGCATTATTGAATACTGAATAATCCTTCATTCTCCTCCTCTCAATTTAAACTCCCAAACAAGGGGATTGTTTAATCTAAACCTTCTCTCGCTTCTCCACTTTTCTAAACACACCCCAAGAGCTCTGAGTAGCATTTTTCTAACAGCTAGCAAGTGATATGAGATTGAAAACAGTGTTGTTGTCTTAAATTGTAATGACATATTTGTGTTAGCACTTGTGTTTGATATGACGTATTTGTGACACCAAGCTCTCGTATGCCTTCTCAATCTGTATTTTGGCCGCTTGGAAAGACCATATTGTCTTGGCTATGTTCTATCTTTCTTGGTGGGGTTGGGCAAACTGTAAGTTGTTCTCTAGTTCGTCATGAAATTTAAGAAATTAGTTTGGACTGCAGGTGTGGCTTCATAACATTGGATTAGGAAGTCTCGTTTATAGAATCGAGCAGATTTGTGATGAAACTGGAGAAGATCCATCTTGCAGCAGGTAAATTGTTTTGTTTTTTATTGAAAGTTTTGCTTCCACGTAGGATCAGATAGATGATAGAGAACCAATAAAGTCATGCTTTTCTTTCTATTTTGGTCTTATGATGGGTGGGAAGAACTGCTAGCTATAGCTTTGGCCCTACGAGAGAGGTTATTCTCAATTAAAAAAGCTGCTCAAAATTTATGTTATCTTGTGCAGGTCAGTAAGTGGGACTAGTATCTTAGACCACATATTTTATTATGGTGCTAGAATGGGTTCTGGAGAGCCAGGGACATGCAGGATTGTGATGGGTCCTCAAGTTTCTGATAATAGCATCACAGATCCAAATGGAAACATCTTCTTGTCTAGAGATCCTGCTTCTCCCCTTCAAGAATTGCGTTCTGAGTTTGATAATCCGGGAAAGAGGATTAGTGCTGAATGAATCAATTGTGGAGAAGTTATTCTTCTCATTTATTCATTCGGCAGGGTCCCAAAAGCCATGATCCACAAAGAAGATATGGCTTCGGACTTGAGGGGGTTTGTGTGTATAATTGTCTGATCTTGTACATATAATTCTTCATCCAATTTAAAGATACAAATTCTTTAATTCTTATAAATCTTTAGTCATGGTATTGACTTTGCCATTTGCTGCTAAATGTTACTCTTATGTTTGCTAATGGATAATACATCATTTCAAGTCCCCAAAAGAGAAGAAATAGAGGAAGAAATTGAATAGTTTCACATTTTTGTAGACTATTACAGTTTTAAAGTGAACCAATGGAAATAGTACAATAATGCGGGGTCGACGCAAACAAATGAAAGATACCAAGTCAATGAATGTCAACTCCAGCTAGTCTTTATCTCTTCATTTTGTCATCAGTTTGCCTTCTCATCTTCCTTGCTCAAATTGTTTTCTTTTTGCTCCTGCATCAATAACGTGATTTCTTATATGATTTTCTTTCTCACAAAAAGGACTATTAGATTACTAAATGGGTAAAGCAAATTTTTTTACCTCGGCTTTCAAATCCTTCTCTTCACCCTCAGAGGCTGCAACATTTATCATGTCTTCTGGGGCTTCTTCCTTGGCCACAATCTCTTCCTTTACAC
Organism: Inga oerstediana; assembly: GCA_963210345.1. Taxonomy (NCBI): domain Eukaryota; kingdom Viridiplantae; phylum Streptophyta; class Magnoliopsida; order Fabales; family Fabaceae; genus Inga; species Inga oerstediana. The sequence continues at coordinate 57,442,332 of OY723407.1, read as the reverse complement.
TCACTTCATCTGTTGACCATGCGAGACCAAATTAAGATTAAAAGTCAGAAATAGAATCTGATGAAGATCCTTCAGAGAATGCTCAGAAGTTTGACTTTTTTTCTAATTAATAGTCAACAGAAAATGGCATTAATTAAATATAACAATACCATCTGATATTCTCATGTAAGAGATTTAAATCTGATTATCACAATTTCTCAGGGCACCATAAATTGACATACCTATCAATTCAACATTCTTGTTCTCTTCCTCAACATAAGCATTATCATTCACTTTCTGATCAGTCTCATTCAACTTCAAGGCGCCATCTTCCTCAGAAACTTCCATTAGAACAAGTCCCTCTTCCCCATCACCAACTTCCTTGTCCTTTGTCTCTTCTTCCTTAACTTCTTCAACATCTGCTTTCTCAGTTTTGTTCTCAACCTGAGCAGCAGCAGCACCAACTTCTTCGCTCTTCTCTACCACCTTTTCTTCTCCCACATTTCCATTATTCGCACCTGCAACAACAATATCATCCTTCTTTTGTAATACTGTCTCTTCTGGCGCACTTGTTGCATTTTCAACTTTTCCTCCGACAACAACCTCTTTGACAACGTTGTTATTACCATCTTTCTGTACTTCTTCCCCTGAATTCACATTCCCAACATTATTAACATTAACATTATTACTGTTGTTGTCGTCTTTAGTTTGTGCCGCGGTTTCTTGGTCCTTGCAATTGCATTGGACACTGGATTTCTTGCGCTTGAGGACAGTATTTCCTGAAGCAACGACGTCGTGCTTGGATTTCCCACAACCCATTTTTGATTGATTGCAGGAAACACAGGCACAATGAATGAAGAAGAAGAAGAAGAGGGAAGGTGATGAGAGATATTTTGGTGCAGAATCTGTGTGGTTTTTTATATGAAGAGGAGGAATGATTGTTGAATATTTGTTTATGTTGTTATGGTTTTAGCAAAAGATCGTTGGCATTCATGGTTGTAATTTCGTTTCATGATTTGGGGGAAGGACCTTTTTTTGGGTTTTGATTTTGAGATGAGACGATGAACAAATGGAAACAATAACGTTGGGCTATTACGCGGGTGGGTTACACCTGTGGAACCGCATTTGTTAAATTAACGGCTAATATTTGAATACTTAAACAATAATTTATTTCTTTTTTTTTTCCTTTTAATTTTGGAAAAATTTCAGAAAAAATACAATAAAAAATGGGGAAAGACAAATTGGTGCTACGAATTTATCAAATCTCATGTCAGAACTGAAGTAGGAATATCAAATTTCCAATTCTGATTAAATGACTAAAATGCCCTGAATCGAGGGCACAAGTTTTAGGGGTCAATAACAACATCTTTATCTATATTAACAATATCAGATTTTACATTAATGACTTTACTTTCATGTTTAACGATTTTATACCCCAAAATTAGGGATAATTTTGAGAGCGCAAGTTTCAGGAGTTAATAACAATATTTGTATCTATATTAACAACATCATATTTTACATTAACGACTCTACTTCCATATTTCACAACTTCATAATAATTTTGAGCGCACAAATTTCAGAGGAGAATAATAATATCTGTATCTATATTAACAACATTAGATTTTACATTAACTACTTCACTTTCATGTTTCACAACTTAACTAGGGCAATTTGGTCATAATCGGAAATCCTAGACTCCTACTTCAATTCTGACATGTGATTTGATAAATTCGCAGAACCAATTTATCTTTTTTCATTTTTAATTGTATTTTTCTAAAATTTTCCCTTTAATTTTCATTATTTAGTAGATTAATGATAAAAACAACTTTTTGGGCGACAAAATATTATTAACATTTGGGTAGAATTGATATTGATAAGAAAATTGTTGATGAATCGTGGAATAAAATTGCGAGAAAACTAGAGTGCCTTTTTTCCAAAAAAAAGAAAAAAAGGAAAAGGAGAGAGACATAAAATCAAAAGCAAACCGTTTAAAACGGAAAAAATAGTAATTAAAATAAAGAATAAAGGTCTTGAGAATACACGTATGAAGGGGAATCTTCTAAAATCTAAGCTATTTGTCTATCCCTCAAAAATACAGAGAAAATATCCTTAAATACGTATCTCCCTCTTGTTCCTCTCTACGTCAAGATTACTTGGTCAAGAAATCTACTTTTCAATAAAAAATAAATTACATACAAAATGAATAAATTATGCCATTAAGATTGGTATTATAGAGTCAGAGAAATGGAGAAGTAATAAAACTTCAGTTTTATAAAAGGAGTAAGGGGAAAAAGATTAAAGCAGTAAGTTGACATCTTTTTTCAAGGTGCTACTACATTCAGAATGGACAAAAACGCAATTAATGAAATTCTTCTTGCATGTATCAACATTAACATGGTTTAAGGATGCAAAAAATGTTGAAGATTAATAGGGGAAGATTCTGAAAAACAAATTGGAAGCATTCATATCTTCCTTTGAAGATGAAACTAAACATGGATATTCCAAAAGAGCCAAAGGGAAAAGAAGTGATAAAAATAAGATGCTATTAGATGGATATTCCCTAGGAGTCATCTTCATCTTCATCTTCAGGTTCCTCTCTCTCTAAACCTTTGTCTATATATTTGTATCCTCATCATTTCTTGAAAATGTAGCATTTGATCGTGAATCCTCCTTATTCAATAAGCCACTTTCTCACAGTAAATGTCAATTTCTTCATCATGCCACTCTTGAAAATAGTATAACTCCCACAGTTATGGATTCACGCAGACGCAAGTGTCGAACTTCAAAACTCTGCATTCCAACTGTTATTTATTAAAATGCCCATAAGGATTTTCCCATCTCTGAAATTTCATTGGCCGATCGTTCGGTGATACAACCCCAAACTGCTGCTAAGTCACCAATCGTCTCTGTCATGCCGCCATCATCACCTTATACAAGGATTATCCTCATCTTCTCTCTCCCAACACGTTGCTTTATTAAAATATATATTCACAATCTGATTTACACGTCAAGTTTTTATCGCATTGACTGAATCATTGAATTCTTTGTATTAAAATATTGGGATAACGAGGATGGTACTACTAGCTTCTACTTTGAGGATCTAGACAAGCCAGAGCTGCAAATATTTCCATTTTAGGACACTCCATTCCATTCGTTGCCTTAACCTCTCTTCTGAGAGAGAAGGCAGAGAGACCTTTGTGCCCCTTCCTCTCTCTTTCAAAATCCATGGAAGGCTATGACATTGAACGTCTTGGTTTTGGGAAGATGGGATATGGGTACTTCTTCTTCTTCTTTCACCATGATTTGGCTTTTACTTTCACTGAATTAATCACTTAATAATTACTTTGTTCACTTTCTTGTGGCCGTGTTCAAACTTCAAATAGGTGCAAGCACTATAGGAGAAGATGCAAGATTCGGGCACCTTGCTGCAACGAACTGTACTCCTGCCGTCATTGTCATAATGAGGCAACGGTATTCCTTCGTTTTCTCATATTTGCATCTTAAAAATATATGCATTTTGTGCCTTGAACTGATGTGGTTTAGTCTATGTTATTTCCCATGTGTTTTAGTAGAGCATGTTGAAGAACCCCTTTGATCGACACGAAATGGTTCGTCAAGATGTGAAACAAGTAGGATAACCCCTGATTATATTTTACGGTGTCCTGTTTTCTGATTAATATAAATTACTAAATAAGCTATGTCAGGTTGATGATAAGAACTAAGAAGATTTTTTCTCTTTTGTACCTGTTGTTCCATTTCAGGTTGTTTGTTTAGTTTGTTATATAGAGCAGCTTGTATGGTTTTTCGCCTTAAATCTTCGATGCTTCCGTTTTTTTTTTATGGTAATGTTATTGAGTTGTGTGTAATGTTTAGGTTTTAACTCTTCTTTTAGCTTATCTCTTTCTGTGTCTTTTCTAGGTTGCTCAAGTTTGTACAAACTGTGGCGTCAAAATGGGAGAATATTTCTGCAACACATGCAAATTCTTCAATGATGATGTAACAAGTCCTTGAACTTCAGATTCTTGAACATGATGGATGTACTCTTTGTTTGTTTATGTTTATTATTTCTTTAAGAGATGAACTAGGGTAAGAATGACAATGGTATGAAAACCTGGATTGTGATTGTTAATCTTTAACTTTTTTTCACAATGGTGCTGATACTTGCAGACTGAGAAACAACAGTTTCATTGTGATGATAAGATGATTGTGGAATCTGCAGGTGCTTTGCTTTGCGTGTTGTAGTATATTTCTATCTTCCATTATGTTCTCACTTCTGTCACTTGAATATATATGACTTTCTCTGCAACTAATTTTGGTGATGTAATTTATGAAACTAGAAACAGAATTGGTGGTCGTGATAATTTTTTCCACTGCAACAAGTGCGGTAGGTATTCATCACCATACTGCCATATGTGACTTACGGTTTCTTTGGTATCAATATAAGTATTCATTTGCATTAGGCTAATGTGAAACTTTTTTAATTACATGTGTACTGAAACTCAGCTGTGTGACCTTTACTTTTGCAGTGTTTTTTACTATAATTTCATCCAAAAAGTTCTTGAGTCATAATATCTGATAGGGTCAAATGAAAACCATTATAGAACTGACATATAGTTACAGATTCACACCTCGTTTTATCATTTTTTGTCTGCCTTACCCACATATGTGCCAAGATTAATTTTTGCATTTGGAATCTGTGATTTTAGCAGGTTAATGTGTTCTAGTTTATTTTAGCACTGCATATAGTTATAGATTCATACTTCTTTCTGCAAGAGTTATTTTTATTTTTTAACATTCTTAATGATGTGATGTATGTATTAGCAACTTGCAATTTTTATGATTCCATTTTGTAAGGCCAAAGCTAGAGGTGATTATTAATCTAGAAGGTAGTGTACAAATACAATAATCTAGTTACAAAAATGATGATTTCATTGGCATGGATATTAGTTGTGAAAAAGGTTTTGTAAGCTACAGGGTCTTGCTATTCACTTGGTCTACATGATAATCATTTATGCGTAGAGGACTCCATGAGGCATCACTATCCTCTATGTTATAAGGTTTGTAATTCATTACTCCCCCCCCGGGTTGTTTTGCATACTTTGTTTTTGTCTTTGGTAATGGACCACTTGGTATCTAGTATTACTAACTTATTCAGATTTGAGGTAGAGAATATGTTTTTCTTCAATCTCATAATATACTGATTGGACTTCATTGTATAGTACCTTTTTGATTCAGTGAAGGACGCTACCGTTATGAAATGTGGTCACACAATGAATTGTGAATGTTTCCAAGAGATGATAAAACGTGAAAAGTGAGTCATCTGAAATGCATTTTCCATTTTCCTGCTTATTCTGGTATTCTTTAATCCCAAACAGTCAGAATCTTAATGAGAGTTTTTTAAACTCAGCTTAAAAAAGAACTTGTTTTGATGTGATGAAGAGCCAAGTATTGTTGCCCCATATGCTCCAAGTCAGCAATTGACATGTCCATGATGTGGAAGATGATTGACAAAGAGGTATCTCATTAGATTTAAAGCACATAGATGCTTAGACTTGTTTTGTAGATTTAAAGCACAAGAATAGCACAATATGCCTCTCTGATTTACTTAATTTCATGTTATATCTCAGATTGAAGCAACTCTTACGCCTGAAGATTATCGGCACAAGAAGGTAACCTCAGTTCATTCAAACACCTCCCTCCATTTTTCTTCATTTCACAACATTTATTTTTCACCTTTTGTTTCTTTTGGATCAGCTGGCCGGGATCGATCCTAGAGGAGAAGGCACAAAGGCCTCACACCGTGCCAAATGCGCCACACTGCGTTGGCTTATTTTTCACCTTTTGAACTGCGGAAGATGATCTTAATATGTGGTGCTGAATTGTAAAGGGTAAAAACGTCCCTTCCTTTTGTTTTCATCAGAAAATCTAATTACTAATGGCTTAAAAGTGGCACGTTTGAGTTGAAAATCACCTGCATTCCAAAAGATTAGTCATAAAAAGTACTTACCCTTGAATAAGGGCTTGTTTGTGATGCCAAACTGACTTTGCTGTCATGAAAAGCCATTTTGGCCCAAAATGTGATGTTTGGGATGACTTTTGGACCAAAAATCAAGTTGAAGTTAAAGCAATATTTTCTAACTTTTAAATTTGAACCTCCTAAAACCCACTTTTCAACATATCATCTAAATAAGTTTGTGTCAAACTAATTTTTTTTATACAAGCTTATCTAAACATAAATTCTATTACACTAATTAACTTCTACTCCTACTTTAGCTTGTTAAAGTCAGTTGACGTAAAAGTCACTTTTGCCCACTTTAATCCAAACAAAGCTAAGAATGCAGTTTTTTTGGGTCTCTAGCATGGCTGCATAGACAAGGACAAGCAAAGAACACCATGCTCTGAAGAATATGAATAAAAGGGCAATCTTTGCATCTGATTGTTGAATATGCCATAATAAGATTACTTAAAGTCAGAAAAATTCTCAAATTTTGCCAATATATTTCTTTTCTTCACTGCATATATCACAGGTTTGGATACTGTGTAATGAATGCAATGACAAAACGGGAGTATACTTCCACATAGTAGGGCAAAAATGTGGGCGCTGCAGATCATACAACACTCGTGAAATTGCTCCCCCCGTTCTTCGTCAATGATGACCTCAATGTTATGTTGTAGATTGTTCTTACTGGAACTAATACAGCATCATGATTTATAGTCTTGTATTGTTCTCCACAAACTCTTCTCTTAGGTTTTATTATCAGACAAAAATATTGTTACAAAGTTATTCTTCCTCCATGGAATGGAGTGATTGATTGAGTCATTTGATTGATATCAAAATCTTGTTATTATTGTAACGAGTAGTTGTTTTGTAATTGTATCTCCTCCAAGTGATATAGATTGAACTGACATGAGATGTTGGGTTGAGTTGAAATTCCCATTTAAAGTTCAATCATACAGGCTATATAGCCCGCTTGTTTGTATCCTATTAAAGCGGATTACTTATAAATCTGATGCATCCCACATTTTTGCTGTTTTATTGATCTAATGTAATGTAATGGATGCCAACGTATAAAGTGAAAAATAATTCAGAGAATTCAAGTCTATTGATAATTATGAGTTCAGTACATTATATATAGTAGTCTGTGTAACAACCTGTGTAATCAACTTGACTAACACGTGTAAGCTAATGCAACTAATTTAATACAGCTGTCACAACTTATTTAACACAGTTGTCACACTGATTTGTAACTGAAATTATAACTAATGATATTTCACTAATATTCCCCCCACTAAAAACAAAATCATCTCTGTTCACCATTATACACCTCTTCTTGAGAGATTGTATTCAGCTTGGCACGGCAGAAGGCAAATTCTTTTGCATTGTTGGCACACACAACACTTTGTTCAGATGCAACTGTGACGATGATGTAGAAGTGGTTAAACAAGTATGACCAATATATGATACAGGAAGGCTAGTACCTCCACCAACTATGACAGTACTCTTACCTGTTGGCGGTGCTGCAGACTGAAGTGTATTGGCTGAGTTAGTAATATGTTGTGTAGCGCCAGAATCAAGATACCAAGCCTCATATGTAATTATCTCAGGAGAAGCAACAAATGCTTGAGGCAAAACAGAGTCAGATGTTGTAGTGACATTAGGTGAGACAGTAGGATTATGCAGTGAAGTAGATGCAGCAACACGATTTTGCATAGTGGTCTGAGGACCACTTGCAGGAGAACTAACAGCTTGCTTATATATAGCAGGCACATAGTGAGATGTAGACACAGGAATGTCAATATATTGTGATGACCAATTATAGTATTGTCCAACATCACATGGCAGCACATTAGAGAAAGCACCAAAATCAGTATAATGAGCCTGTGCCGAGGCACGAGCTTGCATAAAGGAATCATACCTGAAATAGCACACATCCGCCAGATGGCCTACCTTGTGACAGATTTGACAAGAAGGCTTTGTCTAAGAAAAGAATGAACCACGACTACGACCTCGTCCTCTGCCACCAGCAAAATGTGAATGAGATGGAGGTACAGAGGGTGGTCCACGGCCCATAGAACTGGATATGGCAAGATTAGCAACTGATTGTGCAATAAATGCCATTGAATCCTCTTGAGAATAATCCACAAATGGATTTGGAGCCATTGTGTAATGAGCTTGAGAAACAGAATTGCTGATGAAAGACTTTTGTCGAGCATCTGAATCAAGTAACATAGTAGTTATTGTGTCTAGATCAAACTTTTGTTTAGCAGCATTAATAATGGCAATTACTGACTCATACTCCACAGTAAGACCATTTAAAATGTGAGATATTTGAGTAGCATCAGAAACTGGTTCACCTAGCAGAGCTAGATGACCACATATAGACTTCAAATTCGCTAAATAATCTCGCATACTCAGTTCTCCTTTCCGTTGATTTGTTAAAAGATTTTTGTAATACAAAATCTTAGAATCAGATTTGTCAGAATATAGCCTATTTAATTTCTGCCATATTTGAGATGCAGTTTCTAATCCGACTAAATCAGGAAGAATAGATGAAGTTACCGAGGCAAGAAGCCAAGATGCAAGAGCTGAGTCGAGCTGTTCATAGACTTCGAATGCAGGATTGTCGATCTCTAGACCAGTCTCGGCATCACAAATCGTCTGAGATGATACACGCACAGATCCATCCAGATAAGAGAAGAGTCGGTGTTGTTTTGCCATAAAGTAGACCTGTTGTTTCCAGATTAAGTAGTTGGAGTCGTCAATCCTCACGGTGATCTTCTTATTCGTGAAACTGCGACTACACAGGCCCGGATTTGACACTAGAAAAGCTGTAACTCTAGACATTGTTTTGGCGATCGGTCAATCCAAGTATTGGAGACTAATCACCACCAATGTCTCTCTGCTTTGTGTTGGCCGGAGAATAACAGAGCTTTGCAGGTATGATTGAAGCTCTGATACCATGCCAACGTATAGAGTGAAAAATAATTCAGAGAATTCAAGTCTATTGATAACTCTGAGATCAGTACATTATATATAGTAGTCTGTATAGCAACCTGTGTAATCAACTTGACTAACACGTGTAAGCTAATGCAACTGATTTAATACAACTGTCACAACTTATTTAACACAGCTGTCATACTGATCTGTAATTGAAATTATAAATAATGATATTTCACTAATAATGGAAACTACCTCTGTTTGTTTAACGTAGGACTTATTACAGAGTTGATCTTGACCCTAAATGTAAGGCCTAATAATAATAAGGTAAGAGAGAGATAGAGGAAATTAAGAAAGACGATTCAGATGTTTTATAAAAAATATTTCATATTAACCAATTTAATTAACTTCCTTAATTTAATCAAACTAGTTAAATAAGTCTTATATTAGGAACTAGAAAGAGCATTACATAACAACATCCTCATTCACTTAAAATCACTAATAAGGATAACATTAAAGAAAACCTGGATAATCTACTAATCTCCATTCCCACACATCATAATCCATCATCTTCCTTGATAATTTTAATTTTTTAATATTAAATTAAATTAATTAATAAAAGGCATTTTAGAATATTTGACAAAATTGAAGGCATATCAATGCATTTTACTCTAAAAGTAATTATATTTTTTTATATGAAGGATATTATCATCATTTTCTTTTCTTTTTGTCATATCTTTCAAGGATGGGCGGCACTGTGGCAGGAACAGACCTTATGTTAAGAAGAAAATTTTAACTTTTTCTTTTTTAACTAAAATACTGGAATTCATTAATTCATTAGAAGATTAATACAAAGACGACTCTAACAGAGGCACATCTAAGGATCCTTCATCAACCACCCTTATCAAAAGAGCAAGTAGTAGGTGATCAAAGATGACAAAATTCTCTATACTACTATGAGCTAACTTAGCTAAAAGATCTGCTTGAACGTTTTGCTCTCTAGAGATATGACTAATAAGAATACACCAGTCTCTAGACAACTATAATCTAGCCTCTTCAATGACCTTCTTAAAGGGGTGCCTCTCATCACAACCCTTAATGAGTAAATGTGCAGCTTTAATACAATCAGTAAAAAGAACAATATTCGTTAAATTCCTATTCCAGTAGATTTGAAGACCCTGGATAATTGAGATAATTTCTGTTACCACCGGAGGAACTTGCGTAAGTTTACACATGTATCCACATAACCAGCCTCCATCTTCCCCTCTAATAATATCGGCACTTCCACTTTGGCCTGAGTCAAGAACCAATCCATTTGTTTCTAGTGTATAAAAACCTGGCCTTCTAATTAGTTGACCTCCACTTCCACTAACGAGCTGAGTATAAAATTTACAATGATCGCTTAAATCCATATCCCAACTTGCTTGAAAGAGACTAGAGTGGGCATTTTGATAGTCAACGTCGGCTTCTTCTCCAAAAAGCTTCCTGCATCTGTCCACCTAAATATCCCAACATACATATCCGAACAGAGTTGCCCATCTGATCTTCTTCGTGAAATCCTCGCCAGCTTCATGCTTGAGGTTCAATTCGATCCACTCCGTTCCCTGTAAATTAAGAAAGTTATTCCACATGACAGGTTTAATTATGGAGATCCACTTTTCACGAGCATTAGTACAATCCCTCAAGACATACATCAAGTCCTCGTCCTGATCACATTGAAATGGGCAAGTTGCAACGCCAGATAATCCCCTCCTCGCTCTGAGGTATGCCGTATGCACCTTTCCATGTGCCACAAGCCACATAAAAGATTTAATCTTCTCAGGAATTTCCTATCTCCATAGTATCCTCCAAAATGTTGTATTTGAACTGGAAGAACATGCAGAAAGAAAATGATATATAGAACTAATAGAAAAACAACCATCAGAAAAAGGCTTCCAAAAATACTTATATGCTCCTTTCTCATCACAGGGGGGATGAGCACATATAATTCGTTCGACAATGTGAAAGTTGAACCATCTACCCATCTTGGCTACATTCTATTCACCCCAGGGGTTGACATAATCACGTACTCTTTCATTCCTGTTCATAAAGGCCTCCCAACCTGGAATTAGCTCAATCAAAGGTCGATTCAACTCTGACCAGTTGTCATACCAAAAGGAAGTTGAAGCACCATTGCCGACTCTAACTCCCAACCCTTTCTGGAATTTATCCCAAACCGAGCAAATACCTCTCTAGGTAGGAGAGATATTTCTTCAAGCCACAAGTCCATTTACCTGGTCCAACCTATACTTCTCTTTCAGAACACAAACCCACAGCTTTTCCATATTATTCATCACATGCCAACATAGTTTCATAATGAAAGCTTCATTTTGTTTACACATATCTCGAATCCCCAAACCACCCTCTCTCTTGTCTCTTGCAATCTGGTCCCAGGAAATGAGATGTAGTTTTTTCTGGTCATCTTGCATCCCATAGGAATTTCCTGCTTTTTTGCTCCATTTCCTACAAAATTCTTTCAAGAAGTAGCAAATTCTGCATCTGATAAGAAGGCAAAGCGAGCAGAATTGCTTTTATGAGTGTAATTCTACCCGCAAAGTTTAAACAGTCTCTTTTCCACCCTGACAAATTTTTGAGAGTTTTTTTCCAGAAGAGGCATGAAGGTGATCTTGGAAACTCTTTTATGAATTAGTGGAATTCCTAGATATTTCCCCAAATCCCCAGTTAAACAAACACCCATCTTTTAACTCAGATCACAAGCCATGGAAAAACGAACCTTCCTTGAATAGCACACTCTGATCTTGTCTTTGTTAATTTTTTGACCCGACATATTACAAAACATATGCAGACAATTTAGCATAACCTCCAATTGACTATCAGAGGCCTCTCCAAATAATATGAGATCATCCGCAAAGAATAAATGAGAGATTTTAGGGCCATTCCTACTAAGCTTTATCGGTACCTATTCTCCTGTTGTAATAGCTTCTTGGATTATATAATTAAGGTGCTCCATGCACAACGTGAAGATGTAAGGAGACAAAGGATCCCCTTGTCTAATTCCACGGGAGGAACTAAAATTCTCAGTGGCTTCCCCATTCCATAAAACTTGAAACGACGGGGTCGTAATACATGCCATAATAATCTGACAGATTTTTCCTTCCACACCCACATATCTAAGTGTATCATAAATGAAAGGCCATTCAAGACGATCATATGCCTTCTCAAGATCCACCTTAACCGCTATCAAACCCTTTCTCCCAGTTTTAGTCTTCATAGAGTGAATCACTTCCTGAGCAACGATTATATTATCACTACTTTGACGTCCCGCAATAAAGCTATATTGATAATCACCAACCACTTTCCCTATAATATCACGTAGACGGCGACTCAGCATTTTAGTTATGATTTTGTAACTAACATTGTAGAGAGAGATAGACCTGAAATCCCTAATTGTCTCCGGGTTTTCCAACTTTGTGAGTAGGACAATGTTGGTGTTGCTTATGTCTCTAATACGCTCAGGGTCCTGGAAAACACCCATAGCCAAATCAGTAATATGATCCTCAAGAGTGGACCAATATTCTTAGTAAAACACTGCTTGTAATCCATCCGGCCCAGAAGCCTTAAAAGCTCTTAGATCAAAAGTCGCCTCTTTGATTTCTTCCTCAGAGAGAGCAGTATTAATCTTATCAAGCTCTGTAGAAGTTAAGACCAGAAAGCGATTCTATGTATCAATGGAGTAGAAATTAGTCAATTCACTTTTAAAAAGGCCTTTATAGTAGTTGATAGCCATACTTCTTAAAGAAGCCTGATCAAACATCCACTCTCCATCATTATTTTTGAGACCGTCAATTCTATTCTACCTTCTCCTTATCACTGTAGCAGTATGAAAAAAACTTACTGTTTTTGTCCCCTCATTTCAACCAATTGCATCTAGATTTCTGGTATCACAGAAGTTCTTCTTGAGCAAAGAGTTTATTATACTCCTTGCATAGTTCATTCTCGGTTTGAGCTAGATGTTGACTATCCTGTCTTACCCTCGTTCTTTCAATGCCTTCAATCCTTTGAATAATTATCCTCTTCTTTCCATTCAGCCACTGGACACTGGACACTGGACAGAACCCTTTTTTCTTTGTTGTAAATTAAACCTCGAGATTACCACAATTATATATTGTTAGATTAATCTTAATAGTTTATATTTAATACTGCCCATCCTTAATATAAGATCTAGTTTGTAGTGCGAGACTAAGTAGTACTCCCTCCAGTCATACATATAAGACAAAGTTGAGTTTTTTTTAGAGATTAAGGAAGCTAATTAAATTACTTTAAAGTGTTTATATTTTTTTCCAAACTAATGAGTTTGATTAATAAACGGATATATAATTTAAGGATATAATGATATAATAAAGTAACTTATTTAACTTCCTTAATATCTAAAAAAAAAGTTAAATATATCTTACATTTAGGAGGTTTAGAAGAGGAGGAAGTACTTTTTAACACATAAATTTATGAGAAGAGAAATGCCGAATATGAAAAAAAGGACAAACTCAACCCCATAGAGTAGTTCCGCATGAAACTGAAAAACCCCATAGAAAAACCGTATCAACAAATGGATTGGAACTAGAAGAGAAACACAATGATGGGCACACGGACAAACATAGAGAAATGTACCTATCACATTTCCTTTCTAAAATTCACTTGTTTACGTCTCAAGCATTGCATAACTCCTTTTTTCTTGTCTAGCCTTTGTGGATTACTTGCTTCTATTGGGAGAAAATTATTTGATAATATACGAATCCAAAATTAAGTAACTACTGTGTTAGATATTTTAATATATATTATAATTATTATTAGTTATTAATTAGGTAATTAATTAAAATATCCAGAGTGTGGCCCGTTAGTCAGATTTAGGCCCAATTCATGATTAGGGTTATTGGTTATTAATGTGGTTTTTCTGATGGTGGAAAATACACAATTAAGTTGATAGCCGTCTAAATTGAGCGTACAAGGAAAAACCCTATCTGCTCATCTGAGGTTCCCTGACTGGCGACGTCTCTTAACCCAGTTGCCATCACTGTGCCCCACAGCCAGTCAGAAAGAGACCTGACAATCATCTTTTATCTTCAATTCTTTTGCAGCTCTCTTTCATCAGGATTCATGAGATCTCCATTCGATCAAAGCTTAGCAATGACGAGAGGTAATTCTTATAAGTCTTCCGCTATTGATATAGGAAAATTCATGTACTCTAATTTATGATACTCTAATTTGTGATTTATTTGGGTATTCATGAGTTTTGTCCTACATGTGGTATCAGAGCCAGGCTCTCTGATCCTCTGCCTTCTACTCTTTGATCGGGGATGATCTAAGTATGGAATTAAATTAAGCTTCCCGTAGTAATTTTACACGGTTTCCATAACTTGGATTTGAGATCGGATTTCTTAAAAAGATGAGTTATATTATTGTGAAAATTAATTCATCTGAGTTTTTAATTTATTGTTAATAAATTGTTTATCATGTTAAATTTGATTTTCGGATTATGAGATGTGAGGATGATTAATTTCATCCAAGGAATCATCATCGCCTTCATACAGTCTCAAAGGATCCGATTTGATGCTTTATGATTAAAATTTCGATATATATGGATTTTCAGATTTTGCTCATCTAGTGTCTCTGTGAATCTTGTTTCGTCGATGGCGCATCTGATTGATGCTTAAATCTGTGATTAATTGTTCTGAGATCTAGGTTTTCACGATTTCATTCTTGAATATGAATCATTATTTATCGATTTTAATCTGTTCTCAATCTTTTTCGTGATATGGTTTTTCAAATCTCCTTTGATTTATATGGCGAGAGATCATGTTTGTGCTTGTTTTGCGAGAACGTCACTACCGAAATCGTGGGTTGAGTTTAGCCTCACCGGAAAGCTACCTGGAATCGCGTCCTAGGGGGCTCATTGGGGAAGAAGGGTGACAACGCCGTCGGAACCTCTGAGTTCCATTATGCTTCAGGTTCTAAAATCACTTTGGTTATGCATGTTTTTCATCTGGGCTTGGAAATTTTGATCATAAATTTGTGCTTCTTCAAATCGATCTTGAGTTTATGCTTGATCTCTGTCGCCTTATACATCGGAAATCGAAGGTCCGAAAACGCAGCAACATTATGATTCGAAAACATAATTTTCGATTTGATTTTGATAATTATTTGGTAAATACTTGCCCAGTTTTCGTTTTGATTTTGTTTCCATGTATATTGCCATCAAAATCGCCGGGTTTGGAGGTCTCAATCGCTGGTAAATGTGCCTGAATCGCCGGAAATCGCGGCCTGAAATTGCAGTCAGCGGCGTGCTCCAGTCGGGTCTGCTACGGGTCGCATCGGGTCCGGGTCGGGTAGGTTATCCAGGGGAGACGAGCAAAGCGACGTCGTTTTGATCATGACTGGGTCTTCTCTTGCCATCAAGAACGACGTCGTTTTAGCCCCATGATGAAACACACCGTTTCATTAACTCAACAAGATGGCCCGACACGTTTATGGGCCGTTGATGCAACTGGGCCGTGACAAAAGTCCTTTTCATTTTTTTTTTTAATCAAAGATAGCTTGCGTTTTGGGCCCCTGGGTTCTTAAGTAATTAAGAACATTTATACTAAGAGTTTTTCATGTTAATTTTTTGTAACAGTGGCATTTTTTTGCAACATTTATGGGCCTAGTTACGTTTTAAACACCTGGACCATAGAACTTTTAATTTTCATAAATGAATTTTGGATTAAGTAAACATTTTGCTCACTGTTTATTAAATTAGCTTATGTTTTATGTAAATTTTTGATAATGTCACATCTAATTGTTTAAATTAAGAAAAGGGGTTAACTTTGGCATTTTTCATATTCTGGAAAATTTGCAAAAATCATTTTGACATGTTACTTAATTGCCTAAATATTTTGATAATTCATTTTGGGCAATTATCTAACTATTCTAATTCTTGCAAAACTTAATTTAAATTGAAATATGCCAAAATTAATTCTTTAAACAATTTTTGGATACATAAAACAGTGGGAGGGTTTCTAATTAATTATATAGGGACCTTGCTGAGCAAATTAATTAATTAATCCCTCCATCTAGAAGTGCATATATTAGATTTAATTTGGATGCACAAAATAGTGGGAGAATTTATTTTTTCTTGATTATTTAGTCACATTTTGTTGATTAAATCAATCTATTAAATAAATTCTCATTAAAGATTTGTGCATATTTGGAATTTAAATGCACAAGGTTGGTATTTGTGATTAACATGCATCTAGAGGCTTAGCCACAGCATCCTCTGTTGTATGTATAGATAATCACTTTTATGTTTTAAAATATCAACTCTATTTAATGGGTAATATTAATTTAATCAAAGTGGGAGGATTGTATTTAGTCACTTATGTTGATTAAATTAATTGGTTAAATCCTCCATAAAGTTGTGCATATACAGAATTTAAGTGCACATGATTAATATTTATGATTAACTTGCATGCTAGAGTGGTAGCTACAGCGCCCTCTTACAACATGCATAAATAATTATATATGAATTTAAAATATTAATCTTCAGAAGTTGATTAAATTAATTAATTAGGATTCCCATTGGCATTGTGTATACATATATGATATTTAAATTGTATATATTTGATATTAGTGATTAGTATACATATTTTGTTTAAGGAATAGCTACAGCATCCTTATGCACATATTGTATGCATAAGTAATCATCACATAAGGTTTTACCATATCAAATTATGTTCATATATACAATCTGTATACACAATGATGTGATGTCTTTGTGATGAGTATGTAGAATCGAGGAGTAGCCACAGCATCCTCACTAGGCACATACACTCTATTTTGTTCTAATGAACAAAATACATCACCCAAAGATTTAAAGACATCAATTGTAATTAAATGTATGGTTATAATTAATCTTTACCCACAGGTAGATAACTATAATCATAGTTTTAATTAGGGTGAAATGGAACAACATTATATTCTCTAAGTAGCCCACAGGTATTAGGGGATATAAATACATTCCAGTTTCACCAATTTGAGATAAATTCATGCTATGCTAATGTCTTTGCCCACATGTAGACTTTAGTTATACGAATTTATAATTGTATGATTTACATTGGTAAACATACACCTATATGCGATGGTTGCTTGCCTCTTATAGTAATTTTGTAAGCATGATTTGATTTTGACTTTGCAGCATGATTGTTATCTGTTCAATTATTTAGTTTGATATAATTTATTAGAGACAATTAAGCCTATAAGGAGAACTTCTGCCATTAGGACAAAATTGACATTAAGAAAAGCTCTAGTATTTATAATGCTAGCATGAGAAATGAGATAACATTATTGTCTCAATAAAGTAATCTCAGTTAAAAGCTAGTTATTAAAAGTACATAAAGAATGGAGTAAAGTCAATGGTTGTTGATAGGCTGAGAGACATATTTAGAAATTCTCATAAATGTTGTTGCATTGTTTTGTTGACTATTAAGTGATTCTTCATCATAAGGTAAGATGTCTCCATTAATCTTGGTGGAATAGATCCTTTGTTTATTATCTCATGATTTATTACTCATTTTCATGAATACATGCATGGATAATAAGTATTCATTGTAAATGTGTTTATATAAGTTTTGCTCCCTTTTAGAAAAGCATGAGATTTTAAATAAGGGACATCAAGCTACCAACCCTAAAGCCATAAAGCAATAGACATATCAAGTTTAATCTGTCTATGATTAGTGGCTTGATTGGAGGCAGTAGTGGATATACACTTGCCATTGGTATTGTTCTAACAGATGAAATAGTTCATCCTGATTTAGTTGACTCTTCAAATACCTGAACATCTTTTGCTTTATAATTAAGTAGTGTCATTTGACATTTTTAGAGAATATAAAGTAGAAGTGGGTAATTTAATCTGGTAAACAGATTAATATATTGAAGTCAATTAGAAGAGATGGATGACATGATGGGTACATGGTTAAGGATAGTAATTTAGCCTATATGTTTTCCTCTTAAAGAATGCACTCAAGACAACTATATATCTTAGATGAGTTTCCAACAAAATTATGTTTAAACTTTTTCAAAATCTGAGAGTTGGAAGCTCAATTTATATATGATTGTCTTATAAATGAAAGAGTGTGGATGGAAAACATCCTAAAGATTAAGACTGCATATTTTGGTAAAGATGCAGAGAGATATTGGGAATTTTATTGAGCTATCCTTTCCATTTTAGAAGTTGAGTAGTAATTTTGGAATGTCAAATTATTAAGAAATGGTATGATTAGTGGGAGTGGTCAAACTCATTCAGGATGATCACACATAACAGATTGTAACCTCTAATCATGATGGAACATTGGTTTTACATGATACTCTTCTTCTTGAGGTAAATGTGAAACATAATGAAGTTCTGAAATTTTCAATTGGTCAAGTTTGAAATAAGAAGTATCAACATTAAGGACTCTATCAATTATTAGGAAAAATATCCCGAAGCAAGCAAGGGATATTCTAAATTGATAGATGGTGCTCTTATTGTACAACTTCAATCTATTGAAAGATTGGGTTAAGACCAAATGACAATTTAAATTTGGCAATCGCTACCAACAATACATCATGTATTTCAAGTAATCTGACTAGAGCATAAACAATGAGAGTGACCCTAATTTCCATTAGCATCTTTCCATTATAGTAATAAGGAGAGATGTGTGTGAACTAAAAGAAAGGTCACATAAACTATGAGGAGAATTTAGTTAGCAAAATTGAGAAACCGTCCTCACATGCATTTTCACATTAGTGGTGAATAATGTGTTATGATGCAATCACATATATGATAATGTTGAAAACATCATAATACTATTTGTATCACTAGATTAGTGGGAGTTGAATAATCTATATTGAACAAAATGATGATTCACTCATTGCTTGTGAATTTTGACATAAGGTGTTATATATAACAAAATCATCATTGTTCAAATTTGTGATAGAACTATGGTAAGTGTAGTATTCTTTTAGAATACATAAAGAAACTGTTCTTAAAACGCTTGGGAATGCCATAAGGAACCTATGATCACATGTATTTGAACATTTAAAGATATATGGTGGTTGTTGTATTTAATATCTATTATGAGAATACGATTTAATTGTCTTTATGTTTCTAATATCATTATATTCCGCTCCTTCTAATTTGGTTTCCTAGGTGCAGGCTTGCTTGAATGTGCATACAAACGAGCAATGCCATTGCAAGGGACTTTTAGGAGGATTATCAAGCATATTATTGCTTGAATAATAATTGAAAAGCTGCAGGTCATAAGTACATTTTAAAATGTACATTAAGTCTCATGCTCTACATATAGGAGAATGATTAGATTAGTTTGGTTTAGTATGATGTGTTAGCTATAAAACGGTTAACATTATGATGCATTTTTATGTTTACTGAACAAATTGCATTATGGAGGAGTACAAGATTGCTAAGTAGTCACTGATTGCTTATTTCCACCATGAATTGCTTAATCTAATTATTCTTGGAGGCAAGTTATAAGATTACCGGTTAAAGAATTTCATCATGTGGTTTAAATTAATTTAAGCCCATTAAGGGTGTTGTGTGACCATAAAGTTAATAGGTCATAAACACATAAAGTATAGATCCTTAAATGAACTGCATGCATTTAGAGACATTGAAGGATCAAATACCTTATTTGTGACTTGGATCACATTGAGTGATCTAAACAAGGTATTGATAAATGATGAAATTCAAGTTGGAGTTTGTTGTCTCATATTGGTGCCTAGTTATCGAGATTGACAAACATTCAAGAAGGAACCGAATAAACATTTAAGGTTTATTCATAAAGTTTTAACCCATTAAGTAAGGGTGCTGCTATGTAATACATGGAAGATAATACTCGACTTAAGGGGACTTATCGCCATGATTCTTGCAGCATAGCCTTAATTAATCTGAATAGGGCAACTGACGTTAGTTACGGGCCAAGTGGGAGAATGTTAGATATTTTAATATATATTATAATTATTATTAGTTATTAATTAGGTAATTAATTAAAATATCCAGAGTGTGGCCCGTTAGTCAGATTTAGGCCCAATTCATGATTAGGGTTATTGGTTATTAATGTGGTTTTTCTGATGGTGAAAATACACAATTAAGTTGATAGCCGTCTAAATTGAGCGTACAAGGAAAAACCCTATCTGCTCATCTGAGGTTCCTGACTGGCGACGGCTCTTAACCCAGTTGCCATCACTGTGCCCCACAGCCAGTCAGAAAGAGACCTGACAATCATCTTTTATCTTCAATTCTTTTGCAGCTCTCTTTCATCAGGATTCGTGAGATCTCCATTCGATCAAAGCTTAGCAATGGCGAGAGGTAATTCTTATAAGTCTTCCGCTATTGATATAGGAAAATTCATGTACTCTAATTTATGATACTCTAATTTATGATTTATTTGGGTATTCATGAGTTTTGTCCTACATACTGTATTAGAATTTAGAAGACACAAGCAAGTGGGATATGGAATTGTCGCTCAATATTTTGAAATGTATACTCTCTCTCTCTCTCTCTCTCCATGTTCCTCTCGAGTCCATGTCTATTTCTGGTTAGTCTGCATGTGAATGAATGTAGCTTGATGATATTACGTTTGAAGTTGTCATTTTCTTGTTTTCCTGTTATGGCTCTGCGTCATATTTAGTGGCCACTTTTGTTTACTCATTTCATTTGATGTTCATATTTGCACCCGAATTAATAGGCTTTCCATGTTGTTCCTTTTCAGAGCTCAGGACTTGGAACTTTTCAATTTCGGGTATTAAATCATAATTTTTATATTTATCAGTATTTCTTAATTTACTTTGGTTAGTGTTCCCTCAATAATAATCAGAAAAAAAGGAATGGGGTATGAAAGAAAATGATTAAGATATCTTAGAAAATGTATATTTCCTCTACCTAATCAAATTAGGTAAATAAGTTACATTGAAAAGGAGATTTGGATTGATGAACATGAATTGAATCTGGATATTTAATTTATTGATAGCTTAAAACAAGCAAACCCAAGACACAAATGTTGATAGTTAAAGAGCCCTGAGGGCAGGAAGGAGGAGGAGGAAAGGAAAGAGAGAGATCCAAGAAGAGAGAAAAAAGAAGCAACAGCAACTTGGTTGCAGAATCTGGAGAAGACATTGCAGACTTTCTGCCATTGAAGATGGGAATTTCCATGGAAGCCTATAACTCCCAAAGCAATGGTGGCTCCACAGGCTGAGAACAACAATCCCACCATTATTGCATCCATCACTCTCATCACTGTTGCTAATGCTCTGTTCCTTCTGTTTCCAACCACTGCTACTGCAACACTAATCCCTGCATACCCACTTGCTATTGCATTCACCACCACAAAGTACCTGCATGTTTCTCCAATGTTATCCCTACAAGTCACTTTGGGACTATGAAGTTTACGACAAAATTTAAGAAACTGAACTAAAATGCAACAAATTAAGCCTATCTAAATCATTTTCCAAAAT
The DNA here is from genome assembly GCA_963210345.1 of Inga oerstediana. Classification (NCBI taxonomy): domain Eukaryota; kingdom Viridiplantae; phylum Streptophyta; class Magnoliopsida; order Fabales; family Fabaceae; genus Inga; species Inga oerstediana. Next base: position 57,420,878 of record OY723407.1, on the reverse strand, counting down.
GAAGATGGGTAAAAGTAAACAAATTGAAAGTTGGAGGATATATTAAAAAGTCAATTTCACAAGTTTCAAATGTTAAAAAAAGCTAAAAACCAAAAGGCAGAAGCTTCCATCTTTGACTTGCCCTTTGAATTAGAGGGGCAAGAACTAACAATCCGAGATCACAAACGAAATCAAACCCATTACCTCTCCCACTCAAAATGAGTTCTCATACCACTATGCTGCAAGGCTATTAACAAAAAAATCAACTTTGACTTTAACTTGACTTTAGGTAAAAAAACTATTTGAGTTCAAGGTCATATCAAACATCATTTTTATGCTTCAATCAGTTTTTCAAGTTCAAAAAGTCAGTTTTGATACGCCAAACAAAGCTGAAGAAGACGAGGAAGAGAGAGGACTTACACAAAAGCAGACAAGTAATGGTACTTAGCAGTAACAGGAACATTGATAGCTGGTAGAGTATCCGCAAGCTTCACACCAATCACCTTGGTCTGCTTATCCACACCAAGCAAAACAGCAGCCACTAGGGTGAGCACCAACCCTAAAACCCTCAGCACCAAATCACAAACTCTCACTTTCTTACTCTTAGAATTGTTCCCAATAGTCACTCCAACTTCCCCTTCTTTGCTCACTTCCATGATTGCTTCTCAAGTTGTGAGGAAGAAGATGGGAATATGGGTAGCGTCTTAAATGGAGTGAGAAGGCGATCAAAATATCATACCACTCGCTTTATTTATAAATCCTTTTTGATCAAAAATTTTGATCCTATTTATAAGTCCATTTTCAGGATAGTAAATGCATTTTATACTTTTTTACTCCTATTAATTACAATAAACAAAAAGAATTTATTCATGTTGACTTTTGGAACCAATCATAGATAAGGGTAAAATTGAAAATTTAACCCAGAATAAATGAGTTAACTAACTCTCTCCTTGGTATATGAAAATTAATTAAAAAAAACTTATAAATACAGTGTTTTTGAATGTAGATGCAAAGACTTTTTTATAGAGTCTCATACCATAGTGTTTGTGTATGGGGGGAGGCACAAAGTAAGCGAGAAGAAGTAACAGTTCATCATCAGCACATTAGGTGTCGCCAACTAATTCCTACAACACTTAACCATAAACTGTCTGCTTTAGATATTTATCAATAATTATTAAATATTATCAGATTACTTACCACAAAAAGAAAATGACGTGATGAATATGAAAATGATCTCTACTAGCCACCCTAGATTTGTGAGTTCCAATCCTTTGCTTGCATTGAATTTTCTTACTTATCTGATTCTAAATTATTGAAAAGATTTGATGGTTTTTCAAAAAATAATTTTATAATCCTTAATTATTAGTCTTTCTCAATTATTCAACATGTATTTTCTCACAGTATCAATCAGTTCCTTAAAATATTTTTCAAGATCATAAAATAATTTTTCAATATTATCCAATATCTTGATATATTTTGAATAACACTATTCAACATCTTAAAATATTTTTTTAATACTAGTAAGTTCCCTAAAATATTTTTTCAAAATCCTAAAAATACTTCAAGCAACTTACTGGTACTGAAAAAATACATGATGTTAAATAATTGAGAAAGACTAATAATTAAGGATTATAAAATTATTTTTTCGAAAAAAAAATCAAATTTTTTCAATTATTGTTGCTTGATCCTTTTTTCTTCTGGCATAGGTCAAGGCTTTGATTGAAGGAGGGAAAGCAGCGGAGGAATTGGAAAAGAAGAGAAGCCGCTCCCCAGTCCCCACGCAACGACGACTTGGTTAGCATTAAAAGTGGAATTCAATTTTAGAGTCATTTAAGGGCACATGTCGTATTGGTCCCTCTCTTTTCAGACGCTCTCTTCATTTATGGCACAAAATTCCATCTTCCTTTTTGTCATATTAGAAGTCAACCAAATTAAATCAATTAGAGTAACTTGTTTTATAAGCGAACAATTTATCTCTAAAATTCATTACTTAAAATGAAATTATCAAGGCATATTAATTTTTGGGGACAAGAACTTGATGATGGTTGAGTATGTATGTATATCCTGAGATATGGAGGCTATTTATTGAGTATCTATAACTACACACGGTATAATGACTTATTTGGATTTGCGTTAAAAGTATGTATATGCACCTTTAAAAAGTACTCAATCCGGATAATATTTGAGAGTTGATCTTAGTCCTAATTATAGGATAAAATTCTAATTTTTATCAATTTCTTCTTAAAATACCCCTATTGATACCCTCTCAATAATAATTAAACATAATAATAATTTAATTTGAGTAGATCGGAAGTTGTTTGGGGAGATTGATGACGCCGGATTGTGTGAGAGCTTGGAGAAGTCGTGTGTGAGGTAGGAGAGGTACAAGAAAAAACAGAAAATCAATGTAATTGGATATCATTTTAAATTTTAAATAATGATATTTTAAGAAAATAAATATGATTAACTAATTTAACTACTATCCTTAATTTTTCTAAAGTTAGGTAAATATGTCCTATAATTAGGACAGGAGGGAGTAGCTTATATTACCAATTTAAATATATATTTATCTTTTGAATAACACATGTATATTGTTTTTCTTCACCACTCATGAATTGTTTAGAAGCATAACAAAATCATAACATTCTGATGAAACTGAGAAAAAAATATTAATGAAGTATATCATAGTTACCAATTACTAACTTAAAAAATATCATTGTTTCAAGGAATTAAAGTGTCAAAAATTCCCTACAATTCGACCCCAAAAAAAAATCCCTTATAAAGACTTGAATATTATTCTCCCAAATTATTTTTGTCATGACTTTCTCATTCTTGGGCTTTTTTGATATTCAATAGAATAAGCACGTGGGTTTGTTCTTTCAAGCCCAATATGAAACCCATTGTTTGTTTTAGCTGAATGTCGTGTAAACTTCCCAATTCCCATCAATATGTACCAAAAAAAAAAAAATTCCCCTCAATGTCAATATATAATATAAAATTAAAATAAATAAGGTTTAAAAGTTTTAACCAATGTTCCTGAACCCGGACCGGACCGGCCGGTTCGGCCCGGAAACCGGCGAACCAGCCGGTAAACCGGTCCGGTTCCCGGTCTGGTCTGGGTTTACATTTTAAATTTTTTTTTAAAATTTTTCCTTTAGAATTTCATACTATAAGTCTAAAATTTTCAATTTATCGCTAGTAAAGAATAGTACAGTGTTTCAAAATCTCAATCGACATAATTAGAGGAGCCTACTTAATTTATTGCAGTGGAATAATCTGGAGTTAAGTAAAGTGATAAAGATTGTATCCAGCAAAGATTCGTGGAAGAGTTAATTACGCATTTGACTATGAACATTAATTTAATAGGAAATTATGCTCAAAGCTTATCTAAACCAACGATGGAAATTTGACAGAAGAGATTGTGAATCTTCTTTCAAGTGAACTATCTTTTCCCCTTTTTTACTTGCGACGCAATTCACGATAATCTTTAAAAGTACATCAATTCATTGTCATCAACTTTCTTGCCTGCTTCAATCTTCTTCGTCAATACGTAAATGCTTATGTTTTAATATGTTCATCAAATGATTGTTCGAGAAGCTACTTATGTCACATGAATATGACCAAAACCATATGATTTATGGTCAATTAAGATTTTTAATTTAGGTAGTTTTTTTATTATTCAAATCTATAATTTTGTTGCCGAGCCCCTTAATATAATCTTAAAAAAACCAATCGTGTAGTTTTTGTGTGTGTTTAAATAAATATAAAAAAAATGAAGTGTTCTCGCCAAAAAAAAAAAAAAACGAAGTGTGGAGGTTGAGGAATTGACCCAATAAAAAAGAACAAATGATTTCTTCTTTTTAACAAAAGAACAAGTCTTTTGAAAATAGTAAAAACGTGATTCCTTTCATTTTCCTAGCCAATATTTTTTTTAAAATTTTTCCAGTAAATTTGCGGATTATTAACAATTAATAGTTTGACGATTGAATAACTATATTAAATAAAGAGTATGACTTTCAATAATGATTAGTAAATGACGGTTTATAACCATCATTTATTAAATAAAATAACCATCGTTTTTAAAAAAATATTTATAGTAGTGTGTTTTTTTTTAAATGAAAAATTTATAGTAGTGTGTTGTATATATTCAAAGGAACATTTGTACCTTTGTAGGATCGGTCAAATGCTCTGGCCAAAAAAAAAAAAAAAGGATCGTTAACCTCACAATAAACAGGATTAACATCACTATGTTTTTTTTTTGTTTTTTCAAATACATATGTTGGATTATTATTATTATTATTTGTATTAATTGATAATTTCAAGTGACGAAAAAATATCAAGTATCTTATTGATCGAACAAACATGATTGCACATATTACTATTGTTTAGTGGAACCTCCTTAATTCAAACCAGTTGGATTGTATCATCATTTTTAAAATGATTTTTTCTGGACAGCTGATTTTTAAAGCAATAAAAATTAGGACAATTCCTTTAAAAAGAACTTTAAAAAATGTCAAAAGATAAAAAGTGATCCAAATATTCAGAATGTTAAAGAAGTGTTAGAGTCTCATTTATTTTTTTTAAATTAAAAGAAAATGATATAATTGTCCCTCAGAGTTTAATTTTTACTTTAACATAATTAATTATGAAAACATTATCCGAGTTTATGAAATATTTATCAGAATTTGTGAAACCTTTATCAGATCGTGAATTTTGATTTACAACTTGTGAAATTCTTTTGAAAATTTGTGAAAACCTTACCAGAATTTGTGAAATATTTATTAGAATTTACGAAACCCTTATCAGATATTGTGAATCAAAATTTACAACTTGTTAAATTCTTTAAGAAAGTTATAAAATTATTTTGAGAACTTGTAAAAAACCTTATTTAAACTTGTGAAATCCTTATCAAATCTTGTGAATTCAAATTTGCGACTTGTAAAATTTTTCAAGGATGTTGTGAAATTCTTTTAAAAATTTGTAAAAACCTTATTCGAACTTATGAAATCTTCATAAAATCTTGTAAACTTTGATTTACGTCTTGTGAAATTCTTATGAAAACCTTATCTAGACTTATGAAAACTTTATTAGAAATTGTGAAAATTGCCTTCCTCTCTATTCTTAATTTTAAATCTAGAGAAACAATTCTATTATTTCTTTTTAATTTTGAAAATGGTAAATGAGACCCTAACACCTTTTTGATATTATGAATATTCGGAATACCTTTTTGTCTTTTGACATTTTTAAAGTTCTTTTTATGGGATTTTTCATAAAAATTAAAAGAAAAATATTTTTTATAAAATTGATTAAAAAGTAGTACTGGTTCTAAATATAGACAGAGTTGACTTTTTTTTGGAGAGATTAAGGAAACTAAATAAATTGTTTAATCATATCATATGTTGTGTATCCTTAGATTATATATCAATTTTTTAGTCAAATTAATTAATTTATAGAAAAAATAAAAATAAAAATACTATCAAATAATTTAATTAATTTCTTTAATCACTCTAAAAAAAATCAATTTTATCTTTTTTTTTTTTTTTTTGTTAAAGACCACTAGACTACAAGTACAACTGTATCTATTATTTGTTCCAGCTAATGAGGTTGGTGAACCTTCAATAACTGACCCAACAATAAAATAAGGAAAACATCCAAACCTTCTAGAATGTTTTAGCCGCTGTACGCAATATGTTTTTCATATTAAATTTTAGTCACGAAACTTAATACAAAATCTTTTGTTAGGACATTAATCTCATTTACTCGATTTCAATGGCGATTGTTATATGTTACTCCCTCCTCAGTCCTAATTATAATATAAAATTGATTTTTTTTTTGAGAAATTAAGGAAACCAGTTAAATTACTTTAGAGTGTTTATATTTTTAATATCCTTAGATTATATATTATTTTATTAGTTAAATTAATTAGTTTGGAGAAAAAAATAAAAATAAAAATAATCTAAAGTAATTTAATTGGCTTTCTTAATTTCTCAAAAAAATTAAATTTATCTTATAATTAGGACTGAAGGGAGTACTACCTCTTGTTATTACTTATTAATATGAGAGTTAGATAACTCATTTATGAATATTAAAAAATTGGTTATTTATAATAAATATGTGTCATTTTTTTTTAAATATTATATTTAATTATATGTATTGGAATTACTTCTTAATGAAAATCCTCTATTATATACTATTAAAGAGATACTTTGATGAAAAATTTGAAAGATAAGGTGGATTAAAATATCAAATTTAGGATCAAAGTAAACTCTTGTCTAGTTCATATATATAGGACAGGAGGGCGTGTTATTTTTTATTTTTTATAGTTATATATGTATTGCTAATTTACTATTGACATTATTTTATAAGTTTCATACAAAGTTAAAAAATATAGACTACTTAAATAACAAAGATTGGTTCGTTTTTTTTTTATTGTGTTTGTATTTTTCCCGCATATAAAAAAAAAGAAGGAGTTATCCGCACGATCCCATTTCGAACCAAAGTAAGATCAAATCTGAATTCCCAATCTCATATTTTAAAGAGTTTACTATTATTAGACCGAGTTAAAACTTGACTCAACTATACTCCTGAAAAGATAACACCATTGCAGGCCAGGTTCAGATGGTCACGAATTTCAGGCTCATGTTTTCAGATTTTTTCTAAAATTAAGTTGGATCAAAATATGGTGCACATCTAAAAAAATAATATCATGCTTTCGTTTCTGATAATAAAATCGTTGAAATTTTACGTCCTGTAAATAGCTAACTAATTAACTCTGATTAAAAAAAAATACAATTCTCAAATATCAAAATGGTACAACCATATCCAGCGGAAAACTAGTTTGACTTTTGCTTTTCTTTTTCCCTTTTCATAAATCTCCACCTAAACTGAAATTAAATCGTTCACATTTCCGTTTAAAATGTCAATAACTTGCGAGGCCGTCTTATATGGCCCCCCTGACATGGACACAGCGTGGAATCATCGATCAACCAATGGCCAAGTTTTCAAGTTGCACATAAAAAAATTACAGAAGAAAACTTATAATCCTATCCACAATCAGCCAAAATCAGAATCAATGATTTCAATATCTGAGTTCTTGATATGACAGCATATAATATCTTTTTGAACAAACATTATGAGTTTGGCATATCAAAAATATATTCTATAAACAAATCATTACTTCTTCATCTGACAACAACATGCAGGGATTGATCAATTGTTCAAACCAGCCCACAGATTTGCGTGCTGGAAACTCCAACTTATTTATCTTTATCCCTTCAACACATTGGCTTTCCTTAGCCCCCAAAAACTTATCTTTATATAAGAACATACCATTGCAACAATTTAGCTCACTAGGCATACCTTGAAGAGCACCATGGCTTCTACAGACAAGCCTGAATCTGCATATAGCTCCGCTCTGGCCAGCAAGGATTACTCAACGTTCGATTTTATCCTGAGATTTCTGTTGTTTGCATCATCTTTGGTGGCGGTTGTGATCATAGCCACCAGTAAACAAACAAAGACGATAGGGCCTATAGAACAGGAAGCCAACTTCAAGCACTCACCAGCTTTCATGTAAGACTAGTTAGTCTCTTTGCAGAATTACTCCTATCTATTCTATATTTGTCTGTTCTTCGCAAAGAAAATTGTCCCTAGTGTTTTCTGTTTTATGCAGTATGACAGTATGATTTCAAATATCTCATTATCAACCAAAAAACTGACTCATAAATAAGCTCTTTAGGTTGAAGTTTTTTACCAGCTTTAAGTTTAAAGCTTTTATGCTACAAGAAACTGAAGTGCTTGATTCATGCAGGATAATTTTTCAAGTTTGACAAAAATTACTTGCAAATTGACATGCAATATAATTTTGTTTGCAGATATTTTCTGGTTGCATTCTCTGTTTCTGGCCTTTACAGCATCGTTACAATTCTAGCATCAATTTCTTTCCTCCAGAAGCCAGACCTCAAACTGAAGTACCTCCTCTACTTTTTATTCTGGGATGCGGTAATTAACCCTCAACAAGCTTTCCTAACATATTGACCTACTCATTTGTCTTCTTAACACCCATTAATTTCTATGATCAGTTTAACAAATCAAAAGTATCACACTCATCATAGTATCAAACACAAAGTGACACTTCAAATTGCACAGACACATATATTCAGTCATATTCAATTATGTCATGTATGTATCGATTATCTATCCATAATTCCATATCAGTATCGATACCAAGAGGTCACAGGTTCACGTCCTGTAAGCAAGCAGCCTCTCCACTTGAGGGATAAGGCTGCGTACATCTGATCCTCCCTAGACCTCACTTGGTTGGAGCCTTGTGCATTGGGCAATCGTTTTTTCTTAGAATGTGACAGTTTTATTTGGTACTGTGCAGCTGATACTGGGGATCATAGCATCAGCAACAGGAACAGCTGGAGGTGTGGCGTACATAGGTTTAAAGGGAAACGATCATGTGAATTGGAATAAGGTTTGCAATGTCTTTGACAAGTTCTGCAGACACATTGCTGGTTCTCTTGCAGTGGCTTTGTTTGGAAGCATTGTCGCTGTCTTGCTTATCTGGCTTTCAGCTCACAGCCTCCATAGCCGTGTCCCCAAGTAGAATCTAAATAATCAATTAATTCAGCCTATTATATGTGCTCTAAGTTCCAGGGTGACATTGTTCACGAAGTTATTGTGTATTACATTTAGGCATTTCCATGTGTTAAAAACTTCTATGGCTGTATGTATTGTTTCTGATGTGTTGATTATCTGTAGTATGTCCTTCAGGGACCACGGTTGTAATTATCATTATTCTGTGTCATAATGATTTGGAATTATTCTACCCAACAAAATAACTGTGATTTAATTTCAGAATCCAGATCTTCGTCCATATTAGAGAAGGTAATAACAATTCTAACCTGTAAATTGCAGCTAACAGTCCTTTTGGCAATCTCAAATTGAAACATAAAGCTTAGATATGGCATGAAAGAAGATGCTCTAAGTTATACGTAACCGGATACATAAAAAGCAAGTACTAATTGGGAGTTCATCATATTCAATTTCATTGCAGCTGATTCTCATGGATTACATTAACATTTAAAAAATCTAAGAACACATGATTATATGGTAATTCATGAAGTACACATTACATTTGTACAAAGATTCATACCAATTTTCAGAACGAAAGTGAACTTGACTTCAGGTTCTAATAGCTATATATGGACAGAAGAATGGTCGTGTTTGTTATTGAAGAAGCAATAAAGCACCTTCAGAGACTGGAAATTCCTCTCAATAACCATTGCTTGAAACTTGTAAAAATTACAGCAATCTTGGTTGAATACGAACATGAAAACAGATACAAAATTGGTTGCTTCATTGGAGCCCGTCATGATCTTACAATATTGTCTGCTCACCTAATTCCTGACCAGCCATCCCTTCCCTCACTACTCTGACAAAGAACTCTTCTAATGTATCGTTCCCGTAGCTAGGTGTCTTCTCAGCACTATATTCTCCAGTCTCAGGATCCAAAATAAGCATGCTTTCAGCTGCATAATACCTTCCAATTTTCCCAAACTCAGCAGCATCTTCCAATGAAGGGAAGATTTTAACCAGGAAATCAAGAACCCCAATAGTAAAATCCATTATTCCTATAGGAACCTTCAAGAACTTAGGCTCCTTGCCCAAGAGTTGAAACAGCATCTCCCCTTGTTCCAGTGGTGTCAATGCCTTACCTGGCCCTCCAATTGGTAGTATCTTGTTGATTTTGTCCGCACTCAACACACAATCCGCAATAAAAGAAGCCAAATCCGGTTCACTTATCGGTTTACAAGCACACAGCTTTCCATCTCCAAACATAACATAAGGCTTCCCATCTTTCACCAACTCAACCTGACCACCCAAGCTTTTGAAGAATGCAGTAGGTCTCACTATACTGTAAGTGAACCCATCATTCTCTCCAGCCTCCTTCATCAGCTCAGCCTCAAATTTCAGCTTCGCTCGCTGAAATTCAAGAAGCGGTTTCTGCACACATATTGCTGACAGCAATACAAAATGAGATGCCCCAAATTTCTTACCAGCTAGTAGGCTATTCTTTGTTGCCTCATAATCAATCTTCCACGAATCCTTTACCCCGCCACTTCGACTAGCAAGGCATGATACTACAACATCAACTGAAACCCCTAAATTGTCCAAGGATTTCTCCAAAACGTCCAGATTGGTCACATCTGAGAGGCACACATTAGCTCCTTTCAGCTCAGACAAGGTCGCTTCCTTGTCATTTCTGCCCCTAATTCCACTTTTCTCTCTAGCAATGGCTATAACATTAAAGCCTCTGCTTATCAATTCTTTGACCACAAATTTCCCAATATACCCAGTGGAACCCACTACTAAGACATTGATGTCTCTTGGGGATTTGTTTCTAAATGCAGCTGGGGCTGTTTCTACGGCTTCAGATGGAGTTAAAGATGCTGAAAGTTTCAGTCTTTCTCTGCTAACTTTAAGGGGTTCGTGTAATTCTCGTCGGAAGGAGGGTAAAGCATAAGGAACTGAACTTACCTGAAAGAACTTGAAGAACTGAGAAGACTCAGAAGACAGAGTCATCGAATACCTTTGATGCTTCGGGGAATGAAGTGTGAGTAAATTGGAAGAAAAACACAAGGACATTTTCTAGGTCGAATACGATATGCAGATAGAGCAGGAAGATTGATCTTGGTGGAAGTGACAGAGTCCTCACTGTTAGAATGAGGAAAACAAAAATGATGACAAAGTGAAATCAGGAGAGGATAGGGAGGGACACAGGTTTTCCGTGGTCGTTAACTCTGTAATGCGGAACAGAGAGAAGAATCCAGATGGCTGGTGGATAATGAGATGATGAATGCAATTGGATGGAGCTCTGTGAAAATATCTGATGTGGAAGCCCCGCTTTTTAATATTTGATTTGATGCTATACTTTACATTTATTCATTTTATTTTTCTTTTCTCAAAAAATATTATTGAAAAAATCGCCCAAAAATACATTTGGGGTAAATTAATTATTGAATGTTACCAAACATGCAAACGATCTTCCGTTGTGTACAAACAATCTTCCGTGTATGCAAAAAATTTTCATATAAATGTGTAAATAATGTTCCGTTGTATGTAAACTATCTTTCATTCATGTGTAACAAATCTTCTAAAATAACATTCAGTAATTAATTTATTAAAAAAATATTTATTCATAATTCTCCCAAAAATATTTACCACGTTTTCTCCAAATCTATGCAATCTCTCACGGAATCCCTGCAACCAGAAAATTATGTCATCTGTACTATGTCTTCAGGAATACTTACATGCTCTGCAAATGTGATTGTATTTATATTTTGATTACTTAAAATATAATAATTCGTTTGTTTTTAATGTGATATGGTAGATAAGTCATATAAAGAAATTCAAATTTTATGGTTTTTAAAAATAACAACTCAAGGGAAGGCATTATGTTTTCTTTTCTTTTTTTTTTCTACATTGTGAAGTTTATTTTTTTAAAATAATAAATTTTGATTTTCTCAAGATGACTATTCACCAGCCATATGAGATTAAAATGAGGAGAAATACTTATGTATTTCAGGAACGTCATCTCATCTGTACTCTGATTGATTAAAATACAACAACTCATCTTATTTTAATTTTACATGATGGATAAGTCATCTGAAAAATTCAAATTTTATGATTTTAGGGATGATAGGAGAGAATTGTGTTTTTTTGTTTTTCTAAATTAATAAGTTTATGTTTTTTAGAATCATAAAATTTGAATTTCTCCAATGACTCATATGTTATATAGGATTAAAATAAGATGAGTTGTTGCATTTTAATTAGTCAGAGCACATATGAGGTGACGTTCTTAAAGTATGTAAGTATTTCTCTAAAATGAGATGATTTCTTATATTTTAATTAATCAAAGTATATATGAGATGACCTCTTAAAATATGTAAGTATTTATTGTATGTTTCAGTCTCATAAAATTTAGACCGAAAATTAATCTAGGAGAGACATCAGTTTGCGGTTTAATGATGAGATTGATTATTAAAAAGGCTAAATTATATAAAAGTCTCCAATAAACTTTAGGTCGGTTGTATATAACCCCTGGATATTTCAAAGTTTAAATTTAACCCCCTTGACTTTTTATTTTTTAACTATTAATCTCCTGCCGTTTAATTACTGTTATCTTTTTAATGAAAATTGTCAAGTTAGATTATGAGATGACACATGACATCATATGTAAATTAACAATTTCATAAAACCCCTTGAACTTTGAACAGTTGCAGATAACTTCTTGAAGTTTAATCAGTTACAAATAACCTCTGATATTTCAAAATATAAATTTAAGTAATGTTGATTTATAATGTTAAATCACATGCCGTTACTTTTATAATTTTAATAAATTTATTAAGTTTTTTATTATCATTGATCAATTAAAATAGTTTTCTTGTATGACAAAAACTAGATAAATAATATTTAAGAAATATAAAAAAAATATCATCATTTGTATAACATTTATTTATTTTCTTGGGATAATTGAGTATTAATAGTATAAAAATGTTATCATTTGTGTTAAATATATTTTTGGGATGATTGAGCATTGATAATTTAAATATTACATTAGTTATAAATGATAGCTTTTGCCATTATTATTATTTTTTTGGTTAGTAATGCATATTTTTCCTTGAATAAGAGGTTCAACATTTATTTTTATTTTTTTAAAGATTATTCTTCTAGTTTTTGTCATACAAAAGACATGTTTTAATTGACAAATAATACCAAAATGATAAAAGTAACGATATGTGATTTAATATTATAATTTAAAATTTTAAGAGAGTTAAATTTAAATTTTGAAATATCAAGGGTTATTTGTAATTGATTAAAGTTTAGGGAGTTCTCTACAACTGTTCAAAATTTAGGGGGTTTTATGAAATTAGTAATTTACACTTGATGTCATATAAGATGCCATATATCATCTCATAACCCAATGTGACATTTTCAGTTAAAAAGATAACAGTCACTTAACGGTTGGAGTTAATAATTAAAAAATGAAAGGTAGGGGCTAAATTTAAACTTTGAAATTTCAGGGGGTTATATGCAACTAACCTAAAGTTTATGAGAGTTATATGCAAATGACCTAAAATCCAAGGGGTTTTATATAATTTAATCTACCAAAAATTAATATATTTTAGATTTTATAATTCTTAAAATGAAACACAAATAATTATTCATAATTATAAAAGTAACCATTATATCCAAATAAAAGTAATATGTACTCCATCGCGTCCTTAATATAACATATATTTAAGAAGTTGATGTTAATCCTAGATATTAAATATATTTTTTATATTTATCAATTTTTTCTTAAGTTACCCCTATTAATGTTCCCTCAATAATAATTAACGAGGAGAGAAAATAGGGAAACTATAGAAGATGACTAAGATATTTTAAAAAATACATATCATATTAACTAACTTAACTGACTTTTTTAGTTTAATCAAATTAAATAAATATATCTTGTCATAAAAACCTAGAGGGAGTAGTAAACAAATGAATATCAATGAATACCCCAAGAGCATGCATGGAAAATATATATATTTGTTGTATGATTTATAATTTTAGCATAAGATGAAGCTTATGTCAAGTTTACCCTTGGCCCAAAAAAAAAAAAACTTATGTCAAGTTTATTAGAACCATTATGATTTTATTGGACTCTGCTACTTATATTATTTCTTCAATTGAAACATTCAAGTTGATTGGCGTTACCAAGTCAATAATAACAAATTAAAACTTAACAACCTACAAATATGATCTGAAATTACCAAGTCCCATGTCGCGAAGTCTCGGGCTCACACCACCACATCAGATGGCAAATAAAAATACAAGCTTGGCGACTTCAAAACTCGCACCTTTCTTGGCCTTTCGGCTAAAATCAAGTGTAGTATTTGTTCTCATCGGTTTATTATCTGGCACGTGGGCCAATGGCCAACATGATGTTAAATTACTCTAACCGATTCTAAATATAAGATAAAGTCGACTTTTTTGAAAAGATCAAGGAAACTAATTAAATTACTTTAGAATATTTTTATTTTTATTTTTTTCTCAAAACTAATTATTTTGACTAATAAACTAATATATAATTTAAAGATACACAACATATAATATAATTTAGTACCTTATTTAGCTTCTTTATTCTCTCCAAAAAAAATCAACTCTGTCTTATATTTAAGACTAGAGGGAGTAATTTTTTTAGGGAGTGGGCTCAACTGATAGCTTGCTATCAGAGCTTACGTTCGTTGCCCATGTCCTGCACACAAACAAAAGTTTAAAACTTGCATGCATTGTGAGCCAAGGTCAGCATCGGCCAACAATAGCAAGTGCAAACAAGAAATTCGCAACACGTCTCTACCAAGTTAGAGAACAAAAATTGAGTGGCCTTGGAGAGAACAACACCAAAAGATGGATCTTGAGATTGGAACCCAACGTCATCAATAATGGTTGAAAGAGGAAGAATAAGATGAGAGGAGGGAAGGGAAGGTGGTGGTGAAAAGTTCTGATATCATGGAGAGTGATCATTTCACGAGCCATAACTCAAAAGCTAGTTCATGAACTTGAAGAGACCGAGGTTCCCCAGAAACCCCACACAGAATCCCATACTCTTAATGTAAGACTCAACACTCAAGTCAGAATCCCATACTTGCAATTTGGGACTCAAGTTCTGACCCCTGCTATAAGTCCTAACAATTAACAAGCACAACACACAGGTAAAAACGTAAAAAAACTGATTGGGGATTACTGGTATAGAAATGACATACTGAATGTCGTTGCCCCTTTATAGGTCAGCAGCCATTGATGAATGATGATCCTTTCTGTACAATCAATAGGGAGAAAATGTCGAAAGATTAAGCAATTGGTACATGTACATACATACAAACCATATCAATGGAAAGCCATGACTGAGTTTAGACTTGATTTCAACACCAAGGATATGTTCAGGAGTTAGATTATAGGGTCTCCAGAAAATAAGCAAAGCTGGAGTACTTTGGCTCCCAGCCTATTTCCTGGCGTGTCTTGGAGTTGTTCAATCTCTTACCTAGGGGGCCATCAGAGCCTATACAAAGACAAGATATAAACAAGTGATGTTTTGAGATTCAGAAGTAAAATAATGCTCTAACAATAAAGCAACAACCCGGATCCTTTACCGTACAGCATATATAGCACTAATATAGACAAAAACAAGAGCTATACTTACTAGTAAATTTCTCAAACTTTTTTCCAAATTTTCCGCTTTGATTGACCAGATCCATCACTTCTTGCCTGCATAAATGTAGTTTGGGGGGGGGGGGGGGGGGGTGGGGGGGGTGGGGGGTGACTGTCATCAATAAGGGTTTTCCCCACTCAGAAAGAAGAAGAAAAATTATGGTGGCAACAGTACACAAACCAAAAGGTAGTAAAAAGAATGAAAACCGAAAAACAAAATAATCAGAAATTCGAATAGCAATTTAATTCAAGAAGTATGTGACCTGGACAAAGGATGGTTATCACAACCCAAAAAAATCTTTCCCTTTAATTTCTTCTTCAAGATTGCAATTGAGAGGGAAGCTGCATCCTGGTTAGAAAAGTGACACCTAGTTGGCTTAACTCATCATGATGACCATTAATATATGATTATAAAGTAGATTAAATAATGGAATGTAATAGTCAAACTATCTATAGAAAATAAGTCTCATGGTATAAAAACTAGCATGAAACACAATACGCAAGTGACATGAAAGTGAAAATAAATAAGCAAGGAACCTGAAACCCCTTCTGATAAGGCCATAGAACATGCCGTTCAATATCTCAATATTGTAAAATATGTATTATTATTTTTCAAATATATGTATGAGGTTACTACCATTTCGATCATAGTTTATAAAATTATAGTATATAACTATATATTACAGTATATAACTGGATATGCACAGACATTCTAACCTCATAATGAATAAAATTTAGGATGTGATCAGGACGGACGTCAACAACCCCCTTCTCTAACCAATAAGCATGTGCACCTTTGCCATCTTTGTTTTAGAATGTCAAGGTTGATATGGTGTGTGAAAATATTTGCAAAAACCACCTGGATGAGAAAACTCTTACGATGTTTATAAAATTAATCATGAAAAGGATATATAAAGTCCTGACAATCTCAGAACACAACCACCGAACTCCAATACCACATTTTCAGCTTTTAGAAGGACATCAGTCCGGGGGCTTCTACCAATTGGCACGACTGGAGAATCCTGGAAAGAAGTACATCAAATATGATGAATAGATAAACTCTCACATATTTATGCCCACCAAAAAGTAAGAAACAAGATCCTAGGCAATGTTCATAGATCTGAATAACATGGAATACATGCTTTATGTGTTATTTTGCAGGAAAATCCTACGCAGTTCATAATAGGCCTAGAGAAAAATCCTACAACGTAAAATTAGGTGTTTACTAATTTGCAGTTCACGTTTGAAAAAAGGAGTTCGTACAAAAGTTACCTCATTGCATTCTCCATTATCATTACAATCATAGGGAGCAGAACTTGATGTAAAAAGGAAAGAACCTTCACCATCACAGCTTAATGCAGCTCGCCTGATGGATTGCAAAACCAAAACAACACATAAGCACAATACTCAACAAATTGAGTTTTCCTTTTTCCCAAGTCCATCTCAATTTTCCTCAATTGTTGTTCATATTGTCATCCCTTGTGAAAAAGCCTTGCCAAATTTAGAATATTTATTCCAGTGATCTAACAAGACAGTGCCACCATCACTAAGTGAAGATTGACATCCCCGCTACATATCAATAATCAATACATTCATGTTATATGTTACATGCATAATAACTAGTTACTCATAAGCTTGAAAGGAGTGTCAAGACAGCTTCCTTGCAGCAGATTGTACAGAGGTAAAATTTGATTCCTAAATCCTAATTATTAACTGATACAGAATTGCACATTAGCTCAACACGACTAATTATATTATTACCAAGGACTTTGGACACAAATATAAACATGTCATCAAACACAATTATCTTAAATATAGTCAAAGGATCAAGTCTGATGCTCACCTGAGATCACCAGGATAATCTGCGGACTGGTAAGGTGGAGCACAGAAAATGACATAAGGAAATTTGTGCGAGGCCTCCGTCCACTTCAAAGACGGATTAAGACCCAATTTAATCAACTCGTCGTGATGATTAGTGGTTACTGTTTGTCCAAAAATTTGACAACCGGGATGTTCCTGCTTCAAAATAGAAAGACATAATAATAATGCCAAGAAACGCGGGTGGCACTGTGCATTTGATTATAGATGACAAGATTCCCACAATATTCCGATTCCAAGCTTTACTACTAAGTTGATCATAAAATTACCAAATATCGCATGGAAATCTCTTCAAGAAGCACATAACAAAGATAGAGACCGGGAATCAGAATACTGTACCTGGCGCCATTTCTCAGCCACCAATCGACCAAGAACCCCGGGACCCACAATGAGAAGATCATGTTCACCGATTGTAAGAGAAGAGGAACGGTCCAATTCTTCACCGGGCGCACCTTCGGAAACCTGATATTGAGTGGCCATGAAAGATGAAGATGAAGGCGTTGACTTGAGGCTGATTCTGGGGTGCGAGACTGAGAACAATTTTGGAGACTTGGAACTAGAGAATCCTACCGGATTAAAGAAGAGAAGATTTTGGAAATGGTTGGCAGCGAAAGGGACAATGCCTGCCATGAAAATGATTGGGCTCTTCAAAGGCACATACCTGCTCCCCAGTCTTGGACGCTTCACAGAAATACCCAAACTCTTCACATGGGGTGACTTCCTCGGCACAACCTTCTGCGTCACCATTCTCACAATCCGCTTGTGATGCAGAGTTTGTTTCCGTTGGGCTTCTTGGGGTTTTTTTCTTGGGCCAGCGGTCTGTGAGAAGACCCTTTCCATTTTTTTTTTGAATACAATAGAATGGTTTCCTTCAAGACTTAAAATATAAAAGATTTTTACCTCTTTTAATAAAGGTACTTCTTAAAATTCAAAATTATATTCTTCTTCTTATAAGATGAGACTACTTACCATTTCAATCAACAGCTTGATGGTATTTTTATTTTTATTTTATGTTGAATAACTAATTGTTTTACTATAATCAATTTAAACATACAAAAACATGTCAATGCTAGTAGTTCTGAGCTTGAGACTTCATTCAAGGTTGAATAGCTAATTTAGTTTATATGAAATATAAATCAATGTTTTCAAATTTTAAATCTCTCCCTCTAGACTCTGGTTCAACATGCAAATCTATCCTAACCAACACATGGTAACCAAGATAAATTGAAATAATAAAATTGTCTTAAGATTGAATTTCTTTTTATTTTCATCACTCACAACAAGCGGTATCATTCCTTTCATGCTACATCGAAATATGACACCAAGGAATTTTTGGCATAACTTAATAAAAATTTCACACAATAATAATAAAAAAATGACTCGCATAGAGGATTATAATTTTTTTGAATGTGCCCCATGAATATATAAGAACAGATGTATTTTTTTTTTTTAGAGATAATCTTATTTAAAACACTGCCAAATACTAAATATATGCATTTCTTCCCGAGAATTAAGTAGACTTGGTTAAATATGTATTTCTCTTTGCATGCTCTTGGAACTTCCTTTCAAAAGGCGGGGGTTGGTTGGGATATCAAATAAATATCCTTCATTTGGTTGGTTCAGCGTCTGAAAACTAGACATGTGTTTACCTTATGACACTTTAAAGTTTAAACTAACGTTCTATGGCATGGTTGATGTATTTAAATCAACCAACTGCACCGTTGCTGGATTTTTTCCCCCATCAACAAACAATTTCAGACATGATTTCTCACTTTTGGAGCACCACTTCCTTTATATCACTCTTTTTACTGACTTTGCTGAATCAGCACAATTCCAGAGTGAGAAACCAACGAGCTAGTGAGAAGGGTAGGTTGGAAACCAACGTTTGACGGTTAGTTACTAGACCTGGTAACAATCGACACGTGTCATCAAACCGCACTTTGGATGCCTCCATATATATCACACCCTCACCTTCCTCCTCTTCTTGCACTCTCAAACCTCTTTAATTTATCAGTTGAGTTGCTGTTTTTGTTTGTTCATCGGCGATTGGACGAGCGTGAATGAGGCCACCGGCACCTCCCGGAGGCCCTGGGCCGGGTCCTCCAGGGCCGCCCGGCCCCTTCCTTGGCCCGCTCGGTGGCTTCTTTGGTGGACTCTGCTCCGCCATTTCTTCTTGGTTTGTTCCCTTAACCATTACTTCCATCGCATTCTAGCTTTTCTTCATATTTCTAATCTTTACATATACCATTTAATCATCTCACTTGCTATACTTAATCCTACCAAATGTGTTGTCGCAGTTTATATGTTGTATGTTGCTGCTGGTTGATACAAGATTGTTTCAATCCTCCTCCTCCACCCCCATCACCTGGTCCTGCTCCACCTCCCGCCCCAGCACCGGCACCACCACTACCACCACCACCTGCTCCAGCTCCTCCACCACCTGTGCCTTTCTATGCTCCACCACCGCCACCACCAGGTCCTGGCCCATTTGGCCCCCCTAGGCCACCAGGCGGCCCGCCCGGAGGACCACCTGGCCCTCCAGGAGGACCCCCGCCTTATTATTAAGGGATGTGAATACTGTCCTAATTTTGTTGAGAAATTCCTGTGGCACTAGGATTAAAAATGTGCATGTGTTTGAATTTGTCGTGCTTATCTAATACATTTAGGAATTATGTAGGAAGTAAGTCTTGGATGTATTACATTTGACCTGAAATTTCTGAATTTGTTAACAAACGAATTAAACGGCAGCAAGTGTTGAGAGTGTTTTGAGATTGCATTGCTACTTAGTTTGAATAATATGCTGTTAATCAGCATTAAAACACTGTTATTATCATGGTGGCAGTGCCACGGGAAAAGAAAATCTGTGATTTTGGGCATGTAGAGTATATCTAAGATTATTTATCCAATTCCTATACTTCTTGTACTTGTACTGGAAGATAGTAGCTAATGAGCATGCAATAATAAGTACCCGTGTAAAAAAATGATAATAGTTTTATACTTTTCAATCACCTTTAAAATCTTTTTGATAATTAAACCCCTTCCTTGATACGTCATTGAGGATGGGGATGAGCTTTCTGCTGACTTGCTGCCCAAATTTGTAGTATAAAATTATGAAGTGGGACTTGTGTTATTCTGCTGAATAGTTCAGTTCATACTTCATACCCTGTAGAAGTAGGTTAATTTCTTTCTTAAATAAATTACTATTGATGTGTTATTAGCGATCTTTTATACACAATATAACAAAATAATTCTTGAAAGTTTTAAATAACGACACTGTAGCATATACACACACACCCACAAATTAAATCCACACGAAAAGCAGTCTTATTAAGATAATAAATTCTGTATTTTTTTAATTAATGGCATATTGTACGGGCTTATATATGCTAGTTCGTTGGTAGTAACATGTGTGGGATAATTAATTGAAGACAATAAGTGATTTAAGAAAGATGGAATGAATAAAAAAGAAAATTATCGATCGGCAGAATAAAACTAAAAATATTTTTATACCAATAACTTACAGATATTTGTTGTCCTCGTTGATAAAGAAAAGGATAATTACAATGAAGTCCCACATAAGAGAAAAAAATGAAAAAATTGTCCATGAAGTTGTTAATAACAAGTTGAGGAGCGTCCATTAACAAGTCGAGGAGCTTACACTGACAACTTCAGGGACTATTTCTTCATTTTTTCTCTTGTATGAGATTTTATTGTAATTGCCCCTAAAGAAAACTAACAAGACTTTTTTTTTTATCAAAAGATCCAACTGATATTAATTCAGAATTGAAACTTACATGAGAAATGAGAATAAAGTCAAAAGCGATAATAAATTGAAAAACCGAGAAATCAGACACACAACAAACAAAATCAACCTCAACTAGAGACATATAGTATCCAAGTCATGAAGTCGTGACGAATGGGTTACCAACCTCCTGAACTTCTGAAGCTAGAATGGTAGACAAAGAAAGTGCTAGCTCTAAAACTCACCTAATTGGGTACACTCCCTTACAAACAACATCTGCAAGATAATCAATTGCACCGTTACCTTCTTTGAAGGTAAAGTTTAGAGAAAACCCAACTCTGGATTCTAGGAGATTTTTTTTTTGACTTGGGGATTCTAGGAGATTAATCACATCATGTACGATACTTCAACTTTTCCACTCATAATGGTCTGGTTTTTTCATCTTCACGCAGTTGAGCAAGATTTGAGAATCAATTTCAAAGATGACTTTATCATGTCCCATATCAATTGCTAGCATTAGTGCTCGTTTCAAGGTCAAGGCTTCTGTCATGAAAGCTGAGATAGATTTTACCTTATCCACAAAACCCCAACAAAAAGTACCCAGATCATTACGACAGGTAACACCAACACCAGTATCCAAGTAGGGTGATTTAAAAGCACCATCACTGTTGATCTTGAAAACACCATTTGGGGGTCATGACCAATGTACACCACTTACAACTTCTAGAGTTGGGAATGCAGGCCAACCCACGGGTTGCGGGCTGGCCCGCACAACCCCTGCGGGCCAGTGCGGCCCACACTTCTGCTGGCTGGCAAAATGCCAACCCTAACCCGCAGTGTGCGGGTTGCTAGCCAACCCGCGAGCACTCATTTTTTTTAAAAAAAAATTCTTTTTTTTAAAGAAGGTCGAAAATATAAGACACATATATATGAGTCATTAAATTTACTTTCCTAGCATCAATCATTTCTCTTATAAAAATTTAAAAACATAATACACAATTCAAGAGATAAAGGTATCAAATTTGTCAAAGTTTATAAACAAACCATAAACTCATCCTCAAACAACCAAGATATAATAATTTTGTTTAAAGAAGAAGGGAAAAGACTAAGATTTTTTCTCTTTGGATTGGGAGATACTAAGATAGGAGTGGAAAACTTATAAGTTTTGTAAAATTATTACATGTAAAAAAAAAATTTTGCGGGCCAACCCGCTAACCTGCGGGTTGAGATTTTCCCAACCCTAACCTGTCAAAACCTGCGGGCTCTCAAGTTGAGCCCGCGGGTTTGACCCATATTATTGGCTCTAACAACTTCCATGAATCGCAAGAGAGAAGGGGTCAATTATAAGTTGTGTCAATTGTATTATATAATAAGGCCAAGTTAACTTTTTTTTTTTGAATTTAAAAAGCTAAATAAATTAGTTAATCATAACATATGTTATGCTACCCAGCATCTATTTATAAGTTACTAGTACCTCAAAATTTTTTCAAAATATAAGTAATTTGTAAGATAATAAATACTCTTATTTATAATTGAATTGTGAGATTAATAGTTAAAAGTAGTTAAATATAATAATTATGTAGAAAATTTAATTTTTTTTAAAAAAAATACCCCTATTTTATGAATAAGTGAGAGGAATAGTAATAATGAGAAAATGATGAAAAAATGTATGTAATACAATAATTAATTGAAAGAAAAATGAGAAAAAATGTATTTATTACTGATATAAACTCAAAAGGAATCTTACATATAGGGACAAGATCATTAAAAACATGCTCTTATATATAGTGATAGAAGTAATAAGGCTTTGTCAATTTTACTTCTGTTGACTTATATTAATAAATGCATAGAGGTATAAATGCAGAGAATTAAAGAGATATAAGAGAAAATGTGTACTCTTTGATAGATAAGGGCAAATCTAAAAATATTTATCCATTTCATATTTTTTTTGGTTTGCAAGAATGAGGTACAATTGACTTATAAATAAGCATTGAGTGGTATATTATATTATTTGATTATATACCAGTTTATATGTCAGACAAATTAGTTTGATATAAAATAAATAAATATAAATATTTTAAAATAATTTATTTAACTTCCTTAATCTCTCTAAAAAAATCAATTAAGTCTTATACTAAGAACCGAAGGTAATAATAATTAACACATTGATATGTTGAGTATTATATATGTCATTATTTATAATGGAAAATAATTAATTAGGATAATTTTTGTGACCTGAATTAATTAGGAGAATGACACAACACCTAATGTGTCTTTCACTGTCAAAGGGGGAAAAAGCTTGATAGACAAAATGCCCTTACACAGAAAAAACATAACTTTGTTGAAATATTATATGTGTGGTAAACTAGGGGGTAAATGTAGTTGTGAATGATCTCCAAAGGTGAGTAGTAAATAAGGCCTATGCAAATTAGCTTAGTATGGACAATTCATTACTTTTTTGGTAGAAAATTATAGTCTATATATTATTTTTATTTGGATTTTTTTTAAAATGTTGTTTTTAAAAATAAATAAAATATGGACAGTATGGGTATGCCATTTCGTCTTAAGCAAACAACCCAAATCTTAATAAGGCATATTATTGCAAGTAGAAACAAATCCAACCAAGAAGGCATAACATATATAGTCAAACCTATGCATAGTATTTCCTCTTGTCATTTTTATTGTAAGCATCTAATAACAACTGTTATATAAATTAATGAAATTAGTTTAACTTAGTTATTTCTTATAAAATATTAAAATTATTTTCAATAGAAGTCGTGGCAAAAGGTAGACCCATTCCAATGAGGTTACTCTTTACACAAAAGTTTTGATTCAAAATTTCAACCATTTACTCACGAGATTTTTAGCACTTAAGAAAATATGAATTGGTTATGATAGTGGACCAGTTTGAGAAATGTGGGAAGAAGCTTTGTAGGATCTATTCTAATTAAAGTTAAAACAAATGTAAATTTTCACAATTCAGGGTAGCAATGGAAGACTCTAAAATAACTCTCGTCATTGCTAAGATCATTTGAGGCAGAGATCACAAGGTCCACAATTTAAGTTGAAAGCACTTGTAACAAAGAACACAATCAAATGAAAATTGAGAATATCTATCATCATGAGTTCCATTATGACTCTGAGAGAGTGAATATGGTTTAGATTATATTTTCTAAATTCAACACTCTCACATTTTGTCGTCACTTGTTTAATATCCTTTCACCGGGATTATTTATTTAATTTAATAAATAACTAACTAAGATTAAATAAAACTACAAACCTAAACTCAATCAAACTAATTGTTTTTTTATATTATCATTCGGTATCCGGTTTATGGTTCATGACTACCCCTCTCAATATAAATGTCTCATCTAGGACTTGAGTTTGAAACCCAAAGAGATCTAATGCGGCCTTACACTATTAGAGCAATTCTATGTTGGTCTCAATCAAACCAACTTAGCAAGTAAACCAATAATGTTTTATTATTTAGAAGATAATTAAAATATTTTAATATGATTCAAATATAGGAGTAATATACTTCCCCCATTCTTTTTTTAATAAGAAATGTTTAACCGAATAATGTAAATCTAAAAATTAGTTAAATACAATAAATAAATAAAAATTGTAACATTTTTCTCAAGAATACACTTATTTAAGGATGGAAGGAATAAAAAAAAATAGGAAAAAATACGTGGAAGAAAGAGAATGTGTGGTGGGGAAAGAGTGTGAATAAATATCTTTTATAAATAAAAAAGAACCATATCTAATAATTGTTTCCTATTTCTTTCGATCCTTAATATAAGATATATTTATATAATTAAATTAAATTAAGAAAATTAATTAAATTATTTAATATAACATAAATTTTTTAAAACACTAATTATTTTCCTTGATTCTTTCAAATATGTCTTCTAATAAGTAAGGAGAGTATAAAAACTAAGGGAGCAACAAAATAGGGAGAATTTCAATTAAGTTCCATAGGTCCAAAATTATTTCAATCAACCCCATAACATTTGAAATTTCACTGCATACGCAATGAGCAAAATGAAAATAAATTTTGTGGGTTAAAAGACAACAATGCTACTTGCTTTATGTTTTTTTTAAAAGGGTTAAGGGGCATTTTTATGTCGGAAGTTTTCATCAAAGGTCAATTTTGCTTTGACCATTATCCCAATTAGTTTTGATGGTTGATCAGATATGTTGAGATAGTAGTCCACATATCATCCACATCATTTTTGTTAAGTTGTAAATTTGCGTTAAAAGTCCATATGTCATCCATTTTATCTTTATTCAAAGGTTTAATTGTTGCTGGAACTTCAGTGATCGGTCACAAGTAGCCGCCACCACTGGCTGGCCAAAGCTCTAGGCACCAAAAATTAATGTATTGCTTATATGCTTATTCCACTTATTCATAACAAGTTGCACACTTACAAATGAGACTTGTTGATTTGTGTTGTTCATTTGCAAATGTTAAACTCTTTATGGATAAATGAAATCAACACACGAACAACATAAATAAATAGGTTAATAAAAAAACCAATGATCATGGATAAGTTATATTTGTAAGTGTTCAATTCTTCATGAATAAATGAATTATATATATGAACAATATAAATTGAATAAGCCTCATTTATAAGTGTTCAGTGGAATAAGCATATAAACAACACATTAATTTTTGGTGGTCGAAACTCTGACGTCATGCTCAGTTGACAGTGGTCACTCTGACTTGGCTGCTGATAACCGGTTGCAGAGCTCCGGTGAGGATAAAATCTTATTTTTTTTTGAAAAAAATAACAAAATCCATTTTCATTTTGGTGTTTTTTTTTTTTTTGACAATGCACTAAAATTTGATGATGTTATGGGATTCACTGTAATAAATTTGGCGACGTGGGACTTATCAGAAAATCTCCCAATAAAATATCCAAGGACTTATCCAAAATAAAAAAGCATGTGGCTTGGAGATAAGGGGATCAGGACTACCAAGGAAACAAGAGCGCCGGCCAGAACGAGAGGTGAATGAGTGTGTTGGGGCGGTGTCAGGCTGTCAGTGTGTGATGTGGAAGTGACCGCGCCCACGTCTTCTGTCTCCCCCGTCCTTACCCTTTCCTTCGCCTCCTGGTTCCTGGTCCTCCTCCTCCTCTATTATTTCTATTATGTTATTTATTTCCATTATCCCTTCTTGTCCTTCTTAAAAGCATGACACCTCCTTTAGATGGCAAAAAAAAAAAAAAAAAAAAAACACCTCCTTTAACTAATGTGGGTGGATTAAAAAATAAAACAAAATTATTAATTTAACTATAATATAAAAATTGTATAACTCATGATACGTACGTAACCTCAAATTATAAACTTGTTAAGAGTTGATTTTGATTTTTTAAATAGCTATTAACTGTATATAATTAAATAATTAAAATATAAAAAAATGACAAAATTTATTTATTTTACATATCTTAAATAATTGAAATTAAATTCATCAATATTCATAATTTTTATACCCAATAAAAAAATGTTCTATATAGTTCATAGATAAAGTCATTCAAATAAAAAAAAAACTAGTACTAGTTTAAACATAAGTCGACATAATTTTGTAAGTAAAAAATGTAAATATATTTAAATTTAGTGAGTGAACTCGTGAGTTCAAGTGAATTTATAAATATTATGAATTTAAAGATGAGTGGACATAGTTTTGTAAGAAAGAAAATCAAACACAGTAAATTAGGTGAGTTAACTCGAACGTTTGACAACAATACATTAGATTATATATTAATTTATAAGTTAAATAAATAAATTTTAAAAAGACATAATAAATATAAGAGACAAAACATATTAAAACCCTATATTTATCACCAAATATAAACCCCAGCTAGTTTTTATATTTGGGAATGGAGGATATCATTTTATCTCATCCAAACCATCCCACAAACGGCCCCCACGTCACCTTTCTTATCCAACGAACACTCCCATCCACTACTAATAACACTTTAATTTATTAGAATCAGAATATATAAATAATAACAAAACTATTATTCATCCCAATTCAAATGACCAATCCCCAATTTCCCCCATTATTCATTCAATTAAATGCATTAATTAATTTTCTGAAATTCTTAGCTCATCAAATCTCTACACTATATATAGCTACGCATGCAACCCTATCCTTTTTGCATGAATACGTCATTACCATGCAGATGCATTGCTCCTCCAGTGCACACTCAGATTCATTTCAGTTTTTAATATTATATTCAATTATCCTAATTACAACCTTCCGCTAGTAACGGAAAATGGATAATCCTAATGTTAATATCCAACTCATTGTAAGCATAATAATAAATAAATAAATGGAATTGGGACAATTCAACGAACGCAATCCACAACATGATAGGTGTGCTGAATCCGAGGTTTGTCTGGTCTGTACCATTACATAATTATAAGCGGTTCTACTTTGGCCTCCTATCTGACCACACGTGGCATTTCCTTTGGCGCGCACTTTTCCTTTTTTTTTTTTTGCCGGCTCCGTCAGAAAAAAAAATTGTGTCGTGTTCCTCCTTTATATACCGCCCTTTCCCCTCAGTATTTGCTCAAGCCTAGAATCTCGTCTCATTTTCCCTAAATTTCTCTCTTTACCCCTTCTCTCTCTCTCTGATCTCTCCCTTCTCTTGCTTGAAATTCGGCTGTGAAGAGTTTTAGAGGATAACTCAGAATTTCGATTTGGTTGGTGAACAATTTGTTGTTTCTGGCTATGGAGGTTTCGGTGTTTGGAAGCTCTCAAGTCGAGCTCGGAAAATATGAATTCGCTCATAGGGAAGTGCGTTTCTGTAATCTAAACGATACTTTCGGCCTTTCAAATTCTAGGATTTCTTTTGGTCGGAGTTCCACATGGAAGAAGGCCGGCGTGAGCTTGACTGTGAGCGCTCTTCAATTCGATGCCGTTCGCGAGGAGAATCGATCTCCTTCTCCCAAAATATCTAAATCGGTGAGTTTTCTTTCACGAAAGTTTCTTATTCATTGCGTGCTGCGTTTAAATTGCTGACCAAGTACTGGGAAATGAATGGAATTTTGATTTTGATTGTTCTGGTTCATGATCTAGCTGAATCCTTGAACTGTATGTCTGTTTGAGTTGGAATTTTTCAAATGTAACACTTAATGAAAAAGGATTACATATCTATTTCATCATCATTTACTAATATTCCTTTAGACAGTGTCTGATGAATTTTATTGGAGAAAGCAAACTTTCATTTTGGAATAATTGCGCATTTGACATTCATTCGTCAGTGATTTTTCATTTATAATGCTTTGCTATCCGGGAAACTTATAAGTGGACCAAGGTAAAATTGTGCTCTTAAGAATCAGATGTTAATGCCGGAAGGACGTTTGCATAGTTAGAGTCCTGTGGTACATGTAGACCTGGCATTTCTTTCTTGGAATCAATTGGAATCTCTATTGATTATTAACACTAGTCAATAAAATATCTGTAAAACTTAAAATACTGCTTCCTTCAAATCTCTTGCTGCATTTATATCTTATAAGACAGAGTTTTGTTTAAATGACATGACTCAATATCCAATGTCAAGCTCAAGACAACAAAAAGAAACTAACGTGCTTGAAATGTGGTGGTGCAGCTGAATGGTGTCAGGTTATTCGTGGGGTTGCCTCTTGATGCTGTTTCTCCTGACTGCAGTTCAGTAAACCATGCTAGAGCAATTGCGGCTGGTCTGAAAGCTTTGAAGCTATTAGGAGTTGAAGGTGTTGAGCTTCCAATTTGGTGGGGGATTGTTGAGAAAGACAGCATGGGAAAATATGAATGGTCAGGTTATCTTGCTATTGCAGAGATGGTTCAGAGTGCAGGTCTCAAGCTCCATGTAACGCTTTGCTTTAATGGATCCAAAACACCAAGTATCCCACTACCCAAGTGGGTGTCTCAGATTGGTGATTCAGAGGCAGGCATTTTCTTCACAGATCGATCGGGACGACAGTATAAGGAATGTTTGTCATTCGCAGTTGATGAACTTCCAGTTTTCAATGGGAAGACTGGGATTCAGGTCTACCAGAGTTTCTGTGAGAGCTTCAAATCTTCGTTTTCTCATTTCCTGGGCTCTACAATTACGGTAAGAATTTTGAGCTCTGAAACCAATTTTTACACTCTTAGCTTATTGATGTATATAACTGATAAAATCTTCATGTCTTGTAGGGAATTTCCATAGGCTTAGGACCTGATGGGGAGCTACACTATCCATCTCACCACAAGCTACCAAATATCAATGGAGTTGGAGAATTTCAGTGTTATGACCAAAACATGCTTCGTATTCTTAAAGAACATGCTAAAGCATCAGGAAATCCTATGTGGGGGCTTGGTGGTCCACATGATGCCCCTAACTATGGCCAGTCACCAAACTCGGGTGGCTTTTTCGCTGATGGTGGCTCATGGGAGTCTCCTTATGGGGACTTTTTCCTTTCCTGGTATTCTGATATGCTTGTAGCTCACGGTGATCGCCTCCTTTCGATGGCAGCCGCAACTTTTGACAGCGGAGTTTCTGTATACGGCAAAATTGCCCTGATGCACTCCTGGTACCAAACCCGATCTCATCCTTCCGAGCTAACTGCAGGATTCTATAACACAGCTAACAGGGATGGTTATGAATCAGTTGCAAAGATGTTTGCAAAGAACTCATGTAAGATGATATGTCCTGGAATGGACCTCTCAGATGCAAACCAGCCAAATGAAACCCTCTCTAGTCCAGAGTTGCTGCTTGCTCAGATTATGGAAGCTTGCAGGAAGCACGGGGTCAAGGTTTCGGGGCAAAATTCTTCCAGTGCTGGAGCTCCAGGGGATTTTGATCAGATCAAGAAGAATCTATTAGGAGATTATGTGTTGGATTTGTTCGCATATAATAGAATGGGGGCTTACTTCTTTTCGCCTGAACATTTTCCTTCGTTCACTAAGTTTGTCCAGAGCCTTGATCAACCGGAGTTGCATGCAGATGATCTACCTCCTGAAGATGAAGAAGCTGCTGAATTCGTAGTGAAAAGCTCAGAATCAAGCATGCAGTTGCAGACAGCCTAAAAGTGATCAATTAGTATATATGATAATCATGGATGTAGCAATTTGATGTAAAATTGTTTATGAACAGGTTATCTTTAAAATTCAAACAGGAACATAGCCATTATTTTGTAAATATTATATTAGGGGTTATGACATCCTGGATTACATAGCAGTTTGAACGCTCGTTATACATATTGGATCGCAGGAGAATTTTGCAATTTAATTGAAGAATTTATCATATTGAAATCCTTTAAGAGTTTAATTAGCTGGCGTTTGAATTCGCTTATCTGAAAACTTGCTGACGAGTACTAATTTAATTCGGCATTAAGATTTTTTGCATTTCTTTATGAACAGTTTTTTATCTTTTTAACTTATCAGGCATAGTAATGGATGGCAACCGCTGTAGTAACTGACAATAGTGTTGAATGAACTGCTTGGATTTTCCTTGTTGGCTGAAAACTTTGTCTATTTTTGCTCATTCCTTATCAATTAATACATATGATACTTGAACAATAAAAAATGAGATTTTGAAGAGATAGAAATAGCGGAAAGGGCTATATTCAAAATTTGGACCGGTACCTTAATTGTTGCTCCAAAGCTTACTCTCTATAATATTTTAATCATATACCAAGGATTTATAAAATTATTTAGAACTAGTAAAATAACCTTTTGAAATATTCAATCATGAAGATCTATGATTTTTATTTGCTAGGAAGATAGACAAGAAGCGAATACGAGTAAAATCTATACACAAAATAAACAGGATAGGCATGCGGAGGATAAGGGAAGTTCCAAAACATCATTCTAATTTCATGAGATATTTCCTGATATCATAAATCCCTATTCAGAAAAACCAAACTACAGCAAATTTGAAAAAAACACTTCCCACCAAGTAACCCTAAACCCTACTGCACTAGATGCATGAACAAGAAGAAACCACTAACACCATCAAAACTGTACAAGGAAGCAAACACTGCCCAGAAAAAGATTAGACTCTCTGACTAAGGAACTTTTGCTATCAGTTATTAGTTATCAATACCATCTCTGCTATTAAGTTCACCAAACAAAGCTAACCTGTTTGGAAAATAATGAAACTATGGAGCCCTTCTTCATAAGCCGAGACAAAACTCCTTTCATATTTATCTTGTAAATCGTAAAAGCACTTTTAAAAAAATAAAATAAACAGGCACTTAATTCAATCTTAAAACACTTACCATGCACAGCTTTTAGCAGCATGGTTTTGCCAAATGAACATGGACATTATGTTATTGGTCTTGCAAAAGAATTTTGGTTTCAAAGCTGCTGAGGCATATTGCAAAAGCTTGAAATGCTGAGATGGGGTACTGGTAATCCATGGTAAACAAATCCTTCCCTACTTTCCCAAATTGGAGGATGATCTTCTCATGTTGTTCTCTAGAAGGTCCATTTTCTGGGGAAGCCACCAGCTGAAAGTTATTAACTGAAGCAACTGCCATTCTTCCTTTGAAGTACAAACACCAACGTTGGAACTGCTTAAACCACCTTGGAGGCTTGCTTTTTAACACTAGCACCTTATCACTGCCCAGGGATCTCGATACAGAGTTTTCAATTCTATTTGATTTTGACCTAAAGATTGGGACCATGACACATGTCATTCTTCTTGGACTCCTGCTTGTTGCATTACAAGCACTGTGTAAGTATTTCATTGTCTGTATATTACACAAGATATATATATATATATATATATATATGCAAAGACAATTATAGTGCAACAACTCCTTTTAAGTCAATGAAAACTTCTGTATGAACTTGTTATAGTTGATGCTTACCTGGAGCCTAGCACATATAAGATGTGTGCCACTGGATAGTTACCAGTAGAAACCTTGGGAGAATGCAAAAGACTAAGAGTCACATTGCTCAGTTAAGAGTGTAATTGTGCACCTCAGTTCCCAACATAAGTGTTGCTTCCCTTTGACATATCATCAGCATCAAGAGAGATGATATAATCTGTGCAGGTGACACGTCTACACTTGCGAGCCGCCAGAAGAAACTTTCCATCATCACTTAATGCTGCAAGTTGAAGAAGACAAGACTAGGATTATAAGCTTTATAACTTGGAAATAAGACAAAGGAATGAAGAAGGAAAAACAGTATCCTCCAAAATTTAACAGAAAGAAATAATCTATTCAGCCTTTATAAAAGGGACAATATTCTCACCATTAGTTAAACTGAGAAACAAATAATATGTCTGGGTTGATCTGCTGCGCTTTACGAAGCACTGGAGGTTGATCTGGATAATTGTCATCTTGCTTCTTGGTCTAAATAATTTGATGCGTCCCAATTAAGGTGTTTCGTTGACAGAAACCGAGCAAAAACATATTATATTCACGACAAACTAGAATTCAGAATTTCTACTATTGCAAAAATGACTGCAACTAGTGTTGCTGGGGAGAGGGATAAAGAAAAAGAGATTGTAAATGTTTGGAAAAAAAATCATAAATGGCTATATAGAGTAGAAGGATTTTTTTAAAATGAGGGTAAAAAAAAAAAAAAGATATGAAATATTTGGAGAAGGAAACAGCATGTGGATGCGAATTTACTGATGAAACAGGAATTAGCTGTCAATGTCCGAAATATTATTGAATTATTAAAAAAAGGAAAAATATTTAAGAAAACAGAGAGGGAAGAAGCAGAACAGACTCAACAGAGTAATAATCAATTCCCAAACAAAACCAAAAAATCTGAAAACATGCTAACAAACAAGGCAAGAAAATCTAAAACCTCGCTCACCAAATATTTCATGTGCAAAAGGAGGTAAAAGATATGGTCAATCTTGATTTTTTTTTTTTTTTTACCAACAACGATTTATATCTATTTTATTCTTAAAAGCATGGCTGAAAACAAGCACCATAGCGTGTCACGTCAGCCCTACAATTCTCTATCTTATTCTTAAAAGCAAGGCTGAAAGCAGAAAGCAGGCACCACAGCTGCCACGTCAGCACTGCAATTCTCTCTAATACAATTGCGCAAATTAAAAAAAATCTTCCAAATATCTATCTTATTCTAAAAAGCAAGGCTGAAAGCAAGAAGCAGGCACCACAGCGTGCCACGTCCTATAGTTCTCTATCTTATTTTTAAAAGCAAGCACCACAGCTGTCACATCAGCCTTGCAATTCTCTCTAATACAATTGCGCAAATTAAAAAAATTCTTTTAGATATCTATCTTATTCTTAAATGCATGGCTAAAAGCAGAAAGCATACACCACAGCGTGCAACATCAGCCCTACAATTCTCTATCTTATTCTTAAAAGTAGGGCTGAAAGTAGGTATCACAGCGTGCTCTATTAACCCTGCAATTCTCTCTAATACAATTGCGCAAATTAAAAAAATTCTTCTAGATAATAACTACCATAATAACAATACCCACGTTTGAGTATTGCCTCTCTAAAGGCTATTTTCAAATTTTAATTTAATTGTGAATTTAAATTTAAATTTTCAAATTTTAAGTTTTATTGATTAACAAGAGATTTAACTCATTTTCCTCATTTAGGAATATAAATTTAATTTAATTGCGAATTTAAATTTAAATGTTCAAATTTTAATTTGTATTGATTAACTGAAGATCTAACCGAGTTCCTCATTTAAGAATATAAATTAAATTAAGATATAATCAATCTATGCAAAACATGTTTTTCTTCATATTGTGGAACTGTATTATTATATAATTATTAATTTTCAAATTAATAAATTTAATTTTTGAATTTGAATTTAAACTAGCGAGAATATTGTGGAACTAACATATTTCCTCACTTAAGAATAAAAATTAAATTAAAATACGGTGGACTCTGTAATCTTGACATATAGTTTCACTTTTTGAAAACCATTTAGCGAGTAGTTTATAATTTTTTTTATAATTTCTTTGCTAACCCTAAAGCAAGATTTTATTATCACACCATTTTGAAGATTATAGATCAGTTGCAAATATTGTCATTTAGGGACTAGATTGCATAACTCTCTTCAGCCATCTATCTTAATTGACTAGTTACTGCCTTAGCTTAATTCTAGATTCTAGATGTTGTGTCCATGATGGTTATCTTCCAGTTTGTTATGGATATGATGATAAGCTACATCGATCATTGCCTTTTGCTTTGTTATTAGAGGTTAGTTCTCTCCGACAGATTGTATTCTCCACTACGCCAGTAAGATTCCAGTAATTTACATTGACAGTTACTAAGCCTTTCATTTTGGCGCCTTCTCCATGCCAAATTTCGCCATTTGAACAGTCGGTTATCTTGTGCCTTTGTGCACTAGCCAGAAATTTTGCTATCACGAGTTATGCGTGTCTGTTCTCCATCCCCTATAAATTGCTTCCCTACTGATGTTAATCATTCTATATCCACATTTTCACTTCCCAACCTTTGACGATGGCTCCCACTCCTTCTGTGATATTGTATGATGCAATTCGAGCAGTCAATCTTGTACGAACTAACTAGTGTATTAGGGTTCGTATGCTATACCTATGGACAATGCCTGATAGGTTTTCTCATGAGCAAATTTCCTCAATGGAGATATAGTCTTTCAGAATGAGGAGGTTTATCTTCTACATTCCTAACTTCATGTCCTGTTGTCTTTTCATTTAGTTTGCAATCTGGTCTTCTTTGCTTGCCTTAATTGAACTTTTGTTCTTTCAACCAAGCGCGATCGCATCCATGCATCTTTTTATTTAATTTCAATTTATTTATTTTTTTGAAGTATAACAATCAAGTTTAATGAAATTTGTGTGTTTAATAGTTTTTTTATCTATCATATATAATAATCACTTTCTATATAAGACAATCACATAATAAAAGAATAATTTTAGTAACCATGACCAAAGCCAAATATTAAATTAACAGTACAGTTTTTTTAAAATATGAAATAGATAAATTTAATTCTTTGATCTGGTCATTTATTTTTTTTATATGTTGTTAATTCTCACTTTGATTCTGTCTTGTCAATGTTCTCAGGAATTTCTATTTAAATCGTTTAGATTCTTTTTTTTTTAAATTTTATTTCTATGATTTATAAAAAAATAAATCAATTTCATATGACGAAACTTCTCAGAAGATGATACTAATGATTTAATCACTATCTCGAGTGAATTCCTGTTGCAACCCACCACAAATACATTGGAGCACATTATACATTTAACTTATCCAGATTTGCAGCTTCACTTACATGATAAGTCGTACTTCCGTGATAGAGCCCTTTTGACGTCTACATTATCTGTAGTAGATGAAGTCAATAATGCAGTGCTTTAGATGCTTCCTAATGAAGAAAAGATTTATTTAAATGCTGATAGCATATCTAAACAGGATGGTGCCCTTAGCTCTATTGCAGATATGCAATCAATTAAGTTATTGAATTCAATCTCTATGTCAAGTCTTCTAAACCTTGAGCTCTGATTGAAGGTGGGTGCCCCCATTATATTAATGAGGAACATTGATAAATCCATTGGACTATGTAATAGAACTCAATTGATTGTCACAAAATTAGAAAAACATGTCATTGAAGCTAACATTATATCTAGAGACAGTTCCTCAACTAATGTGCTCATCCCACGAATCACCATCACACCTTCAGGTTCAACTTTGCCATTCACCTTATGCAGGCGACAATTTCCAATTTTGCTTGCATTTGCCATGATAATTAATAAGAGCTAAGGTCAGAGCTTGCTTAATGTTGGATTATATTTACCACGTCCAGTCTTCACACATGACCAATTATATATTGCATTCTTATTGTTTTATTTTGTATTTGTTGTTTGTTTATTTAATTAAATTGGTAAGATCCTCTTTACTAAGAAGTCGCTAATTTAGTCAAGAAAGTGAGTCTCCAGAGTCCCACGGCTAGAGTCATGGAATCTGGTTTGGAAGCCCTCCTCTTCCATTTTCTTCCTCTTCCCTCTTCTTCTCTTTTTATTTAGCTATTAGATCAATATTTGAATTGTCCAGATTTGATTTTTATAAAATTATTGTTAAAATGTTAAATTTAAAAAAGAATAATTAAAAGATTATATATACATCAAGTTTATTATATATATATATATATATATATATATATATATTACATCAAGTTCTTCAATCACACATAATCATATGTCCTACATTTTTCATGAGTTTACATTTAAATCATAATAATTCAAAAATATGACACGGTTAAATATGATTGGAGAATTTGACTAAATAGATATAAGGAACTTGATCTACGTATTTTCTTTAATTTAATACAAATTGCTAATTTTTGATATGAATATTTCAATATTGCAATTAAAAAAAATATTCTGTATAAAATTAAAGCTGAACCATCCAAATGTTGATCTAATGGCTAAAAAAATGGGAGAGAAGTATTTATGATACACGCTGCTATTTAGCAGCCATGATATGAATGTATAAGCCTAATAGAAAGGCTTCCGTTTGCTTCAACCAAAAAGCCAATTTGTTGCCGTTAGGGAGTGGGACTAGGGAGAGAGAGAAACGCAGGAGAAAGAGCAAAGGATATAAGAAGAGCCTGGCTTAATTTAAAGTAAGCAAAAGATAAGGTTATCCTTAAACACCAAATACAATAAATTTTAGAGAAAATTGGGAAAAAAGTCTTTTCTTTTTAAATTTAATTGGTGAAAATAACTTAATAAATTTTTGTACACATCATGCAATATATTATAACTGTTTAGTATCAAGTGATTTTAAATGGGCAGATTTCTCATGTTATTCTTCCAACTCGTGGAATTAGATAAGGAGATCCCTTATCTCCTTATCTTTATATATTATCAGCCAACGTCTTATCTTGTGTTCTTTCATCCTTTGAAGTGGCTAGCTTGTTTTTTTTTATGGTTTATGCAATGGACCATTTTTTGCCTTCGGTGCACCCACCTTCCAGATATCCGGCGTTAACCTTGTTAGAAGTAGATTGTCAACGGAATCCCTTACCGACAGGAAGAATAGTCATACATGTAGGAAAAGTCATAGTGTTAGGAAGAAGTTAGGAGAAGTTAGGAACGGCATGTCGGATTCCGATTTCGTTTTACGTGTATATATACCCATATGTAATATTACATGAAGTAAGAACTTGATTAATCACCTTACATGGTATCAAAGCTTGGTTCTTCGTTTTGTATCTGAGTTTCAGTTTTTTTTTCCGGCAAGAACATCCACATTTTCCTCTCACAAAGCCCCCTTGTTCCTTCAGATCCACCATCGCCGGAGTACCTTCAAGCAACACGCGCCGGCCACCTGTGTTCCCAGCCACCAGATCGGTCAGACCCAGAAATTTGGCCGCCGTCCGCCTGCGCGTGAGCCTCCACGCGCCGCCTACATCACCGCCGTCCAGAGACACGCGCCGCGCGTGAGCACTGTTCCGGCCACCTTTCGCGACGGCGCTTCCACCAGAGTGATCGACTGAGCCTCTCCTACCTTGTCCTGAAATTTCATGACAATCCGAGACTTTTGAATTTTCAAGCTTTCCTCTCCGCATCATCTCCGCATTCGTTTTCAACCTTGAGAATGAAATTTTGTTACTAACTTCAATATTTGAGGTTAGTGTTTCTGTCTGCGGGTCCCACCTTGCTTTTGTTTGAGGTACTCTATCTCTCTTGCCTTCATATTTCTCTGCGGGACCATTGGGTTGAAGTTTGCGTAAGTTAATCTCGCTAGGATTGTTGTGTATCGTACTAATCCTACTCACTTGGTGATATTGTGATTTTTTGTGCGAATTGTTCGTGTGCTACTGTTCATTATGGCTGATTCTAAAAATTCCGATATGTTGCCTATGTCTGCGAGGATTACTACTTCACAGTTAAATTGGACAAATTACAGTGATTGGAACAAAACTGTTAACGTTTATATTTTGGGGATTGCAATGGAAACCCATTTAACTGCGGATCCTCCTTCTGGTGATGAAACCAAACTTCTGACTTGGCAAAGAGCAGATGCTCAACTACTGTTTCAAATTCGCAATTCTATTGAACCACGGATCCTGTCTTCTGTTAGCCATTGTAACACTGTCAAAGAAATTATGAACTATCTCGAGTTTATGTTTTCTAACAAAGGAAATATTACTCGAATTCATGAAGTCTGTAAAGGTTTTTATCGTTCCCAACAGCAAGACCGATCATTGAAAGATTTCTTCTTGGATTTCAAGAGGATGTATGAAGAAATGAAAGTTGTTATGTCTCCACAGGCAGATCTCCCAACTCGTATCAAGAACTTGGAACTTCAGGCTATCATAAGTTTCCTTGAAGCTCTAAATCCGTCTTATGAAACTATTCGTTCTCAGATTCTGTCTAGTCAAGAGCTTCCTTCTCTGGAAGATGTTTTCTCCCGAGTTCTTCGTGCTGATAGCCTGATTCAATCTACTATTGATCCAAATGCAAGTGCTCTAGCTGGGCGTGGTTCCTTTGAGAACAGGACTTATGGGTACAGACAACACAACCATCCTCCGACAATACCTTCTGGCAGTATTATCTGCAATTATTGCAAAGAACCTGGACATATTAAGAAAAATTGTCGAAAATTGCAAAATAATCAACAGCGTGATCAACAGCGTGGCCTTGCTCATATTGCCCAGAACCCTGGTACCTCCGACTCTGGATCTTCTTCTGCAGGGGCCTTAGCCGCAGGTACTCTACCCTCTGGTCTTACTACTGCTTCAACTAAGTGGGTCATTGATTCCGGTGCCACCGATCACATGACAGGTAATCATAACTTATTCTCTTCATATGCACCCTATGCCAACCCGTCCACCATATTTGTCGCCAATGGTTCTCCCGTCCATGTTACTGGCTCCGGCACTGTTCAACCTACCGCATCCCTCTCATTATCTTCTGTTCTTAATGTTCCTGATCTCACCTTTAACCTTTTATCTCCCAGTAAACTCACTCGTCATTTAAACTGTTTTATCTCACTCTTCCCTGACTATTGTTTAATTCAGGATCTATCGACGAAGCAGATTATTGGTAGAGGCTATGAATCTGGTGGACATTACATCCTTGATGATCAAGTTTCACGTTCTGTTGCTTGTTCTAGTGGGTTGTCTCTCTTTGAAGTTCATTGTCGTTTAGGTCATCTGTCGTTGTCCTCTCTCCGGAAATTGTACCCTCAGTTTTCTTCTGTGTCTACTTTAAATTGTGAGTCATGTCAGTTTGCCAAACACCATCGTGTTCATTTGGCACCTCGCGTCAATAAACGGGCTGCGTCCCCCTTTGATTTAGTACATTCTGATGTTTGGGGTCCTTGTTCAATTCTGTCTCAAACTGGTTATCGTTATTTTGTAACTTTCGTTGATGATTTTTCCCGAACCACCTGGCTTTACTTAATGAAACAGCGTTCTGAATTGTTTACCCATTTTCGTCATTTCTGTGCTGAAATTCAAACCCAGTTTAATCTTCCTGTGAAAATCTTACGAAGTGATAATGCAAAAGAATATTTTTCCTCACCATTCACCGATTACATGCAAAGTCATGGTATTCTTCACCAATCCTCTTGTGTTAATACCCCTGCTCAAAATGGTGTTGCTGAAAGAAAGAATCGACATCTTTTAGAAACTGCACGAGCTCTCATGTTTCATTCCTCTGCCCCTAAACGTTTTTGGGCTAACGCTGTTTTTACGGCTTGTTTTCTCATCAATCGCATGCCTTCGGCTGTTCTTGGTGGGGATATTCCTTATTCTGTTCTGTTTCCCAACTCTAAGCTATTTCCTGTTGATCCTAAAATCTTTGGCTGTGTTTGTTTTGTTCGAGATGTCCGTCCAAGTGTTAGCAAACTTGATCCCAAGTCCCTAAGATGTGTTTTTCTTGGCTATTCTCGAATTCAAAAAGGTTATCAGTGTTACTCTCCCGATCTCCGTCGTTACCTTGTGTCCACTGATATTATGTTTCATGAGTCCTCATCTTTCTTCAAGAATACGTCAGTTTCTGAGTCTCTTTCTGTCATGGAGAATTCAGATGACATCCTGGTTTATCCTGTCCTTCTCTCACCAGTACAGGCAGCTGTTCCGGAACCTGAAATCATCATTGATGCTGATGTTACCAATGATTCACAGTCGTTACCTCCTGCTTCATCAACTGATTCTGTTGATGTCTCCCTCGTTCCTGCCTCTGTTTCTGCCGATCCTCCTCTTGCTGTTACTGAACCACGTGTTCCTGCTTCTACTGTTGATACTTCTGATGACCAACCCATTGCACTTCGTAAAGGTACACGTTCACATTGTCCTCCCAAACGATATGCTGACTGTATCTATTCTATCTCATCTTTTGTCTCTTACCATTCTTTATCAACTGTTTCATCTTCTCTTGTGGCCACCCTTGATTCCATTACCACACCTACTACCCTTCAACAAGCTCTAGCTCACCCTGGTTGGCGTTCCGCCATGGAAGAAGAACTTTTGGTATTGGAAACAGCTGGTACCTGGACTCTTGTTGATCTCCCCCTGGCAAGAAAGCCATTGGATGTAAATGGGTATATGTTGTTAAAACTAAGGCTGATGGTTCCTTGGAACGACTAAAAGCTCGCCTGGTTGCCAAAGGATATGCCCAAACTTATGGTCTTGATTACTCCGAGACTTTCTCTCCTGTTGCCAAACTCACTTCAGTTCGTCTACTTGTCTCTTTGGCAGCAACATATCATTGGGATCTGCATCAATTAGATGTTAAAAATGCTTTTTTAAATGGTGATCTTCTGGAAGAAGTTTATATTGAGCAACCACCTGGGTTCGTTGCTCAGGGGGAGAATATGAAAGTGTGCTATCTCCGGAAATCACTGTATGGTCTAAAGCAAAGTCCTCGAGCCTGGTTTGATAAATTCTGTAATGTGGTCAAGAAGTTTGGGTTACGTCAAAGCAAGTGTGATCACTCTGTGTTCTACCAACAATCTGATACAGGCATGATTCTTCTCGTAGTATATGTTGATGATATTGTGATTACAGGAAGTAATTGTTCTGGAATCTCAGAACTCAAAATCTTTCTAAACTCTCACTTCCAGACAAAAGATTTGGGATCATTAAAGTACTTCCTTGGTATTGAGGTTTTGAGAAGTAAGAAAGGTATTCTTTTGACTCAAAGAAAGTATGTTCTTGATCTCTTAAAGGAGACTGGAAAACTTGGAGCTGCACCAAGCAGCATCCCCATGATTCCAAATCCTTTTCTAGATCTTGATGCTAGTATGTTTGATGAGCTTCCTGATGATTTGAAGAAGAAGATTGATCCAGAGAAATTAAAGCCATTTCCATTTCCTGAGAGATATAGAAGACTTATTGGGAAACTGAATTATCTAACAGTAACTCGTCTTGATATAACCTTCTTAGTCAGTAGGCTCAGCCAATTCATGGCATCACCAACAGTGGCACAATGGGAAGCTTTAGAACATATCTTGCATTATTTGAAAGGTTCTCCAGGTCTTGGTATTCTTTATACAGATTATGGGCACACTAAAGTCGAGTGTTTCTGTGATGCAGATCATGCAGGATCTAAAGCCACAAGACGATCCACTACTGGTTATTGTGTGTTTGTTGGTGGAAATTTGATATCTTAGAGAAGTAAGAAGCAATTAGTTGTGTCAAAATCAAGTGCAGAAGCAGAATACAGAGCCATGTCACAGTCAGTACAAGAAATTGTGTGGGTATTTCAACTCTTGAAGGAAATTGGCATTACCACGATATTGCCTGCAAAACTATGGTGTGACAATAAAGCAGCACTTCATATATCTTCAAATTCTGTGTTCCATGAACGAACAAAACATATTGAGATTGATTGTCATTTTATTCGTGATAAGATCAAAGAAAATGTTGTATCTACAGGGCACATACGATCCGATGACCAACTGGCATATCTTCTGACAAAAGCCTTACATGGGACACGGGTTAAATATCTTTGTAACAAGCTGGGCATGATAAATATATATGCTCCAACTTGAGGGGGAGTGTTAGAAGTAGATTGTCAACGGAATCCCTTACCGACAGGAAGAATAGTCATACATGTAGGAAAAGTCATAGTGTTAGGAAGAAGTTAGGAGAAGTTAGGAACGGCATGCGGATTCCGATTTCGTTTTACGTGTATATATACCCATATGTAAATTACATGAAGTAAGAACTTGATTAATCACCTTACAAACCTGAAGGCCAACGCCGGATTTACCGACATGGGCCCCCGACAACTGACTAGTCCTGGCGCCCCCAATCTGATAGGCCCGACAGGAATTCACCTCTTTGAGGCGCCCCAGAGGAGAGAGCTCCCAATGAAAATTCTTTACACCTTCCGTTTCCTGGGATCGAACCCAGGAACGGATTGGTGTGGCGCAGATGCCTACCCATCTGCGCCAACTTTCATTGGTTAAGTGGCTAGCTTGTTGAAGGGTATTAAGATGCACTAAGGTTTCATCATTTGAATGTCACGGGCTCATGTCCCTTTGGCTGTGATACCGCAAAAATTTTGAACCACTTATTTGTTACTTGTCCATTTGCCGTTGTAGTTTGGTTTGGAGGTTTATTTATTAGTTTCCCTTTTAATACATTTAATGAATTCACTTTTTGGGTGAAAAGGAACCTCTTAATGCTACATAATGATGGGCACTCTCATTTGATAATTAAAATAATCAAAACTGTTGTTGTTTTTTGGATGGAAAAAAATCTCACTGTTCATGATTCATCTTCTGCTAATCCTTTATCATCTATAAAAGAGATTAAGCATGTAGAAGCCTTTGCAAATCTTGCATTTAAGACATATTCTTTAGCCTTTGTGTCTTCTTCTTCCATCATTGTTCATCAGAAAGAGGATAGCATTTCGCCAATTGGATGGATTATTGTTATGAAGAAATATAAGCATCACATAAGGAAAGTCTATCAAGCTTGGATTGTATTTCAAGGTCAACCTCTAATTTCATTGAAATGGAAGAAGGTTTTGAGATTTTTATTATTTGCTCCTTTATATCTCAAAGCATGCCTTTTCTAGATCACAGTTCACAAGCTCAATGATTTTCCAAGAATCTTAGAGGCAATCCTTGCAGATCATCTGTCTTAACTGAGTTTTCCTCCCTCTCAGTGGATTTAACAAAGTGTCATCTAATGTAATTTATCATGATATTGAGGAGCTCCTCTATAATTTTATTTTTAAGCAAGTTAGCTTTTTGTGTAATCTTTATGGCATGAACTTTAGTTTTTTTTAGGAATTGC
The DNA here is from genome assembly GCA_963210345.1 of Inga oerstediana. NCBI lineage: Eukaryota > Viridiplantae > Streptophyta > Magnoliopsida > Fabales > Fabaceae > Inga > Inga oerstediana. Next base: position 57,377,796 of record OY723407.1, on the reverse strand, counting down.
CACACTTTTGAGGCTGACATGTTATAGCTTGTTGTAATTATTTTTATTAATATGCATTTGATTTTATTTTTTTAAAAAAAATTGTACACATAGAGGATTTGATACTCTACAAATTTTGCACATAGTGCTTGTATTTAAATATTTTAGCATTTTGAAAAAAAATTTCGCAATACATTAACTATTTTTTTTGTCAGAAATACATTAACTGTTTTTATTTTTATTATTTTAATTTCAATATTTCTCTTAAACTTATTACATTATATACCTATTATATAAATACAGATTTATAAAATTTATATCATTTTCATTCATTTTACAACTAAACTTATTTCTTTATTAATCATCTAAATAAGTTTTAGTTTGTCAAACCAATTTTTTTTACAAAGGTTAATATAAACATAAATTACATTACGCAGCATATCTTTTAGTCTAATTAAGTTGTAAAAGTTAAGTGAAATAAAAGCCACTTTTTTTTTTTTTGCACCCTAGTCCAAACACACCCTCGTTAAACTATCTCTTAACGCCAGTTAAAAAGTTTGGTATCTTCTCTACTTTCTCGTCTTAACTCTGAAGATATCGTAATGAAGAAACTGAGTTGAGGAGAAAGGACCATATCCACATCTGCACAGACAATTCAGAACCAGTGAGCCCACAAGGATCAATATTTTCCTGGAAAATTAATAAATACTCCAAAGACTTGAGCATAAATGCCGAGACGTAGTTCCTCAAACTCCAGCATTTTCAAGTGTAAATAAGCTAAGAAGGAGTTTTTTTGGATTATAAGAGGTAACATGCAAGATTAAACTCATCATATAGTATCAAACTCATAATCTACTATAAGCCATAAGGCAATGGATTAACAAGAAGCGATTTATGGGTATATAAGAACCAAAAGGTATGCCACATGAATACTGATAAAATTCTTCTTCAAAAAAGTGTTATTATCTCCCGTCGTTAATATAAGATATATTTATCTAATTTGATTATATTAAAGAAGTTAGTTAATTTAATTAATATAATACGTATTTTCTAAGACGTCTTAGTCAACTTCCTTAATTTTCTCATTCCTTCTGCTAATTAATTATTACTAAGGGAGCATCAACATGAGTAAATTAGGGAAATATTGATAATTATGAAAAATATGTTTTATATTTATGACTAATATTAACTCCTCAAATAGATCATATATTAAAGACGGAAGGGAGTACCTATTATTTTAATTCCACTAAATATTATCTACAAATGCTGTTGTTGTTACTTTTTATTCGACAACTATTTTTTTGAAGAAAAATAAAAAAGTTTCCAACAAAAAAATATCTACAACCACAATACATATATATATATATATTTTCTAGACCACGCATCTAATTAAATTGTTGAAATATGATAACCTCTAGAAGTAAGCGTCAGATTCAAATTTAATTTGATGCTCCATTTTTAGTCCAAAACTAATAAACTGAAAATAAATTAAGGGTTCCAATATTAGCCAAATCATTAAGATAAAAATGGTTCCCCCGCTAATAATTTGAAAGAAGCATTGGAACTCCTAAAATTTAATGTTGAAATTAGTTATGTTGTCCATAAAATGTAGTTATAGCGTCAAAATTTCGGCACCATTCACTCTCAGCTTAATATATTCTAATAAAGTTGTAAAATCAAAATAGCACGTTTGAAAAGCTGGAATCTTGTACTCAAATCAAAGTATCCGGCTTAACAAGTTATTAATAACTCAAGTACATCATTATGATATTGATCACAATGAAAGGCTAAAACAGCAAAAGGAATGAGAATACAATGAACCGAGCATCTGATGTCAGGATATATGTATGTAACACAAGAAACAACTATTCTTGATTATTCATGGAACTCCTGCAAATCCTTAATGCAGGGCATAATGCAACGGAAAATAGAAATGAATTGAGCAGCCAAGGCAAAAAATTCAACTAAATAGGTACAACAAAATTTTAAAAGCTTATGGCTCAATCCTGTTACATGAAAGCTCAATCATAGATGATGTCAAGGAGAATTTTCATATAGAGGAGCAGGCAGGAAGGGAAATGGTGCAACAGAGGCGTATGCAACAGGTGGGCGTGCCAGTGTTCCTTTCATTTGCCTCTCCTTTTTCTTTCTGGGAACATTTTCGTCATTCTCAACTGACGTTTCCATGCAAGATGAAAACTTTACAGTCTTGGCAGCATTATCTGCCATGAGCTGGTCATCAGAAACCCGGTGAATTAGAAGCCCTGACATGAACACGGGCAGATAAAGAAGACTGGCATGGAACATTCTCTTGGCCTTTTCTCTCGTACGATCTCTATAGAATGAAAATGCTGAAGCCGTTATTGCCGCAGTGAGGAACAACGACTCGAGACAAAACCACCCAGAAGTCACACCCCCTGTAGACAAGTTCAGAAATATGAGGTGTTATGATTCATCTACAGATCAAATTCATAAATGCAATGCTGCAAACTTATGAGCAAGTTAAACAATGTATCACTAGATTTCTTTTTAGACAACTTTTGAATAGCAATTTTTCAGATATAAATTCAAGGTTTCTTGGATGCTGGGAAAAAAAAAAAGGATGTGTTTACTAAGCACAGTATGCTGCTTCCATCAAATTGAATAAATACAAAATATTGCCAGAAGTTGGAAATAGCTACTCACAATCATAGGCCAAGAATCCCAAAGGGATTAGATAAATAGAGTTCCTCAAAGCCACTGATGCAGTTCTCAAACCAGATGGGTCGGTAAGTGAGTACATCTTAAACCTGAATTTACACCACATTAACTAATAAGTATATGATATTATATAATGTACAGACCACCGACAATGCGTGTAAGAGCAGTAGAATGAAACCCATCTATGTCTGGCATTATTTGCATATTAATATAATTGTTCAATGTTTTAGCACATAAAGTATAGGGTAAATTAATTCTCCCCTAACAAATGTTCGAAAATCAGGTAAATTTTGATTTGATGTAATACATAAAAGAGACGTTTGTTTATATTTTTCCAATAAATGGGAGGGCTGGGTACTTTGAACTTTCTCAGAGGAAGAGGAGCAATTTACTCTAAAATTTAAGAATCTATCCAAATGGCATCAGCTTAGATGGTCATAACCATATATGAATCACTAAGACCCCATTCTGGAATAAGCCTTAGGAATAAGACATAAATTTCCCCCTCAAGACAAGTCTCCTTGAACAACGCCAGGCACCACATAAACAAAAATTGATCAAGGGAGGCACCAAAAAAGTTGCATAAACAATAATTTATCGACATAAATAACTACATCTGAACATACCCTCCAGCAGCATAATCACTGCGGCACATATACGCAAGGGCCATAAAATGAGGTATCTGCCAAAAATACAAAGCAGCTGGAAGAATTAATGCATTTAGTGAAATATCACCAGCAGCTGCAGCCCATCTGAAAACAAAAGCGCAAAAAAAAAAAATGGTGAGTGGCAGAAAACACCTTGCACACATGTCTAAGCTAGAACATGATGAGAGATGAAAAAGAAGGGGGGGAAACATCCGATTGGTGAAATTTTATACTACATTTAATAATTAAATAGAGGTGTAAAGAAACTTCCAACACAGAGCCAACTCAACAACTAATCTAACTTTATTTCTTCAATAAACAACTGCCTTGACTTCATTTTCGCAATCATGTCTGGAAGTAGCTGCAATCATGCAGTTACCAATTGACAATTGCCATGCATTAGAGAAACAAAAACAGTCTTAAAGAGAATTTACCCCAAAAGTGGCGGAACAGCACCAACAACAGCCCCCACCCAAGTATTCACAGGATGAATCTGCTTCAGTGGAGTATATACAAATGCATACAAAACAAGGTTGGAAGCTGCAAGCCCAGCGGCCAACATATTAGCCTGGAACAACCTTGTCATAAAGCTGCATCATTAGTTGCTCAGCTCACAGCATTCAAAAAGGTTATCCAAAGAGTACACAATAAAAAGGAATGAATAAATTGGTTTTGCTACCTTTGTTGCTATCAGAGCTGTGCCTGCTAAACCAACAGATGAAGCCCAATTGATTGCATGTGGCACTGTAATGCGCCCTGATGGTAGCGGCCTTTTACTTGTTCTCTTCATTTTGGCATCATTATTTATCTCAAAGACCTAATACACCAAAATCATCACATAGATTCAATGTCAACAAAGTACCTAAGGCAAAAGGTGGGGCAACAAAAAAACAATTACTTCAGCCAAAGCTAGTAAAAAGATCATAGTAATATTAAATATTCCTTATGGAAAGATAGAGAGTCTAACAAAGGTTAGTTTATTATAGATATTCTGCATTCACACACACACACGCACACACACTCTACCAATGCCCTTCGTTACCATGTCTATGTCAAGAGGGTAACATTTTATCACTGCAAGCAATTCATTTGAATCCTGATGTCTTATACAAGCCTTCCTTCCTTCTTCAACTAACTTGGCTTCATTTATGAACAATAAAGAGACAATTGATAAAACAGATTACACTCATCCCCATTTTACATATTATTACGATATTATGACGAATTTGAGTAGGTCTTTTCCCGCATTTTAGCGCCTATTGAAGTCTACATATCCTATGCTGATTATGTTTTTATCATATACTCAAATCTTGATGGAAAGCAAACCATGCCCACAGTCTAAAGAAGCGGTATATAAACACAAACAATTACCGCAACAAACCAACCTGATTCAACGAGTTAGCAGATGCGGCAACCATCATTGTACCCATGCAAGTCCAACATAGTGCAGGAAAATCAACAGCATTGCTGCTGCCTAAGACAAATCCAGTCCCAGATGTTGCAACCACAAGCATGCTGAAACCAATTAGAAGGTGATAAGTTGAATTACAAAAACATTGACTCATTTTGGCATCATAACTGCTGTCATACATAGATACTGAGTGGATACATAGAGGCAAAAATGCGGAATTGTTGAAAATTCCAAAGGGGTCTGAAGCAGAAGAGACATATTGATCTTCTAAAAAGAAGATAAGAAAAAACAAAGCAGAAAAATTGTGACTCAATTAAATACAAGTTTCTCCAAGAAACCAAAATCAACAAACAAGTTAATATCAATTCATAATCAAAGTTTCAAAAGTACAAGAAAGCTGAAAATTAAGATGGTAAAGACAATGTAAAACATAGGCAAACACAAAAAGGGTAATACAAGATGGAACACATGGAACTACAATCAATCCACAGAACCTGATAGTCAAGCATCGGACGAAAGGCCGTCAAAACAATAAGAAGATAAACTTTAGAAAATCTGACCTTAGGCGAGCTTTAGAAAGCTCCCAATAGCATCGACTATAGTGGCGAGTCAAGTCCACAATTTCCCTAGCTTTAGACGCCGAAGCTGAGACAAAAGATGTGAGATCCACTGCACCGGTGGAAGATGAGGAAGCAGAGACAGCCGGAACGCCATCGGATTTAGAAAGACCCAGTTTCAAGGAATCGAGGGAGGAATTGGAATCGGGAAGAGAGGAGGACGAGTGGAGAGGAAGAGAGTGAGAGAGGAGACAAAGACGAACAACGCCATCAGTGGAGAAATATGGAGGGTTAAGGTTCTGAGAGGAATATCGGAGGAGCTTCGAGTAGAAGCGGAGAGAACTCCTCATCGCGCCGAGCACGCGGAAGAAGAAGACGAGGAATCGACGAGGAGACCAAGCATGAATAGTGAACAGTCGAAAAGGTTGGAATAGACTAGGCCAATGTACATTTTTCTTTTCTTTTTTTTAATTTTGTTTTCGGCTGCTTCGTTTTAGTTCTTTTTTTTTTCCTTCACTCTAATTGGGCTATTTTTAGCTTTCCTAATGGGCTTGTTTTCCTGCCCCAATGGATTTTTGACCCAATATGTTCCTTAAGAATTTGGTTTGGATTTGACTCAGAATAGTAGTACAAGATGGGGTAGCCAGGCATGCCAGCCTAACTTGGTGGAGTTCAATTTGGGTCTATTTCAAAATGTTTTAGCAACCGAATAGTTATCGCCGGCCCATATATATCCACAGGGTATATACACGACGCTATATGCATGCATAGTAGGATTTCTAGCCATTTTTCAATATACTACCTCGTTAATATTATTAGAATGTATCAAGAGAAGTCTCATATTGATTAGTTTGACATTGAATTGTAGGCATATAAAAAGATCAGGTATGCCCCTTCATTTTTTTTTTTTAGATAAAAAGGCTGAATGATATTAATAGCAAACGTTAAATTATAAAGACAATATCAAAGGAAACAAGGAAGGAAGGTTAGTAAATACATATGAAAAATGATTAATTATTGTTACATCTAAACAAGTAAATAGAGAGATAAATGACATAATATCCTCCAAGACAATATTTCCTTTTTCTTGCACATGGCTAGCCACTTGAACAAATTGCTTAATCGATGCTCGATCAAAAGCTGTAATGATGAAGTCCTTTGAGAAAATAAAAGAGATTTAATAATCCAAGAAAGATAAGATTGAAGACACTAATAATTAAACAAATGGTCCTCCATTTGTCTTCAATTATCTTCAAACCCACTGAAAGCGCTGCAGAGGTTGATCTTGAAGGCATATCCAAATATGACATAAAGTAACATACCTGCTTTTAGCTCTATGTAATATAATTTTCCAACCAGAATTATTAAATATTATATTCAAAGGCTGCATCGAGTTACTTATAGCCACAAACAAATTGCCCTGACTATAAGAATTACTTAAGTCATTTTGAGAGTAAGGCAACCTCAGGGTGTGTTCTTATTAGCTTTTAGAGAATAGCTTTTGGAGAGAATAGCTTTTGGAGAATAGATTATAGGAAAATAGATTATGGAAAAAAGTGATTTTGATAAAATGAAAGTGTTTGGATGATTTTATCAGAATAGCTTTTTTAATGGTCAAATGACTAAAAAGGACATTAACTTTTATAATAATTACATATAAAAGATAAGATTATATTTTAAGTATTATTTGACATTAAATTGCATAATAATTACAATAAATGAAATAAATTTGTCCAACATTTTTTTAATTATAACATTTGTCAATTACGTAATATAAAAAAATAGATGCAAAAATTATAAAATTATAACATTAGTCAATTATGTAGTAAATTACAAAATCAGATCAAACATACATATTGAAGGCGTACACTATATTAATTTTCATCTCCTTTCACAACCTGGGTTATCTCTTACCAAACCCACTGTATTATTCTTCATTAAATTCTTTAGAATAGTTTTGATTTTTGCAAGTGTGTCCGTGTCTTTAATTTCTGTTTTTTTTACCACTCCTGCCTAGTTTCTAAAGATATATATGTTATTCTTTATTAAATTCTTTGGAATGGTTTTGATTTTTGCAAGTGTGTCCGTGTCTTAAATTTCTGTTTTTTTTCCACTCCTACCTCTAAAGATATATATATATATATATAAGTATATTAAAAAATTGTTAAAATAAGAAACAATGATATATTGTATCCACCGGTGTTGATAACTTCAGCCTTCTCCGGTCCGTTCACGGCTTCCTATCGCCGAGTAAGCACCACCATGAAGACGGCACACAGATCTGAGACCGCAAAGGGGTCTGTTTTTTGAGCAAGAATCACAGCGTTACCTTACCTTCACCATGATACGGACTCCAAGTTCTTATGGCAGAGCGCGAGGAGATTTATCATCAGATGATGGGAATGAAAACCATAAGAAGACGGTTCTGCAGTTTCTTTTTTTTCGCTGATGGTTCTGCAGTTTCGAAAGAAAGGGAAGAAGAAAAGGGACAAGCACAGGGAAAGAGAAAAGCGAAAATGGAAAGAGAATCTCTGACAGGATTTTGGTTGAATAATCTAAAAAAAATAGCTTTTGCCTGAAACCATGGTTTCCCAGGAAAAACGGGATTGTCAGTGAAATAGGAGTGTTCGGGGAAAAAATTGTAAAACCATGGTTTGGGTTAAATAATTGCTTTTGAAGATTCATCCGAACACACACTCAATCTATATATATTTATATATCTAAAAACCTCAACAAGGGTTATCCGATTAATGGAAGAAAAAAAGAATATTGTGGACCTGGGCCTGCATAAGATGCCCCTTATTAATTTATTTAAGTCATTCTGATAAAAAGGTAACTTCAACCCACACCTATGTATAAAACCTTCGATAAATATAAAATTTTGTTTGTAGTGTAAATTATTCTATAAACTAGATATTATATTAAAAATAAGTAGTATTGTGTATATAGTACTACCTCCGGCCTTAAATATAAGACCCAGTTGAATTTTTTGGAAGATTAATGAAGCTAATTAAATTGCTTTAAATTATTTATATTTATTGTTTTTTTTCTAAACTAGTTTGTCTGACTTATAAACTGATATATAATTTTATCATACATAACATATTATATGATTAAGTCAACTAGAAAAAGTCAACTAGGTCTTATATTTAGGTAATATTTCTATCTTACAAGTATATATGCACACATTATAGGGCACTCACATGCTTGTTAGTTCTTGTCAAACTTGGGTTTGCGATCTATATCAAGTAATACAGATGATAATATTTTTCTTTCCTTGATTGAGATATATAACTAATTAAGCCGGGTTCATTTACATATTACGTACACTGATTTTCAAAATCATGAGCAACTTGTTATATTTTCCCCCTATCTTTCCTATTTTTCTCTTTTCCTATACAACATCAACCCTTGAAATGGAGACAAAGCATTTAATGCTTATTGGATCTTTCTTCTTATATAGCGGAGTTTTCCGTGGACATATGTTGTTGAACGTTGAGAGTCTGAAAAATTCGGCTCCACACGCACGAATTAAACATAAAACGGAGCCCAAACTCTTGAATTGTAGATAAATTGTTGAACATCTACTATATATTTTTTTGGTCGAACATCTATTAACTGTTCGAGAAATTAGAGAAAAGAGTTCACAAATCATTGTCATAATTAATTCCATTGAGAGGTTGTTTATAGTAGTGGGATATCACAACTGTCATGGGTATAATCAAATTAAGTAATTGTAAGTGAGGGAAATTTTGTAATTTTTCTTTTTTTAAATATTGCAAGAGTTGTAGTAAGATTTTAACAATTAGAATTGAAGAGTTATCTCCACTCAAAACTGTTGGTATGTTTGAGAGAGATCAAACCACACATCATAGAGTTATATCCTAATACTCGTTATAAGGTGGGAACAACAGGCTGTTTTCTTGTTTAGTTTTGTATATGAACTTGTTCCATCATATCACCAAAATAGCTTTAACTTATTTTCTTAAAATATTCATAAGTTTTTATTATTTACCATGCATATATGTCACTCTTAGACATAAGATATCTCTTCTCCAACACATAGGTCGTCCGGAGTTTGAAATAAATTACATTTTGCAGGAGAAAAATCAATGGATGTTTTTGAACCACTATTTTGTCTGTTGTGTCGGTATATTTCCACATTAATTCTTCCTCTCCCCCCTTCATTGATTATACCATATATACTCCATAGGTTTTCCACTTCCTTTGAACTTTGAAGTAGTACGTATATTATCTTATAACTACATAAAGAATTAAGAATAGTTAAACCTTGAGATTGACAAATTATTTATCCAGCCGTAAAGATGCTGGGGACTGTAATTGCTTTCAATTTTAATTATTCATCCCATCATCGACTAAATTATGACCATGTAAAGGCGTGAAGTGAATTTTTCACTTCCAAATGATCCTTAAAAAGAAGGTGGTGCAATTATTAGGCTTTGATTTTTCTTCTTCTGAAACTAGTGTCGTTTAGACTTTGTCGTAAGTGGAAAATTTCAATCACATACACTTGCTATTTGAAAGTTCAAGCCCCCCAAACAAAATAAGAAAGATTCTACTCCGACCTGTCGTTTACTCGATCCGCGATCACCGTTGTGGGCCGCCTCACAGCCCGCCACTATCTTGGACGTACGTACGTCGTTCCATGCATCTATAAAACCAAAGCTTCTTCATCTCTCTCAAACTACTTATCCTCTCTGGCAGCAAGCTTTAGGCTTTTTCTAAGATTAAGATTTAAGAAAAAATGTCGTCGTTTTGGGTTTCATTAGTGTTGAGCCTTTGTTTGGTTGCTACCATTTTTGGAGCTTCAAATGCTCAGCTGAGTTCCTCATTCTATGATACAACTTGCCCTAATGCTTCATCCGTAGTACGTGGCGTCATAGAGCAGGCCGCTCGAAGTGACGTCAGAATCGGAGCCAAACTCATCCGCCTTCACTTCCATGATTGCTTTGTTGATGTTAGTTTTCATTATACACACACATACATATGTTGCTTGCCTGGTTTTATTTACGTGAGTTGCTTGTTAATATATGATAATATTAATGGGTGTTTGATTTGAACTTGGAAGGGGTGTGATGGATCGATATTGTTGGACAATGGGAATGGAATCATATCAGAGAAGGAGGCACGTCCCAACAACAATTCAGCAGATGGATATCCGGTGGTGGATGACATTAAAACAGCTTTGGAGAACGTCTGTCCCGGGGTTGTCTCTTGTGCTGACATACTAGCCATTGCTGCTGAAGCTTCTGTTTCCTTGGTATATGTTCAAGCATTTCACTTAGTTTTCAAATATTTTATGAACTAAAAATACACCGTGTGGTCCCTAACAAAGGAGCTAGTTGCTAGTTTGATTTAGTTCCGAAAATAATACATCAATCCAATCTTGCCTCTCCCAATTTATAATTTGAATTTCCCTCCAAAAGTATTCCCATCTTTGAACATATTACGAGGCTTTCATTCAAGAGTCATGATTAATTAAAGAGGTTATTTTAATCAAACCATCCTCTATTTGTTATAAATAACTAATTCAACTAATTTTTTTAATATTTTATAAATTAATTATTAACTCCTGTATTAAAAAATGGGAGGAAGTAATTAAGAAGGGAAAAACACAGGAAGAGAAACTATTATATAATGAACTTGGGTCTGATAACTAAGTATATAGGGTGTAATTAAATTTTATATAATTAGGTATATATTAGATTTGTATTTCAATCAAAGTAGTTTAAAATGATTTGATAGAACTCAGCTCAAAGCTATACACACACACCTTAGCTTTAATACATGGCATGTCTTAGAGTGTATGACTTAAGCTCAGTAATATCTAATAATAGGGTGGAGGTCCAAACTGGAGGGTTGAATTGGGAAGAAGAGACAGTACAACAGCAAATCGAGCTGGAGCAGAGCTCCTGCCAGGCCCTAGAGATGGCCTCGCCAATATCACTTCCAAGTTTTCTGCTGTGGGACTCGATATCACCGACGTTGTTGCTCTATCAGGTAATTAATTTACACACACATAACAACACAACAATGAGCCTTATCTCATTATGTGACATTCTACTCTATCAACAACCAAATATTTAGATAAATTATTTATGAAGATTCGCCAATCAATAATTTCATTAAGAGTTCTCTTCGGCTTTTATCCATTTTCGTAAGACTCCATGCTGCATAATCTACACACACAAAAACACATTTTTTTAAAACTTGTAGCCACTTTTGTGTTTTAGCTAGGAGTGATATGCATCAAGCAATTAATCTGAAGTGTTGAGTAATATTTGTCAGGTGCACATTCGTTTGGGAGGGCAAGGTGTTTGTTGTTCAGTGACCGCTTATTTAACTTTCAGAACAGCAACGCTTCAGATCCATCTCTAGACCCAAGTTATGTGCAAACACTTCGTCAGACATGTCCTCAAGGTGGAAACGGTGGTACCTTAAACGACCTAGATCCCACAACTCCTGATACCTTTGACAACAACTACTTCACCAACCTTCAAAGTGGACGAGGTCTTCTACAATCTGACCAAGAATTATTCTCCACCACCGGATCTAACACCGTCGCCATCGTCAACAGGTTTGCGGCTAGTCAGAGCGAGTTCTTCACTTGCTTTGCTCAGTCCATGATCAATATGGGCAACATTAGTCCTCTGACAGGAAGCAATGGGCAAATCAGAAGCAATTGCAGGAGGGTTAATTCAAATTGAAATATTGGACTATGTGGTTTTTAGTACTTTTGGTTTTCTTATAATTTTGATTCCTCGAGTGTACATACTTGTACGAAGTTGGAAAACTTGTTCAAGCTAGCTAAATAAAAGCAGAGTTGATTTAAATTGTAATTTTGGATTTTTAGGATTCTGTACCAACTAATTCAAAGTTGATGTAATATTGTAACTGCTTAAGGAGTTGTTGATGCTTGAATATTATTACCAGTTCTGTCGATATACAAGGCAGTGTTTGTAGTATATATGAGTAGTTTGTATAAATATGCAGGGTTAAGTTTTAATTGGACTTTTGAATCATTTATGTGTACATATCATGGGGTTAGTGAAGTTACCCTTTATTCATTTTTATTTAAAAAAAGTAGGAAAAAAACGAAAAATAAATTGAGAAAACGAAGCATCATGCCATGTGTCATGAAGAAGAAAGGAGAAAAAAAAAGATTTCTTAAAAAGTGTTTCAATAATGTAGCAAATGAGTCATTCACATTATGCTTTAGTGCCATGAATACTCCATGATAAATTATAAATGAGAAGTCGGGTTCGATCCTGCTTAAAATCACATATTATTAGTATGTATATGCTTCTCTAATTGAAAAAAAGGGTCTGATGATTTGGTATTTGTCATTTCGTTTTTTGATACAAATTAAATAAAATTTACAGAATTGGCCAAAAATACTTTTGGGACAAATTAATTTTTGATTGCTACTAAGTGTGATTTTTCATGTGTGCAAGTGATCTTTTATTTTGTGCAAATCATCTTTCGTGTGTGTAAAAATCTTCTATATAAATATACAAACAATCTTCCGTTGTGTACAAAATATTTTCCATTATATACAACAGATCTTCCATGATAGTATTCAGTAATTAATTTATTAAAAAAGTATTTATCAATAATTCTCCCCATAAAATTTGGCTCTTTTTGTGGGGGGAAAAAACGAGAGTAAATGAATTTCGTTAGTTGTTAGTGACGTGACATCAGTACATCACCTTTGCCGGTGACATAATGAAGGGTTTGGATTGATGAACTTGATTAATATTAAGAAATGACTTGAGATGTCGACTTGCTTTTTCTTTGAGTTTACAAATAATACCCCATCCGATCTTATTTATAAGTATTTTTTTTTATAACGCAAAACGAACTGGTAGTTAAAAATAATAAATGTATAAAAAATATCATGTTTTTTTTCATATATGCCCTTATTTATAAAAAGAGTATAGGAGAGAAAATGTATAAAAAGTATGAGAGATAGTAAAATATACATTTTTCTAATGCTTTGTTGTGCACTACTACAAAATATTGCTTTTACGACCCTAAAGGATGTCCCTTTTTAAAAAAGGGACGTAAAAAATAAAGGCGGTGACATTTTTATAATTCTGAGTGAGATTTGAATAGTTTTAGACGTCCCCAATTCAAAAAGGGACGTCAAAAGTCACTTTAGATGTCTCCAATTTAATTGGGGACGTCTAAACTGTAGACGTTTAGATGTCCCCAATTTAATTAGGGACGTCTAAAGTTAAATTTTTTTTTTAAAATCAGGAATGCCTTTTGGTCACTTTAGACGTCCCCAATTTAATTGAGGACATCTAAAATAAATTTTTTTTTTAATCAGGGACGCCTTTTGGCGTCCCTAATATAAAAGGCCTCCCTTAAATATCAGGGACGCCAATGTTATCAGGGACGCCTAAAGTGGCATCCTTGATATAATATCCGGGACGCCACTTTAGACTCCCCTGATTATCAAAAAAAAAAAAAAAACTTTAGATGGAATTGGGGACGTCTAAAGTGTGACTTTAGACGTCCCTTATCGAATTGGGGACGTCTAAAGTTAAAAAAAAAATCAACTAAACAACTTTAGGCGTCCCTAAATTAAATTGGGGACGCCAAAAACAATTCAAATCTGTACTGACAGTCTTTATTTGTCAGTTTTATAGATCCACACTTTTCTTTCTCATCAACGCAACCACTACCACTACACATTTAACTTTTACTTCTTCTTCTTTATTTGCTGTTTTTAAACTTGTTTCTTCTTTTCTCTCTCTTTTTTTTTCACCAGATCTGTAATGCTTACCACCACGCATTTAACTCTTACTTATTCTTCTTTATATACTATTTTTAAACTTGCTTCTTCTTTGCTCTCTCTCTTTTTCACCAGATCTGTTATGTTTCTTACTAGTTTATCTTCTTTCTCTTTTTTCTTTGGATTTCCCTTCTATTTTATCTTTTAACTCGTGTTGTTATGGTTTGTAGATCGAGACTCCAAAACATGCTTCATGGCCACGTTCCCACTGAGAAAATGAGATACATCTCTCCCTGTTGCTCTTCTCTATTCATTATTACGAGAAAATGAATTTTAATAATAGAAGGAGATAAGTTTTTCGTAACTGATTCATTTTATTGTTATCATCTTCTGTTTATGAGATTTCAGCTCTAGAGTTATTATTGTGTAGATTTTGGATTTGGAGTTCAGATATTAGATTTGTAATTTTATTGACAATGATATGTAATTTTTTATTTTAAATACTGTTTAGTTCAGATCTGTAATATAAATATTTTTTTTTAATAAAAAAGCACTTTAGACGTCCCCATTTTAAACTGGGGACGTCTAAAGTCCAGACTTTAGACGTCCTTTAATTTACGGATGTTATTGCCATTTTTTACTACGTCTCTCACATAGACGTCCCCTTGTTTTCAGACGTTAAAAAGCTTAAATAAGGGACGTTAAAAACGTTTTTTGCAGTAGTGTTGACTTCATTCACCTAGTCTCTTTCACTCTCTCTCCTGAATATAACTCTTGATGTGTGTGATAATTAATTATAGATTATGTATTTAATAAGGGTAAAATAGGAAAAAAACTTATATTTTCAGACACAAAGTGAAAGTTACTTATAAAAAAGACCAACCTCATGAAAGAGAAAGTTGCTTATAAATAGAACCGGAGGGAGTACAAGACAACAGTGGGCCCAGGGCTAGTAGAGTAGCGTTGTATATGTACGTTGGATAGGACTCAAACTATTAAATCCGGATCAGAACGGTCGGATTGACCCGAAAACTGACCAATCGGTCCGGTCCAGGCATCAACCTGCTTCACTTTTTTTTAAAAAAATCATTTTTTTTATTTTCTTTCAAATTTCATATTAATAATTCTGAAATTTTAACTTTCTCATATGTTTGGTCTCGGGTTAATTCCGGTTTGACTCCAATCTGACCCACTGACCCTTAACCCAATACCTGACTAATTCAGTAACCGGTCTAGATTTAATAACCTTGAATAGGACGCACCAACTTGTTAAATAATATATTCTCAAAAATTGCGTTCATCATAAAGCGATTTTACCCACTAACTTGTAGTATTGAAATTCTTAAGCTAAGTATCAAAATCAAGGACTCTTTTTTCTTCCCTGTATTTTTACTTCCATTATAAGGACATGTTTACTTTATTGTTTACCCTCGTTTACAGTCCAACCCACGTTAACTGATCAGAAGCAACTTTGATATATGCTTTTGCATTGTGGTGCGTTAGATTTTAATCCTTTGTTTAATTGAATGGGCATTTAAAAAATTTTACAAATCCTTCTACCCCTTTGTCCTCCATTATTGTTAATTCTGTGCTAAAACACGTTATTGCGCTTCAATAACTAATTACTTATCATTTAAACTTCAATCTGCAAATAGTCAAATTAATGCAAACATATAATTTTTACAAACGAAAGCATATGCTAACTATGTGTACTAATTAAATACTACTCCCTTCATTCCTCAATATAAAACATGTTTATTTGATTAGATTAAAGAAGTTAGTTAATATCATATGTATTTTCTAAAACACCCTAATTATCTTTCTTAATTCCCCAAATCCCTCTCCTTCATGATTATTGTTGAGGGCAATAAATTAGGAATAGATTGACAAATATAAAAAATATGTCTTATATCTAAAATTAAGATCAACTCATCAAATACGTTCTATATTATGGACTAAAAGGAGTACTAATTATATATTTTATTTGGATTGTATGGCCTCTCGTTCTTAACCCGTAGCGGCATCAGCGAATCTCACTCTCTTGCGTGAGAATATGAAAGGTGGAACAAACATTAAAACCATAGAGTAATATAAGTATAATAGTATATATAAAATATAAAGCAGTATCGCTTTATTAATCAAGTTAGAATGGTCGTCATTATAATTAAATAAATTAAATGAAATTGTTCTAGAGACGATCTTGTGCGTATTTTGTGGAAGGGGAAGGTGGAGTTGGTGGGGTAAGATAGATATATGTCAAGTATGTGACGAACACACGCCATTTGCCTCAATATTAGTCCCTAAATACGCCGACAAACACAACTGCTTTGTTCATATCATTGCTTCCTTATTGGCAAAAGTAATATCATTGCTTCCTATTTTTCAAATTTCAATATCCACCATCATTATTCGCAATATTGATATACACTAGGTACATGCTTAATATAAAATTTCGTTCATAGCATAAATTTGATATGTAGCGAGCGGAGTATAGGTTATTAAGAAACCATAGTCTAAAAACCAATTGTATTAAAAAGCGTAAGGCCTTATATGGGGAGGAAGGGACTTAGGGCTTGTTTGATCTATTCTCTGTTTCTTATTCTCATAAATAATTTTATAAAACAATTTTTATAAACAAGTCTTAAAAGTAAAAAAAAAAAAAAAATCTGTTTGGATAGTTACTCTGAAAAATATGTTTTTGAAGTGAAAATGCGGTGCAGTCGCTGGTGGTGATGTGGTGGTGGTCGTCACATATAGGTAGTGTCAATAGTGGATAAGTGACAGTCTCAAAAAATTAAAAATAGGAAAATAAAAACAAAAAAACAACTAAAAATTGTTTCTGTTTTTTAGTTTTTAAAAACAACTTTTTGTTTTTTTTAAAAACAATTTTTTCAAAACAGTTTACCAAATAGATTTTATTGTTTTATTGTTTTTAAAAACAAAATCAAACAGCCCCTTAATTTCCTTCCAAAAAATTTTCTTAAGCCAGAGTTTAATCGGGTGGATTGTAATTATTTGTAGTAATGATATATAATTCCCTTTAAAAAACAGAAAAACGTTAAAGTGACTTTGAATTCCCCATGTAAACCCCCCAAATTAATATTTGTAGTAATTAATACACCTCATATTTATTAGTTAAAAATAGTCAATTCAAACTAGTATTTACCTATGTAAATCCCCCCCAAATTTTAATTATAAGTTAATAATTAAGCTAAAGAATTTCTTAGTTATTGAGAAATGGTAGTTTTCCTTTATTTGAATTAGTTCAGGGGCAATCGCTAGCGCAGTTGGATCCATTTCGTGACCTTTCACTTGTAAGAAAGTATTCATGCCATTATTATATGTTATGAGGCCTTTTGATTAACAAGTGGTCCTTGATATCCTAAAATTTATTTTTTTTTAAAAAAATGTGATTTTTCAATTTTGTCCTTCATAAAAATTAATAATCACAATAAAGTGCTATCCATGAATTAAAAAGCACACCAACAACTTCTTTTTTTTTTGGCCAATCACACCAACAACTTATTGTAATAAAGTAATAAGGGAAAGATGAATGAACATTTAATTACCACATATTTGTCCTGTATTTAGAATAGAATAGTTGTAAAACTTAGAATAGAATAGTTGTAAAACTTCGCAATATAATAAGGACCAGAGGTAGCATTTGTGTAAAAGGAGCTCAATGCTTTTTTGGAAAAGTAAAACGAAGTTTAAACTTTACATACAAAAAGTCCAATACTTGAATTAAGAGTTAGAACGTGTTGAGAGACAATACCATCCCTAGAGCTAGCCAGACCAGAAAGAAAAAAAAAACATATAATAACTTATAATTCAAGAAAATTAATTAATATTATGTAAACTTATTAAATGTCTTGAGCACCAGGGCAACAAATTAATTAAATGTAGTGATATCTGCAATAATGGTCTTTGTCTCATTGCATATTACTGGATATGTGTTAATTAGTTGGCCAAAAATAGAGGATATGCGTTAATTCATAGACAAATTAAAAGATGTTAATGTGGAAATAAGAAAGAATGATATACAACAGAGGGATCACAAAAAAAAAAAAAAAAACACTGAAGTATTATACATTTGTGAAAGGGAAAATCCCTAAAAAATACGTTGGAAATAGCTAAATCCCGTTTTAGTGCAGCGAATTCCAAAATCCCGAATCAGTCGTATGTCAGTACGGAATGAACAGTGCACGGGTGCTAAAAGACGATTTTGCCCTTCAGCCCTCATTCTCATCACTTTCAGAATAACAACACGAGCATCTTAATTAACAACTTTGTCTTCTTGATTAACAACTCCAATTTCATCTTCTTAATAAAGAAAGAGGTGTTGTTATTGACCCTGAAACTTAAATTACGAAGTTGTGAAATAAGAAATGAGAGTTGTTAATGTAGAATATGGTGTTGTTAATAACAAGACCGGTATTATTATTGTGAAAGTAAAAAGATGAAATTGGAGTTGTTAATCAAGAAGACAAAGTTGTTAATTAAGAGGCTCGTGTTGTTATTCTGAAAGTGATGAGAATGAGGGCTGAAGGGCAAAATCGTCTTTTAGCACCCGTGCACTGTTCATTCCGTACTGACACATGACTGATTCGGGATTTTGGAATTCGCTGCACTGAAAAGGGATTTAGCTATTTCCAACGCATTTTTTAAGGATTTTCCCTTTGTGAAATGTATGTGAGAAGGATTAAGGTTAAAAATTTAAAATTAATAGACAGAAATTAAATGAACATGGTTAGTTTAGTTTATAATAAAGTTTAATTAATTGCAATTACTCACAAGGCTGGTTGCAAATCTATCTTTGTTGTAAATATGGGATAATTAATTGGAAATGGACTATAGATTGTAAAAACCTTTAGTCAATTGCGGAAGCTTAATTATCAAAGTTGTAGGATTCATTATAAATAAGTTATAGATGGTAAAAAAAATTTACAACTTACTTTAATTTTTGAGATATATAAAACTTTTATAATCTACTTTTGATTCGCAACTATATAGTTTTTCGTTATTTTCAACTTGCTTAGTCTTTCAAATAATACTCCCTCCGGTCCTAATTATAGGACATATTTACCTAACTTTGGAGAAATTAAAAATAGTAGTTAAATTAATTAATTTTATTTATTTTTCAAAAATGCCCTAACTTTGGAGTATTAATTGGAGCACTTCTTGTATCTGAGGAAATTGTAGTTAAGGATCTCAGAACTCATTGTTTGATTAATAAAGTCAGATTTGATCCTTTCATTACAAAGATTGAGAATTAATTTCTCTAGCTAGTGCGCTTGAGAGCCAAGAAAAAATCACAAACAACGTGTATTAATCTCTATTTTAAAAGACTATCAAAAGGCGTTAACTTAAAGTTTCTCAGGGTTTCAAAATTATTTTATTAAAAAAATAAAAAAAACAGTATAATTGAGATGTATGCGACATTAATGAGTTGTAAGTATTACTCACTTTATAGAATACATAGGTGTATTATAAAATTGTTATTGTGTTTTATTATTATTGAGAAAGTATCAATGGGGGGTATTTTGGGAAGAAATTGACAAAAATTAAAACTTTATCCTATAATTAGGACCAAAATCAACTCCTAAATATTATCCTATAATTAGGACCGGAGGGAGTAGTTTTTTTGTTCATTTAATTTTTACTATTTTTTAAATCTGGTCTGTCTTAGTCATTTCATAAGTTTGTGATTTTTTAATATCATTCATTTCTTTATTGGGCCTTATGTGCCATTTTCCAAAGAATAGAGCAGCTTGCTGTTTGTGGAAAAATGAAACAAGCTTATTACAAAATCTACTAATATTTGAAGTCTCAAAAGGTGGTATATTTCTTTTCTTTTCTTTTTGGACAAAGGTATATTTCTTTTTTTGACTTGAAAGAAAACATATTTTTATATTGAATAAATTGAACCACTCCCGACAGTAAAATCAAGACATTCCGACAATGCGCCAATTCGATCATGTCATAGAAATCATTATTTGTCATCAGCAATTAGCTTTCATAACAAATACATTAATTAAACTCGAACTTATATACCATTCAGACATGATATTCATGTATGTATAAACACAAATATATATGCTAGTCCAAAAATGAAATCAAAGAGCTTCATACACCACAAAGTGGGAATACGTTTAATTTATCTGATTTGTGTTGATGTTTTATGTTTTTTTTTTTTAATTTCACTAAAGGTTTCCCTTTTTGAAGCTTAGAGTGTCAAGAGTTTTTACCTCTCCTAACAAGTGTGCTTCACGAAATTTAAACTTGTGTTCTCCTTCTTATAAGAGTGAGACCACTTACGTACCAACTCAATCAATAACTTGCTAGTTTTATGTTTCTTTTTTTAATGTAAAGGGACAAACACTAAGAGAGATTGAATCTGCAACCGCTCAATTATTTAAAAACAACTTGATACCATTAGGTCACAATATCATTATATTGGCTTCACATTTTACATTTTTTTTGTCATATGCTTCACATGCTTAACATATCGATACAGAGGATTAAACTCATATCATCATGTTTAAAAAAAATCTTTAAAAAATGTTTAGTGTCATTGGGTTACAATAATACGTTTTACATTGTTTGGAGCTATAGCGCTTTAATAATACTCGCTTCCATCTTTAGTGTCATTGGGTTACAATATGCATACTTTTGTTTGTTCTTGTGAGAGTAGAAGGATATGTTTGGGCTTGAGCTGATCTGTTGGGAACTACTGTTTATTTATTCTGATTCGCCACTCTTGATTTTGAAAAAAATCCTTGCATGGTAGCTCGATCGTAAAAGATTATGATTTCACTTATTTATTTCCTGTCGGGTTTTCTTTACGCTCTCACTAGTTTTATTCGAACACTTTTGTGCTTAACTCATGTATCCATGTTAGCTTATTAGTGGGGTCGTAGTTTTCTCAAAGTCAGTTCTGAGTAGACGGATGTGTTTGTCTTGCTAAAATGAACCTTGGAAAATTTTTAGCATTTCCTACTTAAAAGAGTAGACGAACTATGTCTTATGACTCTGTTTGCTGTGAACATAAGGTTGCGGCTTTTTCTATACGACCACTTTTTAAGTGCAGAGCAATTATGAACGTCAGTATTAAGTAAAAAAGTTGTATTTTTCCCCTTTTGTTCAGGTTCAACTTCCTTGATCTGTGTGTCACCAAGGGCAAAAATATCCGACGAAACATCTGGTGGGCCAAGTCAATATGTTGATGAGAAACCAGACCGTGCAGTAATTGTGGAGGATGTTAAAACAACCAAAAATAATGCATTAAGTGGAAACGTTGCATCTGAAGAAACAAAAGAAGAATCACATGTGGATGAGTCAGTGCAGCCGTTTGATTTTGCTGAAAAACTTGATAATACAAAGGTTGCTGGAACTACATTTCTTCACTCCAATTTGATATTAGTAATCCATGGCATGTCTATACCCACCAGTGACGACAATTTTGATGCCTTCCTATCTGCATGAAGTGATTTATTACTTAACTATTCCATTGAAGATATTTATGCTATATGCTTGGCTGTTTATCTCTTTTAACCCCTTGTAGTTTCTATTGAATTTCACTTTCCTGTTGTGTAATGTCCGTTGAAAGTTGTTTGAATTTGTGTTTCATAAAAACCATTTAAATCCATATACCATATAAGACAATCCTTCTGGTGTTTATTTTTCGATATTGTATTATTGGACTTGCTTTAATTTATCTAGAAAATTTCTTCCTAGCCCTTGGAACTTATGTGGGACAAGACATTTTGAGTTGTTCTTTGGTTTTCATTCCTTGGTGTCTTGAAGGGAGCCTTCCTAACTGACAAGGGTTAAGTGCCACTTTTCTATGCTTGGTATTTGCACCTCTTGTGTAATCTTTCCTCTCTGACAACAATTCTTGTTTCATCCAAAAAAATCTTTGTTTTGTATGTTTTTGTCTATTTAATTTCAAATATCCCTTTTATTTGTTGTTTAAAATATGCATTATGCTCTGAGCATTAAATTGTTGATCCTAAATATGCATTTCTTGACCTTTTTTATTGACCCATGTTCAAATTGAGTTGCTATGAGGACGCTACATATTGTTGATAACATCCACACTGTGAATGTTCAATGATACGAGCCTGAGTTGTTATCCGAGCAACCTAACATGGATTCATCCTTCTCCCCCTTTTGTCTGATTACAGTTTTAATGTTTTTGAATTTGTAATTATTAAAATTTTGTAACAACATCGTCCTTTTTGAAACCCTCATTTCCTAATGATATTTCATCCTTTACCCAGATAACAATTTAACATTGCTTTGTACCTCCCCCCCTCATAATCCTGTTATTTTTTTGTTATAATTTGTGCCTTTTGTGTTGAACATTGAATTGTTGATCCAACAGATGTGTTTATTTACTCAATTTGAATTATGGTTAAAACTCCAAATCTTGTTGCTGTGATGACCCTATTTATGACGGATGGCATTCATAGAATGTCTAATGAGATTTCGGAAGTAGTGTTGAACCTGAGCGGTTACCTGAGCAACTTTACATGTGTCTGCCAATCCCCCCCTTCTTGTATATCCCCCAGTTGGGGCGAATTTAGACCTGTAACTGTAAGCAAGAATTTTGAAATATTATCTTTTTTGTGATCATTCATCCAGCGTTGATGCTTTTAGTGTTGAAAAAGAATTCATCTATGTTCCATAGAATTTTTTTAATATCTTTTTTTTTCCCTTCTGATATGTTCCTTCGCGTGAATTGTCTATCCTGCAGATGTATCTATTGATGCAGTTATAGACCTATTTCCAAATTTAGTTGCTGTAATGACAGTAAAGGTTATTGATGGTATCCAAATTTATGCAGTTCTTTCCATCCGCTTTAATTTCTTATCCATCCTTTTATGGACTTTTAACCTTTTTGTGTGACCTATCCTAGCGTCCTGTTTCTTTTATATAACTAGCTATAGAAGGAAGTGAGCATCCAGTGTGATTAGGTTTTGATGAAATCCTATATGGTTTTGAAGTTAATTCTTTGAAGGCATTGATTTGTTAGATTAAATGTGGACTATGCTATTAACCTAAGTTCAATTCCATCCTTTCATTCCAGTTTGACATAGATGACACGGGTTCTGTTCTCTTGTATGGCGGAGGTGCTATAATTGCGTTGTGGCTATCGTCAGCTCTTGTTGGTGCGGTTGATTCTATCCCATTGGTTTGTATTGTTTTAATATCGTATCATTCTTTCAAGCAACACACATTTCTTTTAATGTCAACTTTATTTATTTTTTTGTTCTCATCATTGTCGCATCAGATTCCCAAGTTGCTGGAAGTAGTAGGCCTTGGATATACTCTGTGATTCACTTACCGATATCTTCTAATTAAAAGAATCTTTTTCTTCAGGTGCCTGGTGTAGATTGGAGCGGCTGGTATAGCTTGGTGTTTGTTTTTTTAAATTGCAAAAGGTGGGTTGAGCTAAAGCTTGTGCATACACTTGTTTTTACTGTTACTACCTGATTTAACCTAAGAACTGAAAGTTTTGGTGGTAAATTCTGCATTTGATGATTCAGTTGGTAGGAAAAAAAACAAAAGAAAAGAAATCAGTTATCCAAATATTTTTATTCTTTGGGCTGACTGCTACATTGAATTCAAACTGGCAAAAAGAAAAGAAATGCATATATATTCTTGGGAGAATCACTCCTAGGTCCCAAGGAAGGAAGATATTATCAGAAAGGTCCCTCGAGGTTGTAAAACACACTCAACAGGTTGTGAATAGACGCAGAAGAGTTGTAAACAGGGATCTTTCTAATAATATGTTGCTTGCTTGGGACCTATGAGTGATTTTCCCTATATTCTTTGCTCTTATTTGTGCATCCAAATTTAGGGATGACCGTCTATCTTCAAGTATAGCCAGTTGAGAGAAAAGGGTTGGAATGGATCTTTTTGGCCATATTACAATGCAACATGGGGAGTTCTTAAAGATATCCTTATTGCAAGCTGGCATTGTTTAATGTTTTGTTTTTCTCATCTTTTCCTCACATGAACCAATCCATGCTCATCATGTGCAGGAAGTGGTATATTGATATGGCTTTGGCAATCTATTTGAATAAAAAGAAAAATGTTCTATTTTGTGTTTTGCCATAAAAAAATGATCTATTCTGGACAAAGTTTTTATTCTTCTCAAGTTATTGGAAAATTTGAGGTAGATACTTGAAATTTTAGAACAACAATGGAATTTTTTCCTGCTATTCTGGACATTTTTTATTCTTCTCAAGTTGTTTCCAATTGAAGTAGCTTTGTTCTTTTGCATAATTTCTGTTGCTGAACCATTATTGCTTTTTGGCAGAATTTCACCTTAAGCAATAGAGGTTTGTTGTCTGCCAAAAATATATCATTACCAATTCACAAGTTTGGAGCATAGTGGTATCAATATAGCTAGGGAATTAACGGAAAAGGAAGAGGAAACCAGATAAAGAAGGTACGTGTGTATATAGTATCTTCTATTCTACAATGCTTAAATCATTTTAGATGCTGATTTCATTTAATCTTCTATTAACTAGGTTGGAATCACTTGAGCAAAAACTCTCTAGGGCTGTCAACAATTCAAACCCTGAAGCTCATGATGCTGATGATAACACACCATAAGATAGGGTGGTTACTAGGTTGTTTAACTACATTAAAAATTTGTGTGGTTTGTTTGACACATTATATATGTTTTCACCTACGTCCTTCTGGTGTTTTGTGGTTGTAAACTTACTATCATTTTATAATTTGGTTTAAATTTGTTTTTATGTATAATCTATTTAATTCCACTTTCAGTTTTTTAACCATTATTAACGTTGACTTACAGTTAAATTCAAAATAAAAAAAATTTAATTGGAAAGAAAATATTAAAATATTTTAGAGACATCTTTGTGATGGAAATTCTATCAGAACATTATTTTAAAAAAAACCAAAAATTAAGTTTGTGATGGATTAGTAACGGAATAATTATGGATTAGTGACAAAAGTTTCGTCTCTAATTTTTGACAAAACTAGCGACGGAAATTCTGTCCCAAACCAATCGCAAATTAGCCATGGAAAGTCGATCACAATTCTGTCTCAAAAATGGAATAGGCTATTCCACAAATTAGTGACAGAATTTATCATTAGGGATGAAAATTCTGTTGCTAATCTG
The DNA here is from genome assembly GCA_963210345.1 of Inga oerstediana. Classification (NCBI taxonomy): domain Eukaryota; kingdom Viridiplantae; phylum Streptophyta; class Magnoliopsida; order Fabales; family Fabaceae; genus Inga; species Inga oerstediana. The sequence goes on along the minus strand of OY723407.1, from coordinate 57,352,583 downwards.
TCTCTAAATTTGAAAATTCCGTCGCAAACTGAATTAGTAACATTCTCTTTAGAGACGAAATATTTTCCATCGCTAAATAAATTCCATCTCTAATATCTTTTTTTTTTTTTGTAGTGGTGCCTCAATGATGACGGCATGCATCGTCATGCATTGGAAGAATATTGTCTTTATTTTCTCTCAAAGATCTAAGAATGTTGGCATTTTTATGTATAAATAAAAATAAATGTGTCTTCATTTAAACCAAAATGCCCATAAAATATACGGTAGAGAAATTTATTAGAACTTGGAACTGATTCAGGGAAGAACATCTCGTGTGCGTGTGTGTAATATTATTCACAACATATAAATGACATAATTTATTATAAATATTTATATATTATGACGAAATTAAAGCATGGGAACTTTTTTTCTTTAAAAAATTTATATTGGTGACAACTAAAGTAATTGAGATTGATATTGAACATAGTGAATATTGATTTTAGCTTATATGTATAATAGTTAATTAGAAATACAAAGGGACTAGGTGCAGATGTAGCACACTTCCTAACCTTAATTTATTTGGATTTGGCTCCCATCCTTTTTTTTTTTTCAAATCTGGACTGTTAAAACCTTAATCCAACAACTCATATATAAAAAAGGACCATCCTTTTCTTTAAAGAAAAGGATGGGAGCCGATTCCAATTTATTCATTCATGATGTTGGCAAAAAAAATAAAGATTTATTCATTCATGATTTGGTAGGAAATTAAAGCACACGTCTTGACTAAATAAGTTGGTAGGAAATTAAAGCACACGTCTCGACTAAATAACGTAATTTTTCAGGGGGAAAGGTCAGCAAATCAAATTTTCAAATTGAGTTGGTTTTCATTTCGATAAATTTGACTAGTAGCATGTTTGGAAACACTTAGTGTTCGTTTTGGAAGAGCTTAGTGTGTGTTTGGAATGGCTTATTTTTGTCCAAAACGTGCTTATAATTCGTGATTCACGGTATACGAGGTAAGTATGTGAGATGAGTTTTTTCTCGGCTTGCGTAATAAGTGCGTTTTTACTGTAAAAAAAGCTTAAACAAACAAGCCCTTATTTTTGAACAATAAGTGCTTATAATTCGTGATTCATGGTATACGAGGTTAGTATGTGAGAGGAGTTTTTTCTCGGCTTGCGTAATAAGGGCTTATTTCTCAAATTTATCTCGGCTTGCGTAATAAGGACTTATTGCCCAAAAATAAGCTATTCCAAACAAGCACTAGCTATTTTAAGTTGTTGCGTGCTGTTTTATTTTCTTTAAGGAAGAATAATACGACAATACAAAAAATAACTACGTTATTTCAAGTGGTATTTTATAGTTGCAGTAGATAATAAAGAATGTAAGCAGAATCTTTAAAGTTATTAAAAAAATGATTCATGAAAAAGAGATTAATGCACGAAGTTCAAGTATTGAATACGATGGGAACGAAAACGTCTTATGAACCCTTAATATATACTATATAAATAAGTAGTATATATTGATCCTATTTATAAGTCATTTTTGATCAAAAAATTTGATCTTATTTATAAGTCCAGTTTTAGTAAATGTATTTTGTACTTTTTTATCCCTACTAATTACAATAAACAAAAAGAATTTATTCATGTTGACTTTTAGAACCAATTATAGATAAGGATGAAATTGGAACTTAACTCATAATTAATGAGTTAACTAACTCTCCTTGATATACAAGAATTAATTAAAAGGAAAGATGAGAATCATAAGATGGGTGACTCAAACAAGATAATAATGTGAAGCCACTATCAAATTCAAAGGTGGAACAAGAAAAACAGTGGTATTTGGTAGAAATAATTAAATAGATCAATCAAAGCACTAGACACAGCTAGCTGAGTAGGTGAGATATAATTAATTAGTTAATGAGTACAATGCATTTAATTAACAAAGACCAGGTCACAATTAAATATTTTGTACAGGGCACCTTTCTACTGAGTACTACCTGCTTCCGATCGACCATCTCTATAAAATGAAGGCTCGAAGCAGAAGCCTTTAGAGATCTGCAAATGAAATTTGTGTGTGTGATGAGAGAGAGAGAGATGGGATCACTGTGGTGAGTGGTGGCGATACCTGTAGGATTATGGCCGGTGAAGACGTGGACGGTTGCTCAGCCGAGTCCAAACGTCACTGACATCGTAATTCGTAAGATGAGTTATTGGGTTCCGATTGATGCTAGCCTCATCGGGCTACAGTTCGACTATTGTTTTTGTTCAACTACGTACGCGGTGTATGGTTTAGTTTTTTTTTTGGTTAAAACAAAGTATTTTCATGTTTGGCAAGTCAAATTTCTCTAATCTAAACAAGTCTTATGCATGTTAAATCAACAGTCATATGATAGTGAGTGAACAAGGACGGGGTTTAGACGTGGTGAACGAACAACATCAAATTAAAACAGCAATTGAAAAATGCTTGTCCAATCCTGCCACTGTTTCTCACTAATCTTGCTGCTTAAGTCTCCGTTCATATTGCATGCCTTTGAATTGCGGATTATTTATTAATGAACTTAGTTCAAAATAATTATTTATTATACTTCCTCTGGTCCTACATGTTAAACCCTTTGTATGAGAAACTAATAGTACATAATATAAGTCATTTTTGTGGGTTGTTAATGCATTCTTTTTTTAAATATTATCCTTATTACAATTTATTAGAAAAATATTTAAATTCTAATTAATACAGTGTTTCTATAAAGTTAGAAAATATTTTAGGATTAAAATGCATCTAGCACCTTGAAAATTATTTTCCCAATAGCACTTAATATTCTAAATTAATTCTCCAGAGTATCTTGCAACAACACCCAATATTATAAAGGAATTTTGGGACAATATTACCCTTGAAGTAACTTTTTTCCATTAGAAGTGAGTGGTTGTGATTGCGTGGCCATGACTCATGAGGATGAGGGCTGAGTGAATATACGTGTTTCTTTCCCAAGGCTGAAGGGAAAACCCCCTAACTAACGCGGGTGGCCCGAAGGTCCTACTTATACACACTGACACACCCATCTGATGTGGGGCTTGATAGCACCCACGCACAAGGGACCCCCCAAGCACGCACCACCGTGCACCCACTTACTCATCGGAACGGTGCCACGCACCTTCATGAGATTTGATTTGATGTCTCCCTCCACAGTGCAAAGCCCACCCTGTTTGACTCTTCCCCACTAATTACCCCTCCTCTTTCAATTTTAATATTATTAGTCCAAATCAAGAATATAAATAGAGGTGTGAATTATTAAGTTAATTCATCCATCGAACACGTTCGTATACAAACATATATATGCCTGTACCTAAAAAGAATAATGCATGGCAACGATATGCTCTAATACTTTAATCTTCCTTTAGGATTAACCCTACTCTCACCGCACTAAAGTCGAATTAGTTACACATCACTCACTCATTACTTTAAATCCAAGACTTCTATGTCAATATTATTATTCAAACACCCCTATGGAAAAAGTCACGTTCATCCACTGAGAATTCTAAACTCTCAGTCTCCATCATCAACTATTTCTATTCGACTTTTCTTTTAACCATTTGCCCCAAAACAAGACCTTTCCTTTACGACCACATGCTAACTCGTTCTCTTTTATTTATATTGTTCTCTTTTATTTATACTGATTTTTTCCTTTTACGTACATTTACTCACAGCAAACTAAATGTGAATAGCTTTTTCACCATTATTTGGCACTGTACGTAATCCATCTTGTCCGTCTATAAATAAAGAACACCAACAACAATCAGAAACCACAGTCTTGGGATATTTCAGACACAGTAGAGAGAAAAAAGATAAGGAATGGGTTTTGTGGGTGTGAGGATGGGAGCTGTTTGGGGTGCCATATTTGTGGTTCTGGGAACAATATCTGTGTCTCGTGCACAGCTAAGTCCAACATTCTACAACCAAACATGCCCTAACGTCACCGCCATCGTATCTTCGGTTATCCAGAGTGCTTTTCAAACCGATCCTCGTATCGGAGCCAGCCTCATCAGGCTTCACTTCCATGATTGCTTTGTTCAAGTATGTTTCATATCACTCCTTATATCCCATCTCACTTTCAAGTTTCTGGCTTATACTCTGTGATTTCGCATAATTCCTGGCTTTTCGTTAATTTAAAAGTGTATTTGCTTGAGAGTTTTCTATACTATTTAGTGAATGAAATTCTTGATTTTGAAGTGGGGGTGGGAGATGCTTGCTCAGCTCTCTCCGGTATGTCTTTTTTAAGAACAAAATAGGCCTATATTTTATGGGAATTTATAAATTAATCGTACATACCCTCTTAGTGCATGCTTAAATAAGTTAACGTTTAGAAAAATATGTTCACGAAAGTCAGGATAAAATTTCTCTTACATACCTACCTCATATATCGTAAATTACATTGAAAAAATAGCTTAAATATATTGCTAATCCGAGCAATCACTTATTTTGTTTAACCCAGCTCATTATTTTTTAAGTGATTTTGTGCGGTATGAAATGAAACATAAAAGAGTTCCCCCCCCCCCCTTTTAATGACACCAATATTTAATTGTGACCTGGTCTTTGTTAATTAATAATGAAACATACCTACCTCAGGTTTCTGGCTTATACTCTGTGATTTCGCATAATTTCTGGCTTTTCATTAATTTAAAAGTGGATTTGTTTGAGAGTTTTCTGTACTATTTAGTGAATGAAATTCTTGATTTTGAAGTGAGAGTGGGAGATGCTTGCTCAGCTCTCTCCGGTATGTCTTTTTTTAAAATAAAATAGGCCTATATTTTATGGGAATTTATAAATTAATCGTACACACCCTCTTAGTGCATGTTTAATTAAGTTAGCATTTCAAACTCATCTTATATATCTACCTCATATATACATAGTAAATTACACTGAAAAAACAGCTTAAACCGCTAATTCAAGCAATTACTTATTTTGTTTAACCCAGCTCATTATTTTTTTAGTGATTTTGTGCTGTATGAAATGAAACATAAAAGTGCTTTCCCCCCCCCCCCCTTTAATTACACCAAACACCCTCTATATGAACGAGATGATCTTATAATTCTGGGGAGGAATTGGGAGGTGAAGAGGATAGGAACAAACAAATTAAAGCCCCACACAAATACACTAGAATTAGTAAAAGCTAACATCAATATCGTTGTTAAGCTACATCTTATAATTATAAGCTGTTAAACGCTAATAATTGATTACTAGAAATACCAATCTTTTCACATGGAAGCTAACTTTTAAGTTTCTCCATTTGATATACGTCAATTAGCTAGTTTGATATGTGTCTTAGCTGACTTATTAAATACCCCCTTCGATCCTATTTATAAGAGCCCAATAACTGAATTACGCAATTTAAAAAAGTGATTAAAATTAGTTAAAAATACTCATTCTAGTCCTTAATATAAGACATGTTTGATTTTTTTTTTTGGAGAAATTAAGGAAGCTAAATAAATGATTTAATCATAATATATTTTGTGTATCATTGAATTATATATTAGTTTATAAGTCACAATAATTAGTTTGAAGGAAAAAACGGTAAATATAAATACTCTGAAGTAATTTATTTAGCTTCCTTAATCTTTTTAAAAATTTCAACTATGTTTTATATTTAAGACTGAAGGTAGTAATAAGTATGTCTTGAAATAAAATTTTTTTTCCATGTATGCCCTTATTTTCAAAGGGGCAAATAAAAGAAAAAAATAGAGTAAATATAAGTATCACCAACCCTTTAATTAATATAATATATATTATTAATGAGAGGTACAAATGAAAAAGACTTATTAAATATTAAGACAACTCTTATCGGACTCTTATAAAAAGGGGGGAGTACTATTTATAAACTATAGCCAATAACAAGCACACACATGGCACATACTTGTAGTTTTTAATCTTATATATTTGGTGTGGAGTGGTTATATTTGCTTATAGAAAAACTCACATTCGGACAAACACATTTAAGACACACGTACGTTATACACATTTTTTTTTTTTTTTTGCCATCGACATATATAAACACCTTCTAGCTTTATTAGATTATTATAAAATGAATGAAATTTAAATCAGTAGTAAATATTTAATGAAGATTATATATAGTTTTCGTATTATATTAAGTTGATATATCTATGAAACTCATGATTCTGGGAAAATTTAAAACAGAAATTAACTTTCACCTGTGGGAAAACACACAATATCATTAATTTTAGGGTTAAGGGGGCATTTTTGCCTAGGCCCGGAAGTTTTTCAGGCTACAATTTTGCCTCTGCCATTATCTCAATTAATTTTGACAATTAGTTGATTAAATATGCTGAGCTGACAGTCCATATGTTATCCATATCATTTTTTTAAGGTGCAAATTAGCCACAAAAATTTTAGATCTAACTTTGAAAAAAGATGAAGTAGATGACACATGGATTTTCATCATAAATGTACACATTAATAAAAATAATGTGGACAACATGTGAATTATCAGCTTAACATATTTAGTTAACTAACGGTCAAAATTAATTAAGATAATGGCAAAAGCAAAATTGCCCTCTGTAAAATTTTCGGGGCAACCATGAAATTGGACTTTGCCTCTCTTTTTTTGAAAAAATATTTAATAATTTTGAATAATGTGAATCCAAATCACGTGATTGTAAGTTAGACAAGGATATTTGTATAAAAAATAAGTTAAACAAGGATCTAATTGTTTTTGATTGGATGAATGAATATTTTACCTAAAAGAGAATTTAATCAATCAATCTTACCCATAAGTCATAACTATGGTTGAGGCTTCACTTTATAGACAATAGAGTACAGAATTAATAAAGTTGGGAAAATATCAGCTAGGTCTCAAGCTAGGAAAAAAATACCACAAAAGTCCATTTAAAAAGTCAACTGTCAAAAAAGTCCCTAGGGACTTTTCTGACATGAATTCCCAATGACCATTTACCAAAATACCCCCAAGCAATTTAACCACTGTCATTGGTTACAACATGTTATGCTATATTTACAACTTCGTAAGTCATATTAACAACATAGTAAGTTACGTTAACAACATGTATATAAAATGCGTGATTGTGTTGCGTTTACAACCTCTTCAGTTACGTTTACAACTCATTAAATATAACGTAGCATGTTGTAAACGTAACTGACTATGTTGTTAATATGACTTACGATGTTGTAAACATAGCATAATATGTTGTAACCAATAACAGTGGTTAAATTAGTTGGAGATATTTTGATAAATGGTAATTAAGAATTCATGTCAGAATACAGTTGACTTTTCAAAGAAACTTTTATGATATTTTTTTCCTAGTTAAAGGGCGAGACGACAGGGTAAGGTAAAGTAATGAAACCTTGCTTTTCTAATATAGACGTTGGAGAGACAGAGATTTGAGACGTACCAGGCTCCCTTTACTATGAATAATTTTTTTGGGGCCCTTTTTGAGTAAATTTTTTTTTATATGTTAAAATTTAAACTACTTATTTTTACTATACATCATTATATTAATTATTCCATACTTACCGTTAATTCTCTTTCATTCACTTATGTATTACACATTTTTTATGAAGATGGGAGCAAGTAATTTTAGTGTTGGTGATAAAGAAATTAATTTGTTTATGATGATCTGACAGGGATGTGATGCTTCACTTTTGCTCAACAATAGTGCCACCATTGTAAGCGAACAATCAGCTCGTGCCAATAATAACTCAATCAGAGGATTGGATGTTGTCAATAACATCAAATCTGCCCTCGAGTCATCTTGCCCTAACACTGTTTCTTGCGCTGATATTCTTGCCATTGCTGCTCAAGTTTCGGTTGTCCTGGTATATATACATATTCTTCAACCCAATCATGAGATTAAAAAAAATAATTTAGTTAGTTATTTGTTTAAAAAAAATGATGTTGGTTTATCTAAAGTACTTTTTTTTTAAAAATTATTTGTAATGAACACTACTCCCTTATAATTTTTTTAAATATATATGTGCAATCAAGAGGAAGAGTTTAGGAAAAAATTACAAATTTGAAAAATAAAATGAAATAAATTCTTACATTTATGATCAAATCAAAGCAAACCCCTCTATTAGTTGTTTCATTCAGGGCCAAAAGAAATATAAGAGCTAACTTAGGGGCTTGATTTAGTTCTAAAAATATATAAGATCTTAGTTTACTTTATCCACCTTTTTTATCATTTTTCCATTAAATATCCCTATTGGTTGAACATGCTAATAAGAAGGGAGTCTGCATCAAGAGGTAGTGTCAATACAAATGATTTAAAAAGAAATTTTAGGGAAACTGATACGTATTTTTTAACAAATAACTAATTAACTAATTTATCTAATAACTAATTTAAGGAGATATTATGTTAAGGATTTTATATTACTGAAGATATGTAAGACTAATTAGAAGGTAACTTTGAACAGGCAAGTGATGGGCAGGGATGGACAGTTCAGTTGGGAAGAAGGGATAGCCTCACAGCAAATCTAAGCCTTGCTACTTCTAACCTTCCTTCACCCTTCTCCAACCTCACTCAACTCAAGCAAAACTTCACTTCTCAAGGCCTTGACACTACTGATCTTGTTGCCCTCTCTGGTATACTATACTATTATCACTTCATTAATTGCTCATCTCTCTCTCTCTCTCAATATTTATATACACTGCTTCCAATTTTTAATGCAAGACCCAGTTGATCTTTATTGGAGATATTAAGGAAACTAAATAAATAATTTAATCATAACATATGTTGTATATTATTAGTTTATAAGGTAGGCAAATTAATTTGGTATAAAAATGATAAATATAAATACTTTAAAATAATTTATTCAGCTTCCATAATTTCTTTAAAATATCAATTGAATCTTATATTAAGTACTGTATATTGTTTCTCATTGAGAGATCTCGTGTGTGTGTGTATTTTCAGGAGCTCACACATTTGGAAGAGCTCAGTGCAGGGTCTTTGATAGCAGGCTGTACAATTTTAGCGGCGATGGCAACCCTGACTCATCTCTAAACACAACTTACTTAGCGACATTGCGTCAGTTATGTCCACAGAGCGAAGTTGGGACGAACACTAACCTCACAAATCTGGACCTGACCACACCTGATACCTTTGACAATAACTACTACTCCAACCTTCAACAGAAGAATGGCCTCCTTAGCAGTGACCAGGTCTTGTTTTCTACTTCTGATGCCGATACCATCGCCATTGTCAACAATTTCAGCGCCAACCAGACAGCTTTCTTTGAAGCTTTTGCTGCTTCCATGATCAAGATGGGTAATATCAGCCCGCTCACTGGCTCTCAAGGCGAAATTCGTACGCAGTGTAATCTTGTTAATGGAGCTTCTTCATCGTCTGGACTAATTATGGGTGGTGGTGCAGAATCACAGGAAGATTTAGTTAGTTCAATCTAAGTTATGATCACAATGTGTTTTGGGAGAGAAGATGAAGAAGAAGAAAGTATTGCCATGAATAAACAAGTGTATTGTGCTTGTAAGCGTGTGTGCACGTAGTATGCTGCTTTATTTTTGTATGTCATGTATTAACGAGTGATATTTTTCTACCTTGAAAAGACTTTGAGAAATTATATTATTATTTTTAATTTGCTTCCAGGATTAAAAGAAGGGAAAATGACAGCTAGGTCCCAAGTAATGAAAAAATATTAAAAAAGTCCTTTTGAAAAGTCAATGGTCAGAAAAGTCTGACATGAATTCCCAATATCCATTTACTAAAATACCCCCAGGCAATTTAACCACCGTCATTGGTTACAACATGTTATACTATATTTATAACATCGTAAGTCATATTAATAACATAGTCAGTTACGTTTACAACTCATTAAATATCATAACATGTTGTAAACGTAACTGAAGAGGTTGTAAAAACGACACAATCACGTATTTTATATACATATTGTAAATGTAACTGATTATGTTGTTAATATGACTTACGATGTTGTAAACATAGCATAACATGTTGTAACCAATAACAGTGGTTAAATTACTTGAGGGGTATTTTGGTAAATGGACATTAGGAATTCATGTCAGAAAATTCCCTGGGGATTTTTTTGACCATTGACTTTTCAAAAGGATTTTTTTAATATTTTTTCTATATTTTGGGACCTAACTGTCATTTTCCCTTAAAAAAATGCGTTTCAATCAATCAATCAATCTGGTCCGAAAATTAAAACTATGGCCCCTTACACACACGTACACACAGGATAAGGTTTTAAAACAATTTAAAGTCTACTATGTAGATATCAGACCTATCATCATACTCACTATGTATCTTTATAATTCAAACAATTTGATTTCGTTAGATATGAAAGGAAAAGTAAAATTTATCAACATTAGTCCTTTTTTTAATAGATAATAGATTTTATTACACAAGTCTGGATACGTAGTGGAAATATACATGTAGGAGTGATTTGTTGATTATTAGTGGAATGATTGTAGCAATACAAGTTGATGCAAAAGCTTAATTTATTATAAATTAAAACCATATTTTATTATTCGTTAAATTATGATGATCACATACCTTTAACAAACATGCATGACGCTTTATCTCAACTAAACCATATATAATTAGTGTGCAACGTGTGGCAGCCCACCACTACGATGCTATAATTAAATGAAATTAAATATTACTCCATCCTTAATATAAGGTCTAACTTTCAATTTAGTTTCTTCATTGGATCATATATTAGGGACAGGTAGTACATAAAACATGGATCAGTCTCGCTCTTTCGTAGGGACCACTTGGCTATTAACACACGTAACCATCATCATTTTCAATTATATCTTGATGCCAATTAAACTCTTGTTCCTCTATAAATATATGGGAGAGAAATTTGTTAAAACTTAGAACTAATTCAGGGAAGAAATACGAAGGTGACTAGACGTGAATTAAGCACACGCCTTAATCTTAATTTATTCATTCATTGTGGGGCGGAAATTAAAGCACAAAACGTCAGTTTTTACGGGGGCAAAGTCAGCAATCAAATTCTCAAATTGATAATTAGGTTAGTTTTGATTTTGATAAATTTGACTATTCTAATGTTGTTGCGTGTTGTTTTATTTTCATTAGGGAAGAAAACGACAATAGTACAAAAATAACTACGTTATTTCAAATGGTATTTTATAGTAGTAGCAGTAGATGATAAAGAATGTCAGTAGAAACTTTTAGTAATTAAAAAAACAATTCATCGCAAAAAAACGAAAATAATTAATGTACAAAGTTCGGAGGTAATGAATATGATAGGAACAAAACTTGGTCGCATGAACCCTTAATATATAGAGATAAGTATATATACATGCATCGATAATTAAAGACAATCGGCCGAGTGAGTCGAAAAACTTAGATATTGTAATCTCAGTCAACATCTAAATTATTCTTATCTTTCTCAGATTCAACGAACTGATAAATAATATACATGTATGTATGTATGAAATATACTGGGAATATCATCCGCTAAAATATTTGAAATTGTCTATCTTAATAGGGTTGGGTTATGCATCTAATTTTTAGGAATTATAGGGTTAATACTTTTTTATACGAGGATTTAAATATTATTACCGAAAATAGCGACATATGTGCAAAAAAAAAAAAATTTTGTTGCGTGGTCGAGAATGATTATAGTTGTATATATTTATTTTCCTAATCAATAGTAATTTATTTTCTTAAAAAAAAGGCTTATATGGTAAATAGGGAAGAAGACAAGACAGTACTGTAGATGAACTTCTAGCCAAAGATCTTGTACTCTAGTAGCATGAAAGTTCCTAAAAGTATGAGGCCATAGTATATATTTGCAATATATATATATATGAAGCTACTAGTGTTTGCCAATTTAATTAGACAGAGAGAGATGAGGTTCTATTAAAATAGTGCGGCTGCTAAAACTATTTTTGGATGTTTTATATTGAAATCACGTGAAAGAAAAATAGTGCGGCTGCTGTTCAAACACTACATATAAGACTTGTTATATATTCTTCATGTTCATATTATTTCTATATGCATCGCATGCTTTTGTAGAGTTTTCCATTCATCCTTATTTTCATTTGTCTTCTCCCTCTCTGTAAACACTAACATGAATATTTGATGAACGAACGTACCTAACATTAATTTCATCAATAAAAATAAAATAAAAAGGGTTAAGGAATATTTGATGAACGAACGTACCTAACATTAATTTCATCAATAAAAATAAAATAAAAAGGGTTAAGGTGCAAATCTTCTTCGGAAGTTTTTGCTAAGAAGCAATATTGCCCTAAAAGTTTTTTTAGGTTCAATGTCACTCCGGAAGTTTCAAAACGTATAAATGTTGCCTTATTCCATTAAAAAACTAACGTTGATTGTTAAAAAAATTGATATTGACCGTTAACTTTTTTAACGGAAATGGGCAATATTGCTCTATTTTAACACTTCGAGATTAATATTGAACTTAAAAAAAATTCTAGAGTAATATTACTCCTCAGTGAAAACTTCTGAAGCAAATTTGCACCTTAACCCAAATAAAAATACCAAAAAATAAAATTGAAAAATTTTTTATTGTTAAAAGCCTGAAATGAAACTAATTTTAAAATAAATAATATTAGAATGGTTTGAATTCTAGAGTTTTACCCTCATATCATCCTACGTACGCGGCTTTGTCCATGTGGAGGGTCGGTTAAGGATCATGTGTTAAGCATAGGTGGAATGGGGTACAATACAATGATTATGTGTATTAACCACTTTGAGATGTTTTAATTAAACATTATTAGGTTAAGTAGTATCATATTGGGCAAAAAAAGGGTTTAGAAGTATCATATTCCCCCCTTATCTCCTTCTTAAATAGATCAATTAAAGCACTTAGATACAACTAGCTAGCTGAGCCGGTGAGATATAAGTAGTTAATGAGTGCAATAATGCTTTTAATTAACAAATATTAGTACAGACACGTTTCTAACAGAATAAGTTTCAGTGTTTATCGTAATGATGAGCACCAAGAGCTCATCACCTCTACCAACTGTTAAGACCTGATTTAAATGGTTTAGATTGATTTTGAAAGTCTTAAAATTTGAACCGTCGAAATTTTATTTGAATTGTGCAGATTTTACCACAATGATGACTACAATGATAAGCTCTTGTTGCTCATCATTGTGATAGCATTGAAACTGGTCCCCATTTCTAATTGCTTCCGATCGATCATATCTATAAAAGGAAGGCTCAAAACCAGCAGGTCTGAGGTAGAAACCATTAGCGATATCTGCAAATGAAATTTATGTCAGCTGTGTGGTGACAATGCTTGTAGGATTATCGCCGGTGACAACGTCGACGGTTGCTCAGATGAGCCCAAACCACGTCACTGACATTGTAAGATAAGTTAAAGTATACTTGTAAGATAGTGAGTGAACAAAGGAAGGTGTTTAGGCGTTGTGATCGAACAATTACGTTTCTCAGTATTGCTGCTCTACTCTCCCTTTTAAAATAGATGTGGCAAAAGCGGCTTTTTTTCAATATGACTTTTGTAAACTTAAGATCAGATAAAAGTCAAATTGTGTAATGTAATTTATATTTGGATTGGCTGTAGCATAAGTGGTTTTTCTCAAACTAAAACTTGTTTGGATGATTATTTTTAAAAGCAAGTTTAGATGAAAATAACTGAAAAGACGTGAATCTTATTAAATACTCCATCCGATCCTAAATGTAAGACCCAATTGGCTTTTTTTTGGAGAGATTAAGGAAACTAAATAAATTACTTAATTATATCATATATTGTGTATCATTAGATTATATATCAGTTTATAAATCAGACAAATTAATTTGGAGAAAAATTAAAATAAAAATATAACTACTTTAAACTAAATAACTATATATTTTGCGTATATTATAAAAGTTAGTTAAGTTAATTCTTTGTAACAACATATGTTAGTTCACCGAAAATTTTCTTTAATCATGTTTATTGAAACTACCCCTTCATACAAACGCTCTTAATATATGTCCATCAATAGAGGGATACTTTACGGAAAAAATTTAGAACTAAAGGATCGCAGATCTCTTATCTAATGCATATATATATATATATATATATATATACTCCATCCAGTTTTATAATGTAAGGCACTTAAACCATATCATAGGAAACAAGAGATGATAGTTAAGTCGTTTAATATGTCCTAAAATGTAATATTTTTTCATGTTTACCCTCCTTGAGAAATGTGTTTGATTGCATTAAGAATGTTATTTATGAGAGAGAGAGAGAGGTATATAATAAATAGATAAAGTTGGAAAGCGAGCATTAATTACATGAACGTAAAATAAAAAGAGTATTAGTTAAATTGGACGTGAGTTCTAGAATTATATTCTCAGGAGACAATGAGTATAGGGGATGGGAAGTAGTATTAAATTATGTCTTTTGACAAAAGAAAAAATTAAATAATTATATGCAGAAAAAAAGGAATGGCTACAATTGTATGGCCATGACCATGAGGGGGGAGTAATTTAAATGTACATCTTAGTGGGAAAGGTGACACACAACTTAATGAAACTTGGTGTAATGTGTCCCCAACAATGCAAGCAGCCCACCCTGTTTGACTCTTCCCCACTGCCCTACTGCTGTTTCAACTTTCAACACTGGACGCCTTCTATTCTCATTTAATTTCCTCATTTCTCTTTCTATTCTCATTTAATTTCCTCATTTCTCTCAATGATGTTATCATTGTTCCAAATCAAGAATATAACATCTATCATAAGTAGTATTATTTATAAATAACAAGTAATAGTACAACTCATCTCACATGGCTTATGTATGTGGGTTGGTTTACTTATTATATACTCTATCCGTATATACTCATATGGTCCTTAATGTAAGACTTATTTATGTAATTTGGGGAGATCAGGGAAGTTAAATAAATTACGTAATTATAACATATGTGGCATAATCTCTCTAAAATACTTATGTGAAACATTAAATTATATATTAATTACTAAGTTAATTTAGAGATGGGGAACACAAACATATATATTCGTACCTAAAGAGAATGCATGGCAACGATATGCTCTAATTCTTTAATCTTCGCTTAGGATCAGTGACCCTACTCACAACACTAAAGTCGAATATTAGTCACACATCACTCATTAATTACTTTAAATCCAAGACTTCTGTAACTATATTATTCAACAGCCCTTTGGAAAAGTCACATATGCATCCCCAGAGAATATAATTCTATAAGTCTCATTGTCTCCATCAACTATTTCTATGTGACTTTTCTTTTTCCATTTGCCCACAAACAGGACTTTTCCTTTTGGACCACATGCTCACTCAGGTTCCTGTCATTGATTTCTTCGGGATTAGAGGTGCTGCACCTTCCCTGCTGTGCCTTTATTTTGGGGCATTCTCAAATGTATTTTTTATGGTTATTTAGATCATGAGATTTTACACAAAATAAACGGTATTTTGATATCTTATGGGTAAAAAATAAAACTATTTTCAAAGATTCAATGCTCAAAGTGGAAAAGAAAAGTGGAACATTTTTCTGAAATATCTTAGGCATCACATTGGTAAATTTCTCTCAGCCAATCCATACTGGGCATTCTGCCGATGATGAGCCGTATATTCTTACCTCAGAGGCACATCAGGTTTATTATGTTGAGGACGAGAGACACAAGGATTGACACATGGTAGTTCATTTAGAGGCTCGAGACCTTTACGACATGGGTGATGGCGATAACATATCGCCTACGAGAGTGAGTCATTTCAGTCCGCCAATTTTGAAAACTTTTTCCCCAAAGGTGATGACAATTTACCTCTACTTCGGTGCACTTTTTAAGTTCACATTATTTAAATATAATTTTTTTTTTACAAAATAATACCACCACACTAACAATTTCTTCACAAAATTTCTGTAGGGATGACGGGGATGAATGATTAAACAAATTATATGCCTTTGTTTTTGTAACCCTTGGGTGTATATATATATTTTTTAAAAATATGTACATTATTTGTAGCGGTTCTATAACTGCTACAACATCAGTCACATTAACCGCTACAGGCGCTACGCAGATCCCTATAAATACCTCCACCATACCTCATTTCAAACACTCCCTCATTTCTTTCAACTCTTCCTCTCTTTCGTTTTCTCTCATTTACAAATATTTTTCTAAGAGCTAAGAATCTGAACAAGGTAATCAAATATGGTAACAATTTTTTTTATTCTTCCACTTCAATATTTTTTTCCTACACATAATATTTATTCTCACTATTTTTTTTCCCAGATATTGAAGGACTTTTTTACACCGTTTCCTATTTTCCTTACATAATAATAACCATATTGTAGCAGAAAAAACGATAATTTCTTATTACCTATATATTCTGAATAATATTACAAATATATAATTTATACTATAACAATTTAATTAAATCATTCTTTATACATAATAATTACTATTAGCTAAATTTTTGAAATAATAAATTATTCAATCTCATATTATAAAAATATAGAAAAATAATTGTATAATTTTTTTAAATATTTCACAAGATCTTTGTAGCTGTTCATAGCAACAAAACCGCCACAACCAAAAAATTAAATTTCTGGCGCGAAATTTAAAATTTCATATGATATTAGTAGCGGTTATACAACCGCTACTACTTTTTGGCGCCTTTTTTAAATTTCTTTTCCAAATTTGTAGCGGTTCCATAACCGCTACAAACACGAAAACAAATTTTCATTTTTTTCATTTCCTGCCACCGGTGCCACATTGGTAGCGGTTAACAAACCGTTACAAATTTCGTGTAAGATGACTTATAAGTAGTGGATATAGTAGTAGTTGGGATGAAACCGCTACAAATGTAGTAGCGTGTTGTTTGCTTGAGTAGCAGTTACTAATAACCGCTATAAATACGTTTGCAATAGTGGATTTGGTAGCGGTTTATTTAACCACTGCTAATGTTGTTGGTAGAGGTTAAAACCGCTACAAATACACCTTTTTAACCACTACTAAATGACAGTTTTTTTGAATGTACCAAATTTGTTCTCTTGTGTCACAATTGGTTCATCCTCCCTCCTCTATCTACTATGAGTAAAGCTACTGATAATCCCAGAGACCTTTTGCAAATGGTTCACTTTAATCACCCTCGTTATCATCACCCGGCAGACACTCTAGCCACCACTCTTGCTCATCATCTACTCACTGGTGTAGAAAATTATCCAACTTGGAGCATAACAATGAAACTTGCTCTTCATGCCAAGAACAAACTTGGTTTCATAGACGGGTCTAGCAAACGTGATCAACAAGATAACAAATTAAAGGACCTTTGGGACCAATGCAACTCAACTGTCCTCTCGTGGCTCATAAACTCAGTTAATAAGGGGATCGCTTTAGGTATTGTCTTCTCTCTCAGCTCCAACCTTGTCTGGCTAGATTTGAAGGAGAGGTTTGATAAAACTGATGGTGCCCAAATATATTCCATGCATCGTGCCATCAGTTCATTAGTTCAAGGGAATATTTGTGTCTCTGTCTATTACACCAGGCCTAAAGAATTGTAGGATGCGTATGCTACCCTCATTCCAATACCCAGTTGTAGTTGTAGTTCAGCGGGGGAGTATTCTAAAATTATTCAAGAACAACATTTGTTTCAGTTCCTCAAGGGCCTCAATGACACCTTCCAGTAAACTCGGAGTCAAATTCCTCTAATGAGCCCTCTTCCTACTCCTAATCAAGACTACTCCATGCTAATTCAAGAAGGGACCCAACGACAACTTTCCTCTACCAACTTGAAACCTCCTCAAGACACATCTATTCTGGCTACAAGTACTAATAGGGAAGGCAAAGGAACTACAAGAGGAAGAGGAAGGGGGTGTTCTGACATTTGCTCCTATTATGATAAAAGGGGTCACCGTCAGGATATTTGCTGCCAGCTCATTGGTTTCCCTAATAATTCTGTCCCTCAGAAGCAAAAGAAACAAGATGAGGACAAGGTCAATCAAACTGTGGAACCTACCTCTAGGAGTCCCACCGGAGATGCAAACTCTTCACATGCACCATTTTCTACTCCAGATCAGTACAATCAGATACTAGAGCTACTGAAGCGTGACTCCAACCCCAAAGAGGTAGCTGTTAGCATGTAAGCTACAGCCCCAGGTATCTTACTACTGTTTATAATAAAGAATGGATTTTGGACTCTGGCGCTAGTTGCATGTAGTGAGTAGTTTAATTCTCCTAGATAAATATCAACCTTACTTAGGGCCTCCTAAATGGGTAAGAGTCCCTAATGGTCAAAGGATTAAAGTAACTCATTGATTAAGTTCAATTAACTGAACATATAAACTTAAATAATGTCTTATAAGCAAAGGAATTTTGCTATAATCTCATTTCTGTGGCAAAGTTAACCTTGGAATCTTCTTGTTTGGTTTCCTTCTTCCCTCATTTTTGTATATTGCAGGATATGATGAATGAAATGAACAAAGGGATTGGTAGATTTTCATCCGGTTTATATCTGCTCAAGAAAAGAAATAGATTTAGGGATGCACATGTGATCAATACTTGTAATGTTGATAAGAATTTGCTATGGCACTATAGAATAGGACATGCCCCACTTGATGTTTTGAGAAATTTGACTGATGTTGCAAAGGATTTAAATTCTGTAAGCCATAAAGACAATAATACATGTGATATCTATATTCAAGCTAAGCAGACCAAGCTGCCTTTCCCTTCGAGTTCCCCTAAAAGTACTTATTCTTTTCAAATTTTACACATGGATGTGTGGGGTCCATATAGGACACCCACACATGAAGGATATAGATTCTTTCTAACTATTGTTGATGATTATTCTAGGGGAACATGAATATATTTGATGAGGCACAAGTCTAAAGTCGTTCACTTTATAAAAATTTTTGTGGCTTTTATTGAGAATCAATTTTTTGCCAAAATAAAGGTCATACGGACTGATAATGGAAAGGAATTCATTAATCATACAATGCATGATTTTATTATTTCTAAAGGTATTATGCATCAAATTTCATGTCCTACAACACCATAACAAAATAGGGAGGTGGAAAGAAAGCACCGGCACCTTTTGGAGGTTGCTAGGAGCATTATGTTTTGCTCACTTACACCAATTAAATTCTGGGGAGAGGCAGTTCGTACTACTGCATATTAAATTAATCGAACTCCAACTAAATCTTTAGGAAATTTAACTCCTTATGAGCTAATACATGGAGAACCCCCAATCTTGATTCACTTAAAGGTATTTTGTTGCTAATCTTTTGCTGTTAATCTCAATTCTAGTGACATGTCACTTTTCTAGAAAATAGGTTTCCTTTTAAGGATATAGAACATGATTCTCAGGATCACGTCGATCAATCATTATTAGATCCCTTTTAGTCCTTTATATAATTCTCCACCCTTGTATGCTAATGAACCAATAGAGGACAATGAAGGTAGCAAAACACAACAGTCAATGCAGCACTGCGCTGAACCATACACTACAAAAAAAAAGGTATTTTGTAGCGGTGCAATTGTAGCAGTTATATTAAACCGCTACAAATTATAGAATTTGTAGCGGTTTTCACATAAACCGCTACAAATTTGTAGCGATAAGATTTTTTGTAGCGGTTTCCTACAAAAAACCGCTACAAATTTGGCGCGAAATTCCCGCCAAAACTTGTAGCGGTTAATGCACATAAGCCGCTACAAAAGACCAAAGGTCAGAATTTTGTAGCGGTTTTAAGCAATAACCGCTACAGAATTTCAAGAGTCTCAACATTTGTAGCGGTTTTGGGCAATAACCGCTACAGAATTTCAAACGTTGTGAACTTTTGTAGCGGTTATTGTAGAACCGCTAGAAATTTAATTATTTGTAGTGGTTAGAGTAGCGGTTATTAAAATAACCGCTACTAATATCTGGCCTATTTAAACCCCAACGTCTTTCATTTCTCCTTTTGCTCATTTTGTTTCCTGAGGTTTTTCTGAGTGATTTCTTCGAGATTTGAGCGTTCAGACGTCTCTATAGGAGTTTTTGCTCAGTATTCCGCAGTATTCACACTTGAGGTACGTATATAACACGTATTTTTATTTATATTTGTATTTTTATTATATTTTTGCATAATAATGGACTATTTTTTTTTTAATTTTTACAGTTGATATGGCTTCAGGACAGGATAAGGGGAAGGCCCCTGAGGTCCCCAGACCGACTTTACGGGGTGGCAGCAGCCGGGCAGGGGGCAGAGAGAGGGGGCAGCGCGCAGGCAGGGTTACCGCGGCATCTCAGCCCATCCCCCCACAGGCACCGCAGACGATCCCACAGGCGACGACCGTACCAGAGGTGCCTAAGGTGGAGAGGCCAGAGATTAGCGTTGAGGACTTCTTCAACGAGGAGGAGTTCGAGATCCCGATTGGGTTCAGAGAGATGGAGCAGTTCCTCGATGAGGAGGACGCTCGGGAGCAGAACAACCCACGAGGGTCGTCTTCGCTGTCCATTGGGTTTGAGGTGCAGGTCGAAGGTAAATTAATTTTTTAATTTAGTAAATTATTTATTTAAATTAGAAATGTTAACTTTGAATTATAATTTATCTAACGTGTGATCAACTGTGCAGATGAGCAGGGGAACGTGTCGACGAGGAGGCTGGATGTGGTCGGTCTGAACAGCATGGACCGGTCCCTGCGAGTTATAGTGCCGTGGAACGAGGGCACTGACCAGCCGATCCACAATGGGGGTCACCTGCTCAACCGCTTCCTGAGCGACCTGGGAGCGAATTGGATGCGGTTCCCCCTTCACTTCCCGACGTGGAGGCACATTCCGAAGGGGCCGAAGGACCAGGCTTGGGAGGAGGTGGTTCAGGTAATTAAAACTATTTAATTAATATTTTTTGTAATTAATTCTATTTAATTATTTTTTTTAAATTATGGTTTTTATAATTATTGATATTTAAATAAATTTTTTTCAGCTGCGGTTTGCCATCCGGGCCAACCGGAAGAGGTACACCCTCGTGAAGATGGGCGACGCCTGGAGGAACAGGAGGAACCGTCTCTTCCACAGCGTGGATAAGGACGGGACGATGCCTCTGGAGCAGCTGATCGAGAGCGTCCCGGACGGCGTGCCGCCGAACGACTGGGCGCGTTTCGTCCAGTTCAGGAGGAGCCCTCAGGCGCAGGTAATATATTTATTATATTTTTGATATTATAATTTCAATTTAATTTGTATTTAATTTTAAATTATAATACATTTAATTATTTATTTTTCCAGGAGCTTTCTCAGAGGAACACTGAGATCCGGGCGCAGCAAACGATCCACCACACAGCAGGATCGAAGACCTTTGCTGTGACCTACAACGAGCTGGTAACTTTTCAAAATATCACTTACTTTTAGCTGATTATTTCATAATACTAATTGTTTTGTAATTGTTTCAGGAGACGAAGGCACAGTAGGAGAACCGTCAGACGGACTATGTGGAGCTGTACGCCATCTCACACAGACACCGTGACGGGACTGCGACCTCTCAGCAGGCAGAGGCGGCCATTGTAAGTAATTTTATTATTATATTTTTTATAAAACCAAGTTAATAATGAAAAATGCTAATTATTAATTGTTTCATAAAATGGCAGGAGCGGATGCAGCAGTCGCAGGCTGAGCTGCGACAGACCCAGCCTGAGGAGTCACAAGGGTCAGTGGACCCGACGGCTCCTTTGAAGGCGGGTCTGGCTCAGCCTGAGCACCCTGGACGCGTGCGGGGGATGGGGATAGGCGCCAGACCCAGCATGATCTACGGCAGGAGCGCCGCCTCTGAGGCTGGCAGCTCTAGAGGGGTCAGACGTCGGAGGGACGAGTCTATTGACTAGCTGCGGTCAGATTTGGAGCAGACACAGCAGCAGCACCTGCAGATGCATGCAGATATGCTGTACGCTCAGCAGACGCAGTGGCGTGAGATCGCGAACAACATGCTCGAGGGAGCTTGGAGTCGCCTGTTCCCGAACGAGCAGCATCCAGCGGTTCCCCCTGTCCCTCGCTACGTCGTCCTGAGTACTACTCCTCCTGCTACTGCTCCTCCTCCTGCTGATGACGATGGTGCGGTTCACTCTACGCAGCGGCCCGATCCAGCGGCATCTGAGGAAGCCCCACCTGAGGGAGCACCAGAGGATCAACCCCCAGCTCCTTAGTTTAGGACATTTTCTTTTGTTTAAACATTTGTAAATATATATGAGTTTTTATTTCAGAACTTTCTTATTGTGTTTTATATAATTATATTTATATTATTAGATCGCGTTGAAATAATTTATGAATGATTTATATCTAAATTTTTTTAAAAAATAAAGTATATATATATTTGTAGCGGTTTTAACTTATCACCGCTACAAATCTATATATTTGTAGCGGTTATTAGTTGAAAACCGCTACAAATATATATGTTTGTAGCGGTTATACACTAATAACCGCTACAAATACTCAAAACATTTGAATTTTGCAATTTACCGCCTTTGTGCACATTTGTAGCGGTTATGTTATGTATAACCGCTACAAATTAGAAAATTATTTTTATATTTAATGTCCAACGGCTTTAATATTAGTAGCGGTTTTATATATATAACCGCTACTAATACGTTGAACATTTGTAGCGGTTTTATATATATAACCGCTACTAATACTCAACAAGTACATTTTGAATTTCCCACCAATTAACGGCTTGAATATTAGTAGCGGTTTTATATATATAACCGCTACTAATATTTTATATCTGTAGCGGTTGGTGTAGCGGTTTTATAACCGCTACAAAATTATAAACGTTGGAATTTCAGAATATAAGGTTCTAGGCATTCAAAAAATTCATATTCTCACTCATCTTCTTCTCTATACTTTCTTCTCTCTCACTTGTAGCTATGGATAAATCATGGATAAGGTTGCCGCGCAATTCTCCTGAATATTTGTACGGATTAAACAGTTTCTTAGATTTCGCATTCACTCACGCCAGCTGTAACGGCAAGATCGTCTGTCCGTGTTGGAAATGCAAGTTCAAGAAGTGGCATGCACGAAATGTTGTGAAGGAACATTTGCTTGTGAAACCTTTCCCTGAGGACTATACGTTCTGGGCAGTTTATGGTGAGAAGGCCGGCATTAGATATGACGATCCTCTTCCTCGAAGTTCTCAAGTAGGCGTTCAAGTAGATGAAGATGATCCTGTGAATGATGCTGTGCGTGATGCGTTTGGATTTCAAGGCGACAACTTCAACGAAGAAGTGCATGGCTCTGAGCTGGCTTTTATGGGGAATGAAGCAGCTTGGGATTTTTTCAGCTTGATGGATGAGGCAGATCGTCCTTTATATCAAGGTTGTCGCAAATATTCTAAATTATCTTTCTTGATCAAATTGTATCATATCAAGTGCTTGTGTGGGATCACAGATAAGGGAATGTCGATGTTACTCGACTTATTACAAGATGTATTCCCCGACGCCGAGATTCCCACAACCTTCTACGAGGCCAAGAAGATTATCAACAAGTTGGGGTTGAATTATCAAAAGATTGATGCGTGCCCAAATGATTGTATGCTGTATTGGGGAGACGATTCCAGCAGGGAGACGTGTAAGAGATGTCACACATCGAGGTACAAGACAATTTAGAAGGGGAAAAAGCAGAAGAAGAAACCTGCAAAGATTCTCAGGTACTTCCCTTTGAAACCTCGTCTACAAAGATTATTTATGTCGTCTAAAACTGCTGAGCACATGAGGTGGCATGCCGTTGATAAAAATGAAAACGGTAAATTAAGACATCCGCGGGATGCAGCTGCTTGGAAAACGTTTGACAATGACTTTCCAGATTTTGCGACTGACCCCAGAAATGTTCGGCTTACGTTGGCGACCGACGGTTTCAATCCTTTCGGGAATCTTAGCACAAGTTACAGTATTTGGCCGGTAGTCTTAGTTCCCTACAACTTACCCCCTGGATGTGTATGAAACAAAGCTCTTTCATGATGTCTATGATCATTCTAGGCAAAAAGGCACCGGGCAATGACATTGATGTGTATCTCTAACCGCTTATTGCAGAATTGCTTGACCTGTGGAATGTCGGCTTGGAGACGTACGACGCTTACAGCAAGACTTTGTTCAACATGCGTGAAGCCTTGATGTGGACGATCAGTGACTTTCCTGGCCTTGGCACATTATCTGGTTGGAATGTGCATACTAGGTCGGCGTGTCCAGCTTGCAATTTCGACTCTGACGCATTGCGCCTTCCCCACAGCCGAAAGTGGTGCTTTATGGGGTATCGGAGGTTTCTCGATGGAACGCATAAGTTCAGATTGCAACGGAATCGCTTCAATGGGAATCCAGAGAAAAGAGGACCACCTCAGACTTTGTCCGGTACAGATATCTTACAGCAGGTTGAGCATGTTGACTTCGAGTTTGGAAAAAGCGATGATTCAGCACAAACTCGCCAAAAGACGCGCAGGACTTCGGCGCCTCAGCAGTGGAAGAAGATAAGTATTTTCTTCACGCTTCCATATTGGAGATCTAATTTACTTCGCCATAGTCTTGATGTAATGCACATTGAAAATAATGTTTGCGACAATGTGCTGTATACGCTGCTTAACGAACCCGGCAAGACAAAAGATCACCTTCAAGCGAGGAAAGATTTACGTGACATGGGAGTTCGTGAAGACGCTTGGCCAGATGAGCATGACAGATTTACACCGGCAAAGTTTACCCTCACAAAACCGAACAAGGATGTGTTCCTCGCGACGTTGAAGAAATTAAAAGTTCCTGATGGGTATTCTAGCAACATTTCTCGATGTGTCGACTTGCAGGCTCGAAAGGTTGCTGGCCTGAAGAGTCACGACTCACATGTTCTTATGCAGCAGTTACTTCCTCTGGCTATAAAGAATACACTTCCTCCCGATGTTTCCATCGTTTTGGTGGAACTTTGTTTTTTCTTTCGGAAGTTGTGTTCAAAGGTTTTGATCGTTGAGGAGCTCGATCAGCTGCAGTCGAAAATTATTCTTACGCTTTGTCACTTGGAGATGATCTTTCCTCCGTCCTTTTTTACTGTGATGGTTCACCTCACAGTCCACCTCGTTCATGAAACAAAGCTCGCTGGACCAGTACAATATCGTTGGATGTATCCGATTGAGAGGTACTCATTTTAAATATGTGCTTTATTCTCCATAATTAATGTTTGCTAGTCGTCCTTTTCAGCATTTTATATCAATTTTCTCTTCTGTACTTCATAGGTTCCTTGGGAAATTAAAATCTTACGTAAGGAATAAGGCGTGGCCAGAAGGTTCTATAGCTGAAGGCTATATAGGGGATGAGGTGCTATATTTTTGCTCAAGGTACTTTGATGACCTTGAGACGGCTTTCAACCGCCCACCTCGTGTTGATGATTGTCCTGAACCTGCGCCGACATCAGGAGAATTTATCCCTGGTGTTGGTAAATCAGTTGAAGCAACTGAGAACTTCAAACTAATGGCAACTGAGAAATTGCAAGCACATAGACATGTCTTGATTAATTGCACTCAAGTTGAACCTTTCATACGGTAAGAATTGTACACTCACATGTTATTCGATCTATATCTTTCGTAACATTTCTCACTTTCATTTCACTATCGCCTTTCCATTATTAATTGTAGGGAATTCAGAAGTCATGTGAAGCGTCAACTCAGGATCCGTACACAGACATCCTCGGAAGTTGATAGGAGGGTCCACAGAGAATTCCACAGCTAGTTTGCGCGCAGAATACTAAATGACCACAACCCACACTCACCAGATTTCAGAGCTCTCGCAATCGGCCCTCTTGATCATGCAAAAAGGTTTACAGCATATAATGTCAATGGTTTTAAGTTTTGCACGGTTTCACGGGATCAAGGATTGCAAACTCAGAATTCGGGTGTTTATGACACATTTGGGACAAGGAATTATGCGAGCAGCAGTGACGCCAACATGCAGTTCGGAGGCATCCCTTACTATGGCAAGCTTCTTGATGTGGTCGAACTTAACTATCAAGGCCGTTTCACCGTGACGCTGTTCAAGTGTTTGTGGGCAAATACCACTACTTCTCGGGGACTGACAACTGACGACTTAGGGATCACATCAGTCAATTTCTCACAGCCGATTCATACTGATATTTCTCAAGATAATGAGCCGTATATTCTAGCTTTAGAGGCACATCAGGTTTATTATGTCGAGGACGAGAGGCACAGGGATTAGCACATGGTCGTTCATCTAAAGCCACGAGACCTTTACGACATGGGTGAAGGCGATAACATCGCCTACGAGAGTGAGCCATTTCAGCCAGCTGATTTTGAAAACTACTTCCCTGAAGGCGATGATAATTTACCTCTACTGCAGTGAGTTTTTTTAAGTCCACGTCATTTAAATTAAATTTTTTAAATTTAATAAAACATCCCTAACAATAATTTTTCTACATAATTTCTGTAGGGATGGCGACAATGAGTGATCAAATTCAAATTATGCTTTTCTCTTTAAAAAAACTGGAAAAAAAATTTAAAATAAAATTTTAAAAAAAATAATAATATTTGTAGTGGTTATTAAACTGCTACAAATGTAACAATAACCGCTATTAAATAAAAACCGCTACAAAATCGACACATTAACCGCTACAAATAGTATGTGGATCCCTATAAATACCCTTACCACAACTCATTTCAAACACTCTCCAATTTCTTTTCACCTTACCTTTCTTTCATTTTCTCTCATTTACAACTTCTTTTGTATGAGTAGAGGAGCTGAATAATACGATCACATATGGTAACAAGTTTTTTTATTTTTTTTACAATACTTCTTTCCTTTATATAAAATTTATTCTCACCATTTTTTCCAGATATATTAGAGCTGTATCTCATTTTCATCTATTTTTCATACACAATTACATTATATTAGACAACATAGTAATTCCTTATTATCTACGTATCCTTAATAATATTATTAATATAATTTTTTTACTAATCCAATTAAATTAAATTTATCCTTTTAATTTATTAATAAGCTAATTAAATTAG
This sequence comes from Inga oerstediana, assembly GCA_963210345.1. Classification (NCBI taxonomy): domain Eukaryota; kingdom Viridiplantae; phylum Streptophyta; class Magnoliopsida; order Fabales; family Fabaceae; genus Inga; species Inga oerstediana. The sequence continues at coordinate 57,325,612 of OY723407.1, read as the reverse complement.
ATAAACTAATAAAAAAAGAAACTAATTAATTTAATATTAAAAGAACAGAAACAAATGATCGTATATTTTGAAAAACAATTTTAAATATTTGTAGTGGTTATTAAACCGCTACTAACAAACGCGCCTTTTTAAACTCAAATTAAATTTTTTGGCGCTAAATTTGAATTTCATGAAATTAGTAGCGGTTTTATAACCGCTACAAATTTCATAAAAATTTAAAATTAGTAGCGGTTTCTTAACCGCTACAAAATTAAAAAAAAATGTCATTTTTCTTTTCCCGCCTTCAAATTTTCAATTTTTTATATTTGTAGCGGTTAAGAAACCGCTACAAATATCTCTAGAAAAAAATTTCGTTCATGGGAATGTTGTAGCGGTTTTTTGTAACCGCTACAAAGGATATAGCGGTTATGTTCCTTGAGTAGCGGTTTTATATAACCGCTACAAAACCGCTTGCAACATACGATTTAGTAGCGGTTTTTCTAACCGCTACTAATGTTGTTTGTAGCGGTTAAAACCGCTACTAATACTCATTTTTAATCGCTACTAAATCACATTTTTTTATAATGTATGTCCCATATTAATAACTGAGAGGAGTACTAATTACATATTTTATTTGGATTGTATGGCCTCTCGTTCTTAACCTGTAGCGGCATCAGCGAATCTCACTCTCTCTCACGCGAGAATATGAAATGTGGAACAAAAATTAAAACCATAGAGTAGTATCGATTTATTAATCATGTTAGAATGGTCGTCATTATAAATAAATTAAATGAAATTGTTCTAGAGACGATTTTGTGCGTATTTTGTGGAAGGGGAAAGTGGAATTGGCGGGGTAAGATATATGTGACGAACACACGCCATTTGCCTCAATATTAGTTCCTAAATACGCCTACAAACACAACCGCTTTAATTTGATCATATCATTGCTTCCTTATTGGCAAATATAATATATCATCGCTTCCTATTTTTCAAATTTCAATATCCACCGTCATTATTCGCTATATTGACATACACTAGGTGCTTAATATAAAGTTTCGTTTATAGCATAAATTTGATATGTAACGAACGGAGCATAAGATATTAAGAAAACACAGTCTAAAAACCAATTGTTGGAACTAAAAAGCGGAAGGCCTTATATGGGGAGGAAGGGACTTAGGGCTTATTTGATCTATTCTCTGTTTTTTGTTCTCAGAAATAATTTTATAAAACAGTTTTTATAAATAAGTTTTAAAAATAAAGAAACAAAAAAAAATCTGTTTGAATAGTTATTTTGAAAAATATGTTTTTGAAGTGAAAATGCGGTGCAGTTGCCAGTGGTGATGTGGCGGTAGGTAGTCGTCACAGGTAATGTAGAGTCAATAGTGAATAAGTGATGGTCTCAAAAAATTAAAAATAGAAAAACAAAAATAAGAAAACAACTAAAAATTGTTTTTGTTTTTAGTTTTTAAAAACAACCTTTTGTTTTATTTTAAAACAATTTTTTTGAAAATAGTTTACTAAATAGATTTTATTGCTTTATTGTTTTTAAAAACAAAATCAAACAACCCCTTAATTCCCTTCCAAAAATTTTTCTTAAGCCAAAGTTTAATCGGGTGGATTGTAATTATTTGTAGTAATGATACATAATTCCCTTTAAAAAACAGAAAAACGTTAAAGTGACTTTGAATTCCCCATGTAAACCCCCCAAATTAATATTTGTAGTAATTAATACACCTCATATTTATTAGTTAAAAATAGTCAATTCAAGCTAGTATTTACCTATGTAAATCCCCCCAAATTTTAATTATAAGTTAATAATTAAGCTAAAGAATTTCTTAGTTATTGAGAAATGGTAGTTTTCCTTTATTTGAATTAGTTCAGGGGCAATAGCTAGCGCAGTTGGATCCATTTCGTGACCTTTCACTTGTAAGAAAGTATTCATGCCATTATTATATGTTATGAGGCCTTTTGATTAACAGGTGGTCCTTGATATCCTAAAATTTATTTTTTTTTTTAAAAAATGTGATTTTTCAATTTTGTCCTTCATAAAAATTAATAATCACAATAAAGTGCTATCCATGAATTAAAAAGCACACCAACAACTTTTTTTTTTTTGGCCAATCACACCAACAACTTATTGTAATAAAGTAATAAGGGAAAGATGAATGAACATTTAATTACGACATATTTGTCCTATATTTAGAATAGAATAGTTGTAAAACTTTGCAATATAATAAGGACTAGAGGTAGCATTTGTGTAAAAGGAGCTCAATGCTTTTTTGGAAAAGTAAAACGAAGTTTAAACTTTACATACAAAAAGTCCAATACTTCATGAATTAAGAGTTAGAACGTGTTGAGAGACAAAATCTTGGTAGGTATACTAGTAAAGATTACTCTAATTAACAACACCATATTATATTTTATTGAACTGAACAATCAACACCATCCCTAGAGCTAGCCAGACCAGAAAAAAAAAACATATAATAACTTATAATTCAAGAAAATTAATTAATATTATGTAAACTTATTAAATGTCTTGAGCACCAGGGCAACAAATTAATTAAATGTAGCGATATCTGCAATCATGATCTTTGTTTCATTGCATATTACTGGATATGTGTTAATTAGTTGGCCAAAAATAGAGGATATGCGTTAATTCATAGACAAATTAAAAGATGTTAATGTGGAAATAAGAAAGAATGATATACAACAGAGGGATCACAAAAATATATATAAACACTGAAGTATTATACATTTGTGAAATGTATGTGAGAAGGATTAAGGTTAAAAATTTAAAATTAATAGACAGAAATTAAATGTTCATACATGGTTAGTTTAGTTTATAATAAAGTTTAATTAATTGCAATTACTCACAAGGCTGGTTGCAAATCTATCTTTGTTGTAAATATGGGATAATTAATTGGAAATGGACTATTGATTGTAAAAACCTTTAGTCAATTGCGGAAGCTTAATTATCAAAGTTGTAGGATTCATTATAAATAAGTTATGGATGGTAAAAAAAATTTACAACTTACTTTAATTTTTGAGATATATAAAACTGTTATAATCTACTTTTGATTCGCAACTATATAGTTTTTCGTTATTTACAACTTGCTTAGTCTTTCAAATAATAGTTTTTTTGTTCATTTACTTTTTACTATTTTTTAAATCTGGTCTGTCTCGGTCATTTCATAAGTTTGTGATTTTTTAATATCATTCATTTCTTTATTGGGCCTTATGTGCCATTTTCCAAAGAATAAAGCAGCTTGCTGTTTGTGGAAAAATGAAACAAGCTTATTACAAAATCTACTAATATTTGAAGTCTCAAAAGGTGGTATATTTCTTTTTTTGACTTGAAAGAAAACATATTTTTATATTGAATAAATTGAACCACTCCCGACAGTAAAATCAAGCCACTCCGACAATGCGCCAATTCGATCATGTCATAGAAATCATTATTTGTCATCAGCAATTAGCTTTCATAACAAATACATTAATTAAACTCGAACTTATATGCCATTCAGACATGATATTCATGTATGTATAAACACAAATATGCTAGTCCAAAAATGAAATCAAAGAGCTTCATACACCACAAAGTGGCAATACGTTTAATTTATCTTATTTGTGTTGATGTTTTATGTTTTTTTTTTAATTTCACTAAAGGTTTCTCTTTTTGAAGCTTGGAGTGTCAAGAGTTTTTACCTCTCCTAACAAATGTGTTTCACGAAATTCAAATTTGTGTTCTCTTTCTTATGAGAGTGAGACCACTTACGTACCAGCTCAATCAATAACTTGTTAGTTTTATGTTTTTTTTAATGTAAAGGGACAAACACTAACAGAGAGAGAGATTGAATCTTCAACCGCTCAATTATTTAAAAACAACTTGATACCATTAGGTCACAATATCATTATATTGGCTTCACATTTTACATTTTTTTTGTCATATGCTTCACATGCTTAACATATCGATACAGAGGATTAAACTCATATCATCATGTTTACAAAAAATCTTTAAAAAAATGTTTAGTGTCATTGGGTTACAATAATACGTTTTACATTGTTTAGAGCCAGCGCTTTAATAATACTCGCTTCCATCCTTAATATAAAATATAATTACCCAATTTAATTAGATTAAAGAAGTTAGTTAAGTTAGTTAATATGACATGTATTTTCTAAAACACCATAATCATTTTTCTTAATTCCATCATTCCCTCTCCTCCTTGATTATGGTTGAGGGAGTATCAATAAGAATTTTGGTCATTTCACTAGTACAAAATTGCCTTTTTAGACAGCCACATTTAGACCGGTTATAACGGATAAGGTCTAAAAAAGATGACCGGTGACAATTTTGTAATTATAAAGAACTTGTAAGACCGGTTCTTAAAATATGAGGTCTAAAATAAATTATTTAGACCAATTCTTAAAACAACCGTACCGGTTTAAAAAGATAAAAAAATATAAAAAAATTGAAAGTTTTTAGACCGGTTATTCAAACAACCGGTCTAAAAAGATAAAAAAATATTTTAAAAAAAATTTTCTAAAGTTTTTAGACCGGTTTTCACTAATAACCGGTCTTAAAGATGAAATTTTTTAGACTGGTTGTTTTTTAAACCGGTCTAAAATATATTTTTTTCTCATTTTAAGACCGGTTATGATTCACAACCGGTCTAAAATACACTACAAAAAAAAAGGTATTTCGTAGCGGTGCACTTGTAGCGGTTTAATATACCCGCTACAAATTATGACATTTGTAGCGGTTCTTACCTAAACCGCTACAAATTTGTAGCGGCAAGAATATTTGTAGCGGTTTCCTACAAAAAACCGCTACAAATTTGGCGCGTAATTCCCGCCAAAACTTGTAGCGGTTATTTTGTAGCGGTTAATCCACATAAACCGCTACAAAATACCAAAGGTCAGAATTTTGTAGCGGTTTTTACTAAAAACCGCTACAGAATTTCAAGAGACTCCAAATTTGTAGCGGTTCTGGGCAATAACCGCTACAGAATTTCAACCGTTGTGAAGATTTGTAGCGGTTATTGTAGAACCGCTACAAATTTAATTATTTGTAGCGGTTAGAGTAGCGGTTATTTTTAATAACCGCTACTAATTACTGGTCTATTTAAACCCCCCACCTCCTTCATTTCTCCGTTTGCTCATTTTGTTTCCTGAGGTTTCTCTGAGTGATTTCTTCGAGATTTGAGCGTTCAGACGTCTCTATAGGAGTTTTTAGTCAGTATTCCGCAGTATTTACACTTGAGGTACGTATATAACACGTATTTTATTTATATTTGTATTTTTATTATATTTTTACATAATAATGTGACTAATTTTTTTTTTTAATTTGTACAGTTGATATGGCTTCAGGACAGGATAAGGGGAAGGGGAAGGCCCCTGAGGTCCCCAGACCGAATTTACGGGGCGGCAGCAGCCGGGCCCCGGGCAGAGGGAGGGGGCAGCGCGCAGGCAGGGCTACCGAGGCATCTCAGCCCATCCCGCCACAGGAACCGCAGACGATCCCACAGGCGACGACCTCAGCTGAGGTGCCTGAGTTGGACGTGCCAGAGATTAGCGTTGAGGACTTCCTCAACGAGGAGGAGTTCGAGATCCCGATTAGTGGGTTCAGGGAGATGGAGCAGTTCCTCGATGAGGAAGAGGCTCGGGAGCAGAACAACCCACGAGGGTCGTCTTCGCGGTCCACTGGGTTTGAGGTGCAGGTCGAAGGTAAATTATTTAATTTTTTAATTTTTTTAACTTTTTAACTTTGAATTATAATTTATCTAACGTGCGGTCAACTGTGCAGATGAGCAGGGGAACATGTCGACGAGGAGGCTGGATGTGACCGGTCTGAATAGCATGGACCGGTCCCTGCGAGTTGTAGTGCCGTGGAACGAGGGCACTGACCAGCCGATCCACAATGGGGGTCACCTGCTCAACCGCTTCCTGAGCGACCTGGGATCGAATTGGATGCGGTTCCCCCTTCACTTCCCGACGTGGAGGCACATTCTGAAGGGGCCGAAGGACCAGGCTTGGGAGGAGGCGGTTCAGGTAATTAAAACTATTTAATTAATATTTTTTTAATTAATTCTATTTAATTATTTTTTTTAAATTATGGTTTTTATAATTATTGATATTTAAATGTATTTTTTTCAGCTGCGGTTTGCCGTCCGGGCCAACCGGAAGAGGTACGCCCTCGTGAAGATGGGCGACGCCTGGAGGAACAGGAGGAACCGTCTCTTCCACAGCGTGGATGGGGACGGGACGATGCCTCTGGAGCAGCTGCAGGAGAGCGTCCCGGACGGCGTGCCGCCGAACGACTGGGCGCGTTTTGTCCAGTTCAGGAGGAGCCCTGAGGCACAGGTAATGTATTTATTAGATTTTTGATATATAATTTTGTAATTGTTAAATATTAAATTATAATATCAATTTATTTTATTTTGTATTTAATTTTAAATTATAATACATTTAATTTTTTTTTCCAGGAGCTTGCTCGGAGGAACGCCGCGATCCGGGCGCAGCAGACGATCCACCACACAGCAGGATCGAAGACCTTTGCTGTGACCTACAGCGAGCTGGTAACTTTTCAAGTGCTTCACTTACTTTTAGCTCATAATTTCATAATTAATACTAATTGTTCTGTAATTGTTTCAGGAGACGAAAGCACAGCAGGAGAACCGTCAGACGGACTATGCGGAGCTGTACGCCGTCACACACAGACACCGTGACGGGACTGCGACCTCTCAGCAGGCAGAGGCGGCGATTGTAAGTTAATTTATTATTATATTTTTTATAAAACCAAGTTAATAATGAAAAATGGTAATTATTAATTGTTTCATAAAATGGCAGGAGCGGATGCAGCAGTCGCAGGCTGAGCTGCGACAGACCCAGCCTGAGGAGTCACAGGGGTCAGTGGACCCGACGGCTCCTCTGAAGGCGGGTCTGGCTCAGCCTGAGCACCCCGGACGAGTGCGGGGGATGGGGATAGGCGCCAGACCCAGCATGATCTACGGCAGGAGCGCCGCCTCTGAGGCTGGCAGCTCTAGAGGGGTCAGACGTCGGAGGGACGAGTCGATTGACCAGCTGCGGTCAGATTTGCAGCAGCAGATGGCGCAGCAGATGCAGCAGATGCAGGTGCTGCAGCAGCAGCAGCTGCAGATCCACGCAGACGCTATATTCGCGCAGCAGACGCAGTGGCGTGAGATCGCCAACACTATGCTCGAGGGAGCATGGGGTCAGCTGTTCCCGGACAGGCAGTATCCAGCGGTCCCCCCTGTCCCTCACTACGTCGTCCCGACCACTACTCCTCCTCCTACAGCTCCTCCTCCTGCTGATGAGGATGGTGCGGTTCAGTCTGCGCAGCGGCCCGATCCAGCGGCTTCTGAGGGAGCCCCACCTGAGGGAGCACCAGAGGATCAGCCCCCAGCTCCTTAGTTTAGGACTTTTTCTTTTCTTTTAAACATTTGTAAATATTTATGAGATTTTATTTCAGAAATTTCTTATTGTGTTTTATATAATTATATTTATATTATTATATCGCATTGAAATAATTGATAAATGATTTAAATCTAAATTTTAAAAAAAAATTATATATATCTTTGTAGCGGTTTTAACCTAAAACCGCTACAAATGTATACATTTGTAGCGGTTTTAGGTTAAAACCGCTACAAATATATACATTTGTAGCGGTTATTATTATATATCCGCTACAAATATATAATAATTTTATAAGTAATTTATAAATTAAATATATATATAATTTATTTTTTTAAATATATTTTATAAATGTATATTTGTAGCGGTTTTTAACTCATAACCGCTACAAATTTACTTATATATTTGTAGCGGTTTTCCTTCAGAAACCGCTACAAATATATAAGTTTGTAGCGGTTACACACTAATAACCGCTACAAAGACTCAAATCATTTGAATTTTGAAATTTGCCGCCTTTGTGCACATTTGTAGCGGTTATCTTATGTAAAACCGCTACAAATTAGAAAATTATTTTTATATTTAATGTTCAACGGCTTTAATATTAGTAGCGGTTTTATATATGTAACCGCTATTAATACGTTGAACATTAGTAGCGGTTATAGATATAAAACCGCTACTAATACCCAACAAGTACATTTTAAATTTCCCTCCAATTAACTGCTTGAATATTAGTAGCGGTTTTATATATGTATAACCGCTACTAAATTATAAACGTTGGAATTTCTGTAGCGGTTTTTGTAGCGGTTTAATAACCGCTACAAAATTATAAACGTTGGATTTTCAGAATATAAGGTTCTACGCATTCGTCATTATCTTCTCACTCATCTTCTTCTATATACTTTCTTCTCTCTCACTTGTAGCTATGGATAAATCATGGATAAGGTTGCCGCGCAATTCTCCTGAATATTTGTACGGATTAAACAGTTTCTTAGATTTCGCATTCACTCACGCCAGCTGTAACGGCAAGATCGTCTGTCCGTGTCGGAAATGCAAGTTCAAGAAGTGGCATGCACGAAATGTTGTGATGGAACATTTGCTTGTGAAGCCTTTCCCTGAGGACTATACGTTCTGGGCAGTTCATGGTGAGAAGGCCGGCGTTAGATATGACGAGGCTCTTCCTCGAAGTTCTCAAGTAGGCGTTCAAGTAGATGAAGATGATCCTGTGAATGATGCTGTGCGTGATGCGTTTGGATTTCAAGGCGACAACTTCAACGAAGAAGTGCACGGCTCTGAGCCGGCTTTTATGGGGAATGAAGCAGCTCGGGATTTTTTCAGCTTGATGGATGAGGCAGATCGTCCTTTATATCAAGGTTGTCGCAAATATTCTAAATTATCTTTCTTGATCAAACTGTATCATATCAAGTGCTTGTGTGGGATCACGGATAAGGGAATGTCCATGTTGCTCGACTTATTACAAGATGCATTCCCCGACGCCGAGATTCCCACAACCTTCTACGAGGCCAAGAAGATCATCAACAGGTTGGGGTTGAATTATCAAAAGATTGATGCGTGCCCAAATGATTGTATGCTGTATTGGGGAGACGATTCCAGCAGGGAGACGTGCAAGAGATGTCACACATCGAGGTACAAGACAATTCGGAAGGGGAAAAAGCAGAAGAAGAAACCTGCAAAGATTCTCAGGTACTTCCCTTTGAAACCTCGTCTACAAAGATTATTTATGTCGTCTAAAACTGCTGAGCACATGAGGTGGCATGCCGTTGATAAAAACGAAGACGGTAAATTAAGACATCCGCGGGATGCAGCTGCTTGGAAAACGTTTGACAACGACTTTCCAGATTTTGCGACTGACCCCAGAAATGTCCGGCTTGCGTTGGCGACCGACGGTTTCAATCCTTTCGGGAATCTTAGCACAAGTTACAGCATTTGGCCGGTAGTCTTAGTTCCCTACAACTTACCCCCCTGGATGTGTATGAAACAAAGCTCTTTCATTATGTCTATGATCATTCCAGGCAAAAAGGCACCGGGCAATGACATCGATGTGTATCTCCAACCACTTATTGCGGAATTGCTTGACCTGTGGAATGTCGGCTTGGAGACGTACGACGCTCACAGCAAGACTTTGTTCAACATGCGTGCAGCCTTGATGTGGACGATCAGTGACTTTCCTGGCCTTGGCACATTATCTGGTTGGAACGTGCACACTGGGTCGGCGTGTCCGGCTTGCAATTTCGACTCTGACGCAGTGCGCCTTCCCCACAGCCGAAAGTGGTGCTTTATGGGGCATCGGAGGTTTCTCGATGGAACGCATAAGTTCAGATTGCAACGGAATCGCTTCAATGGGAAACCAGAGAAAAGAGGACCACCTCAGACTTTGTCCGGTACAGATATCTTACAGCAGCTTGAGCATGTTGACTTCGAGTTTGGAAAAAGCAACGGTTCAGCACAAACTCGCCAAAATACGCGTAGGACTTCGGCGCCTCAGCAGTGGAAGAAGATAAGTATCTTCTTCACGCTTCCGTATTGGAGATCTAATTTACTTCGCCACAGTCTTGATGTAATGCACATTGAAAAGAATGTTTGCGACAATGTGCTGTATACGCTGCTTAACGAACCCGGCAAGACAAAAGATCACCTTCAAGCTAGGAAAGATTTACGCGACATGGGAGTTCGTGAAGACGCTTGGCCAGATGAGAATGACAGATTTACACCGGCAAAGTTTACCCTCACAAAACCGAACAAGGATGTGTTCCTCGCGACGTTGAAGAAATTAAAAGTTCCTGATGGGTATTCAAGCAACATTTCTCGATGTGTCGACTTGCAGGCTCGAAAGGTTGCTGGCCTGAAGAGTCACGACTCACATGTTCTTATGCAGCAGTTACTCCCTCTGGCTATAAAGAATACACTTCCTCCCGATGTTTCCATCGTTTTGGTGGAACTTTGTTCTTTCTTTCGGAAGTTGTGTTCTAAGGTTTTGATCGTTGAGGAGCTCGATCAGCTGCAGTCGAAAATCATTCTTACGCTTTGTCACTTGGAGATGATCTTTCCTCCGTCCTTTTTTACTGTGATGGTTCACCTCACAGTCCACCTCGTTCATGAAACAAAGCTCGCTGGACCAGTACAATATCGTTGGATGTATCCGATTGAGAGGTACTCATTTTAAATATGTGCTTTCATTTATTATCCGTATTTAATGTTTGCTCGTCGTCCTTTTCATCATTTTATATCAATTTTCTCTTATGTACTTGGTAGGTTCCTTGGGAAATTAAAATCTTACGTGAGGAATAAGGCGTGGCCAGAAGGTTGTATAGCTGAAGGCTATATAGGGGATGAGGTGCTATATTTTTGCTCAAGGTACTTTGATGATCTTGAGACGGCTTTCAACCGCCCGCCTCGTGTTGACGATTGTCCTGAACCTGCGCCGACATCAGGAGAATTTATCCCTCGTGTTGGTAAACCAGTTGGAGCAACTGAGAACTTCAAACTAACGGCAACTGAGAAGTTCCAAGCACATAGACATGTCTTGATTAATTGCACTCAAGTTGAGCCTTTCATACGGTAAGAATTGTACACTCACATGTATGTTATTCGATCTATATCTTTCGTAACATTTCTCACTTTCATTTCACTAACGCCTTTCCATTATTAATTGCAGGGAATTCAGAAGTCATGTCAAGCGTCAGCTCAGGATCCGTACACAGACATCCTCGGAAGTTGATAGGAGGGTCCACAGAGAATTCCCTGGCTGGTTTGCTCGCAGAATACTAAATGACCACAACCCACACTCACCGGATTTCAGAGCTCTCGCAATCGGCCCTCTTGATCATGCAAAACGGTTTACAGCATACAATGTCAATGGTTTTAAGTTTTGCACGGTTTCACGGGATCAGGGATTGCAAACACAGAATTCGGGTGTTTATGGCACATTTGGGACAAGGAGTTATGCGAGCAGCAGTGACGCCAACATGCAGTTCGGAGGCGTCCCTTACTATGGCAAGCTTCTTGATGTGGTCGAGCTTAATTATCAAGGCCGTTTCACCGTGACGCTGTTCAAGTGTTTGTGGGCAAATACCACGACTTCTCGGGGACTGACAACTGACGACCTAGGGATCACATCAGTCAATTTCTCACGCCCGATTCATACTGGTATTTCTCAAGATGATGAGCCGTATATTCTAGCTTCAGAGGCACATCAGGTTTATTATGTCGAGGACGAGCGGCATAGGGATTGGCACATGGTCGTTCATTTAAAGCCAAGAGACCTTTACGACATGGGTGAAGGCGATAACATCGCCTACGAGAGTGAGCCATTTCAGCCAGCTGATTTTGAAAACTACTTCCCTGAAGGCGATGACAATTTACCTCTACTGCGGTGAGTTTTTTTAAATCCACGTCATTTCAATTAAATTTTTTAAATTTAATAATACATCAATAACAATAATTTTTCTACAAAATTTCTGTAGGGATGGCGACGATGAGTGATCAAATTCAATTGTAAAAAATTTGTCTTTAAAAAAAATGCAAAAAATTTGTGTTAAAATAAAATGTAAAAAAAATTAAAATAATATTTGTAGAATTCAAGTGTAAAAAATTTTTCTTTACAAAAAATGAAAAAAATTTGTGTTAAAATAAAATGTAAAAAAAAATTTAAAAAAAAAAATTAATATAATATTTGTAGCGGTTATTAAACCGCTACAAAAAAATAAATAACCGCTACTAAATAATAACCGCTACATTAACCGCTACAAATAATTAAACCGCTACAAAAATATAAATAACCGCTACTAATTAGTAACCGCTACATTAACCGCTACAAATAGTACGTAAATCCCTATAAATACCCTTATTACAACTCATTTCAAACACTCCCCAATTTCTTTTCACCTTACCCTTCTTTCATTTCCTCTCATTTACAACTTCTTTCGTATGAATAGAGGAGCTGAATAATACGATCAAATATGGTAACAAGATTTTCAATTTCTTTTAGAATACTTCTTTCCTTTCTATAAAATTTATTCTAAACATTTTTTTTTCTAGATATATCTTAACTCTATCTCATTTTCATCTATTTTTCATATACAATTACATTATATTATAAAACATAATAATTCCTTATTACCTAACTATCGTTAATAATATTATTAATATAATTTTATACTAATTATATTCAATTACATTTTTTCTTTTTAATTTATTAATAAGTTAAACTATTAAATAATAAACTAATTGAAATAGATAAAATAATAACAAATTAAACTATTTAATATAATATTGAAAAAAAAGAAAAAAATCAACGTATATATTTAAAAAAAATTTTAAATATTTGTAGCGGTTATTAAACCGCTACTAAATAACGCGCCTTTTTTAAAGGTAAATTTAAATTTTTTGGCGGCAAATTTGAATTTGATGAAATTAGTAGCGGTTCTAAGAACCGCTACTAATTTCATCAAATTCAAATTTGGTAGCGGTTTCTTAACCGCTACAAATAAAAAAAGTCATTTTTAACAAATTTTCATTTTTATATAAAAAAAAAATTCTTTTTAAAGCTGTAAATAAAATTTTTTATATTTGTAGCGGTTATATAACCGCTACAAATATCTCTTGATTTGGTAGCGGTTACTATTAACCGCTACAAAGTTTGTAGCGGTTATTTTTGATTGAGTAGCGGTTTTATAGAACCGCTACAAAACCGCTTGCAACGTACGATTTAGTAGCGGTTTTTCTAACCGCTACTAACATAGTTTGTAGCGGTTAGAACCGCTACGAATACCTATTTTTAACCGCTACTAAATCACGTTTTTTTTGTAGTGATATATGTTTTTTCCATTTTAAGACCGGTTATTATTCATAACCGATCTAAAATATATTCCCAAATCTCTCTTCCTGCACTTTAATTGAACTCCTCGGCGCTTAAAAGATATCCCCAAATCTCAACTTTTTCACTCTTTGCTTTTCCGTATAAGTGATTTACCCAAATCTGATACGTTTCCACTCTTTGATGATTTCCAAATCTCAATGTCTCATGATCTCCGCCAAAGTCATTGGCCACCTTGGTCTCAATGAAGGCGCTGAGTATGACAAAGGGCTACCTCCGCCCTACCCTAACGGTGAAGATGGCATCGACGACACTCCACTGCTCCTTCGATGGTGACCTCTTCAACATCTTCAACCCGCCACCATCCTCCTCGACGGCGACATCTTCAACATCTTCAACCCGAGGGCCCTCTTCATCCAGTTGCTTAGTTGACTCACCACCTGGTTCGGTTTCGACCCACCGCCACCGTCCCCATTCTCGTGGTTCGAATGAAAGGTGAGAGCTTTCCATCCTCCTCCAAAGCCAAGCGACGATCGACACACGGTAAAAAAGATCTCATAGGCGGTTTCCCTGTTGTCATCTTGGTCGAGGCCATCGAGGTTGTCGAAGGGGTAGACGATGTCGTCGAGGCCATCGAGGTTGCCGAAGGGGCAGACGAAGTCGTCGAGGCTGAAACAGATAGAGCCATTGACGATTTCGGACACTTCGATCCAACGCTTGAACTGCGGCAGCTCATCCCCACCGTTGTGTTTTGGGCAATTTCTGGATTCATTCTGGGATTTTTTTTTTAAAAAAAATGGAATTTTTAGACCGGTTGTAGTTACAACCGATCTAAAAAGTGACAGACTTTTTAGATCGGCTGTAACAACCGGTCTAAAAAGTCTAAAAAGTGACAGACTTTTTAGACCGGCTGTATCAATACCTGATTTTTAACCGATCTAAAAAGTCATTTTTAACCGGTCTAAAAAGTCATTTTTTCACCAGTGTTTGGTCAGAATTGGAAATCACAGTTCCTACTTCAATTTTGATTTGAGATTTGATAAATTCGCAGCACCAATTTATCTCTTCCCATTTTTAATTATATTTTTCTAGAATTTTCCCTATTCTTTTTCCTTTGAATTAGTTAAGGGGCAATAAATGATAGCTGGATCCATTTCATGACTTTTCACTTGTAAGAAAGCATTCATACCATTATTAGGTTATATATAAGGCCTTTTGATTAAGAATTGGTACTTGATATCCTAAAATTTATTTGAAAAAATATGTGATTTTCAATTTTTTACTTCATAAAAATTAATAATCACAGTAAAATGTCATTCAAGCACACCAACAACTTATTGTAATCAAGGAATAAGGGCAAGATGAAACAAAATTTAATTAGCACATCTTTATCCTATATTTAGAATCAAGTAGAATAGTTTTAAAACTTTGCTATATAATGATGACCAGAGGGAGTATTTGTGTGAAAGGAGCTCAATGCTTTTTTGAAAAAGTAACGAAGTTTACACTTTACATAAAAAAAAGTCCAACACTTTGAATTAAAAGTGTAGAACTTGAGAGACAAAATCTTTGTAGGTATACTAGTAAGCATTACTCTAATTAACAACACCGTGTTATAGTTATATTCAATTGAACAATCAACGCCATCCCTAGAGCTAGCCAGACTAAATAAAAACATAATACTAACTTACTAACATGTGTTAACTCATTGACAAAAGATGTTAACGTGTGGAAATAAGAAAGAGAGATATATAGAAGGATCACCGAAAAAAAAATATAAACACTGAAGTATTATATACATTTGTGAAATGTATGAGAAGGATTGTGGTTAAAAACTAAAATTAATAGACAGAAATTAAATGTTCTTACATAGTTAGTTTAGTTTATAACAAATTTTAAAACTCAAAAGCTTGGTTGGAAATGGAAATCTCTAAAACTTTGTTGTAAGTATTGGATAATTAATTGCAAATGGACCATAGATTGTAAGAATTTTGTCAATCGCTGAACCTTAATTATCGAAGTTGTGAGATTAATTATAAATAAGTTATAAATGGTTGAAAAAACAATTTTACGACTTATTACTTTAATTTTTTGAGATTCATAAAGCTTTTATAATGTACATTTTATTCGCAACTAATTCTTCGTTACTTTATTTATAATACCAGACTTTCAAATAATAGTATTATTGTTCACTCACTGTTTACTACTTTTTTTAACCTCGATATGTCTCAGTCATTTCATAAGTTTGTGATTTTTTAATATCATTCATTTCTTTATTGGGCCTTATGGTCATTTTCCAAAGAATAAAGCAACTTGCTGTTTGTGGAAAAATCAAACAAGCTTATTACACAATCTACTAATATTTGAAGTCTCAAAAGGTGGTATTTTTTGACTTGAAAAAAAAAACATTTTTATATTGAATAAATTAAACCACTGCCGACAATAAAATTAAATTACTCCAACAACACACCAACTCGATCATGTCATGGATACCGTAAATTATCATCTACCTAGACAACCGATTTGCATCCGCAATTATCTTTCACACCAACTACATTAATTTAGCCCAACCTTATTTATCACTTAGACATGATATATATTCAAGTATAAACTCAAACATGCTAGTCCAAACGTGAAATAAAAGAGTTTCATACACGAAAAAGTGGGAATATGTTTAATTTATCTAACTTGTGTTGATGTTTTATGTTTGTTTAATTTAAAAGGACAAACACTAACAGAACTTGATGTTATAAATGATATTGAATCCACAACGGCTCGATTATTGATGCCGTTGAGTTACAAGATCATTATATTTACTTTATATTTTATATTATTTTTTGTCATACTACTCACATGCTTAATGTATCCATACAGAGGATCAAACTCATAACATCATGTTTAAAAAAGCTTTGAAAGAGATGTTTAGTGCGATTGGGTTACAACGTCTTGAATACATCTTATATTATTTAGAGCACTTTAATAATAATAAGCCCTTCATCTGATTGATGGAAGTTAGCGAGGATTCGGTGCCTTTCCAGGAGATTTAGCTTCGCCCTAGAAATTTTGTATGATGAGCCCGTAAGGTAAGTAATTTGTTGACCCAAAAAGTCAGCAACTAGGTGGTTCGTCTCAATAATTTGGATTTACTTATTTCACCTCATTTTGATAATCTAAAGTTTGACAACTTCCGAATATGCTTTTGAAATTGAGTGAGGTTAACAACACAGTACAGTGTGTATTAAAAAAAAAACACACAGTGAATGAGTAAATACTATATAGTAATAAGATTTGCTCCTGTTTCTCTCCTTTTTTTTCACCTAATCTTTCTTGTCTTATCTTAGTGTCTTTCCCTCTTGTAATTAGTAATTAATAATTAATAACCCAATGAACATATGGGTCCCTACATGTCTATCCATATTCATAATCAAAATTAGACTTCAAGAAGATATTGCCGGATGCGGTGGATATTCTCCTCCTCGTGAGGCCACAGTTCATAAAAGGTTAAACTAATCTATATAAATTATTTAATTATTTTTTTTTAATACAAAAGGAAAGCATAAAACTAAACTAAAAAATAAACACAAAACTAAGATAGCTGCATAACGCTAGCCAACGTGTCAGGGCCCATAATGGTTAAATCAGGGTAGTCGTTCAAAGCTGTCTTGACAATTAAATCAGTTCTAGCATTCAAATTTCTTTCTATATATTCTATCATCACAACCCAGTCGCGTCGTAGCATTTCTTTCGCTTCCATGATGAGAGACCAATCTTCATGAAGGTCAGAAATATCATTCAGAAGAAAATGTATCACTTCCTGAGAGTCGCTTCTCAATCGAACCAGTCTATGACCTCCCTCCCATGCTCTCTTCAAGCCCAATAAACAACCCCAGATTTCTGCTTCAAGAGATTCACCATTCTCAAGCCTTAGACAAAAACCTTCCAATATACTTCCATTACAGTCAATAATAATTCCTCCACATGCACATTTTTCTTGACATGGAGAATAAACTCCATCATAATTATTCTTTATAATTTGGGGAAAAAATTTCACTCTATTCCTCCAAACAAAACAACTTAACCATGTTAAAATTATATAGAAGCCAAATATTTGAAATTAATTCATATTTATTTTTCGCTGCAAATTCAATAAATTTTCACAAGTATCCAACAACAATATAATATATTCATGAAATTATAAACAAAATTCAAAGAGAAAAAGTCACATCAAAACCAATATAAATAATAAAGAATAGAGAGATACTTCCAATTTAAACAACACAATAACATGCTAGTGCTTAGTGCTAGTGTTCTATTTATCTTTTGTGAAATTAAAAAAAAAATAATGAGACAAATTCCCTTCACACAAATTTTTTTCCCCCAAAAAAGCAACCCTTACTCTTGGAGGTCTGAGGAAAATAATTAATCATTTTTAAATGGAAAGTTATCATTTTCATATTTAAAGTTGTTATTTTTATATCCGAAATTAGTAAACCCATATCCATTCTAATTCTAGGAATTAATCCATACATGCCTTCTTATTTTCATAAATAATCATTTTTTAATGGATAATTATCATTTCTCTGGAGTTATTATTTCCACATCTAAACTTAATAAAATCATATCCATTAAATGATTATTTTTAAATGAATAGTTGTAATTTTCATTTTCAAATTCAATCAAACCAGTCTTCTTATTTTCATAAGTGATCATTTTTAGATGTACAACGGTGATCATTTCGTATCTGAAATTGTTCTTTTACCAAATACACCAGCATCCACTCACAGTTTACTCAAGGAAAGAAAATGAACTTTATTGGAACAAACAGGATAGGAAGAAAGAAAATAGAAGGCCATACCCAGAAATGACGAAGGCCTTAAAGACGCTGTATACAGGGAGATCGATATTGTTCATAAGCGAAAATGGCGAATCAAATGCAAACAGAGTGTTGCACAGAGGAGGAAGATGGTGGGGCTCTTATAGAAGCAAACCAATTCAAGACTTACTGTAATAAGAACGAGTCAATTTACTTCACCATCACCACCTCTTATAATACTCACTTTACTTTCTCTTCGAATCGCAAGAAATTAAAATGATACAAGCTTTCCCAACATAAATCGCAAGAAACAGAGTGTGACACAATCCCTCTAGATCTAACTGTTTCGATGGCCTGACTGAACCAATAGGTGGAACTCATAGTCTGGCTCTTCAACCCACACAATGGATTAGGGCTAGGCCCCTGAAATGCTGGAGTATTATACTGAAAATTGAAATCAAAGAAACTGTCTATTCCGTAGATTAGGAAACGCCCAACCTCATAA
Organism: Inga oerstediana; assembly: GCA_963210345.1. NCBI lineage: Eukaryota > Viridiplantae > Streptophyta > Magnoliopsida > Fabales > Fabaceae > Inga > Inga oerstediana. The sequence goes on along the minus strand of OY723407.1, from coordinate 57,307,051 downwards.
ATCGGCAACGACCCAATGATTTGGACCTAGTTAAGCGAAATCTCAAAATCGAAATGTGAATCGGTGACAATGAGAGAGTGGTTATTCAGCATGGTCAGGATCTCAGAGCCAGGGGGAGCAATCGGAGGCTTTGAGGCGGCAACGGCAGAGGGGAGAAGTGAAAACCGAGGAGAGACACATGGAGGTGTAGCCTGAATCGGTGAGAAAATCTGCCGCGTCGAGGACGGTTTCATGGGAGAGAGAAGAGGAAAACGAGAGAGTGTATAGAAGAAGAAGAAGAAGAAAAGCGGTAGCCATTACAAATCGTCGCCGTTGCTGAAGGAGGCCGTCGCCGCCGCTGTTGGAGGAAAAGATTTTGTCGACGGATGGAGAAGAAGATTTTGTTCAGGGTATTTATGTAATTTTATTTTAATTTAAAAAGGGGCAAATCATACCTCCCCTCATGTGATGCAATGAAAATTGTACAATACTCTGTCAATCCTATTTATAAATAAATTTTTTATAAGGTTGGTTTTTTTATAAATAATTTTTTAATTTTTATCTATTTTATCTCTTTTTTTTTTATAAAGATATATATAAAAAAATATATGATATTTTTAATTATAAATTAGTTTTAATCAATTAAAAAATATTTTTTTAATAAATAAGATTGGAGGTAGTAGTGTTTTAAGTGGGAATTTCCCAAATTCAAAACTGATTATTACCGACACATGTTAGTGCTACAGAGTACCGTAATTAAATTACCCTTTCCCACCTTTCAAGATTCCCACCACGTTCCAAGCTTTATCAACCCAACAACCCTCTTATGACGAAACAGTGACAACACGTAAGCGTCAGCACACACTGCAATTAGTAGCACTATATAGCATATATATATATATATATATATATTTTGGCCAGAACACTATATAGTATATTTTAGGGTTAATATAACTTTTGGTCCCTGAAGTTTGATCCAATTTTGATTTTGGTCTCTCAAGTTTGAAATCAGTGGCTTTAGTCCCTGAAGTTTCACCCGATTTTGGTTTTGGTCCTTGAAGTTTGAAATCGGTGGTTTTGGTCCCTGAAGTTTCACCCGATTTTGGTTTTGGTCCCTCAAGTTTTAAAAGGACTTGGTGACTCGGTTATGAAACCCGCCCCGACCCGGGAAAAAAACCAAGTCTTTTTAAAAATTGAGGGATCAAAATCAAAATCGGGTGAAACTTCAGGGACCAAAACCATCAATTTCAAACTTCAGGGACCAAAACCAAAATCGGGTGAAACTTCAGGGACCAAAACCACCGATTTCAAACTTGAAGGACCAAAACCAAAATTGGATCAAACTTCAGGAACCAAAAGTTATATTAACCCTATATTTTATTTCATTTAAGAAGGCAAGTAAAAAAAAGTGGTTTAATCTGATTTTTGATATATTTGATGTTATTGTTTAATCCAAATTTAACCACAGTTATCAAGCCATATAGAGTATATGCTACGAAATATTATTGTATCAAGTTATTTTAAAATGTAATTTTTACATCTGGCCACATACAAGTTTAGTTTAGGCAATAGACAACTGTTGAAATCTTTTCAAGAGTCCCCCTCCCGAAGAACTCTAAATCCTAATTAATTAATCATTATGAGTTAACTAAAATAATTCACTTGATATGTTCCAAATTAAAAAATGTTTCTTTAATTCTTCAAATCTCTTAAGATTTGAATCTTTAAGTGCATTTTTTATAACTGAGAAAAGTAAGGAAAACTTATCTATTAAAACTCAATATCTCAATTATCAATATTAATATATAAAAAATTAAAAATAAATTATACTATGAAACAATAAGATTTATGTGAACATGGTATTTTGTCTGGGAACAACTCAAAAATAAAAAGTAATAAAAAAATAAAAATAAAAGAAAACAATCTCATTGATGATGAATGTGGTCCACATTAGCAGTTATCATTCATTAAAGAGGAAGATAAAATATAAAAAATAATAAGAAAATCCTTCCATTGATTGTGATTGGGGTTCAAATTGGCACTCATCATTAATTGAAGAGGAAAATCAAGAAATGTAAAATATAAAATATGTAAATTTAAAAAAATCCTCTAATTAATAATGATTGGGGTCCAAATTGATAATCATCATTAACGGAAAATAAAAAAATAAAAAAATAAAAAAATGAAAACAAAAACAATTATTTCATTGATGATGATTGTAGTTCAAATTGGCAATCATCATTAAAAGATGAGATAAAAAACATTTTAAAACAAAAAAGCATTAATGAAGCAAAACGCGATGCCTATTTAAAAGGAAGCACAAGAGAGAGCAAGACACACAAGAAGTTCTTGGGAGAAAAGGAGCTGAAAGAAAAAAGATCGAAAAACATGACATATGTTACGCATTACCTTATTTTTTTAAATATTCTTTTGAAGAGCAAGAGTTGGATAGTTGGTTTGAGTTTCCAATAATTATCAAGGCTAAATGTCGTGCAATTTTTGGAGTGTATCACATGTACACCAATTGGGTTACACAAGGTTCTTTTTTTCAAAAAAATAAAATATAAAAATTCTATTTTTCTAAAAATTAAACAAAACTGATTTTCAAAAATGATTACTCTTTCGTGTGAGGTTATTGGAAGTCTATAAAAAGTCAAATAAGAGAATAAAAAAAATCATTTTTAAAAATAAAAGATACAAACCAAATAAAAAAGATTTCTCTCAAATAAATTAAATAAAGATTTTCCTAAAAGCTACCAACAAAGTAACAAACATTTATATCCGAACTACGTGAGTTTTTATCCATCTAAAGGGTATGTAGGCCCTAGGTCCTCTTCCTAGGTCAAGTCCAACTTTTTAAATAAATATATTTGTTCATTTATTTTCTTTTTATAAATAAACATTATTTTTTTACTTTATTTTTCATGTGACTTATTTTTGTAAATATTTTATTTTTTATTTATTTTTGGGTAATTTTAATAAAATTAAAAGCCATATTTATTTCTAAATAATTGACTTAGAGTAACCGTTCTTATGAACGAGTACTGTGGGATGCCTAACACATTCCTCACACAATAGACTCTCGAACTCTATCTAGTTTTTATTTATAAAAAAATATTTCCAAAATCATCCATATTTTAAAATTTTGGTGGCGGGTTCATATCTTTTAAAATTTCCGGTACAAATTATTTTTAAAATTTTCTGGGGGAATAAATTAAACGTTGTTTTACGGAATTACGGCTCTTCCCTCTAGAAATTAAAAGATTCTTAAAACCATGCTTGTGATTTGCTTTAAATATTAAAAAACAAAACATAATAGTCTGGCACGCTTTAACCTTTAAGGTGAATTTTTTAAAGTGAAAACTGTAAAGAAAGCAACAATAGTACACTAAAAACAACATATATTGATAGGTTATTGACCAAAAGAGAGTATTGGCTGAAAATGAACGGCCAACAATGACCTTAAAAGAAGCCTCGATACATTGTTCCATGTTTTTATACATTAGTTGATGCGAAAGGGATGAAATAAAGTAAAGCTATTCAAAATCATGTCCTTCGTGGAATTGGCCAAATCCCCCCACACTAAGGTAAAATTATACCGATTCGTCTCTTCGTTCTCTCAGAATATACTATCTGTATTAATATATTTACAGCTTCTAATAGTGGCAATCGTATGCTTTTATTGTAAAAGTTGCTTCTCCACATGATTTAAGTGTTTGATTAAAAACCAAATGCAAGTTATTAAAATTATAAACTATATTTGTTATTTGATACAAATTTGTATTCGACCCAATTATATTGAAGAAGTCTTAAAAACGAAAAATTAGCTCTCTTATTATAAAAGGAAATACAATATCAAAAGTTAGAAAAAAAGTTGAACACGCCTCTTAATTAAGCAAGCTGCAGGTCAAAATTGGCATATGGGGGACCATATGTACCCGATGGCCAAGAGCATAAGTCTTAACTAATAAACTCTTAGTGGAGGTTATAAGCATTTATGAACTTATAATAGATAACACAAGTTTGAATTCCGGAAAATGCGTTTATTATAAAAGATAGAAAACCTTTACATTTTGAGCCTTAAAATATTTTATATCTTTAATCAAATAACAAAAAGAGCACAAGTCTTATAAAAATAGAAATTATATAAAAAAAGAATGAAAACTAATCATTTTTTTAATTATTCACCACAAACATCACGTTATTCTCAACTAAACCATGCATATGTACTGTCTATATACCGCCCGCTATAGATGACCATAAATATACAAGGCATACCGCGGGGACCACAATATTCTTATATACCCTCCTAATCTTATCTTGCTACTAAAATTAGATTACATGCTACAGCATTGTGACCTAGCTCGACCGGGGACCACAATATTACCTTAGTAATTAACCCATCGCCATGAATATCAATTAACATCTTGGTGCCAAACCGACCCATTATTTGTCCTTTATAAATAAACGCTCATTCAGAGCTCTCAGAACACACAATAACACTTCACAAACACACAGAGAGAAAAGAAGCTTAGTATGAGTTCTCTTCGTGTCTCTCTAGCAGCTCTATGCTGTGCATTTGTGGTGTTCGCAGGAACAATATCAGTTTCGTACGGCCAGTTAGATCCTTCGTTTTACAAAACATCATGTCCTAAGGTGCATGCCATAGTACGAAAGGTTGTTGATAATGCTTTAGAATCTGATCCTCGTATTGGTGCCAGTCTCGTCAGGCTTCACTTCCATGATTGCTTTGTCCAAGTACGTTCTTCTTCTTCATTCATCTGCTTCACTTTCTCTCTAAATGGTCTTCTAATGTAGTATTTTTTAAGGTTAACCACAAGTCTTGTAGTGGATAGCGGATACTTTAAAGTTAAATCAAACCCCATATTTAGATGGAGAGAAAATCAGAGAAGAAGAAAAATTAGGAGGGAAAACTCCAAAAAATAGTAAATTTTTTACCATTTTTTAAAGTTTTCCTTCCTAGTCTCCCCTCCCCTCTATTTTCCCCACACTTTTCTCTTTATTTGAAGAGTAATGTTCATAGAGTTTTATGAACCAGTTTTCTGTTATGTGATTATTTTGATGGCGTTGGTGAGAGAAGTCGTAGCAGACTTAATTATGACTGTTTCTATTTTGTTAAAGTTTTTATTTGTTGTTTTGAGCTTAATCTGTATGAAAAGAACCATTTATATGAATTAAATATACACTGTCCAAGATCATAATAACTTGGATATTGCCGAGATGATACTTTAATAAAGCTGAGAAATGCGTAGATCTAACTTTAATTTAGAATAATATTAAAATGGAAAGGATGAACAATAATTAAGAGTTGGATGGATACTGTCCGAGTTTACTTCTCTGCTCTTTCGTTTCTTGTTACAAGTCTTCTCTTAGGCTTGTTTGGTATGAGGGGAGGGAAAGTGGGTGAAGTGAAAAAATTTTCTAGTTGGATTAAAAAAATGAGAAAAGTGGAGTTCAAAGTTTTAAAGTTATCTTTTATTACTCATTTATCTTTTATTTTTATCATATTACTCATTTATCTTACATCTTCTCTATTTTAAAATTTTGTAACTCAATTTCTCCAATTTTCTTAAATCTAACTTATAAAAATTTCCCCTCCCCTTTCTTCCCTTCCAAATCCGTCATACCAAATACTCCCTTAATGTCTCTCGCTGTACGCTCAGTGGAAATTTCAACGAAATTAAAGTGGGTGGCTTATGTACTTGGAAAGCTTGATAATAAGTTTCAACTTGTTTTGAATTAAATGTAACGGAACATGCGGGTGTGGTGGGGCATAATGCAGGGTTGTGATGCATCAATATTGTTGAACAAGACGGACACAATAGACAGCGAGCAAGATGCTTTTCCAAATGTTGACTCTATCAGAGGGCTTGACGTCGTCAACAACATCAAATCGGCGGTGGAAGCAGCCTGCCCGGCCACCGTCTCTTGTGCCGATATTCTCGCCCTTGCTGCTGAAGTCTCCGTCATTTTGGTATTATATATATGCTTCTTCTATATATCCGTCTTAATTCCTCTCACCCATACACACACACAATTCAACCACACTCTTCTTATGAAAAAATGTTGAGAGCCAACTTTGCACTATACTCCTTTAGTCCTATTTATAGGATAGAAAGAGAAAATTTTTTATAAGAATGTACAATTTTATCCTTCATTTATTATTGTATTGACTTTGTTATCATTAAGTATAATACATATTAAATATAGGTAAAGTTGAGAAGTTGTTGAATTTTATGGAAGAGTTAATAAATAAAATTTAAGTTTTTTTGTCTGTGAAAAATATGTTGAAAACGTTTTATAAGTTTTATAAATAGGATCAAAGGAGTATATATCATGTACTCCTTTGATTCTTTGTATAAGTCACTACCAACATGTTTTGCCCAAAACTAAGAAAAATCTTAACATTATGTTTGGATGGAGAGAAAAGGGGAGGGAAAGTAGGGGGAGAATACTATGTTTGAAAACTTCCCAAAATGATAAAGAAATTTATTATTTTTGGGAGTTTTCCCTTATAGTATTCTTTCTCCTCTAATTTTCTCTCAAACATATCACTCTGATCCTATTTATAAGTCATTTTTAACTAATTTTTACATATCAAGGAAAGTTGGTTAACTCATTAATTATGGGGCTAAATTTCCAATTTCGCCCTTATTTATGATTGATTACAAAAATCAACATGAATAAATTTAATTTCTTTTGTTTATTGTAATTAATAGTGGTAAAAAAAATACAAAATGCATTTACTACCCTAAAACTAGACTTATAAATAGAACCAAATTTTTTTTTTTCAAAAAGTATTTATAAATAGGACCAGATTGGTAGGGTTTAATGATATCCATTATTGTAACCCATGAGTATATATAAAGTCTATACAATAAGTAATGAATGCTAAAATTGTCCATATATGTGAAAAATTTAATGATGTGTCTTATGAATAGGATTAAAAAATCTTCCTCTCTGCCTTATAAATAATACCAGAAATAATATCAGAGGAGTACAGTTCAGTGATAGAGAGACGGGAAGTGGCAGAAGCCATAACCGACCATGCTTGTCTCAGAATTTATGTGAACATTTTATCGATCATATGTCTCTTTTAATCTCTGTCCCTCCCATTCTTAAATGCTGGCTCCACCACATTGATATGATGTAGTCAATTTAATTTGCTAGGTGGTTGGTTAATAGAGCAATGGATGTGTCAATTATTTTCGCGCGCATACACACACACACACACATATATTTTATGGAGTAGTGGTGCATGCACTTTACTTTTCTTTAAAAAAGGAAACTGGATGTATATATATAGTACACATATTACGCATAAATTGGTTGTGGGGAAAATTAAAAGAGGAAGTTGTCGGCCGGGAACATGATTGAGAAACATGTTATTGAATAATAATGCAGACTGAAGGAAACGGGTGGAAAGTTCCACTGGGACGAAGGGACAGCACCACAGCCAATCGAACCTTGGCAAATTTGAACCTTCCTTCTCCTTCCTCCACCTTGACCGAGCTCGAAGATGCCTTCCTTGTTCAGGGCCTCAACACTACTGATCTCGTTGCCCTCTCTGGTATATTACATACACACACACACACTACCTCTGATTATATAAGACATATTTGACTTTTTTTGGAGAGATTTATAAGGAAGCTAAATACATTATTACTTATTCATAACATATGTTTTGTATTACTAGATTATATATATCGGTTTATAAGTGAATAAAATTAGTTTGGAGAAAAATTATAAATATAAATATTTTAAAATAATTTATTTGGTTTTCTTAAACTCTTCGAAAAAGTTAATTGGGTCTTATATTAAAGATTGGAGAGAGTATGCAGCCCGTGGGGACTTTAAAGTCCAATTTTGTCCCAAAAGTCTCCAAATAGGAATTATGGGTATGTATTCAGAAGTTTTTGATGGATCAATTTTACCCTAAAAATATTAAAAAGGAATAATGTCGACTTTGACTGTGAAAAAAATTAATTATCAGCGTAAATTTTTAATAATCAACATTAATTTTTTAATAATCAATATCAATACTTCCAAAACGAAATTAGTCAACAAAAACTTCTGAATGCGCTTAGCTCCTATGCAAAAATTTCAGGGCCAAAATTGAACTCTACCGCCCCACACACACGCGTGTGCACGCGCTCACTTTGTTTCTGTGTTTAGTTTTCTTGTTCTGTTTTATTTTATATATATATGTAATATATATATGGCTTTACTTCTTCAGGTGCTCACACGTTTGGAAGATCACACTGCAGAAATTTTCAGGACAGGTTATACAATTTCAATGGCACAGGCCAACCAGATCCTAACCTCAACACAACATATCTTCAAACCCTAATAGGAATCTGCCCTCAAAGTGGTGACGGATCCAACTTGGCCAACTTTGATCCGACCACTCCTGACACGTTCGACAAGAACTATTACAACAACCTTCAACTTCAAAGTGGCCTCCTTAACAGTGACCAGGTCTTGTTCTCCACTTCCGGTGCAGACACCATCGCCATCGTCAATAGCTTCGCCGCCGACCAAGCCATTTTCTTCGAACAGTTTGCTGCTTCCATGATCAAGATGGGTAATATTAGCCCCTTGACTGGAACTGAAGGTGAAATAAGGTCTCAATGTAACTTTGTTAACTCTGATTCATCTCGCTTGAAGGCTGTCGCTTCCACCAAAGAATCTGGTCGTAATGTTCTTGTCAGTTCAATCTAAATAAGTTGATCCATGGATGGGTTTAATTGTCTGTGTAGGAGTGTGCCTGCTATGTACCTGTGTGTACTGTGTTTGGCGGTCATAATAACTTTTGTGTTATGCCACTGGTAATAATAATAATGACGACGTTTGTGTTTCTTATTTCTGTGTTTTCCTCTATTTTCTTATATGGTTGACAAGGAATCTTACTTTTACTTTTACAGACATAAGGTCACATGCCTTTTGCCCAAATTAACACTTTTATCATTTTCGATCCATTTTAAAAAATTAATGTATATTTTTATACTTTGGCAAATTTTATGGTGTCATGTGCAATTTTGACAAAAATAATTATGGGTAGATGTGCACCTTAAAAAGAGCTCTGATTGAGTTGGGTCCCTGACTCACCATAGGACTACCTCTGATTGAGCTCAAAAAGAGCTAATAAAAGATATTTACAGATCGCATAACCAACGATGTTAACTCACAACCTTATGCTTTTGCTCTGAAGTAACTTTTATCGGCGAAATTGGGTGTTTTAAACTACACACAGTACATGTAAAAGAGTTTGAAAGGGTTGAAGAGAAGGATTTCGTAATTTAAACTCAACCTGAGGACTTCTTTTAGCTTCTAAACTAGCTAGTGGCTTAAACCGTGGATACGTACCACTGAAATTTTCGTTGAACATTATTAGTCACTTTTTTTTCAATATATAAGTAATTATCCATAAATGTTAATACTATGACTTAATATTCTTTAATATAAGACATATTTATAGAATTGATCTTGATTTTAAATATAAGGTACTCCCTCCGGTCCTAATTATAGGACATATTTACCTAACTTTGGAGAAATTAAGGATAGTGGTTAAATTAGTTAATCATATTTATTTTTCTAAAATATCCTTATTTAAAATTTAAAATGGCATTTAATTACATTGATTCTTTGTTTTTTCTTGTACCTCTCTTGCCTCACACACAACTTCTCCAAGCTCTCACACAATTCGGCATTGTCAATTTCCCTCAATAACTTCCGATCTACTCTTATTAAATTATTATTGAGAAAGTATCAATATGGGTTATTTTAGGAAGAAATTGACAAAAATTAAAACTTTATCCTATAATTAAGACCAAGATCAACTCTCAAATGTTGTCCTATAATTAGGACCGGAGGGGGTATAATTTTCTTATTTGTCAATATTTTCCTAATTTACCCCTATTAATGTTTCCTCAACCATAATTAAGTAGAAAAGGGAATGGAGGAATTAAAGAAGATGATTAGGGTGTTTTACAAAATATATGTTATATTAACTAACTTAACCAACTTCATAATTTAATTAAATTAGAAAAATATACCTAAGTACTAATGGAGTAATAATTAATTTAAGGATGGTTTGAATAATTTAATCAATAAAAGATCAAATCGCATGATATATTCAGAAATGCAAGACAGTTGTCAACAAGTTGGCCTGAGCATTAAAACTATTGCCCATTTACACGCACATACGCAACAGAAGATAAGGTTACAAAAGGCTATATTGATATCAGACCTATGATCACACTCACTATGGATCCCCATAATTCAAGAAATTTAATTTCGTTAGATATATGTAATGCAAAGAAAAATTTCTCAGCATTTCTCTCTCTTTTTTTTAATAATAGATTTTAACACAAAAGTCTGTAGCAGTGGAAATATATATGTAGGGATGATTTGTCGATTTTTAGGATAAAGGTTGAAAAGTTATTCCTAAATATATCAAAATGAACCAAAGGAAAAAACATGCAGTGCTTGAGGGTTTGAGAATTTTTATTTAATATATATATATATATATATATATAACTCTATATGGGTTTACTCCAGCAGGGCAAACTTTAAACTATATATCATAGTTTCAAATTTAAGTAAAATGTCTGTTTTAATCTATATCACTCATAACGGGTGAATTTTTCATAGGGAAACCTGTAATGTAAGAAATAATAGAACCCATTATATTATGAGGTAAGGTACACTGTATATTATAATATTGATAGACTATTGACCAAAAAGACGCGATGTATAAGCAGAGTTTAGTGTTGTAGCTACAAGTTGATACAAAAGCCATATTATTCGTTGAATTAAAAAAACCATATTATTCGTTGAATTGATCACCTTTAGCAAGCGCGGATGACGCTTTACCTCAACTAAACCTTATACACTCCTTCCCAATTTATTTATAAGCAACTCTCTCTTTTACGGGGATGATCTTTTTTATAAACAACTTTCACTCTTTGTCTGAAAATATAAGCATTTTTTTCCTATTTTACCCTTATTAAATACTCATTATTTCTCATATCTTATACCCATTATCTCTCATATTTTTTTATCTATTATCTCTTATACTCTTTTCATAAATAGGGGTATATATGAAAAAAAATATGACATTTTTTATACATTTATTACTTTTAACTATCAATTCATTTTACACAATCAAAAGGAAAATTTCTTATAAACTGGACAGGAGGAAATATATAATTACTGTACAACATATGGCTGCAAACTACGATGATATAATTAAATTAAATTAAATAATAGTAGTATATAAAACATGGATCAGTCTCGCTCTTTCGCAGGGACCACCATTATCTTGATGCCAAAGTCTTGTTGCTCTATAAATAAATGCTCATAAAGAGTCTCAGGACACACTAGAACTTCACGACCCACTGGGAAAAAAGAGTTATCTTGTTGGTCTCTCTAAGTATTAGGAATAATAATGCCGATCAAAAAAAAGTATTAGGAATAATGATGATGATGATGATGATGATGATGAGGTACATCCTTCGTTTCACATGCAGAAAGACATGTTCAATGTTGCTTTCTGTTGTACTAATTATGTTGTTTATCATGTGTGCGTGTGAAAGAGTAAAGTAATATCCTGAATAGTGAATGCCCTTGAAGCTGAATCAAATACTACCAGTTTTCAAATAATTAATTAAATTATGTGACGCGAAAAAGTTGATTAAAATTGGTTAAAAACAATAATAAATATTAAAAAAATACAACTTATTTTTCAAAAACACCCTTTTTATTAAGAGGGTAAGTGTAATACCCCGAATTTTGAGATTTGAGGTTAGAGTATAAGCCTAAAATAAGTAGATTGTTAAGCCCTAGTTTAGCAGGAGCCCAAATTTATTCTCTAATGATTCTTATATCTTTGGGGTATTAAAAAAAGTAAAATGGTGAATTTTGGAGAAAGTAATTATGTGTTTTGTAAAATCACCTATGAGGTAGTGAGCTTGTCATGTAATGTTTTATAACCAAATGATGAGAAAAATTATAAAATTTTATAGAATGAAAGTAGACATCTTGAGCTTTAATTTGATAGGTCATATGACTCAATTAGAGCTTTATACAAAAAGTTATGAATTTTTGAAATCAGCACAGAAAAACTATGAAATTTCTGGAACAGCATGCAAAGATTAAGATTCTGGGAATTTTGTGATTCCAGCTAACAAAAGTCTATATTTTTCCTTGAAACTAGACTCAATAAGGGTTCTATAGGATTTGGAATCACTCCAATTCGATTTTTCTAGAATTAGTTATGATTTTACAAAGTTTGGGTAGAAATCTGCTAGAATTTTGTAAAGATCTGAAAATTGGGAAATTGACAAATAAGTGAATTATGACGTCATCATTGTAATACCCCAAATTTTGAGACTTGAGGCTAGAGAATAAGCCTAAAATAAGTGAATTGCTAAGCCCCGGTTTAGCAAGATGAACAAGGAATGCTCATCCCCCAATTCTTTTTTTATTTTTTATTTTTGAAAAAATACTCTACGCACTAAAAATTAATTAGCTTAAGAGATACTAGGTGTTAAAAACATTTCAGATATTAAGTGCTACTGGAAAAATATTTTTGAATGCAGGACTAAAAATTAATTAATTTGAGATACCGGATGTGATAAAAATATTTCAGAGTGTAGCATACAATTTAATCCAAATAAATAAAAATATATAAAAAAAAGGGTCCCCACCCCAAAATTGGGGGATGAGTACGACATGCGGACCCCGCTCCTTTTGGTCCAATTTATAAGTGTCCAATAATTGAATTACACAGTTTAATAAAGTGATTAGAAGTAGTTAAAACTAATAAATTTATCTTAAATAAACTATTTTTTCAATTATATGTCGTTGTTTATAGGGAAGCAAGTAAGAGAGAAATAAAGTAATAGTGATAGAAAATATAAAAAAAATATAATGTGAGAAAAAGATGAGAGGTTGAAGTGGAAAAAAATCGTTAAATATTGAAATAACTCAAATATTGAAATAACTCTTATCTAGTACTTGTATAAAAGGTCACTACAATTTGAATTTTGGTTGATGAGGAGTATATGTGCACCATCAATACTAAATCACTACTACTCACTTGCGATCACGTGTCAAGCGTGTGCTTACCGACATGCCTCAATGATGACGACATGCATCGTCATGCATTGGAAGAATATTCACGTCTAAGAATGTCGGCATTTTTATGTATAAATAAAAATAAATGTGTCTAACCATGTTAGGTGGGTGTGATGCATCAACATCTCATCCTTTAAGCAATTGGTTGGAGGTTCAATTTTCAATTACTATGAATGGAAAGCACTCCATAACCAATCCCCTATTGTTTCGTGCACTGCCGTGGGACGAGGGATTAGTCTCATGGCGACCGGCAATGGGGATGCCTTGGGCAATCAAAAATAAATAAATAAATAAATAAATGTGTCTTCATTTAAACAAAAATGCCCATAAAATATATGGTAGATAAATTGATTAGAACTTGGAACTAATCCAGGGAAGAACATCTCGTGTGTGTAATATTATTCACAACATGTAAACAATATAATTCATATTATGAAGAAATTAAAGCATGGGAACTTTTTTTCTTTAAAAAAATTTATATTAGTGACAACTAAAGTAATTGAAATTGATATTGAACATAGTGAATATTGATTTTAGCTTATATGTGTAATAGTTAATCAGAAATACGAAGGGACTAGATGCGGTTGAAGCACACTACTAAACTTAATTTATTCATTCATGATGTTGGCAAAAAAAAAAAAAAAAAGATTTATTCATTCATGACGTGGTAGGAAATTAAAGCACGCGTCTTGACTAAATAACTTGGTAGGAAATTAAAGCACACGTCTTGACTAAATAACGTAAGTTTTCAGGGGGCAAAAGTCAGCAAATCAAATTTTCAAATTGATAATTAGCTAGGTTGGTTTTGATTTCGATAAATTTTACTAGCTATTCTATGTTGTTGAGTGTTGTTTTATTTTCATTAAGGAAGAATAATAGGACAATACAAAAAACAACTACGTTATTTCAAGTGGTATTTTATAGTTGTAGCAGTAGATAATAAAGAATGTCAGCATAATCTTTAAGTTATTAAAAAAACGATTCATGAAAAAGAAATTAATGAACAAAGTTCCAAGGTAATGAATACTATAGGAACAAAAACATAGCATGAACCCTTAATATATATAAAAAAGTATATACAATGCATCGATAATGACGATCAGCCGAGTGAATAAAAAACTTAGATTTCGTAATCTCAGTGAACATCTTAATTATTCTTTTCTTTCTCAGATTCAACGAACTGCTAGTGTTTGCCAATTTAATTAAAGAGAGATAGAAAGAGATGAGGTTCTAGAAAAATGGTGCGGCTGCTAAACCTAAACTATTTTTGGATGTGTTATATTGAAATGACGTGAAAGAAAAATAGGGCGGCTTCTGTTCATGTTCAAGCACTTTAAACAAGACTTGTTATATATTCGTCATGTTCTTTGTATGCATTGTGCTTTTGCAGTGTTTTCCATTTGTCCCGATGGCACGTCCAGCACCGACAGCGGCAACTTTCAACTCATTCATGCATCCTTATTTCATTTGTCTTCTCCCTCTTTGTACGTAAACACTAACATGGATATTTGCTGAATTTACCTAACGTTAATTTCTCATTCATCATATCCTATTTTAAGGTCGGTTAAGGATATGATGTTGAGAGTAGGTGACATGGGGTACAATGATTGCTTGTATTAACAACGTACTTTGAGATTTTTTTTAATACAACTTTGAGACATTTTAATTAAAGATAATTAGGTTAAGTATCATACTCCCTTGGATCCCCTATCGTAGGGCGCCTTCTATAAGGATTATTTGGTTCATTATGTAAGTCACTTGGACAGTCATTAATACTGATTATTCTGTATTATTTATAAAATAGGGAGACAGGAAATATTTTGGTCATATTCATAAGATAGAGATAGAAATTTTTAATACAAATATACAATTTTACACTTCATTTATTATTGTATTGATTTTGTTCTTATGGGTATATAATGCATGTTAAATAGGGGTAAAGTTAGAAAGTTCTTAAATTTTAAGGTAGAGTGATTTAAAGAAAGTTTAAAGTTTTTCTTAGTCAGTGTAAAACATACTGGAAATGAATTGCAAATATGACTAGATGAGTATTTGTCAATTTTTTCTCAATAATTAACATTCTACTTAAATGCAGTTTTTCATTTTTTTATTTTCATCTTCTTCAAAATCTTATTAGTAAGAGTAAAGTTAGAAAATTTTATCAATTTATGAATTAATGGTTATTCTTGAATTAGTTTGAAAGTTGCGTATATAATAGAGAACCATAAGATATAGAGTAGTATAGGGATTAATGTTGCAACTAACTCTTCCCAGCGCCCTCTTTTACATCCTTTTTTTTTTTCAGACTCTCCCAACAATCCCAATTATTGGTGATTTTATTAAAATGGGTTAGCTTCCCTCTCCCCTTATCTCCCTCTTAATCAAATCCATTTTCCAATCCTTTATTTTCATAATCAAAATCGCATGGAGATAATCTTATTGGATAAACGATGAAAATTTGTCAGTCAATAATTCTCTGTGGACTCTGATCATACTTTATTTTAGTACCCTTCTTATAACTTGCTTTTTCATTATATTCCACTTTATAGTGGTCCCCTCAACCTGCCTTTTTATTTTTTTGGCCAATCCTCAACCTGTCCTTATTAAATCTTTCATTCAAAGCCTCAAGTATTTAACTCGGTTAAATTTCGGCAGAAAAATGAATGCGCTAATTTTAATTTGAATATCAATCCTGCAACTTTTATCAAATCCATGCATGTTTTAATGTGTTTGATATAGAGTTTGAGAAATAGAGAGAGGGATCATTCTTTAAGGACTGGTTTAACACAATTCGTTAAACTATTCAGGCTAAATAATGAGAGAGTAATTTATTAATTTCGACGTCATATTGAGCCAGGGCAGTGCGACATTAAGTTATCAAAGTCTTTGTCCTTAAATATGAGAATCATGAGATGGATGACTAAAACAAGATAGTGTGAAGCCACAATCAAATTCAAAGGTGGAATAAGAAAAACAGTGGTATTTGGTAGAAATAATTAAATAGATCAATTAAAGCACTGAGACACCACTAGCTGAGTCGGTGACATATAATTAATTAGTTAATGAGTACGATGCATTTAATTAACAAAGACCAGGTCATAATTAAATATTTTGTACAGGGCACGTTTCTACTGACTACCTGCTTCCGATCGACCATCTCTACAAAACGAAGGCTCGAAGCAGAAGCCATTAGAGATCTGCAAATTAAATTTGTGAGTGTGATGAGAGAGAGAGATGAGATCGCTGTGGTGAGTGGTGGCGATGCCTGTAGGATTATCGCCGGTGAAGACGGGGACGGTTGCTCAGCTGATTCCAATCGTTACCGACATCGTACGATGAGTCATTGGGATCCGATTGACGCTTGCCTCATCAGGCTACAGTTCCACTATTGTCTTTGTTCAACTATATATTGGTTTAGTTTTTTTTTTAATAAAGTATTTTCATGTTTTGCAAGACAAAATTTCTCTGGGAAGTTTATTTTGTACTGTACTGTACAAAATTATTTAAAATAAGCTAATCTAGACAAATCTTATACGTGTTAAATCAACAGTGATATGATAGTGAGTGAACAAGGACGGGGTTTTTCCGACCACAAAAAAAAAAAACAAGGACGGGGTTTAGACGTGGTGATCGAACAACATCAAATTAAAACAGCAATTGAAAAATGCTTGTCCAATCCTGCCACTGTTTCTCACTAATCTTGCTGCTCAAGTCTCCGTTCATATTTATTAAGAAAGTTAGTTAAAAATAATTATTTATTATACTTCCTTTGGTTCTACATGTTAAACCCTTTGTATGAGAAAACTCAAGTCTCCGTTCAATTGAAAGTAATTTGGAATAGTTTAGTTCTGAAAAATAAACACTTATTATATAAATCGAGATAAAACTCCTCTCACATACTTATCTCGTATACCGTGAATCACGAATTATAAATACTTATTGTCCAAAAATAAGTTATCCCAAACAAATTATAAATACATAATATAAGTCATTTTGGTGGGTTGTTGATGCAATCTTTTTTTCAAATATTATCCTTATTATAATTTATTAAAAAAATGTTTAAATTCTAATGCAATGTTTCTATATACTATTTTAAAATTGAAAAAATATTTTAAGATTAAAATGCATCCAGCAACTTAAAGATTATTAGCATTCAATATTCTAAATTAATTCTCCAAAAGTATCTTATTAAACACTCAATATTATAAAGTAATTTTGATACAATATTACCCTTAAAGTAACTTTATTCCATTAGAAGTGTGAGTGGTTGTGATTGCGTGGCCATGGGGATGAGGGGTAAGTGAATGTCCGTGTTTTTTTTAGGACCCAAGGCTAAAGGCAAAACCAACTAACGTGGGTGGCACCTGACAGCCCGAATGTCCTACTTATATATATTTTGTTTAAAATAATGATAGATAATTGAATTTGTTTTAATTAAATTTGTTGTAATATTATTTTTGGTAAAAATTAAATTGTATAATGTGATTTATATTTGAATCGATGATTGTCAATTGAGCTTTTATAAAAATAAAACTTGTATGAATTGACTCAAGCATGAGGGCTTTTGTGACAATGGTAAGAGAGAGTGGATGGAAAAATATTTTAAAAATTAAGTAAATATTTAAAAATTACTTCAAAATATTAGGTGCTACTGGAAAAATATTTTAGAGTTGGTGGAAATCAATAAATCAGTATGATAAGTTTTGGATGCTATTTACTACTAAAGAAAATACATTAAAGGTAAAATTGTAATCAATCTCCTAAGACTGGATACAAATGAAAAATTATTTTAAATAGTTAAAAGCACAAAAAACTATTTTAAAGTAATTTTTGGAGTTGAAAAAGTACATTAAAGGTAAAATTGTAAGCAGTCTGATAACACACTGGATCCAACTGAAAAAATATTTTAAGGGGTTAAAAACACTAAAAAAATATTTTTTGAGTGGGTACAACTAGAAAGTGGGTAAAATTGCAATCAGTCTGATAGCACACTAGATAGTGGGTACAATTAGAAAAATATTTTAAGAGGTTAAAAACACTCAAAAAAATATTTTTTGATACTACATACTATTTAAAAAATATTTTATGGAAAAAACCAATATTATATAACTAATTTTCAGACAACCTAATCTAACATAAAATGTCATTAACTTTTAACAAAAGCTCTATTCTCTAACTTCTCCTAATTAAACTTTCATCAATTAAGTTTTGTCAAAAATTTAATTACCTCTCTCCAAACACTAAAAAAAAATACTTGCTGTCAATTGAAGTTTTATCTCTTCTAATTGGACTTATTGATCTCTCCAAACACACACTGACACACCCATCCGATGTGGGGCTTGAGGGCACCCACGCACAAGGGGACCCCAAGCACGCACCTCCGTGCACCACTTACTCATGGGAAGGTGCCACACACTTTCACGAAATTTGATTTGATGTCTCCCCCCACAGTGCAAGGCCCCACCCTGTTTGACTCTTCCCCACTAATTACCCCTTCTCTTTCACTTTTAATATTAGATTAAAGTATATATTTAATTATTTATATTTATTTTAAGATTTAATTTAGTCTCGTATTTCTAACAGCGTTAGTCTCTAACAAAAAATGTTAGCTGTATATTTATATAAAATATTCTTAAATTTTAAAGATATACAAAGAAATTCTTTTATATTAATTAAAAAAGTAATAGTTGAATAATAACTATGACCCCACCATCTCCTTCCCACGATATTCACAATCTTCACTTTCCTCCATATCATTAATAATTTCTCCACTCCAATGTTTGTTCCATTTTCTTACTCTTTTCTTTACACTCAGCACTCCTTTAGACTCTAATCATTTTTTCTCGACACTCATTCTGTCCTTAATCGATTAATCCCCCCCTCTCTTCTATTTTCCTTTTATAATTTTCTGGAAATATTTGAATTATACGCCGTTGCTATTTCATGTTATTCTTCTTATTTCATTCGTACTATCCCATTGTGTTTTCTTCTTACCTCTTGAAACTGTGAACAGAGTAAAAGAGGAAAGTGAATTTGCTATTCAAATTGCTTTACTCAGCTCTTTCTCTTCCCTTTTGTTCATATGCTATACTTCTTCAAAACGTGGTTATGTGATTTTGTGGCTGAATATCTTCATATATATACATCTCTATGTGTGAAAATGCAATTCGGTTATTTCCTGTAACTTGTTTTTGCTACAGTCCTGGTCATGTCAATCCAATGTTTAACGTTACGTTGATGTCTTGGGGTTTATTAAAATTTAAAAGAAAATATAAAGCAATAAGAAAATGGAAGGAATATTGGAGTGGAGAAGCCATTAATAGAGGAGAGTGTGGATTATTGTAGGAAGAAGATGGTGGGGCCATGGTTGATATTCAATTATTATTATTTTAATTAATATATAAGAATTTATTTTTATATTTTTAAAATATAAGAATATTTTATTTAAATACACAATCAGTATATTCCATTAGATGAGACCAACGGTTTTAGGGTTATGTGATAAATATATATTTTATAATTAAATAGGATAGATTTTAGGACATAATTGATTAAATTTATTAATATTTTATATCTATTTAATTATCTTTTATATATTTTTTATCTTTTAATTAAGTTTAGGATAAAAAGAAATTTTGATATAAAATCTACTCATATCTTATTTTATTGTGCAGGAGATATTAAATAATAAAATAAATAAGAAAATGTCAAAAATTGTAAATATGCGAGCTCAAGCAATTATATTATATCTAAATAGAAAAATATTACACATACCAAGGACGAAGATATCAAGATTGCATCAAATGCGAGGCACATAGCAATTGAAGGGGAAAAAAACGTTGCAACATGATCTAATATTATGGTGAATGAATAATGACGTGGGGTCCACGAAGGGAAAAAAAGATAGCAGCAATTATTGATCAAGATTCGCACAGAACGTGGCAAAGGGATGGTATATATGTGTGTTTGTGTGAGCGTTTTATACAGTAAAAACGTACTTATTACGCAAGTCGAGAAAAAACCCCTCTCATATACTTACTTCGTATACCGTGAATCACGAATTATAAGCACGTTTTGGACAAAAATAAGCCATTCCAAACACACACTGTATCTATTAATCTAAATATATATATAATAAAAGGGATAAGATTTGGATATAATCACCCCGCGCAAATGCAAGAGGGAGATCTATAAAAGGGGCCAGAGGGCAACGAACAGACACATCAGAGTAGAATGAGAAACACAGAACAGCAGAAATTGAACGAAAAATAGAGGGAGTTTTTGATAGATTTGCTCTCTTTTCTTCTTTCTCTTTATTCTTTGAATCTGAATTTTTTTATTTTATTATGGATTTTATTCTAACCATATGTGGCTAATTTTCTTTTTAGACTTAGGGAAACTATGAACTTACTAGTGAACTAAATTTTATTTCTATGATTATTTAGTTATGATTTATGTTAATTTTGATTACTTAATCTTTCTTTATTATGTCCGTTTGATGATTGGCCACCATTAAATGTGAATTTGAGTATTAGAATTTACCTTGACGAAGGGGATTTTAACTAGGCTATGAGATTAAGTAATATGGGATTAGATTATAATTTAATTTGTGATTAGGATAGATATATACCTGATAGCCCCATATAATTGTTTAAGAGTGTGTTTGAATTATCTTGCCTTTTGAGTAATTTAGTTAGACATAACAATTATATTTTGGAGAGGGTTGTGAGTGAACCGACAGGCACTTATAACTATTTATACTCGAGATTAACAAAATTAACATTTAAGATTAACTAAGTAAATGGATTTGAGATTTGGAGAGTTAGTGAGGGATTAGTGACTCTAGGTTGTGTTTGATATTGATAGTTTTCTTTAATTAATTTCCTTTGAATTTACTCATAAATAGATTCGTTTAACTTAAAAGAAATTGAGATTTTAATACATAAAAATTAATTGCTTGATTCCTCGAGGGACAATACTTTACTTATCACTTTATTACTTGGCACAACCTGTATACTTGCGGAGTGCATCATTATGGGACTAAAAATACACTTTCTAAGCTTAGGGGATGAAATTAAATATTTGAGTAAATATAAAGAACTAAATGTATATATTAGTCTTAATATTATTATTCCAAATCAAGAATATAAATGGAGGTGTGAATTTTTAAGTTAATTTATCCATCGAACACGTTCGTAAAAACATATATATACCTGTACCTAAAAGGAATAATGCATGGCAACGATAGGCTCTAATTCTTTAATCTTCCTTTAGGATTAGTGACCCTACTCTCACCCTTGGCCAAAAAAAAAGTGACCCTACTCTCACCACACTAAAGTCGAATTAGTTACACACCAGTCACTCATTACTTTAAATCCAAGACTTCTATGTCAGTGTGTTTGTTTTGACGATTGGATAAGTAACTTATTTTTACTTAAATTTATGGAATCTTAAGATTAGAAAAAAGTTAAATTGGGTAAAATATGAGTGTTTGGATTAGCGATTGGATAAGTAACTTAAAATAACTTATGTAAAAGTTAGGATGTTTGGTTTGACTTTTACATAAGTAACTTTTATATTAATTAAGAGAAAAAAATTGAAAAAATTATGAAAAATTAAAAAATGAAGGGATAATTGTGAAAAAATTCATCATTAGTAATTTAATTGCCAATGGGGCCTGAGAAGATATCTACATACGGAGGGATTTCTTCACAATTTTCTCAAAAATTAACTTTGAAAATTTGGTAATGGTACAATTTTAAAAAAATTATATCAAAATCTAATTTAAATTAATACACTCCAAAAGTCTTTTCTACTGTGTACCTCAAGTTTAAATCTTATAAATTATATCAAATTCTAATTTAAATATTAAATCATAACTTATATTTTCACATAGCTCAAAATCTAACAAAATAAACCGATTAAAATTTTAATAATATCTCCAATAATCCAAATAAATTATTTAAACTAAATTTAATGGGTAAAAACACTATATAGAAACTAATTTATGACATGTTTATAAAAAAATTGATTATAAAATTATAAAACAACTAAAAAATAAATCTAAACTAATTAAAATTAATTATTAATTATTCTCTACATTTCTACAGTCATATATTAACAAAACTTAAAATTTGTTTAAACTCTTATCCCAAAGTATTCTCTAATTAGCAAAATATTACTATCTAAAGAAAGAGAAAATTATTTAGAACATTTTTTATAGTAGAAGTTTTGTGATTAGAAGTGACTTTGAGTACCTCATTGTATTGATCTCCAAAAATATGAAAATACTCCTATCAATATTTTTTTATACACATACAGGCACAAAAGCTCCAATAAACTTCATTTTGAGGCTTATGACTTTTTCTAACTTATGGCTTATTTCACCTTAAATCCAATCGCTGAAACAAACATCCAATTTTTATCAAAACACTATTTAAGTCCAATTAAATACTGTTTAAGTACAATCTTCCCTCGAAACGCCCAAGAAAACACGCACATTATAATTCAACGCCCCTTTGGAAAAAGTCACGTGCATCCACTGAGAATTCTAAACTCTCATTGTCTCCATCATCAACTATTTCTATTCGACTTTTCTTTTTACCATTTGCCCCAAAACAAGACCTTTCATTTACGACCACATGCTAATTCGTACTCATTTTTCATTTATATTGATTTTTTTTCCTTTTACGTACATTTACTCACAGCAAATTAAATGTGAATAACTTAATTTCTTATTATTCACCATTATTTGGCACTGTTCTTGTCCGTCTATAAATAAAGAACACCAACAACAATCAGAAAGCACAGTCTTAGGATATTTCAGACACAGTAGAGAGAAAGAAGAGAAGGAATGGGTTTTGTGGGTGTGACGATGGGAGCTGTTTGGGGTGCCATATTTGTGGTTCTGGGAACAATATCTGTGTCTCGTGCACAGCTAAGTCCAACATTCTACAACCAAACATGCCCTAACGTCACCGCCATCGTATCTTCGGTTATCCAGAGTGCTTTTCAAACCGATCCTCGTATCGGAGCCAGCCTCATCAGGCTTCACTTCCATGATTGCTTTGTTCAAGTATGTTTCATATCACTCCTTATATCGCCCATCTCACTTTCAAGTTTCTGGCTTATACTCTGTGATTTCGCATAATTCCTGGCTTTTCGTTAATTTAAAAGTGTATTTGCTTGAGAGTTTTCTATACTATTTAGTGAATGAAATTCTTGATTTTGAAGTGGGGGTGGGAGATGCTTGCTCAGCTCTCTCCGGTATGTCTTTTTTAAGAACAAAATAGGCCTATATTTTATGGGAATTTATAAATTAATCGTACATACCCTCTTAGTGCATGCTTAAATAAGTTAACGTTCAAAAAAATATGTTCACGAAAATTGAGATAAAATTTTTCTTACATACCTACCTCATATATCATAAATTACATTGAAAATACAGCTTAAATATATTGCTAATCCAAGCAATCACTTATTTTATTTAACCCGCCTCATTATTTTTTAAGTGATTTTATGCGGTATGAAATGAAACGTAAAAGAGCTTTTTTTCCCCCTTTTAATGACACCAAACACCCTCCGTATGAACGAGATCTTATAATTCTGAGGAGGAGTTGGGAGGTGAAGAGGATAGGAACAAACAAATTAAAGCCCCTCACAAATACACTAGAATTAGTAAAAACTAACATCAGTATCGTTGTTAAGCTACATCTTATAATTATAAGCTGTTAAACGCTAATAATTGATTACTAGAAATATCAATCTTTTCACATGGAAGCTAACTTCTAAGTTTCTCCATTTGATATACGTCAATTAGCTAGTTTTGATATGTGTATCTTAGCTGACTTATTATATACTCCCTTCGATCTTATTTATAAGAGTCTAATAATTAAATTATGTAGTTTAAGAAAGTGATTAAAATTAGTTAAAAATGCTCCCTTCAGTTCTTAATATAAGATGTAGTTGACTTTTTT
This sequence comes from Inga oerstediana, assembly GCA_963210345.1. Lineage (NCBI taxonomy): Eukaryota > Viridiplantae > Streptophyta > Magnoliopsida > Fabales > Fabaceae > Inga > Inga oerstediana. The sequence goes on along the minus strand of OY723407.1, from coordinate 57,282,935 downwards.
TTAAGAGATTAAGGAAGCCAAATAAATGATTTAATCATAATATATGTTGTGTAACATTGAATTATATATTAGTTTATAAGTCACAATAATTAGTTTGAAGTAAAAATGATAAATATAATTACTCTAAAGTAATTTATTTAACTTCTTTAATCTTTTTAAAAATGTCAATTATGCCTTATATTTAAGATCAAAGATAGTAATAGGTATTTATTGAAATAAACTTTTTTTTCATATATGTCTTCCTTTCAAAGGGGCAAGTAAGAGAAAAAAAGAGAGTAAATCACCGACCTTTAATTAATATAATAATATTTTTCTCGCTCTCATAAAAAGTGAGGAGGGAGTACTATTTATAAACTATAGCCAATAACAAGAACACACGTGGCACATACTTGTAGTTTTTAATCTTATATATTTGGAGTGGAGTGGTCATATTTGCTGTAGAAAAACTCACGTTCGGACAAACACATTTAAGACACACGTACGTTATACGCACACACTTTTTTTTTTTTTGCCATCTACATGTATAAATATATATATACCTTCTAGCTTTATTAGATTATTATAACATTAGTGAAATTTAAATGAGTAGTAAATATTTAATGAAGATTATATATAGTTTTTTTATTATATTAAGTTGATATATCAATGAAACTCATGGTCCTCGGAAATTTTAGAACAGAAATTAACTTTTACCTGTGGGAAAACACACAATATAATTAATTTTAGGGTTATGGGGCATTTTGCCCTTTCCTGAAAGTTTTCATTTAAGGCAACTTTATCTCAGAAGTTTTTTAAGCACAATTTTGCTCCTGCCATTCGCTTGACCGTTAGTTGATCAAATATGTTGAGCTGACAGTTTATATATCATCTACATCGTTTTTTTAACGTGCAAATTAACCATGAAAATTTTAGATTTCACTTTAAAAAAAAATAAAATAGATAACACATGGACTTCTATTACAAATTTACACATTAATAAAAATGATGTGGACACATGTGAACGGTTAACTAAACATATTTTATCAACTAACATTTAAATTTATTATGATAATGGTAAGAACAAAATTATTTTCTTTTTATATTTTCGGAGTAAAATTATTCGTTAAAAAACTTTTAAAATAAAATTGTCCATCAAACGACAAAATTCCCTCCTAACCATGAATTTTAATTGTACTGGAAACATTCGTACCCTTGGAGTTTGGACCTTTTGGGAAAAGGGAAAGTGACATTGGCGTGGGGAAGAAGTTGGACTTTGCCTCTCTTTTTTGGAAAGTTTTTTTAATAATTTTGAATAATGTGAATCCAAATCACGTGATTGCAAGTTAAACAAGGATACTTGTATCAAGAAAAAGTTAAACAAGGATATAATTGTTTTTGATTGGATGAATGAATATTTTACTTAAAAGAGAATTTAACCAATCAATGTTACCCATACGTCTTTTTTTTTTTTTTGCCAATAATGTTACCCATAGGTCATAACTATGGTTGAGGCTGCACTTTATAGCCAATAGAGTACGGAATCAATAAAGTTAGAGGGAGCGACGACAGCTAGGTAAGGTATCGTAATGAAAGCTTGCTTTTCTAATATATACTCTCTCCGGTCTTAATTATAAGATAAAATTAATTTTTTTGGAGAAATTAAGGAAACCAATTAAATTACTTTAGAGTATTTATAATTTTATGTTTTTCTCCAAACTAATTAATTTGACTAATAAACTAATATATAATCTAAGGATACTAAAAATATAAACTCTCTAAAGTAATTTAATTGGCTTCCTTAATTTCTTCAAAAAATCAATTTTATCTTATAATTAAGACCGGAGGGAGTACATTGGAGAGACCGAGACTTGAGACATACTGCGCCTATCTTTTTTTTTTTGTAATTTTTTTTCCTAGGTTGTTGTTTTTTATATATATTTTTCTTTGTGTTTTAAAATTTAAACTATATTTTTCTTTTTTATCCCTATTAACTATACATCTTTATATTAATTATCTCATATTCACCATGAGTTCTATTTCATTCACTCATATATTACACATTCTCTCTCATATTTTATACTTATACCCTCTGATATTTATTACTCATTCTTTCTTATGTTTTTTTCATAAATAAGGTTATATTTAAAAAAAACATGATATTTTTTATATATTTATTATTTTTAACCAATCTTAATTGATAATATTTTTAAATAATAAAAATAAAAATTTTTTATAAAATCGAACGGAGCAAGTAATTTTAGTGTTGGTGATGAGGAAATTAATTTGTTTATGATCATCTGACAGGGATGTGATGCTTCACTTTTGCTCAACAATAGTGCCACCATTGTAAGCGAACAATCAGCTCCTGGCAATAATAACTCAATCAGAGGATTGGATGTTGTCAATAACATCAAATCTGCCCTCGAGTCTTCTTGCCCCAACACTGTTTCTTGCGCTGATATTCTTGCCATTGCTGCTGAAGTTTCTGTTGTCCTGGTATATTATACATATTCTTCAACCCAATTATGAGATTAAGAAAATTAATTTAGTTAGTTATATTTTTGAAAACACAATGATGGTTTATCTAACGTAGCTTTTTTTTTTAAAATTATTTGTAATGAACACTACTCCCTTATAAATTTTTTTAAATATATATGTGCAATCAAGAGGATGTGTTTAGTAAAAAAAATACAAATTTAAAAAATAAAATGAAATAAATTCTTACATTTATGATCAAATCAAAGCAAACCCCTCTAGCTACTAGGTTTTTCATTTAGGGCTAGAAGAGCTAATTGATGGGTTTGATTTGGTTCTAAAAACATATAAGATCCACCATTTTTACCTTTTTTCTGTTAAACATCTCTATTGGTTACACATGCTAATAAGGAGAGAGTTTGCATCAAGGGTAGTTTCAATACAAACGATTTAAGAAGAAATTTTAGGGAAACCAATACATATTTTTTAACAATTAACTAATTTATTTAATAACTAATTTAAGGAGATATTATGTTAAGGATTTTATATTACTGAAGATATGTAAGACTAATTAGAAGGTAACTTTGAACAGGCAACTGGGCAGGGATGGACAGTTCAGTTGGGAAGAAGGGATAGCCTCACAGCAAATCTAAGCCTTGCTACTTCTAACCTTCCTTCACCCTTCTTCACCCTCACTCAACTCAAGCAAAACTTCACTTTTCAAGGCCTTAACACAACTGATCTTGTTGCCCTCTCTGGTAAACTATACTATTATCACTTCATTAATTGCCTCTCTCTCTCTCTCTCTATATATATATATATAATATACTTCCTTCAATTATTAGTTTATGAGGTAGACAAATTAATTTGGTATAAAAATGATAAATATAAATACTTTAAAATAATTTATTTAGCTTTCTTAATCTCTCTAAAAAGATCAACTGGATCTTGTATTAAGGACCGGATATTATTTCTCGAGATCTCATGTGTGTGCGCGCGCATTTTCAGGAGCTCACACATTTGGAAGATCTCAGTGCAGATTCTTTGATAACAGACTGTACGATTTTAACAACACTGGCAACCCAGACCCAAACCTCAACACAACCTACTTGGCGACATTGAGACAGTTATGTCCACAGAGCGAAGTGGGGACGAACACTAATCTCACAAATCTGGACCTGACCACACCTGATACCTTTGACAATAAGTACTACTCCAACCTTCAGCAGAAGAATGGCCTCCTTAATAGTGACCAGGTCTTGTTTTCGACTTCTGATGCCGATACCATCGCCATTGTCAACAATTTCAGCGCCAACCAGACTGCTTTCTTTGAAGCTTTTGCTGCTTCCATGATCAAGATGGGTAATATCAGCCCTCTCACTGGCTCTCAAGGCGAAATTCGTACGCAGTGTAATCTTGTTAATGGAGCTTCTTCATCATCTGGACTAATTATGGGTGGTGGTGTAGAATCACATGAAGATTTGGTTAGTTCAATCTAAGTTATGATCACAATGTGTTTTGGGAGAGAAGATGAAGAAGAAGAAAGTATTGCCATAAATAAATTAACAAGTGTATTGTGCTTGTAAGTGGGTGTGTACGTAGTATGCTGCCTTATTTATGTATGTCATGCATTAACGAGTGATATTTTTCTACCGCCTTGAAAACACTTTGAGAAACTATATTATATTTTTTAATGAATGTTATGTATCAATCAATCGATCTGGTCCGAAAATTAAAACTATGGCCCCTTACAAACACACAGAGGATAAGGTTTTAAAACAATTTAAATTCGACTATGTAGATATCAGCCCTATCATCACACTCACTATGTATCTTTGACAATAATGTGAAGCCACTCTCAAATTCAAAACTGGAAGAAGAAAAACAGTGGTATAATTAAGTAGTTAATGAGTACAATGCATTTAATTAAGAAAAACCAGGTCACAATTAAATTTTTGGTACAGGGCACGTTTCTACTGAGTACTACTCTTGCTTCCGATCGATCATCTCTATAAAATGAAAGATCGAAGCAGAAGCCATTAGAGATCTGCAAATTAAATTTGTGTGTGTGATGAGAGAGAGAGAGAGAGATGGGATCACTATGGTGAGTGGTGGCGATGCCTCTAGGATTATCGCCGGTGAAGACGTGGACGGTTGCTCTGCTGAGTCCAAACATCACCGACATCGTAAGATGAGCCAATGGGATCCGATTGACGCTAGCCTCAATGGGCTACAGTTCCACACCATTGTTTTTGTTCAACTATATACGTATACGTGGTGTTTGGTTTAGTTTACTTTTATTTTAATAAACAAAGTATTTTAATGTTTGTCGTGATAAAATTTTTCTCATAAGTTTATTTTGTATTATACCGCACAAAATTGCTTAAAATAAATTAACCCAAACAAGTTTTGTTCGTGTTGAATCAACAGTGATAGAATAGTGAGTGAACGAGGACGGGGTTTAGACGTGGGGATCGAACAGCATCAAACTAAAACCGCAATTGAAAAATGCTTGTCCAATCCTGCCACTGTTTCTCTCTAATCTTGTTGCTCAAGTCTCCGTTCCTATTGTATGCCTTTGAATTGTGGGTTATTTATTAATAAAGTTAGTTAAAAATAATTTTTTATTATACTCCCTCTGACCTACATGTTAAACCCTTTGTATGAGAAACTCTTAGTTAGGGGTGTTCGGGATTGGGATCGGGAAATGTCATTCCCGATCCCGATCCCAAATGTGTAATATTATAAAAAAAAAAAAAATTGTCGGCTGTTTTTCTAAAAAAATATGTGGGACCCGCTTGAGAAAAAAAAATATAATAATAATAAAACAAAACATGTGGGACCCGCTTGAGGAAACTTGAGGAAAAAAAATCGACGAGAGGGTATTATTAATACCTCTCCCTTCACTTTCTCATTCATTTCATGAGAAGCGATCAGCGGAGAGCGAACGCAGTTTAACAGGTAATGTTCTGAATTTAGCAGATAATTTTAGTATTTAAAATCACGTTTTCTTAACAAACTTCCTTTATAAAAGTTGTTCTATGTATTTTGATCTTCGTATTGATAGTAATATTATTTTGATTAACGAGAAATTTGGGGTTAGGATTTTGGGAGAATTTTGAGTTTTTACAAAAAATGGTTATAGATATGTAGAGAATAAATAATAGCTGATTTTAATCGGTTTAGATTTACCATTTGATTGTTTTATGATTTTATAATTAATTTCTTCTTAAATAAATAATAAATTATGCTTTACTACTACAAAAAACGTTTTTAACGTCCCTATTTTAGGCCTTTTAACGTCTGAAAATGAGGGGACGTCTATGTGAGCGACGTAGTAAAAAATAACAATAACGTCCGTAGATAAAAGGACGTCTAAAATCTGCACTTTAGACGTCCCCATTTTAAAAAGGGACGTCTAAAGTGCCACGCTGACACTTTAGACGTCCCCACTTTAAACTGGGGACTTCTAAAGTAGGACTTTAGAAGTCCCCAGTTTAAAGTGGGGACGTCTAAAGTGTTACTGTAGGACTTTAGAAGTCCCCAGTTTAAACTGGGGACGTCTAAAGTGTTTTTTTTTAAAAAAAAAAAAATCGTTTATATTACAGATCTGGACTAAACAGTATTGAAAACCAGAAATCACAGATCATCGTCAATAAAATTATAGATCTAGTATCTGAAATCCAAATCCAAAATCTACACAATAATAACTCTAGATCTGAAATCTCATAAACAGAAGATGATAACAATAAGATGAATCAGTTGCGAAAAACTTATCTCCTTCTATTATTAAAATTCATTTTCTCGTAATAATGAATAGAGAAGAGCAACAGAGAGAGATGTACCTCATTTTCTCAGTGGGAACGTGGCCATGAAGCATGTTTTGGAGTCTCGATCTACAAACCATAACAACACGAGTTAGAAGATAAAATAGAAGGGAAATCCAAAGAAAAAAAGAGAAAGAAGATAAAATAGTAAGAAATATAATAGATCTGGTGAAAGAGAGAGAGAGAGCAAAGAAGAAGCAAGTTTAAAAATAGTATATAAAGAAGAAGAAGCAAGAGTTAAATGCGTGATGGTAAGCATTACAGATCTGGTGAAAATAAAAAGAGAGAAAAGAAGAAACAACAGCATATAAAGAAGAAGAAGTAAAAGTTAAATGTGTGATGGTAGTGGTTGCGTTGATGAGAAAGAAGAGTGTGGATCTATAAAACTGATAAATAAAGACTGTCAGTACAGATTTGAATTGTTTCTGGCGTCCCCAATTTAATTTAGGGACGCCTAAAGTTGATTAGGTAATTTTTTTTATTTTTTTTACTTTAGACGTCCCCAATTCAAAAAAGGACGTCTAAAGTCACACTTTAGACGTCCCCAATTTAATTGGGGACGTCTAAAGCTTTTTTTTTTTTTTTAATAATTAGGGACGCCACTTTAGGCGTCCCTAATATGAGGGACGCCTAAAGTGGCGTCCCTTTATATCAGGGACGCCTAAAGTGGCGTCCCTGATATAATATCAGGGACGCCACTTTAGGCGTCCCTCATAACATTAGGGACGTCAAAAGTGGCGCCCCTGATATTTAAGGGACGCCTTTTGGCGTCCCTAATATATATTAGGGACGTTAAAAGGCGTCCCTGATTAAAAAAAAAAAATTTACTTTAGACGTCCCTAATTAAATTGGGGACGTCTAAAGTGACCAAAAGGCGTTTCTGATTTTAAAAAAAAAAAAAATTTAACTTTAGACGTCCCCAATTAAATTGGGGACGTCTAAAGTGACTTTAGACGTCCCTTTTTGAATTGGGGACGTCTAAAACTATTCAAATCTCACTCAGAATTACAAAAATGCCACTGTCTTTTTTTTTTACCTCCCTTTTTTAAAGAGGGACGTCCTTTAGGGTCGTAAAAGCAATATTTTGTAGTAGTGTTTACTGTTTAGAAACATTTTTGACCGATTAAATTTGGATTAAACAATTTATTTGAGTTATTGGAAGTATTATTGAAATTTTAATCGGTTTAGTTTTGCAGATTTTGAATTATGTGAAATTATAAATTATGATTTAATATTATGGTTAGAAAATTATAATTATTAAATATTTTCTTGAGTAAAATAGAGTTTAGAAATTTTGATTTAAAAGGGAATTGAGGAATAGATAAATTGTTGTTATTTTTAAGAAAATTGAATTAATTATGGGGATTATTATTTTCTATTTTGTAATAGTTAATAATTATTATAAATTATATTAACATGTAAATATATATATTTATTGTAGAGTGATTTTGAATTTGGCTTGTTGGAGTTAAATTCTCAAGTTTAGGTGTCAAGAACTTGAGGTAACCACTTTCCAATTTATCATGTATGCTTGTTGAAATGATTATATGCGTATGTTGGTATTTTTAACTGCTATAAATATATTATAGTAATTTATATATGAAAAATGTACAATGATAGTATTAATCATGTTTTTAGTAATTTTTAGTTAAGTGGGCATGAATGATTTATTTGCATGATTGATGATACATAATATTAAATATGAAATATATGAATAATTATTGATATTGAAGATTGTGATGTTGAGATGTTGGATGTGGTGTTGTGATTGAGGAGGTTTGATTCTTTTATACCACGTGGTATAGCCACCACCGTGTGCACAGTGGATGGCTTTGGCATTCAGGACCCTTGGTATCACCCTTTCCTTTGGCCGGGTTAAGGGTCAGCTCAAGGGTAGGTGACACCTTTCCATTTTGACGGAAAGGGAACCCATGATCCGATATGAGTTTTGTTGTCTTTGGCCGGGTTACACCTCATTATTGGAGAACTTGGTGCAGTCTTGTCAAAGAGACTAATCCTATTATATGTTATAACTCATGGGTTCTGTCAGCGGTTAAGGAGGTTATAAGGTTGGTTGAGGGAGTTTTATGCATATTGGATTGTTTTCTTGAAATAATAATGTTTTGGAAAGGTTAAACTTTATGTTATATGGATATATATGTTGCCCACTTAATTATGTTATAATCATTCCCTGCATATTTGTTAAAGTGGAATTGTGGTTACTGAATCCGTGTGACTCACCCTATCAATATTTTAATTTTTCAGGCGAGAGTTCAGGTGGTGTTACCAAGGGGAAGGCAAACGAGACTTGATTTGATATCAATCGTATGTTTCGTTTGGTTACATGAGCATAATGTATATTGCCAAACTTAAGGGCCTTTTTGGTTTTACATTGCATATGTTGAATACTACGCTGCATACTGTTGTTTGTACTGTGGACGGAACCCCCTAATATGTTGTATTATGTGATATTTAATATCTTACTTGGTTTGGAAATTAATTATATGGTAATTAAGAGGGGTTGTTACAAAATGATTTTCATTCTTGATCCTGATCCCGAAAATTTCCCCTCCCAACGGGACGGGAAATGTTCGGGATCCGGATCGGGAATTTCCTGATCCCGGATTTCTTTTTTTTAAAAAAAATTCATATATTAATTTTGTTGTTTTATTTTCTTTAGTCTAGTATAAATATATAATTTGTCTGATATCATATTGTACCAAATTAATCCAATACAAATATATCATTAGTCCAATACATGCTTAAAAAATGAAATTAACTAAATTACAGTAACTAAATTACAGTAATAAATTGTCCAAATATATCATTAGTCTTATTCCCATATAGACATGGTTGATTTATAAACCGATAGGTAGATCGGATTGGTACTGTAACTTCAGATCATGGGTGATCTATGAGCTCAAGCATTAGTTTGATTTTCACGCAAATGCGTGTTTGAAACAGAGGCATGAGCTGATTATTGGATTTTAACTTAGAACTAATCAGTATGGGCACATCATTGTTGTGAATTTGGTTTCTATTGTCAAGCCTTGTTCTTATATTGTGGACTTATACTTAAAATTATTCTTGTCTTTATGTTTTCTTGGAGACTAATGATATTGGACAATTATTTTCTTTAGTCTAGTATATTTATTAAATTAGAATTATTTAATAAATAGTAAATGAAATTAACTAAAAGAATAGATATTAACTTGAGAGTGTTAGGGATTTTCTTATTTTATTTTTTATTTGGTCTTGCTTTCTTAAATATTTTAAAAAATTATACATAATATATATGTATATATTTTTTTCGGGATCGGGAAAAAGTCGGGATCAGGAAATCTCATTCCCTATCCCGATCCCAAAAAAATTTCCCGATCCCGAACTTTTCCCCTCCCGATTTGCTCGAGATCGGGACGGGAAGATCGGGACGGGAAAAACTTGCACACCCCTACTCTTAGTGAGTGTTTGGTATAACGTTTTGGGCTTTATAAGCCTGTTTTCATAGGATAAAAGCGTGAATAAAAATGTGATTTTATTTTTTATGTTTGGGTGAGATTTTTCAAATTGTATCTTGAATGAAATAAGTGACTTGTTGAAAAGCGGGCAGATGCAGCTTTTGTGTGTTTGGAAGAGCTTTATATTTGGGAAATAAGTCCTTATTACGCAAGCTGAGATAAAACTCCTCTCACATACTTATCTCGTATACCGTGAATCACGAATTATAAGCACTTATTGCCTAAAAATAAGCTATTCCAAACGAGCACTAATTAAGGCATTTTATTACCGTTAGAGAATTAAATGCTGTCCCACCTGATTATTTATTATTTCCTTCTCTTTCTTTTCTTCTCTCTTCCCCAAAACTCATCACTGATTCACTATTCTCCTTCTTCTCTTCTCTCTTTGTCCGAAAGGCTGCTCTTGATTTTGAGTTGAGAACCTCCACTCTCGTCCCAGATCTTCCCTCCCTCGGCGGCCAGCTAAAGTCGTGGAAGCTAGATCGTTGCTCTGCTTGTGTTTGGTTAGTCTTGTTGTGCGTTGTGCTTGGCGGTTTTTGGTGATCGGCAGGAAGGTTGTGTAGCCGTTGGTCCTCATCTTCGACTCTGACGAGTGTTGTGAAGGCCGGCGGGAAGGTTCTCGGTCTGCATGTGGCCGATCTGTGCATGGGAAGCAGTTTGGTGAGTTATCTCTTCTCGGTCCGAAGGTTATAGATCTACTATCACTTCTTGTTGTCTCAACCTTGTGCATGGACACTCTGATCTCCTATCTCTATTGGTGCGTGTGAGCTTCGGTAGAGTGTTCTTGGGCGTGGTAAGGTTTGTTAAGCATCTTTTCTTCATATACTCTGATCTCCTGTCTCTGTTGGTGCGTCTTAGGTCTGGCTCGACATTCATTTTTGGCTGGAGTTTCGAATTTAATACTGTCTCTGCTAGTGTCTCTATTGGCGCGTGTCTTTGCTAGTGTCGCTGGATTAGTGGAATTGAATACTGTCTCTACTAGTATCTTTGTTGATGGGTGTCGTTGCTAGTGTTACCGGATTAGTAGAATTTAATACTATCTCTACTAGTGTCTCTATTGGTGCGTGTCATTGCTCTGCTTCACCATTTTTGGGTGCCTGCTATTGTGGTTGGTCTGAGTTGATGGTGTGTTCTTGCATTGTGTCGTTGCCCTACTTCACGTAGTCATCTTCGCTAGTTGGTATGGTTTTTGTTGGTGTGCTATTGTGGTTCCTTTGCTAATGGACAAGATTTTCGCTCTTTGCCTATTGTTTTTGCTGTGTTTTTCCTTCTGTCTATTGGTTGGCTTCATGGCTATAGCACGATACAAGTTTTGATTAATCCCCTAAATTTTTCGGTTACTCTGCTATTTCGTTGCTTTGCTATTGTGGTTCCTCTGCCAATATGCTTTTTAAGAAAATAATAGCCAAATAATCGTAGATATGTTAGTGAACAAATATTGTTTTGTATCCGAATGGCTAGTAAGAAGTTATAATTAAAATTTGATTACAAAAGGATAGTACTATATATATAGCCAAAAGAAGGTTCATAAATAGGGTACGGTGTCCACTTGAGGATGATAGGCAACAAAGTTAGTTTATTTTTTTTGTAATATATATGTATATTGTTTGATGACGGCCTCCTACAATTATAAGTGTATGCTTTGATCCATTTGGACTTCAATTCTTTTTTTATTTACTACTTGCAATGATAGTCTCATTGATAGCCTCACTGATTTTGTTTATTATTAACAAATGAGGCGCCTACTATTCTATAGCAATCATATTAGAGGTTGTGTTGTTAAGTTGGGGAATTCGTTGATAAATGCTATGACAAACTTTTCCATAGAAAGATGAATGATAGAGCATTATGGGATGACAAGGCAACTGAAATATGTATCCACGCAATGGTTGAGCAAATTTTTAAAAAAAGAACGTTGAGGGTTTTTTTTTGAAGGATGGATGGGACAGTATTGTCTCTACGTTCAATAAGAAGACAGGGAAATCGTACGAAAAGAAACAATTGAAGAATAAGTTTGATATGTTACGAAAGGACTTAAGGTCTTGGGATGCGTTAACAAAAGAGACTAGTGTTGGCCGAGCCCCTGTAACCGAAAATGTTGTTGCTTCACCCTAGTGGCGGCGGTGGAAAATATTATTTGGTCGACGCTGGCTATCCTACACCAATTAAGTATCTTGATCCCTACAGATGTGAGCGTTATCACTTGGTTTGGCAAATGCTAAAGAGACCTTCAATTACTATAATTCCAGTTTGAGGTCAACTATTGAAAGGACTTTTGGAGTGTGGAAGAATATATTTGAATTATTGCAAAAAATGCAAAAATACAGCTACGAAACGCAAGTCCGCTTAGTTTGCGCAACTATCGCCATTCATAACATTATTAGGAGAAATTCTCAAAGTGATGTTAATTTCGGTGTAGCAGAAATTGCCAATGTAGCTCATAAAGATAATAATACTGTAGACGATACGGCTTCGTCATCCAATGATGCTGGGACATTTTTCAACCTGTATGAATCCCATTCGTGACATGATTAGAGATCAACTTGTACAGGACATGTGATCTAATTAGTTTTGTAATATTTTTATGTGAAATTATGTATTTTGGCATCACATTTTCTAACTTCAATTTTTCCACTAATTTTTAATTTTAAATATCTTGTTTTGTTATAATTAACACAAAAGCACTAATGTAATTGCAAATCCAAACAAGTTTTTACTTTTAAAAAATCACTTATACAATTGTCAATCCAAACAAGTTTTAATTTATAGAAAATCACTTATTCAATCTGTAACCCCCTGCCTTACAATCCGTAATTATGATTTGAGAATGCATAATTAGGATGAATTAGAGACCAACGGATGGTAAAAACTCATTTTCAATCCTATCTACACGAGAGGGTTTTCACAAACTTCTTTTGAAATCCATTTAACCAGATCTCATACTCACAATTCGAATATAATTACTCTGCGCAATTAAAATCACATTTATATATATCAGAGTATACAACAAAAATCCCGACAAGCCCCGGGTTTCATATATTAACTAAAGGGTTTACAAATTCCCATTCAGGGAATTACACAATATCATTCCAAATTTACATCCCAAATATATGCAATAATTCCAACCAAAATTTAAACATCCCTAAGGAGTCCTAGCCGCCCTTGGTTGTCTGCTTCCCCTTGGAGCCACTTGCCCTGTCTGAAGGTTAATCAATGGAAAGAATGAGATTCAAGAGAATCCCAGATATAACAAATCACTCATACCACATATAATCATATAGCATGCAAATAAATCATTAAGCAGCATAACAGCACAAATACAGCATACACAAGTCGTCACATATGCGCATGGTCTTGTCGGCAATCACATTTACAACGGCATATCAACGGTCAGGGTAGAGATGACCAGCGTTCCTCCCTACGACGGCTCACGCTGACATGCTCACGTTGTAATTCACATAACCTTACGGCGCACAAATAGCCTTTCGGCTTTCACCTACACAACAAATTTATTTCCCCACCCCGCCCTCATCCTCTTTCACCGCCGGGGATACACACTACGATCACCCGAACCGTTGTTAGCTACCAGAGGATAATTGGCATGGTCATGCAACTCCACGCAACATACACAATTTAATGGCATTACAAACATACAATGCATTACATATAGTATAAGAGAAGGAGTCACTACCTTGTTCTTTCCGGATGTGCTCTGGCACAGGTTGCTCGCGTATAGGGCAAATATTGAACCCTATCAACCAAAATCAAGGACAACGGATTAATCTCTATTCCAGATTCTCTCTTTTATAACACTTAAAGTTGGTTATCATTTGAGTCCCTTAAGTGGCTATAATAAGCTCAACGAAAGCCTAAAAGGATTAGGAAGTACTAGGTTGGAAACCACTTTTCAAAATCACAAAGTACTGAAAATAAGGGTTGGCGGCAGCCAAGAAATCTCTAGTTGCTGCCAAAAACTGCACAAAAATTTCTTGCTGCAACCAAAATTTTCTGGCTACGGGCAAAAACTGCACAGAAAGTTTTGGGCTGCAGCCAAAAACTTTTAGTTGTAGCCAAGGAAACTTTGAAAAATCATAACTAATTTTAGAAAAATCGAAATGAGGTGATCTCAAAGCCTATTGAAAGATATTTAAGTCCTCTACATATGAAAAATATGAATCAAGACTGTCCATAAACAAAAAAATACAGAATTGCATAAAATCCAACATTGCTCCAAAACATATTACAGTTTTAGTCCCAAAATTTTGAAAATCATAACTCCCAGCTCACAAAACGAAATGACATAAATTATATGTCCATTTTGAAACTTGGCTTGTGAACTTTAAGACTGAAAAGTTTCAGAATTTTTAGATACCATTTGCCCATTCAAAACGTCCACACAAACAAACTGCCCATCACAGAGTTTCAATAGACAGAATTCCAAGTTTTGCACAATTATTCCCAATAGTTCCAATTTCACAACAAACACTCTCCCCCACACAATTTTTCACAAGGAATCCATTGGAAACACCAAATCAACCTAATTCACATCACATTGACATATTTTCCCAACGACCACAACATGTCACACAATATCACAACACAAAACTCACATTGCGATTCCTTTCCATTCAAGGTTCCAAACTAATCCCGATAACACCAAGACACAATATGACACCATTTTTCACACATTACACTATCCAATTCATTCATTTCAAAATCACATGAAAATCAGGGTAAAATCCACTAATTCCAAAACTGAATCAATGACCACAATATTTAGGTCAAAATATAACAATTTCTTACCTCTTCCTCTTTCCAAAGCTAATTCCTTGATTCCACAACTTCCAAATTTCTTCAAGCATCCAAACATCTTCTTTCAAAAATCTAAAACCATAGAGATGAAGCTCTCATCACTATGAATAATATTAAAGAAAATAATTTGAGCCAAAAAGGTCATTAAACAAGCCAAAATGTCACCTTTTCTTTTCTCTTTCTTGCTTGGTTGAGAACGAAAATGGAGAATGGGAGAGAGAGTGAAGATGATGAAGATGATCAGCTTTTAGTCTCTCACACACCTCTTTGGACGAAATTAATGAGGGAAGCGGGAAGAGAATTAGTGTTGACACTTTGACCATGATCCCATGGCTCATGTGTTGACACCTGTCAAGATCTTGAGCCTCCTCTCAACTCTTTCCATGCACAAGCAAACATGGGATAATTCCCTCTATAACACTTAGACATTTGTCACACTTCTTGATTTTTATGTTACTAATAAGTTCCCTCTTCGGTTGCTGACTAATTTATTGGTAACTTTTCTTTTTCCCACTTCGCCCCTGACTATGGAAATTCCTATTGAATCACTACCAAACACACTTTGTCATTCCATTGCACCTTACCATGCGCCCTCCCTCTAATTTAATTCAATTTAGATATTAATCCACAATTGAACTTAAATATAGGGTTTAGGCACTAATTATTACGCATTCGGATCACAATTCAAATCACATTCTCCAAAAGTGTTTGTTTTATCAATAATTAAATTCACTTTTGAAGTTGTTAGCCCTTAATCATATTTTGGGGGCATTACACAATCGCTCATCCAAACATAAATCACATTATAAAAACTGACTTTTCTATTAAGTAATTTTTCCTACCGTTATTCCAAACACACACTTAGCACATAATATAAGCCATTTTGGTGGGTTGTTAATGCATTCTTTTTTCAGATATTATCCTTATTACAATTTATTAGAAAAATATTTAAACTCTAATGCAGTGTTTCTATATACTATTATAAAGTTGGAAAAAATATTTTAGGGTTACATTGCATCCAACACCTACTCAATATTTTAAACTAATTTTATGTTACATCTAACCAGAGTTCTGAAAACCGGACCGGACCGGCCGGTCCGGCCCGGTAACCGGCGAACCGGCCGGTTGGCCGGTCCGGTTCCCGGTCCGGTTTCCTTTTTAAAAAAATTTTTTTTTTTTTTTTTTTACTTTTTCCTTTAGAATTTCATACTATAAGTCTAAAATTTTCAATTTCTCACCGGTTTGGTCCCGGTTTAGCTCCGGTTTGGTCCCGGTCTGACCCACTGACCCTTAACCCAGTACCCCGACCGGTTCACTACCCGATCCGGGTTTTAATACCTTGCATCTAACACTCTAAATTATTTTGTAATAACATACAATATCAGTATAAAGTGATTTTGGTACAATATTACCCATGAAGTAACTTTTTTCCATTAGAAGTGTGAGTGGTTGCGATTGCGGGGCCATTAGGATGAGGGGTGAATGAGTGTACGTGTTAATTATTGGTGTTACTCATCGGAAAGGTGCCACGCACCTTCACGAAATTTGATTTGATGTCTCCCTCCACAGTGCAATGCCCACCCTATTTGACTCTTCCCCCTAAATTACCCCTCCTCTTTCAATTTTGATATTATTATTCTAAATCAAGAATATAAATAGAGACGTGAATTATTAAGTTAATTTATCCATCGAACACGTTCGTATACAAATATATATACCCGTACCTGAAAAGAATAATACATGGCAACGATATGCTCTAATTCTTTAATCTTCTTTTAGGATTAGTGACCCTACTCTCCCCACACTAAAGTCGAATTAGTTACACAAGACTCACTCATTACTTTAAATCCAAGACTTCTATGTCAATATTATTTTTCAACACCCCTTTGGAAAAAGTCACGTGCATCCACTGAGAATTCTAAACTCTCATTGTCTCTATCATCAACTATTTCTATTCGACTTTTCTTTTTACCATTTGCCCCAAAACAAGACTTTTCCTTTACGACCACATGGTAATTCGTTATCAGCTTTTATTTATATTGATTTTTTTTCCGTTTACGTACATTTGCTCAGAAATTAAATGTCAATACCTTCATTTCTTATTATTCACCATTATTTGGCACTGTCTATAAATAAAGAACACCAACAACAATCAGAAATCAGAGCCTTAGGATATTTCAGACACAGTAGAGAGAAAGAAGAGAAGGAATGGGTTTTGCGGGTGTGAGGATGGGAGCTGTTTGGGGTGCCATATTTGTGGTTCTGGGAACAATATCTGTGTCTAATGCACAGCTGAGTCCAACATTCTACAACCAAACATGCCCTAACGTCACCGCCATCGTATCTTCGGTTATCCAGAGTGCTTTTCAAACCGATCCTCGTATCGGAGCCAGCCTCATCAGGCTTCACTTCCATGATTGCTTTGTTCAAGTATGTTTCATATCACTCCTTATAGCTCATCTCACTTTCAAGTTTCTGGCTTATACTCTGTGATTTGGCATAATTTCTGGCCTTTCGTTAATTTAATAGTGGATTGGCTTGAGAGTTTTCTATACTATTTAGTGAATGAAATTCTTGATTTTGAAGTGAGAGTGGGAGATGCTTGCTCAGCTCTCTCCGGTATGTCTTTTTTTAAAACAAAATAGGCCTATATTTTATGGGAATTTATAAATTAATCGTGCACACCCTCTTAGTGCCCTCTTAGTGCCAGCTTAAGTTAGCATTTAAAAAACTCATTCAAACAAAACGGAATAAAACTACTATAACGTACTTACCTTATATATCATAAATTATGTTAGAAGAACAGTTTAAATCGTTAATCCAAGCAGGCACCTATTTTGCTTAACCCAAAACTTGATTTTTTTAAGTGATTTTGTGCTGTATGAAATGATTATATAAAATATTTATCTCATAAAGCAAAAAAGAGCTTTTTTTTTTCTTTTTAATTAAACCAAATACCCTCTATTTGAACGCGATCTTATAATTCTGGGGAGGAGTTGGGAGGTGAAGAGGATAGGAACAAACAAATTAAAGCCCCACACAAATACACTAGAATTAGTAAAAACTAACATCAATATCGTTGTTAAGCTACATCTTATAATTATAAACCGTTAAACGGTAATAATTGATTACTAAAAATATCAGTCTTTTCATCACATGGAAGCTAACTTTCAAGTTTTTCCAATTGATATACATCATTAGCTAGTTTTGATCCATGTGTCTTAGCTGACTTATTATATATTTATATACTCCATCTAGTCCTATTTATAAAAGCATGATAACAGAATCAGACGGTTTAAAAAAGTGATCAAAATTAATTAAAAATACTTCCTCCGGTCTTTAATATAAGAAATAGTTAACTTTTTTTAGAGAGATTAAGGAATCTATGAGTTATATACTAGTTTATAAGTCACACAAATTAGTTTGAAGAAAAAATGATAAATATAAATACTCTGAAGCAATTTAATTAGCTTCCTTAAATTTTTCAAAAAATTTAACTATGTCTTATATTTAGGGTAGAATGTAGTAATAAGTATATTTTGAAATAATTTTTTTTTTCCATATATGCTCTTATTTTCAAAGGGGTAAGGGGAAAAAAAATATAAGTATCATCAATTATTTAATTAATATAATATATATTATTAATGAGGAAAGCAAATAAAAAAGATTTATTAAATGTTGACACAATTCTTATAACACTCTTGTAAAAAGAGGATGAGGGGTACGATTTATAAAATATACTCAATAACAATCACTCGCATGGCACATTCTTGTAGTTTTTAATTTTATATATTTGGTGGGAGTGGTTATATTTGCTTTTATAAAGCTAACATTCGGACAAACACATTTAAGACACGTACGTATACACACACACACACACACTTTTGTTTTGTTTTGTTTTGTTTTTTTTTTTGCCATCTACATATATAAATACCTTCTAGCTTGATTAGATTATTATAACATGAGTGAAATTTAAATGAGTAGTAAATATTTAATGAAGATTATATATAGTTTTCTTATTATATTAAGTTGATATATCTACGAAACTCTCTTTTTTACCAGCTATAAAACTCTTGATTCTGGGAAAATTTAGAACGGAAATTAACTTTTACCTGTGGGTAAACGCACAATATCATTAATTTTAACTGTACTGGAAACATTCGTACCCTTCAAGTTTGTACCTTTTGGGAAAAGGGAAAGTGATATTGGCGTGCGGAAGAAGTTGGACTTTGCCTCTTTGTTTTTGAAAAAATATTTAATAATTTTGAATAATGTGAATCCAAATCACGTGATTCTAAGTTAAACAAGGATATAATTGTTTTGATTGGATGAATGAATATTTTGCTTTTGGCAAAAAAAAAAAAAAAAAAAGAATGAATATTTTGCTTAAAAGAGAATTTAATCAATCAATGTTACCCATAAGTCATAACTGTGGTTGAGGCTTCAATTTATAGACAATAGAGTATGGAATCAATAAAGTTAAAGGGTGAGACGACAGCTAGGTAAGGTATTAAGTAATGAAAGCTTGCTTTTCTAATATTATATGTTGGAGAGGCCGAGACTTGAGAGATACTCCGCTCACCGTCTATCTTTTTTATAAATAATTTTTTTTAAAATTAATCTTTTTTATAAATAATTTTTTTGTTGTGTTTCAAAATTTAAATAATTTTTTTTCTATCCCTATTAACTATATATATTTATATTAATTATCCCCCACTCACCATTAATTTTTTTTTCATTCACTTATTTATTACATATTTTATACCAATTCTCTCTCCTATACTCTTTTCATAAATAGGGATATATTTTAAAAAAATATGACTTTTTTAACACATTTTAGCTGTCAGTTTATTTTGCATTAAAGGTAAAAGTTATTTATAAAAAAAATAAAAAAAAAGTAATTTTAGATGGTGATAAGGAAATTAAGGGTCTGTTTGGGAACACGTTGGAGGAGGAAAAAAACTCATATGCCTGTTAGAAGCCCAGTTGAGATGTTTAGGTTTGTTTGGGTGTGCATTTTCATAACTGCACTTAGTCAAAAGAAGGAGCTTATGATAGAAGCTCATCCGAGTTGCTTTCCATGACTGAAGAAGCAGCTTCTGCTATGTGTGGCCATTGAGCAATAAGGGTCTGTTTGGGAACCCGTTTGGGTTTTAAAAAAGTCCATCTAGGGGTTAAAAGCTCCAAAAGCTCATTTGATGTGTTTGAGAAAGCTTTTGGGATAGCTGAGCTTATGAAGCAAATAGAACTTTTATGAGAAACTCATCCAAGTTACTTCTCTCAACTTTTATGAAAAAAAAAAGTCACTTCTAACACCGCCAATCCAAACACAAATCACATCTACAAACACAAATCATATATACAAAAGCTCCTTTTTTTTTATATGACTTTTCCAAAAGCCCATCTACAAAAAAAAAAAAAACTCCTTCTTCACCATTAATCCAAACAGACTAAATTGATGTCGGTCTCACTAACCTTTATGCAATATGCTACCTGATGACTTTTTTTCCCCCTTTCATTTCGAATGATATTTGCGTCTTTTTTTTTTAATCTTATAACAATATTATTGTTTTTAGAATTCTATATCTTGATCTCCAAAGAATTTAAATTAACTTCATAATACTTAATTGGTTATTTTTTTTATGTGACAGATTTACTTACATACATTTATTCATTTCTCTTTATCTACATTTTTTTCTAAAACTTATTAATTATATTTTGGTTAAATTCTCCTTGCACAAGTAATTACACTGTAAATTTGAATTACGATAAAATAATTCTATTAACTCAAATTAAATATCAATGAATATCGACTGTATTTATCCAGATCAGGATTCCTCACTTCAATTTTCAACCATATTTCATTCTTATCATAATATATATAAATAATATATATATGTGTGTAGTATTCAATAAGATTCATGCCCTTTTTATTCATTTTTATCTAAGCAGGTTTTTCAAACACTAATCCAAATAAGCTTAAGGTTAGAAAAAAAAAAGCCGCTTCTACCATCGCTAATTCAAACACAAATCACATCTACAATCTGACTTTTTTCTATCTTATTTTTTCAAAAGTCCATCTAGAAAAAAAACTCATTTGCTACCGTTAATCCAAACAGAAATTAATTTATTTATGATGATCTGACAGGGATGTGATGCTTCACTTCTGCTCAACAATAGTGCCACCGTTGTAAGCGAACAATCAGCTCCTGCCAATAATAACTCAATCAGAGGATTGGATGTTGTCAATAACATCAAATCTGCCCTCGAGTCTACTTGCCCTAACACTGTATCTTGCGCTGACATTCTTGCCATTGCCGCTCAAGTTTCTGTTGTCCTGGTATGTATTCATATTCTTCAACTTAATTATAAGATTAAGAAAATTAATTATTTTAGTTATTTATTTAAAAATAATAATTTTGGTTTATCTAAAGTACATTTTTTTAAAAATATTTGTAATGAACCCTACTCCCTTATAATTTTTTTAAATATATATGTGCAGTCAAGAGGAAGAGATTAGGAAAAAATTACCAATTTGAAAAATAAAATGAAATAAAGTCTTACATTTATGATCAATTAATCAAAACAAACCCCTCAACTAGTTATTTCATTTAGGCCAGAAGAAATATTTTATAAAGATACTACATTCGACCCCAAATATAAGAGCTAATTGAAGGGTTTGATTTGGTTCTAAATATATAAGATCTTAGTTCACTTTGTCCACCATTTTCATCATTTTTTCTTT
Organism: Inga oerstediana; assembly: GCA_963210345.1. Classification (NCBI taxonomy): domain Eukaryota; kingdom Viridiplantae; phylum Streptophyta; class Magnoliopsida; order Fabales; family Fabaceae; genus Inga; species Inga oerstediana. The sequence continues at coordinate 57,261,579 of OY723407.1, read as the reverse complement.
AAATATCTCTATTGGTTGCACATGCTAATAAGGAGGGAGTTTGCATCATGGGATAGATTTAATACAAATGATTTAAGAAGAAATTTTAGGGAAACCAATACGTATTTTTTAACAAATAATAACTAATTAACTAATTTCTTTAATAACTAATTTAAGTAGATATTATGTTAAGGATTTTATATTAGTGAATATATGTAAGACTAATTCGAAGGCAACTTTGAACAGGCAAGTGGGCAAGGATGGACAGTTCAGTTGGGAAGAAGGGATAGCCTCACAGCAAATCTAAGCCTTGCTACTTCTAACCTTCCTTCACCCTTCTTCACCCTCACTCAACTCAAGCAAAACTTCACTTTTCAAGGCCTTAACACAACTGATCTTGTTGCCCTCTCTGGTAAACTATACTATTATCACTTCATTAATTGCGTCTCTCTCTCTCTCTCTCTATATATATATAATATACTTCTTTCAATTTTTAATACAAAACCCAGTTGATTTTTTTGGAGAGATTAAGAAAACTAAATAAATAATTTAATCAAAGCTTATGTTGTATATTATTAGTTTATGAGGTAGATAAATTAATTTGGTATAAAAATGATAAATATAAATATTTTAAAGTAATTTCTTTAGCTTCTTTAATCTCTTTGAAAAGATGAATTAGATTCGAATATTGTTTCTCATCGTGAGATCTCGTGTGTGTGTGTGTGTGTATTTTCAGGAGCTCACACATTTGGAAGAGCTCAGTGCAGGCTGTTTGATAACAGACTGTACAATTTTAATAACACTGGCAACCCAGACCCAAGCCTCAACACAACCTACTTGGCGACATTGAGACAGTTATGTCCACAGAGCGGAGTAGGGACAAATACTAATCTCACAAATCTGGACCTGACCACACCTGATACCTTTGACAATAAGTATTACTCCAACCTCCAGCAAAATAATGGCCTCCTTAACAGTGACCAGGTCTTGTTTTCTACTTCTACTGCTGATACCATCGTCATTGTCAACAATTTCAGCACCAACCAGACTGCTTTCTTTGAAGCCTTCGCTGCGTCCATGATCAAGATGGGCAATATCAGCCCTCTCACTGGCTCCCAAGGCGAAATTCGAACACAATGTAATCGTGTTAATGGAGCTTCATCATCATCCGAATTAATTATGGGTGGTGGTGTGGAACCACAGGACGATTTTGTTAGTTCAATCTAAGTTATGATCACAATGTGTTTTGGGAGAGAAGATGAAGAAGAAGAAAATATTGCCATAAATAAATTAACAAGTGTATTGTGCTTGTAAGCGGGTGTGTACGTAGTATGCTGCCTTATTTATGTATGTCATGTATTAAACGAGTGATATTTTTCTACCTAGAAAATATTTTGAGAAATTATATTATTTTTTTTTAATGTATGTCATGTATCAATCAATCAATTTGGTCCGAAAATTAAAACTATGGCCCCTCACACGCCCGCGCACGTACACAGAGGATAAGATTTTAAAATAGTTTAAAAAGGCAAGGAGAAGCATTGAGTTTCTCTCTCTCTCTTGGAAATCGTGCACAAGTTGGTGCGACATAGAAGATGCTAACTTCCGTAAGGTGCCGCCGGACAGGCCACAGGAGGAACTCATCCTAGCTACTGTAACTAAGAAATCGAAGAAAGAGGTTAAGGAGGATGCCATCATGTTTGACCTTATGGTGGATGCCGAAGACCTGGCGAAAGATGGGGAAGGTGATAGAAACCAAGGGGAAGTCATGGATAAGAATGATTTTCCAAGACAGGTTTCATACAAAGAATCATTATTGGGCTATAAGTCATATGAGTTTAATGGTATAGCTTATGGTTCTTCAAGTATGGAGAATGACCCGCTAGATTTTGACTTGCTTGAACAAACTTGGAGTGTACCAGAGCCTTCAGAAGAAATTAGGAAACTCATGAATGTGTATCCTGTGGTACCATAATGACTGATGAAGAATACAATGAAAGTTGTGAACCCTGGAACAACGCTTTAATAATTACAGCACTGGGTCCTAGATTCAATTTTTACAGGATGAAAGATTTACTCTGTCGTGTGTGGCAGTTTAAGGAATTTGAATTGATAAATTTGCCAAATAACTACCATGTAGTTAAGTTCATGAACAAGGAAAACTGGGGTGTACACTATAAACATATACTATTTGAAGGACCTTGGGTGATTGCAAAGCACAGCATTCTTGTATAAAGATGGTCTCCCTTTCAAAACCCTTTGGGTAGGATTGCTATATGGATCAGAATTTTGAATATTCCCTTAAATTGCTACACCAAGAAATATATCTCCAGGTTAGGGGATATGATTGGGAAAACCTTGAAAGTAGATATGCATACTCTAAATTGCAGCGATGAAAGTCGTCCCAGAGTTGAACGTGGTAGATATGCGAGAATTTGCGTCGAGCTTGACTTACAGAAGAAACTGATTCCAAAGATCATTCTTGCGTCTGCTCTATACAACATTGAATATAAAGGACTAAATATAATTTGTTTTGGTTGTGGTAGATATGGCCACAAGAGGGAAGCATGCCCTTGGAAACCCAGTTGTGGGTCAAATAACAACAAAGAGCATCAGACTCACCCAGTAGTGAAAAATCCGGTGATGACGTCGGATAAGAAGCTGTCGAAAGAGGGCAAGGAATTTGGGCTGTGGATGTTTGTGCGTGGATCCCAAAGGGCGCGGGTCACAAGAAGGGAAGAACAAAAGGTTAAAATAGGACACGTGAGACAAGGAAGCAGAAGGGATGGAAGAGGTGAGGCTAAACTGACTGCCTTTAGGTTTTCCTTGTAGAGAGAAATGATAAGATAGAAGAAGTACAAAGACAGGCAAGTATCACGGATGAAGTCAATAAAAATTCTGAAGAGAGTGAAAGAGCTTTAGTACTCTATGAGGAAAAGCTACCTGTGCAGAGAAGGATAGAAAGAACGCTAGGGGATAAATCCAAATCACATGGGAAGAGCCCGCTTGGTTCGAAGAGTGGCTACATGGTAAAGGGCAAGGAGAATGTGAAACCTTTCAAGGGGAATGAACACATGAAGGCCCAAGTGGGCAGTGAAAACAAGAGTCTTATTGAACAGAAGCCCAATAGTGGTGAAAGCAAGTTAATAGCCGAAGTTAAGGGGAATCGAACCCATAATGTAATATGCGGGTCTCTTGACAGCCCAATTCCTATGGTCATCCAGAATGAGCAAAGTTACAGTCCTGATCTGCCCAACCTAAACTCAAGTGGAGACGGGAATCGTTTGGTAGGGAATGTATCAAGGACAAAAGCCCTTGTTGGAATTGTGACCATAATGTCTTCGAATGCCTCCCGGAATGCTGAAGTAATGATGCAGAATATACCGGCATCTATGAGGGTGGAGGATAACTCAACGGGAAGGACAAAACAGTTGGGATCGACGATCGTCCTCGTCTGTTGCGGTGCCCTGTGTTATAATATCACTCTCAGCTTAACTCTCGGGTTCCCTCCATTTCTGTTTCTTGTCATCTGGTTTGGGCTTGGGCCTCCGTCTGGCATCTTCTTCTTCTTCTTTTTTTCAGCTCGTCCCAACTTAGGCCAATCACCCATAGCCCAGCTGCGTTTCTGCCCGTTTTATTCCTTTGTCGGCCTGCCTCTCTTGAAGATGAAGGCCCTGGTCAAAATGGGCTTTGATCAGGGACCTATCTGAAAAGAGTGAAAGCTTTGGGTGAGGGATTGCAGAGCAATTGTTTGAAATATTTGTAGGGATAAAATATAAGTTCTAAAACTCCTGGGTCGTTGTCTGTAATTTACCCCCATATTTTTCTACATTCACTTATAATTTCCAGAAAGTTTAGGGACCAATTTTGTAATTTTTCCCAAACCTCAAATTATTAATTCTAACCCTCTAAAATCTCCAATTTCCTTCCACAACACCAACAATGCAAAAATTAAGCATAAGTAGCATTAAAAGTTCAATAAATAATTGTACAAAATAATTAATAATTTTGACCATTTTGCCCCAAATTATCATTAATTCAAAACAATTGTTCCTAATCAAAATTAATGCTTAATCATGCAATAATGCTTCATAAAATGCATTAAAATCCCAAATAAATCATGAGAAATCATGTAAAAATATTGGTCAATCAGTTGCGTTCAAAATGGGAGCTTTCAAAGCGCTTGGCCTTGATGGATTAAATCCCCATTTCTTCCAATCTCAATGGGGGGTGGTTGGAGACAAAGTGTGTGACCTTATTTGTAGTGCTTTCAGAGACCCGAATAGTATAAGGGATATGAATCAAACTCACATTATTATGATCCCAAAAGTAGATATGCCTACAACTATGAAGGACTTCATACTGATATCTTTGTGTAATGTGTGCTTTAAAATCCTCAGTAAACTCTTGACCAACCGATTGAAAAGGATTATGGATTATTTAGTGCACCCGAATCAGTGCAAATTTATTAGCGGTCAGGTAAGGTTTGACAATATAATTCTTGCACAAGAAGTAATTCACATTATGAGAGAAAAGAAAGGGAAAAAAGGCTATGTAGCCATCAAAGTGGATATGGAGAAGGCATATGATAGACTGGACTAGGAGTTTATTAGATTTAATCTTCATAGTTTGGGACTTACTAACCAGTTTGTAAACTTAATAATGAAATGTGTCTCTTCAGCTACAATGAAAGTGTATTGGAATGGTATGCCATCTGAGGAATTTTCACCATCGAGAGGGATTAGGCAAGGAGATCTATTAAGCCCATATTTATTTGTCCTCTGCATGGAAAGACTAGGCCAACTGATAAGCAGGGAGGTGGAGGCTAGTAGATAAAAACCATTGAAAATGTCTACTATTGGGCTTGGGTTGTTATTCTCTAGAAATTTTTGTATTTTATCACATTTTTCTTATATATTTGTGGTTTTAAACTAAAACTATGCGTAAACTTTATATATATGAAGAAAATGTGATGTGATGAAAATACTTTGAAAAGTGCGAATTTTGAGCTAAATGTATAGAGTCTTAGATTAAATTGAAGAAAATTGGAAAGCTCATAAAAATCCTTCTCTTTGTAGGAGGATGATGACAAGAAGTGGAAGCTTACATGGATCCTTGGAGGTGAAGAAAAGAAGAATAAAAGCCAAAAAGGAAGAACAAAGAAGTAGCTTGAAGGGCCTATTTTTTAGGTGATTTCGCTTTTGCGTTGCTGTGCAAAGCAAAAGTGAAAACACAAAAAAATGGGCCCTTCTAACTGCATTCGCTGTGGGTTCGCTATAGCGAAGCGAAAGCAAAGTTGTGACACTGCAACTATGCGTTTTGAAAAAGTGAAGCTTCAGTTGTGTTTTTAACCTAATAGGGGTGCCAAAATTCATACATTCTACACAAGGAAGAGCTTAAGAACCATAAGGAGGCTTCTTGGAGAGCTCTTAGGAGGAATTTGGTGCTTCTTGGAAGAGATTCTTTGAGAAATTCAAGATTTTCTCCTCTTTTCTTCCTATTTGCTGATATGGATATAAATTTTGAGTTTAGTTTTTGGTTTGTGATTTTTTGTTTGTATTGATTATGAGTAGCTAAAACTCTCATTTAGGATTAATTCTACTCATTGTATGGATTAAAACTACTATATTTTCTTACTTTTGCTAGTTGTTGGGAATATATGCTGGTTTTTCTCTATACTTAATTACTATCTTGTGCTTGATCACCATATGATTAGTTTAGTTCAATTGAATGATGCTTGAGAGAGCTATTTTGGTTGTAGAACTTGAGAAAAATCATGTTAGACTTGAAATTTATGGATTAAATGGATGGTTTGTTGTTAGAATAGAGATATATCTAACAACCTAACATAGTCTAATGAAGAATTTCTTTGGGGAAAGATGATATTCATTAATGATAGACAAGAGATTGAATATTGTTAATGAAGATTAAAAATCAATTTTAACTTGAGAGAGCTTGATTGATGATCTTAGAATTTTTAACTAGCATATGGACTCACACAACTAGCATAAGTGAATCAATTGCACAATTTCATAAAATACAATGAGGAAGAAGTAATCCTAAGCCTTTAAACCTTGAAGTAGAATTAATTTTACAATCACCTTTTCTTTACCTTATTGTTTTCAGCAAAATTCCTTAATTCAATTTCAAATAATTTCATTCAACCTAGTTAAGAACAAAGTTACAATGATTAACTCACTTTCGTCATAGTCCTTGTAGATCGACACTTGTTTACTCACTAAATTATTACTTGCGACTCGTGCGCTTGCAGAAGCTAAACTGCGAACAGTTGACTCATGTGTTCTTCGTGGATGACCTCATCTTGTTTAGTGAAGTTTCCAAGACCCAAATGGAAAGAATCAAAGATATTATGACATTATTTTGTTGTGTGTCAGGACACAGGTGAGTCTTCCCAAATCCAAAGTGTTCATATCAAGTAATGTTCACATAAATAGATCTCTAGAATTTAGTTAAGTTTTGGGCATTGGCATTACTTCGGACCTGGGTAAATATCTTGGGGTGCCTCTCCTTCACAAAAAAGCCGTTAAATTGACTTTTTCCCCTTTAATATAAAAAGTAGGAAAGAAGCTTGGGGGTGGAAATATAGGTATCTCAGCATGGCAGGTAAATTAGTGCTTATCAGATCGGTTTTGTCTACATTACCCTACTATCAGATGCAATCACTTCTGATTCCGAATGGTGTTCTCTAGGAAGTAGAAAAGATACGCCAGGATTTCCTATGGAGCCAATGTTCTCACCAGAAAAAATACATCTTATATCGTGGGATAAGATTAAGGGAGATAAGAAGAATGGAGGATTGGGAGTTAAGGATTTAATACTTCAAAATAAAGCCTTCATCATGACATTGTGTTGGGGCATGTTAACTCGACTTGATGCTTTGTAGGTCAAATGTCTACAGAGTAAATATGGCTGTAGGTTCAGTAAAATCCCCAGAGTGTCAAAGAAGAAAAAGCAATCAGTAGTATGGAGTGCGATCTCGAAGGTATAGGATACGTTTCAAAAAGGGCAGGGTAGTTAACTGAGAAGTAGCAAAAATAACAATGTATGGTGGGAGCTATGGTCTCCGCTTGATAAACCGTTAATACACTATATAGATAGGAATCACGAGAGGATCAACCATGAGGCGAATGTGGAGCAGTTTGTGATGCCAAATGGTGAGTAGGACTTGGATAAATGGAGAGATTTTCTACCAGCGTGAGTTGTAGCCATGATTAGGACAGTCTATCCCCCAACTCAACAAGGATCTGACTTGTTCTAGTGGTGACCTTCTTCATATGGGAATTTCAGTGTCAAGTCTGCCTATAATATGTTAGCAAACATTAGCGAGTCTCCGGCTGAGCCTAGTTGGCAACAACTTTAGTATTGCCCTATTCCTAAATGGGCCAAATTCTTCATGTGGCAAGCTTTCCAAGAGAGATTACCTACTAACTCACTTAGAGTGAAGAGAGGATTTACCAAAAATTGTGAGTGCCCCTTTGAGTGTCCAAGTGAGGAAACAATACTACATACTTTGTGAGATTGTAAGGCAGCTTCAAATGTATGGCTTCATTTAATTGACCCTTTATATACTAGTACTTTCTTTAGTGGTAATTTGCAGGAATGGATCAAGTGGAACACGAAGCATAAAACAGGAATGAGAAGATTGTCTAAGTGGCCTTGGCTAAGTACAGTTGCCTCGGCTTGCTAACTTATTTGGAAGAAAAAGTGTCAGAGAACTTTCAAAGGCACACAGAAACCATCTAGAAGAATTGCTCACAGATGCATTCATCATTTGATGGAAGGAGTGGAAGAAGGAAGGCTCAAACATAAGATCTTCTCAATTCCCCACAGAGCAGACACTAGATGGGTGGCCCCGCTACCGAACTACATTCGTATGGATGTGGATGGCTCTAGAAACATCCATAAACATGCAACATGTGGAGGTATAGCTTAGGATTCTTCAGGTAGGTAGCTTATGGCTTTCCAATAGAGGATTGGTTTCTCCTCTACCACGGGTGCGGAACTTCAAGCCATTAAGATCGGCCTTATAACATGTATGAATCAAGGTATCAAGAAAGTTAAACTATATTCAGACTTTGCGGAAGCAATTAGATTGCTATTATCTGGTCAAGGGCATTATCATCCACTTGCCCAAGAGATTTATGAGATTAGAGCTCTAATCCTATCAAATTGGGATATTGAAATTATTCATTCTCACAGGGAAGCACTTCAATGTGTTGATATTTTGGCTAAAATGGCACAGGGATTGAACAATGAGCTAAGGATATTACATGCCCCTCCAACTTTTTGTTCGGATCAAACATTAGCTGACCTAAGCTAAGATTTATCAATTTCTTGTCATTTCTGTGCTTTACAGATGTAATGTCATTTTGACACATTCCAAGAATTAATACTTGTCTTCTTCATTAAAAAAAAATAGTTTAAAGGCTACTTATCAAACCTATCATCACACTCACTATGTATCTTTATAATTGAAACAATTTAATTTCATTAGATATGAAAGGAGAGGGTTAATATAAGTAGCAAATCCGCCTCGGAAGTATAGGTCTAGGAGTAATTTTGCCTTGCAAGTTTTTCTCGTCTCAATGTCACCCTAGAAGTGTTAAAATGTAGCAATGTTGCCATCCCTATTAACACCATTAGTTTTCACAGTTAAAAAGACATGTGACACTCTCACATGGCACTCAAATTGCCACCTACTTCTTCTACCCTCTCCACCTCTTGTCCACATCATCATCTTCTAGACCCTTATTTCCTCCCTCTCCTTTCTTCCCTGCTCTTCGCGTTCATCATCTTCACCCAGAAAATTTTTCCTCTTAGCCACTCAGTGCGTGGTCGCCAACAACCCCACCACTAGCCATGTCGTAGATTTGCTCATTACGAGGATTCTCCTGTTGACCTTGACAAAGATTTGATGACAATGAACGAAATCGGCCCTCTTTGGATTCCATCAATGAAACATTGAAACCCTCCTCCCTCCTCCCTCTTTCTGCCATTGAAGATCCAACAAATATGGATGAAATCAGACCTCTCAATGAAACCCTCCTTCCCTCTCTCGTACTCTCAATAAAGATGTAGTGGAAATGAACGGAAAGGAGGTCAGATTGAGTTCCTTATTGTATCTTCCTTTGTTGTTCAAGATTTCATCTTTAGGCTTCTTTCATCGTCTTCCCTTGCTAGTTCAAAATTTAATTTGTGTGCTTCTTGTTCAATCATCTTTGTTGGTACGTTCTCACCATTGATGACAATGATTATGGGTTTTTATACTCTCGATCTTCTTCCTCTTCTTCATCCCTCTTATGGAACCCATGTGAAGTAGAATGTTTCGAGAGTCCCCCCAACAATAAAGGCCAAGAAAATCAAAACAAGCTTCAAAAAGAGAAACCAATTTATTATGATCCCCAATTTAAAATCAATGGAAACAAAATCAGATGAAGTTCAAAAAGGATTACCATGTTTAATTCAAAATTAGGGATGTATATGTGAATTCAAAACTTGATATGGTAAGTTTAAGGAAGTGAAAAAGGCGTATGCAAAGAGTGATGAAGATACAGAGAGGGGAGTCAAAGAATGAATGACAACATAAAACATGAGCAACACAAGCTATTTATCTGTGAAAGGGAAGGAAACGTAAGCACCAAAAGCATAATGAATAATACTTCGCCATGCAAGAGAGGACTTTGTGTTTTCTGGACATGAACAATGAAGATTTCCTTACTTTATAGTCTTTCAATAATTTCTGGACATGAACAACTTTGTGTTTTCTGGACATGACCTGCCGAAATTGAAGGGAAAATCGGAGAGGCAAATAATCTTTCCATAAGCAATAGAAGGTTGGAATCAATCATTATACAAAAAGGAGAAAGAAAACATATTCAAAATGGTTTAGGGGAATTTCTGGCACTTCAATGTGTTGATTCGGGATGCCTGGATTTAATATTCAACAAGACATTTTTTTGGCCAGTAAAGACAGTTTTTTCTCCAATTCTTAAGTCAGCGATGTGGATTTGATGGTGATGGCGTGGCTTAATATCATAGTCCCCTCAGCAAAAATCAGTCAACAAGCGGTCAAAATTAACCTTGTTAACGGTAGGGGCAACATTGCTGCGTTTTAATATTTTCAGGGCGATATTGAGACGAAAAAAACTTCCTAGACAACATTGCTCCTAGGCCTATACTTTTGGGGTGGATTTGCTATTTAACCTTAAAATTAGTCCTTTTTTTAATAGATAATAGATTTTATCACAAAAGTCTGTGTACGTAGTGAAAATATACATGTAGGAGTGATTTGTTGATTATTAATGGAATGATTGTAGTTAGGGGTGTTCAAAGCTCAGGATGAGACCGGGATCCCCTAATCCCAGTTCCCAGTCTCAATTTTTTGCATCCCGGTCTCAGCAACCAGAACCAGGAAATCCCGGTTTTTTTAAAAACATTTAAATTTAAAATATATTATTATATTAATTAAATTTTTCATCATATATTATTTAAAGTGATCATTTAACAGCTAACAAGACCATAATAATCACATAAATTGATCTAAAATTGAAGAATATCATTTTATTATTATTAGTATGATCACCATCATCATCTTTGTTATTATCTTTATACATTATATAGTTATGATTTGTATCATGATATATACTATTTAACTCTAACTAAAAATGTGATACATATCTTATTAAATGATAACTTAGTTTATGGGGTAAAAAAATACAAAAATAAAAGGATAACTTAATTCATAAAGTAAAAAATTTAAAAAAAAAAGTTAAAAAAAAACCGGGACCAGGATCTCAAGAGTGATCCCGCTTCCCGTCCTGATGATCCAGGTTGAGACATGAAATTCCCAATAGCAAAATGTCCGGAACCGGGCAGGGACAAACCGGAACCGAGATATGTTGAACACCCCTAATAGTAGCAATACAAGTTGATGCAAAAGCTTAATTTATTATAAATTAAAACCATATTATATTACTCGTTAAATTATGATGATCACATACCTAGAGCTGGGCAAACGGGCCAGCCCGGCCCAACAGGGCCGGCCCGTGACGGGTTCGGGCCTAAACGGGCCGGCCCGTTTAGGCCCGAGTCCTAAAAAGTGCTCCATATTGACGGCCCGGCCCGTTTAAATGAAGCCCGCGGGCTTCTGGCTCGTTTAGTATTTTCCCCTCCTTTATGCCCCTAATAACTAAAATATCTAATCTAACACATAAATTTCATCAAAACCTCTTTAAAACATAAATATCATCCATATTCAATAAAACATAAACACCAAAACCTAACAAACAAACTAATTAACGTCCACATTCCACAATCCATAACCAGTCAAACACTCATACAAGTCCACAAACCACAGCCAATAGGCAATAGCCATAATCAATAGCCATAATTTTGGAATTAAATTAATTAATGAATTATGGAAAATGGAAATATGGAATGCTACAGTGATTTCTTTTAGTTTTTAAAAAAAAAACTAAATGGGCCTAAAAGGGCCGGCCCGTTTAAGCCCGCGGCCCTATAGGGCCGGCCCTTTTAGGCCCGCTTCCATTTTCGTGCCTTAAATTATAAGCCCGGTCCTTGACGGGCTCGGGCCTAAACGGGCCGGCCCGACGGGCTTAGCCCGAATTCCCGGCTCTACACATACCTTTAACAAACATGCATGATGCTTTATCTCAACTAAACCATATATAATTAGTGTGCAACGTACGGCAGCCCCCCACTACAATGCTATAATTAAATGAAATTAAATATTAGTCCATCTTTAATATAAGGTCTACTTTAATTTATAATTTAATTTCTTCGTTAAAATGGATCATATATTAAGTATAGGTAATATATAAAACATGGATCCGTCTCGTTCTTTGTAGGGACCACTTGGCTACTAACACACGCAACCATCACCATTTTCAATTATAAATATAAGGTAGAGAAATTTGTTAGAACTTCGAACTAGTTCAGGGAAGAAATACGAAGGCGACTAGACGTGAATGAAGCACACGCCTTAATCTTAATTTATTCATTCATTGTGGGGCCGAAATTAAAGCACACGTCTTCACTAAATAACGTCAGTTTTCACGGGGGAAAGGTCAGCAATCAAATTTTCAAATTGATAATTAGGTTAGTTTTGATTTTGATAAATTTGACTATTATAAACGTTGTTGTGTGTTGTTTTATTTTCATTAAGGAAGAATACGCCAATAGTACAAAAATAACAACGTTATTTCAAGTGGTATTTTATAGTAGTAGCAGTACATGATAAAGAATGTCAGCAGAAACTTTAAGTAATTAAAAAAATAATTCGTGGAAAAAAAAAACAAAAATAATTGATGTACAAAGTTCCGAGGTAATGAATATGATAGGAACAATTTCGACCAAAAACAAAAATGATAGGAACAAAACTTGGTCGCATGAACCCTTAATATATAGAAAAAGTATATATACAATGCTTCAATAATTAAAGACAATCGGCCGAGTGAGTCGAAAAACTTAGATATTGTAATCTCAGTCAACATCTAAATTATCCTTATCTTTCTCAGTTTCAACGGAATGATAAATAATATCTACACACATATATATGTGCGTGAAATATACTGGAAATATCATCCGCTAAAATATTTAAAATTGTCTATCGTAAAAGGGTTGGGTCATGCGTTTACTTTTTTTTTTTTTTTTTATAATAAAAAGTTTAGGTAGGTTCGGCATCAGTCCCCTACCAAGGCCAGGGCACGGCCCCAGAGCTCTTCGAGCGCTTATAAGGAATTAAAGCGTTAATACTTCTTTATAAAAGGATTTAAATATTATTACCGAAAATAACGACATCTGTGCAAACAGAATTTGTTGCGTGATCGAAAAAGATTATAGTAGTATATTTAATTTCCTAATCAATAGTAATTTATTTTCTTAGAAAAGGCTTATATATGGTAAATAGGGAAGAAGACAGAACAGTAGTGTATGTAGATGAACTTCTAGCCAAAGATCTTGTACTCTGGTAGTATGAAAGTTCCCTAAAAGTAAAAGTATGAGGCCATATATTTGTAATATATATGAAGCTGCTAGTGTTGCCAATTTAATTAGACAGAGAGAGATGAGGTTCTAGAAAAATAGTGCGGCTACTAAAACTATTTTTGGATGTGTTATATATATTCAAATCACGTGAAAGAAAAATAGTGCGGCTGCTGTTCAAGCACTACAAATAAGACTTGTTATATATTCTTCTTCAAGTTCATATTATTATGCATCGCATGCTTTTGCAGAGTTTTCCACTCATCCTTATTTTCATTTGTCTTCTCCATCTCTGTAAACACTAACATGAATATTTGATGAACGAACGTACCTATCATTAATTTCATCAACAAAAAATAAAATAAAAAAGGTTAAGGTGCAAATCTTCCTCAAAAGTTTTCGCTGAAGAGCAGTATTGTCCCAAAAAGTTTTTTAGGTTTAATGTTGTCCTAAAAGTATTAAAATTGAGCAATATTACTCATTTTTGTTAAAAAGTTAACGGTTAACGTTAGTATTTTAACGGAATAGGACAATATTATTACGTTTTGAAACTTTTAAGGTGAGATAGAGGGGAGTATGATACTGCTTAACATTTTTTTTTTGGGAGAAAATAACATCAAGATCTCAATTTAGAAAAATAATATTAAAAAAGTCTCATAGCTTATTAAATATGTCAATTAATTAGCACTTAGACACAACTAGCTATCTGAGCCGGTGAGATATAAGTAGTTAATGAGTACAATAATGCTTTTAATTAAGGGTTAAGGTATAAATTTAACCACAATATTTTACTAAAGGAGTGCCTAGCACAATAAAATTTTACTGGGGCAAAATTATATATAAACTTTTCAAACGGTGGCAAAATTAACAACAATGTTAATTGGAGTTAAACTTCCGCTGCTGGAAGAAGAAAAAAGAGTTAAACTTCCGTTGCTCTATATATTTATGGCCCACAAAGTCAGGAAAATTTTTCTCCCTCCACGAGACATCGTATCTCTCTCATCCTCTCAACCTCCCCCCCCCCCCTCCTCAGGAAATGCGCCAGCAGCTATTCTTGCCTTCTTGGGTCCACACTTCACAACATGCGGCTTATAATATCCCAAATTTTATATTCATCAAAAATATATTGTAATTATTTGAGTAATTCAATAGAATGGTGAATATTCATAGAAATTAGATCTTGTGAATTTTGAAATATTCATATTCATAAGGAAATGGGCAAATAAATTCAAGAATTGAATATTCTTGGTGGAATAAATTGAGATTTGTGGAATAAAATAAAAGCCCATATTTTTCTTTTATTGGTGGATATTCAGTAGAAGGGAAATATTTACTTGGAAGATAAATATGCCAAGTGGCATCATCTAAAGCCAAGAGATTAAATTATAATTGCTAAAGTTGGAGCACATGTTTAAATTGCAATAAAATATATTATGTTGACCAAAGGAATGAGATAATTGTAGAAAACCCAATTGTTAATTGAAGGGAATTGGTTCAATTACAATGGGACTTATGACACAAGTTTAAAGTAGATAAGCACAAGTTGGAAGTGGATAAGATGAAGTGTCATTAATCTAAGCTAAGAGGAATAAACAATGATTTTTAAATATGAGCACATGGGTTAATACCTTAAGATAATATATCTTGGACCAAGAATCTTAAGATAATTGAATAAAGGTCCACTTGGTTTCTTAAGGACCTAGAGGATGTTTGGGCTAGAGGGAAAAGAGAGGAAGATTAGTCCAAACCTAAATGGACTTTATGACACTCATTAGAAGTAGATAAGGGTGAGTACAAGATGAGGTCATAAAGAAATTTCCTATCCATTTGTTAATTAAGAGAAATTAGGTGAGATATTTATGAAGTAAGGCTTCATCTTTCTCTTACCTTCATTTTCATCACTTGCAACAAAGATAGAGAGAGAGGGAGAGCTTGGGAGAATCTAGAGAGAAGGAGGAGAAATCTTAAGATAAGACCTTGTGGATCCAAGTTTTAAGACTTCCAATTTGTATAATCTCCTCTCTAATCTTTTCTTCTCCATGAAACACTATGTTTAGCAAGCAAATCTTGAGCTCAAAGAGAAAGAGAAAGGAGGACCTCTAGAGAAAGGAAAAGAACTCAAGAAGGTAACTTCACAAATCCTAAAATTATGCTAGTATGTAGTTATTGTTGATGATTATGGTTGGATTTGGTTATTTTGTTGAGTTTGTAAATTTGGAAAGTGCTAATCCTAAGGGGTTATGCTGCCCAAATTTCTTTAAATCATGATTAAGAAGTGTTTAAGTGAGTTAATCAAGGATTAGAAGTGGAAAAGTATAAGTTTTGGAAGCTAAAACACAAAACCCCATTTTTCTATTTTTCCTTCAATATTTCGGCCAAGACAAGATCTGGTAGTAGGAGTTGGATTTTCATGAAATAAATGGTTCCATTGGACTCAGTGGGCAAAAATAGGTGGGGTTACAGTTGGGCACTTTTTCGGTAGAGGCCGAAAAAGTATATTTACGAAAACGCCACTGAAATCACTAAATAGGGGCTGTCAAGGGTATTTTCGCAATTTGTCACTGAATTTGGTGATTTCAAGCCCGGAAATGGATTCCTTGGGCGAAAATAAGTCAGAATAGCCTTAGTCAAAATTTTGGGAAAACGTGCCATCAGGCCGGGTACGGCAAGGCCAGGCCGGGTTCCCGGGGGCATTTTGTAATTTTTCACCATAGACTAATATAACCACAATAAACACTATGGAAGAGTCTAAAATGATACTTGGATAGGTTATGACCTATTTCTGGTACATTTAATATTTTAGGACCGATTTGGAGGTCGGATACGACACGTTCTTCGAGGCACATTTAAAAGAGGATTATAAAGCTTTGAGGTAAGGACATTATCCTTCATACACTATGCCATAAGTTATGTGATTGTGTGGATGCCATTGTTTTGTAAATGCACTTTATTAATAACATGATTTACCTAGAGAGAGGCTGTTAGTGCCAGAGGTGTACTTACACTGGGAGTTGGCAGAAGTCCAACCGGTGTAGATTGTGGGGCTGGGCCCTACTCATATATACATGACGATGATGTGTTTATATTGTTCATTAATTTGTGCATACCTTGGCGCATGACATATTTACTTTTCGCATTTTCTATGAACGATATTATGTCTCTACGGGGATTCTTCGGAATCTCACCCTATTTTTAAACAAATACCTCAGCAGGTACCAGTGGGCCAAAGGGCAAAGACATTGACGTCGGAAAGTGAGCAGCGCGTGTCTCGAGGCAGGGTCAAGAACGTGGGCATAATTAGTCTATTTTGTGATATTTTGGTGAAATTTGTAAATATTGAAACTTTCGCTGTATTTTCTGTTTCCGTCAACGAACAATATCGGAATTGTAAACGAACGACGTTGGGATCATAAACAAATATTTTTATCAGTATAATTGTACTTTTCTGTATGCCCATTGAATTCCGTCTTCATTACTCTTTGATTATCGAAATGGAAACTGGTGTTGACACGGCTCGATCGCTTCTAAGACTGCAGCAAGTCAGCAACTAGTGTGGGACCCAAAGCTGGGTCGCTACGCACGGTGGTACGCCAATCAGAGGCGGTCCAACTGCGCTCTCCAGCACTCCAACGACCCTTATGGCGAAACATATTCTGGGGCAGCGGCATCGGGCGGTCGCCGGCTCAGGTGACAGCGGCGGCGTGGGTCTTAGAGAAGAAGTACTACAATTACGGGTCCAACTCGTGCGTGACAGGGCAGATGTGTGGGCACTATAGGCAGGTAGTATGGAAGAATACAAGGAGGGTGGGTGCGCTAAAATCTATTACAGTGGCGGGAAGGGCGTGTGTTCATGACCTATAACTATGATCCTCCTGGTAACTTTGTCGGAGAGAGACCTTACTGATGTTGAATCATTTGTTTAGGTTTCTCGACGAAGACGGCGACGATCTCTCCTTAAGGGTGAGAGAGAGAAGGTTGAGAGGATGAGAGTGAGATATGGCGTGTCCTTTACATAATCTAGACCGTTGCATCAAAATTTCAACGATCCAGATTTAATATATTATAAAAATATTTTATTAATATTATTATAATATTATAAATCTAGACAGTTAAAATCTTGATCCAACGGTCTAGATTTTGCAAAGACCCTCCTTTTCTTCCTAAGAAAAAGAGGAAAGCTAGTTTCGTTTGATAGAGGGAGAAATTTTTTCTTGAATCTGTGGGCCCAAAAATATATAAAGTAATGGAAGTTTAACCTCTTTCAACGGTGCTGTTAAGTTTGCCCTCATTTAAACAATTTATGTGTAATTTTACTCATAACAAAAACTTTATTGTGCTGGAGCTTCTTTGATAAAACATTGTTGTTAAATTTATACTTTAACCCTTTAATTAACAAAGACCAAGTCACAATTAAATATTAGTACATACATGTTTCTAACAGAACCAGTTTTAGTGTTTATAGCAATGATGAGCACCAAGAGCTTGTCACCTCTACAAACTGTTAAGACCTAATGTGAATGGTTTAGATTCATTTTGAAAACCTTAAAATTTGAAACATTTAAATTTTATTTGAATTGTGTAGATTTCACCACAATAATGACTACAATGACAAGCTCTTGGTGCTCATCATTATGATGAGCATTGAAACTAGTCCCCATTTCTAATTGCTTCCAATCGATCATCTCTAGAAAAGAAGGCTCAAAACCACAGGTCTGAGGCAGAAACCATTAGAGATATCTGCAAATGAAATTTATGTAAGCTATGTAGTGGCGATGCTTGTAGGATTATCGCCAGTGATGACGTGGACGGTTGCTCAGCTGAGCCCAAACCATTCTACTGACATTGTAAGATAAGTTAAAGTATACGTCGGTGCTTGTTTGTAATCATATTTGAAACCATCAAAAGTGATTATTTACGTAAATCAACACAAAATTCTTCTTATATACTTACCTTGTATATCATAAATCATGATTAAAATACTGTTTTTGAAAGCTCCAATCACAATTCCAAACAAGCAAACATTGTTTAATATAAAACCTAATTGACTTTTTTTTTAGAGATTAAGAAAGTCAAATAAGTTATTTAATCATATAATATGTTGTATATCATTAGATTATATATTATTTTATAAATCAAACAAAATAATTTGGAGAAAAAATAAAAATAAAAATACTTTAAACTAAATAACTATATATTTTTCATATATTATAAAAGTTAGTTAAGTTAGTTCTTTGTAACATAATATGTCAATTCACCTAATTTTTTTTTTAATCATGCATGTGTATTGAAACTACCCTTCATACAAACCCTTTTAATATATGTCCATCAACAGAGGGATACTTTTAAGGAAAAAATTATAAATTTGATAGACAAAGTAAATCAGGGTATTAAATTTAGAACCAAAGGATCGGAATCTCTTATCTAAAGCATATATATATACTCCCTCCAGTCCATAATATAGGACATTTAAACTATATCATGGAAAATAAAAAAAAACAGTTAAATCATTTAATATGTTCTAAAATGTAATTTTTTTTAAACTTTTACCCTTCTTGGGAAATGTATTTAATTGCATTTGGAATGTTATTTTATAGAGAGAGAGAAAAGAATCTAATGAGTGGGTAAAATTGGAAAATGAATATTAATTACATAGGCAAAATAAGAAAAAAGAATATTAATTAAATTGAAGGTGGTTTTTTGAATTATATTTTCAAGAGACAGTGAGTATAGATGGGAGGTAGCATTAAATAATTATGTATTTTGGCAAAAAAAAAAAATAATTATATGCAGAAAAAAATGGCTATAATTGTATGGCCATGACCATAAGGGTGAGGGGTGAGTAATTGTACACGTTAGTGGGAAAGGTGACACACAACTTAATGAAACTTGATGTAATGTGTCCCCAGCAGTGCAAGCCCAGGCTATTAGACTCTTCCCCACTGCCCTACTGCTGTTTCAAATTTCAACACGGGACGCCTTCTATTCTCATTTAACTTCCTCATTTCTCTCAACGATGTTATCATTATTCCAAATCAAGAACATTACATCTATCACAAGTATTATTATTTATAAATAACAAATAAAAGTACAACTCATCTCACTTGGCCTATATATGTGGGTTGGCTTACTTATTATAGTACTGATGTGGTCCTTAACATAAGACTTATTTATATAATTTAGTGAGATTAAGAAAATTAAATAAATTATTTAATTATAACATATGTGGTATAATCTCTCTAAAATATTTATATATAACATTAAATTATATATCAATTACTAAATTAATTTAGAGATGGAACACAAACATATATACTCGTACTTGAAGAGAGTGCATGACAAGTAAGAGACGGTAAAACGGGCCCAATCCACAGGCCCGCGGGTTGGGACAACGTTAGGGTTGGGGTTTTTTCAGCCCGTAAAAATGCGGGCTGCATAGGCCTGCACCACTCAACTCATTGGTTGGTGGGCTCGCTTGCATATATATATATATATATATATATTTACATGGATGTCTTGCTTGGACTTTGGTCGGTTGGACTTTTTTTTTTTTTACATGGATACCGTGTTGGGCTCTGATAGTTGAGGTTTGAGCTTGGAAGGATATATAAATTTTTTAATTTGGACTTTGGGAGGGTTTTTACTAGATTGTTAGTTTCTTTTTTGAATTTGAACTTTGGGAGGTTCTTGTTTTTTTTTTTTAGACTTGTGCATGGCAAAACCTAAAAAAATAAAAAGAAATAATAAAGTGTGGCTACGGGCTTACCAGCGAACCCGCACCTATGGATTAGAGTTGAAGATTTCCCAACCCATAGAAGTGAAGGTCGCACTAGCAAGCACCGCCCAGCCCGCAATTTGCAGGCTGGCCCGTTTTGCCTGCTTTGGCAACGACAGGCTCTAATTCTTTAATCTTTACTTAGGATCAGCGACCCTACTCACAACACTAAAGTCGAATTAGTTCCACATCACTCATTAATTACTTTGAATCCAAGACCTCTGTAACTATATTATTCAACAGCACTTTGGAAAAGTCACATGCATGATGCATCCCCAGAGAATATAATTCTTAAAGTCTCATTGTCTCCATCAACTATTTCTATGTGACTTTTCTTTTTCCATTTGCCCACAAACAGGACTTTTCCTTTGGGACCACACGCTAACTCACAAAAAGTAAGAATAACTTAATTAATTTCTTATTACTCTCCATTATTATTTGGCACCGTACGTAAACCATTTTGTCGGTCTAAAAATAAAAGTCACCTACAAAAATCAGAAACCACAGCCTTGGGATATTTCGTACATAGTAGAGAGAAAGAAAGAAGAGAAGAATGGGTTTTGTGGGTGTGAGGATGGGCGCTGTTTGGGGTGCCTTGTTTATGGTTGTGGGAGTAATATCTGTGTCTCAGGCACAACTGAGTCCGACATTCTACAACCAAACTTGCCCTAACGTCACCGACATCGTATCGTCGGTTCTCCAGAGTGCTGCACAAAGCGATCCTCGTATCGGAGCCAGCCTCATCAGGCTTCACTTCCATGACTGTTTTGTTCAAGTATGTTTCATGTCACTCCATTTATGTGCGTGTATCTTATCTCAATTTCAAATTTCTGGCTTATTCAGTAATTTCGCATAATTTCTGGGCTTTTATTTTAAAGTGGATGTGCTTGAGAGTTTTCTGTGCTCTTGAATGAATGAAATTCTGGATTTTGACGTAAGAGAAGCCCGTAAGCTTGGTCAAGTACGGACGCGTACGGACTGTTACAGGCTAACTCAGCGCTCTCCTGTTTTTTCCCCTTAGAAAAACAAAATAGGCCTATATTTAAGGGAAAATTTCAGTAAATGACCGATTAATGTCAAATGGCCCTCAACAAATTCGGAAACATTATTGCAGGACCTCAAGAGGAAAGTGGAATAGTACTATAAATAAGTGAAATATTTTTATTAATAAGGTAAATTAATTTTTTAAGAAGATCATATCATTTCAGTATAGAATTAATTTCGTTTTGCGTTCAAGGTCATATATATAGTGATGTTTCAGAATTTTTTGAGGTCATTTGACATTAATTGGCTACAAAGGTCCTTTCCCGAAAGCTTCCCTATATTTTATGTAAATTAATCTTACACCCTCTTATTTTGTGTTTTTTTTTTGGTCAAGACCCTCTTGTTTTGTTTAACTCAGCCCCTTTTGTACAGTACGAGGGGGGGGGGGGAGATCTCATGAAACATGAAAGAGCTTTTATTAAACCGAACCAAACTCTCTCATGTGAACTACTTATAATATTCTGGGTAGGAGTTGGGAGGGAAAGAGGACAATAGGAAACAAAGCCCCCTAAAACATACTATGTAATTAGAATATATAACTTCATCCTTAAAACTAACATCAATATCGTTGTTAAGCTACATCTTATAATTGTAAGCTGTTAAGTTTCATTAATTGATGACTAAAAAAAGTAAATCATTTTCACTTGGAAGCTAACTTTCAAGTTTCTCCATTTGATATCCTGTACACATCAATTAGTTGTGATATGTGGGTCTTAGCTGACTAGCTACTATAATTGAGAAAATGACAAAACACTGCATATTTATCTATACACTGGACTCAATGTAACAAGCACGCACATGGCGCATGATTGTAGTTTATTTTATGTACTCGGTGTTGAGTGGCTATATTTGCTTTTAGAAATACTCACAGGCGAACATAGACCCGCACACATTTGTAGGCCCAGATTAAATTAGGAGTTTCATATATATATATATATATATATATCAAACTAGTCAGCAATATAATTTTTTTCACTGGTCAATTATTCCGGTCAGAAGCCTAGTCACCTGCCATGTCAGCAAAGTTATTCAGCAACATTGCTTTTAACAGTCAACGTTTCCCTTATAACAGCTATTATGACTTTTGCACCTATTTTATAATCAGATATTTACTTTTGCATAAAAAAACGCATTTGTTGTTAGGCGCACTTTTAAAAAAATCACATGTGCATTTTTGTATCTTAACCCTATTTTAAATATATATATATATATATATGAAACTCTTAGTGTTAATTCTTTGTATTTTTATTACAGCTGGGAAGAAAGCGATTTCGCTTCACACTTAAAATTTTAGTCAACATCATTCACAAAAAGTTTTAAATTTAAATTATTATAAATATGTTTAAATTTAGCATGCGCCAAATTAAAGTGTATTAATTTTTCCTTTAATTGGAAAAACATCGTACCCCTTGGATCTTTTCGAAAAGGAAAAGTGGTATGGGCGTGTCGAAAAAGTTTGGCAGCCATCAGGAGCATATTCACAGTTGGACTTTGCCTTTTTTTTTTTTTTTTTTTGCAAAAAGGAATTTAATAATTTTGAATAATTTGAATCAAGATCAAGTGATTCTAATTAAAATAAGGATACTTTTATTGGATAAATACTATAATTTACTTGAAGGAGAATTTGTAATCAGTCTTACGTGTCCAATCTAACTATAATTGAGGCGGGTCCTCATATTATGTTCATCCAAAAGATGAGTACAATATGCTCATCCCTTCAATTTTGGGGTGAGGGCAATTTTTTTATTTTTTATGTATTCTTATTTATTTAGATTAAATTATATAATGCACTCTAAAATGTTTTTATCATTCGATATCTTAAATTAATTAATTTCTAATTCTGTATTCAAAAACATTTTTCCTACGACACCAGTAATCTAAAATATTTTTTTAATAGCACTCAATATCTGAAATATTATTTTGATGCCTGGTATTTTAAGCTAATTAACTCTCTGTACATGGAGTATTTTTTAAAAAATAAGAAAACCCCCAAAATTAGGGGATAAGCATTTCACGCTCATCTTTAGGATGAGCATGGAATGTGGATTCTAATTGAGGCTGCTTCACTCTATATACAATAGAGTATGGAATGAATAAAGTTAAAGGGAGAGACGACAGCTAGGTAAGGTATTAAGTAATGAAAGCTTGCTTTTCTAATGTATGTTGGTGAGGAAAGATGAAGGAAGTTTCTGAATGAATGAATGAGTACTTATTTATAATTTGTTTATGATGAAACCGACAGGGATGTGATGCTTCACTTCTGCTCAACAATAGCGCCACCATTGTAATCGAACAAACAGCTCCTGCCAATAGTAACTCAATCAGAGGATTGGATGTTGTCAATAACATCAAATCTGCCCTCGAGTCTTCTTGCCCTAACACTGTTTCTTGCGCTGACATTCTTGCCATTGCTGCTCAAGTTTCCGTTGTCCTGGTATATATACATATTCTTCAACTTAATTATAAGATTAAGAAAATTAATTAATTTAATTATTTATTTAAAACAATGATGTTGGTTTATCTAAAGTACATTTCTTTAAAATTATTTGTAATGAACACTATTCCCTTATAATTTTTTTTAAATATATATGTGCAATCAAGAGGAATAGCTTAGGAAAAAATTACAAATTTGAAAAATAAAATAAAATAAAGTCTTACATTTATGATCAATTAATCAAAACAAACCCCTCAACTAGTTCTTTCCTTTAGGGCTAGAAGAAATAGTTATTAAAGATATTACCTTCGGTCCTAAATATAAGAGCTAACTAAAGAGTTTGATTTGATTCTAAATATATAAGATCTTAGTTCATTATGTCTACCATTTTTATCATTTTTCCATTAAATATCCCTATTGGTTACATATACCAATAAAGAGGGAGTTTGCATCAGAGATAGTTTCAATACAAATAATTTAAGAAGAAATTTTAGAGAAACTAACTAATTTCTTTAATAACTAATTTAAGTAGATATTATATTAAGGATGTTATATTACTGAAGATATGTAAGACTAATTAGAAGGTAACTTTGAACAGGCAAGCAGTGGGCAGGGATGGACAGTTCAGTTGGGAAGAAGGGATAGCCTCACAGCAAATCTAAGCCTTGCTACTTCTAACCTTCCTTCACCCTTCTCCAACCTCACTCAACTCAAGCAAAGCTTCACTTTTCAAGGCCTTGACACTACTGATCTTGTTGCCCTCTCTGGTATACTATGCTATTATCACTTCATTAATTGCTCATATCTCTCTCTCAATATATATACACTGCTTCTAATTCTTACTGTAAGACCCAGTTGACTTTTCTTTAGAGAGATTAAGAAAACTAAATAAGTAAATTAATCATAGCATATATTATATATTATTAGTTTATGAGATAGATAAATTAGTTTGGTATAAAAATAATAAATATAAATATTTTAAAATAACTTATTTAGCTTTCATAATCTTTCTAAAATATCAAATGAATCTTATATTAAGCACTGAATAATGTTTCTCATTGAGAGATCTCATGTGTGTGTGTATTTTCAGGAGCTCACACATTTGGAAGAGCTCAGTGCAGGGTCTTTGATAACAGACTGTACAATTTTAACAACACTGGCAACCCAGACTCAACTCTAAACACAACTTACTTAGCGACATTGCGTCAGTTATGTCCACAAAGCGAAGTTGGGAGCAACACTAACCTCACAAATCTGGACCTGACCACACCAGATACCTTTGACAATAATTACTACTCCAACCTTCAACAGAAGAATGGCCTCCTTAACAGTGACCAGGTCTTGTTTTCTACTTCTGATGCCGATACCATCGCCATTGTCAACAATTTCAGCGCCAACCAGACTGCTTTCTTTGAAGCCTTCGCTGCTTCCATGATCAAGATGGGCAATATCAGCCCTCTCACTGGCTCCCAAGGCGAAATTCGAACACAATGTAATGGTGTTAATGGAGCTTCATCATCATCCGGATTAATTATGGGTGGTGGTGTGGAATCACAGGACGATTTGGTTAGTTCAATCTAAGTTATGATCACAACGTGTTTTGGGAGAGAAGATGAAGAAGAATAAAGTATTGCCATAAATAAATTAACAAGTGTATTGTGCTTGACAGCTTGAAAACGTGTGTGTACGTAGTATGCTGCTTTATTTATGTATGTCATGTATTAACGAGTGATATTTTTCTACCTTGAAAAGACTTTGAGAAATTATATTTTTTTTTTAATGTATGTCATGTATCAATCAATCAATCAATTTGCGGTCCGATAATTAAAACTATGGCCCCTTGCATGTAACATCCTAAAATAAATAAATAAATATAAGATTAAATTATGAGCATTTAACATAATTAATATATATATATATATGTATATATATTATAATCAAATCGTTACACACACACTTTATTAATGGGAACAAAATGGTAAAACAGCATCGGTACAAATATATAATATATAAAACAATTATTAGTGTCACACTAATAACCACCAGAGGACAAAATTTTCGCCGTTGTGCAAGTTTTTTTCCCTCTGCTAGGGTTTCGCCGCTGTGTGATTTCCTTCGAGCAGACGACGATCTCCAGTGGCGGCAGCCTGTCCCTGACAAGGGGTTGATCTCGTCTAGCTCCATAAGGTTGTCTCTCCCTTCCTGGGAGAGCTATTGAGAAGCCGCTATGTGGTGGTCGGAGGAGGCAACGGTCGTGAGTGGAACCGGTGACGGCCGTGTGTGGGGAAGAAGCGAGGAGGGAAGCGAGAAGATTCTAAGGCCCTAATCCTCAGCGAAGATCTTCGATGCGGATCCGGTGGGTTCCACTGTGGATCCCAACGGTGATGAGGAGGTTGATGCAGCGGATCTTTTTCCACCCATGCGAAATGAGGAGCCTGATGGAAGCTAGCGGTTGGGGATTTGCAACGAACCTGAGGACACCGAAGGCAAGGTCACAGATGGTCTTAAAGGTACCAATTGGTCGATCTGTAGACATTGAGGTAAGTGATTTGTTCAAGGTTTCATTTTCCCCCAACATCGCCTGGTCAGGTTTAAGCTTAGCTTCTTATAGGACCGTTTTGATTATGATTGAACTTTCTACACTAAATTTGGTCTGCTGGTCTGGATTTCTGATGGATTTGGATGCAATTGAGTTTGATTTATATATTCATGGGCTTTGTTATAGTTCATCTCTGTGCAATGAGGATTATAAGTTAAACTCCAGCATTCATGATTCATCGGTTCTATTAACAATGGTATGGAAGGGTTTTGGGGGGGAAAGAGACAAATTGTTAGATTCAAACTCAAAGTTCAGGGCTTGGAAGTTTGCTTCAAAATCTGGTTATGATTTATCAATGGTAAGGGGCTGGGGGTGATGTATGGTTTTGCTCATTTTTCTAGCAGTAGTTATGCTTGGTTAAAATACACATGCTATGTTACTGGTATTTTGGGTATGGGAGGTGAGCATGGTAGTATATGGCCAGATGTACTGCTCTAAATGGCTATATATGGTTTTTAGATGATGGATTTATCAATTTTTGCTTGGTCAGTGGGCTTGTACACACTGTTCTTCTTTGGGTAGACATTTTCCTGTTCAGTGATCTTCACAACATTGTTCATATTTGGTTTCAATGTGTGCCTGTTCAGTGGGTAGGGCGACACTGTTCATCATTGGGCTGGTATTGTATTTCTTTCATTTATGGCCATACTGATTGTACGCTGGTTGCTATTGTTTTTATTGATGACCTCCTTGAGTATTATCTTGTCTCAAGGAAAATTGTCAGGAACCTTTGTTATAGAGGGATTCTCATAGAAGCGGATTTGGTGACTGTGTGGATTGCCAAAGCTTCTCTGGATGGTCTTGCCCTGTGTGTTGGGTACCTCGACCTCCACTATAATTGTGGGCCTTCTGAGCATTTGGCATTGTGGATGACTAGTTTGTTTAAGTTTTATGTTCTTGATACTTTGGAGAACCTTTATTGGATTATGTTTTTAGTTTCAATGTTGTTTGGTTCTAGTTTTATGTTGTGTTCTTAGGTTATAGGTTGGTCTTTCAGACTTCTAAGTGTTGTAATTTCGGTGTATTTCAATATATTCTGTCCCTTTTCGGCAAAAAAAAAAAAATTGTTAGTATTCTTATTATTAGAAGAACTTCTAGAAGACTTGAGAGGGAAGTTAAACAAAGGATAATGAATCAATAAATGAGATGTGGATAAACTTGATAAGTTGGATGTGCGTTAGTAAGGCTAAGCATAGCTTTGCTGGGTAAAAAAGTTAAAAACAAATGAAGGAAACAGATGAGGGGCAAAACTATTATATATAGACACAAGTTCTAATCTCCAAAACCTAAAAGCCACAAATAAGTAGAGTAAGGGAGAAAAATAAGAAGAGAGAAAAAACAAAACAAGAGAAGTCGTGCTGCTGCAAAAATGTAAGAGTTTTCTTATTGAGTGATACACCCTGCTTTTATTTATACTTCTCAAAATTATTTTGAATGTTTTACTATCTAACTATTCTCTATGTGATCGATTCATTTAAATACTTCTTGTATTTGGAAGTTCTTGAAATTGTATGAGAATATGTAAGGAAGGGTATGTTGTTGTATCCATAAATATAGACCTCCCCAAGAATGATTGCAGTGTGAATTATCTAATGGGGTAAGATTTCTGTGTGAATTATTGTGGATCCACTCTAAGAAATGTTCTAATATATCTAAGTGATGAAATTATGGTATTGTGAATGCTTATGAATATATTTCTGTGCATATTCACATATCATTATATTGCAGGGACTTAAAATGTTTTATGCTAAATTAGCAACTGGGCATTATTAGTTAAAATCTATTTATTTAGTATCACTCATATTTTATTATAATATCCCAGAAATTGAAAATCAAGCCTATATGAAGATGAGCTTATATGAAGATGAATCAAAGTAGCAGACAAGAAACCTCCCTAATTTCCTTTATACATATTTTCTTTTAAACTTCTTATAGAAGATAATAATGTATTTGAGAACTTTATGTTATAAAATAATTATTCCATTGTAATAAATTATGAATATAGATATTAATAAAATATTTTTTCTACGACATGTTTTCTGCTCATATCTTTATTTTAATTAGAAACGGAATATATCTTTGAATTTATTGTGAGAATAATAATGATATTAAGTAATCATTTATAAAATTAAGGGTTTACAGCTTTACATTACACACAGAGGATAAGGTTTTAAAACAATTTATAGGCTACTATGTAGATATCAGGCCTATCATCACACTCATTATGTATCTTTATAATTCAAACAATTTAATTTCGTTAGATATGACAGGAAAAGTAAAATTTATCAACGTTAGTCCTTTTTTTAATAGATAATAGATTTGATCAGAAAAGTCTGTATACGTAGTGGAAATATACATGTAGGAGTGATTTGTTGATTATTAGTGGAATGATTGTAGCAATACAAGTTGATGCAAAAGCTTAATTTATTATAAATTAAAACCATATTTTATTATTTGTTAAATTATGATGATCACATACCTTTAACAAATATGCATGACGCTTTATCTCAACTAAACCATATATAATTAGTGTGCAACGTATGGCAGCCCACCACTACGATGCTATAATTAAATGAAATTAAATATTACTCCATTCTTAATTTAAAATCTACTTTATAATTTAACTTCTTTGTTAGAATGATTCATATATTAAGGACTGGTAGTATATAAAACATGGATCAGTCTCTAGCTCTTTCGTAGGGACCACTTGGCCATTAACACACGCAACCATCATCATTTTCAATTATATCTTGATGCCAAATAAAATCTTGTTCCTCTATAAATATATGGTAGAGAAATTTGTTAGATACTTAGAACTGATTCAGGGAAGAAATACGAAGGTGACTAGACGTGAATGAAGCACACGCCTTAATCTTAATTTATTCATTCATTGTGGGCCCGAAATTAAAGCCCACGTCTTCACTAAATAACGTCAGTTTTTACGGGGGCAAAGTCAGCAATCAAATTTTCAAATTGATAATTAGGTTTGTTTTGATTTTGATAAATTTGACTATTATAAATGTTGTTGCCTGTTGTTTTATTTTCATTAAGGAAGAATACGACAATAGTACAAAAATAACTGCGTTATTTCAAGCAGTATTTTATAGTAGTAGCAGTAGATGATAAAGAATGTCAGCAAAAACTTTAAGTAATTAAAAAAATAATTCATGGCAAAAAAAAAAAATAATGTACAAAGTTCCGAGGTAATGAATATTGTTAGGAAGAATTGTGTGTACTGTATAAAACATGGTATTATTATTATGTTGTATTTTTCCATTATTAGTGTACAGCTCGTGGTTAGTTGCTGTGTTAGGCCTATAAATAGGTTTGGATATGTTGTATTTGGAAAGTTGGTTCATTAATAATATTTCAGTTTTTCCTTTCATTGAGATTTGAGAGTCCAAGTGCCCATGTTATCATGACACCAGAGCCCAGGCTTATTGCACTAAGGCCCAAGAACCACCAATAATATTTGTTTGGAGTTGAGTCAAAGTTCTCCTTGAATTCAAGATCACAACGTCAATTTCAATTTCAAGATCTCAAAATTAATGGGAGTTGTCTAACGGTAAGTGGCTTGATTCCATTTAAATAAGATTTCAGGTTCGAGCTTGTGTATGCAGAAAATTTTTATTGAAAGATTCTCCCACCATAACCACGTGCACAATGTAAGTTGGATCCGGATGTAGTCGGATAAAATTCCGATAAACCGGATGGGCAAAAAAAAAATTTCAAGATCTCAAAGGAGTTGAGTTTTTCTTCTCCTTGATCTCAAGATCACAGCCGTCAATTCAAGATCTCATCCACCAATAATTTTGTTCGGAGTTGAGTCAAAGTTCTCCCCCTTGAATTCAGGATCACAGCGTCATTTTCAAGATCTCAAAGGAGTTGAGTTTCCTCCTCCTTGATCTCAAGATTACAGCCGTCAATTCAAGATCTCATCCTTCAACTTCGAGATCACAGGCATCGTTCGACACATTACTTCCATTTTACAGAGTGTTCTCTATCACGCGAAAATACCCAAATCTTGCAATTGCGAAAAATCATCTCGCCACATTGTGTTCTTATGCCAGCGAAATCAATCACCAAAAGGGGTTCCAAGATCCCATCTTATCAGTTCGTGCTTAATTCTTGGGCGATTCGATTATCATTTGCAGTGACTGGTTTCGCGATTTCTTATTCTCGCAATATTCTGGAATAATTGCCGTCAAGGAAGGCCTTCGACGTTCATCATCGTCATCAAGAAGGTTCCATCTGTCCGAATTAAAATTTTCCTTCTTCCTTCAATTTAGTCGGCGTTTTTCACTCTCCTTTTTTTGGCCTACACGACGTGGCGACTTCTCCGGCACTAGACGTGACACTCCTGCTCTATCTCCATCCGTCTGATACACAGGCAACCACCCTTGTTCCACAAGTTTTGACTGGCTCTGATAACTACACTATGTGGAGCCGAGCCATGCTCCTTACTCTTGGAGGAAAAAATAAAATTGGGCTTATTGATGGCACTTGTACCAAAATCAAATCCGGTGAGTTCACTGCCTTATGGGATAGGTGCAGTGCATCCTGGCTTCTTAATTCTGTCCACAAGGAAATCGCTACTGGTATTGTATTAATTGATAATGCACATCTTGTTTAGGAAGACTTTAAGGAGAGGTTAATGTCTTGGATACTATTAAAATCTACTCCCTACACAAGATCCTATCCACCCTGACACAGGGGAATCTCAGTGTTTCCAGCTATTATTCCAAACTTAAGGAGTTATGGGATGAATATTCACTATTGGTTCCTCTCCCAACATGAAAATGCAGCGGTGCTCAAGAATATGTTAAGATCGTACAACAAAATGCCTCTTCCAATTTCTCATGGGATTAAACGACACATACCAACAAGCTAGAAGTCAGATACTTTTGATGTCTCCACTTCCCAATGTTAATCAAGCCTATTCCATGATCTCTCAAGATGAAGGGCATCAAAACCTATCTTTACAGCCTCTTCAACATCCTCTTGAAAGTTTTTCCTTAACTATGAGAGGAGGACGCCCAAACAGAGGAAGGGGGCATGGGAGATCACAAGATTTATGCACCTACTATCACAGGAAAGGACATAAACGTGAATCTTGCTATCATTTGATTGGTTTTCCTTCTAGGTTTGGCAATAGAAGAGAGTAGGGCAAGCAAGTTATACAGGCAATTGCAAATACCCCTGTTCCAGAGCATTAGACTAGTGCTCTAACCAGCACCCAACTGCCTCTCACTCCACAACAGTACGATAAGATCTTAAAACTTCTGAGGAAAGATTCAGAGGAAATCGCTATTGGGACCACTGATTATGGTGAGGAAGGTATTTCAGGTTTAATCAATACTTTACCTTCCACTATGTACGAGTATAATTGGATTTTAGATTCGGGAGCCACTTGTCTTTAGATTCGGGAGCCACTTGTCATGTTGTTAGTAAGATGAGCATGCTAGACACCATTAGTATTTATAATAGTCCACTTAGAAAAATTAAGATGCCAAACGGTGATAAAATCATTGTCACACATGTAGGCACAGTAAAACTGAATAATAATATATGTCTTCATCATGTTTATTACACTAAGGAATGTTGTTATATTTTGGTTTCTGTCTCTAAGTTGACTAAGCAAGAAAACTGTGTTGTTTCCTTCTAAGTTTTGTATCTTGTAACACCCAAAATTTATATTCACAAAAAATATTGTAAATATTTGGGAAATTCAATAAAATGGTGAATATTCATAAATTTGGAATTTATGAATTTCATAAATGTTCATTTTCGTGAGAAATTGGACAAAAATAATTATGAAATTAATTTGGGTAATTTAAAAAGCTCAATATTAAGGTCCAAAGTAGAGGAATACAAGAAAATAATATTTGGCCAATACTAATGTTAATTTTGATCATATGATATTAAAAATTAAAGGTAAACAATGTTTTCGGTGAAATCGCCTATACAGCAGTGAGATGGTCATGTGGTTTTGGAAGACCAAATGATGAGCAAAAATTATGAAATTTTACAGGATGAAAGTAGGCATCCCAAGATTTAATTTGATTAGTCATATGAATCATTTGAAGCTATATGTAAAAAGATATGAATTTTGAAGTTAGCCCAGAAAAACTGGAAAGTTTCTAGAGCAGCATCTAAAGATGAAATTTTTGGGAATTGTGTGCTTCCAAATGGCTAAAGGCTATATTTTTTCTTAAAACTATACTCAATAAGAGTTCTATAGCCTTTAGAACCACTCCAATTCGATTTTTCTAGAATTAGTTATGATTTTTCAAAGTTTGAGCATAAAATTTACCAAAAATTTCTGAAATCCGAAATTTTTTGAAATTAAATTAATAATTAGATATAATATAATATATGATATTAAATATCATCATCCTCCTTTCTCCAACCCATTTTCACGCACAACAGCTAAATATAGAGAGAGAACATTTGGAATTGTAGAGAGAGAAAGGAGAAGAAAAAGCGCAAAGTAAGCCGATTTCTCTGACGATTTAGCTCCTAACACGTATAACTCCGACTCTAAGCTACTCTTGTTTGTTCTTTAAGGTTTGGAGGCTCAAAAATCTGTTGTTTAAAGGTTAAGGTTTCAGCCATATTTGGGGAAAAGCTAGTGGGAGTTTGAAGTAACTTCCAAACCTTCGTATATTAACTATTTTGGCCGCTGTGGGTAATTTAATTGGTGAAATTTTGCCGAATTGTCATTGGTTTTAAATTTTGGAAATGGATGTGCCTAAGGGTTATGTTACCTAATTTTAGTTCAAATGGTTGTTATAACTCAATTAGATGGTTAATAAAGTGGTTAGGAGTATAAAGGAACGCGTTTACGGAGCCGAAATCGCAAAACCCCGATTTTTCCCGGAGAATACCATACTTTTGGCCAGGGATGTTAGAGGGCCTTAGAGTTGGATTTTTAGTGATTTAATGGTTCTATTGGATCCAGGAGGGAAAATTAGGTGGGGTTACAGTTAGACACTTTTTCGGAAAAGGCCGAGAAAGCATACTTACGAAAACGCCCCTGAAACCCTAAAATAGGGGCTGTCAAGGATATTTTTTTTTAATTTGACAATGAATTTGGTAATTTCGAGTCCGGAAATGGATTTCTTGGGTTGAAAAGGGAATTATACATGAAACTACTTGTTCCTACACACCACAACAAAATGGTGTTGTAGAGCGAAAGCATAGACACTTACTAAACGTAGCTTGTAGCATCCTTATTCATTCTAGAGTCCCTATTCATTTTTGGGGAGAAAACATTAAAACTGTTGCCTTTTTTATCAATCAAGCTCCCTAAAAAACATTGAAATATAAAACTCCTTTTGAAATTCTGTACAAAAGAACCCCTGAATTGGATTCTTTTCGTATCTTTGGTTGTTTGGCATTTGTTACAAATCAAAATATTCGTGATAAATTTGAAGCCAGATCTGATCCGTGTATATTTTTGGGGTATATGGGTAAATCAAAAGGGTTTTCTTTTGTATAGTCTCACAAAGAAAACTATAATTGTGAGTAGACATGTTAAGTTTGTAGAATACAAATTGCCTTTCAGGGACTCTGCACTAGAAAATGAGGGCATAGTACCTCTTACCTTTGACTATTTCTTTGATGACTTTGATCTTTAGTGCCATCCTGGGCAGATTCCAGCTCAGTCACAAGATAGTGAGGAGAATCCCGACAATGAGACACCAACTGACTTTGAGGAATATATGGAAAATCTAGATAGACTTGTACGTCATACAAGAACTCCAGCATGGTTATATGATTACATTTGCCTTGCTCAAGGTAAAGGTAAAGTGGTTTTAAGTATCCCATCCATGAGTTCATTACTTATGCACATGTTTCTGACAATTACAAAACCTTTTTACTTTCTACTAATGCCGTGTTTGAGCCCTGTAGTTTCCAAGAGGCAACCAATGATCATCGGAGGATGAGTGCCATGAGGATGAAATGCAAGTGTTAGAACAAAATCACACATGGGACATTGTTGATCTTCCCAAGGGTAAGACTGTCATTAGGAGCAAATGGGTCATAAAGTCAAGTATGGTTCAGATGGATCAGTGGAAAGGTATAAGGAAAGGTTAGTGGCTAAGGGTTATAGCCAACAATAAGGTATAGATTATTTTGATACTTTTTCCCCTATTGTAAAAATGGTTACAGTGAGGATTGTACTTGCTCTTGCCGCAATGTATGGTTGGCATCTATTTCAAATGGATGTCAACAATATATTTCTTCAAGAAGATTTATATAAGGAAATATATATGAAATTCCTACAAGGATTTGACAATTTTGGAAAGAATAAAGTTTGCAAACTTCACAAATCCTTATATGGACTCAAACAAGCCTCCCGTCAATGGAATGTAAAGTTCACTGACACTTTAATACAAGGGGGTTTAGACAAAGTAAGTATGACTACTCTTTGTTTAACAAGATAGAGGAGAAATAACCTTAGTACTAGCATATATGGATGATTTAGTAATTGCTAGGACAAATGAGACACATATTAATGTATTGAAGTCTCATTTGCATAGTAAATTCAAAATAAAAAACCTTGGCAAGCTTAGATGTTTCTTGGGTTTAGAAGTGGCAAGGTCAGAAAAAGGAATTGTTCTTAGTTAGAGAAAGTACACACTTGATCGTATATCCGATATGGGCTTGAGTAGTGCTAGACCTATAAGTGTTCCAATGGAGAAGAGCGTGATTGAGTGCCGAGGGGTGAATAGTTGTGAAACACAAGTCTAAGAGGAAAAGAAGTATACATAAGGATTCGATTTTACAACATCCCATAGTCTATCGTAGGTTGGTCGGGAGATTATCATATTTAACTACAACAAGACCTGATATTTGTTTTATTGTGCAGACCTTAAGCCAATTTATGCAAGCTCCCAGGAAGTCTCACATGGAAGCTGCTGTCCAAGTGGTGAGATATTTGAAGAGAAACCTAGGAATAGGGATTCTCCTCTCGACAACAAAGGAGGAAAAGTTGGAATGTTATGTTGATTCTAATTAGGCCACCTGCAGTGACACAAGGAGATCTGTCACAGGGTACGTTATGAGATTTGGTGGTTCGTTGGTATGCTGGAAATCGAAGAAGCAGCGAACAGTTTCAAAGTCTTATGCTGAGGTCGAATATAGGGCGTTGAGTATAGCTGCTTCAGAAATAACATGGCTGTCTCGATTATTGCATGATTTAAATATTAAAGGGCTTGAATTAGTAAAGGTTTATTATGACAGCAATGTAGCCATCCATATTGCAAGTAATCTGGTATTTCACAAACGTACAAAGCATATTGAGATTGATTGTCACTTTGTACGTGAAAAGCTCCAGGAAGGAATGGTTAGTTTACAGCATGTTGGCACCAAAAATCAATTGGCCAATATCTTTACTAAGGCTCTTGGGAAGGAAGATCATGATAGGATTTTAAGTAAGATAGGAACCATAAATCTATATGGCCTCCAACTTGAAAAGGGTGTTAGGAAGAATTGTGTGTACTGTGTAAAACATGGTATTATTATTATGTTGTATTTTTCCATTATTAGTGTACAACTCATGGTTAGGTTGCTGTGTTAGGCCTATAAATAGGCTTGGATATGTTGTATTTGGTAAGTTGGTTTATTAATAATATTTCAGGTTTTCCTTTTATTGAGAGTCTAGGTACCCATGTTATCAAATATGATAGGAACAAAACTTGGTCGCATGAACCCTTAATATATAGAAATAAGTAGGGAAAATGATAACTAAATACCATTTCAAACTTCTAAAATCCAAAAAAGTCCCTTAACACATGTAAGGACAGAAAAGGGATGGGGTGGGAATATGGGTTTTTCATATTTGGGAGAAAAGATCAAAAAGCCCCACATTACTCAATTCTTTTACACATATTATCAGTACTTATTAATTTTGTTAAAACTATTACGGATTTTGTCAAAACCATTACTCTTTTAGTTAATCTCATTACTCAATTAATCACAATCCAAAATTCTTTGTCAATCCTTTTACAGATTTCGTCAAAACCATTACAAATTTCGTCAATCTCATACTTATTGATTTTGACAAAATCATTACTTTTTTAGTTAATATCATTACTCAATTGGTCACAACCTGAAACTCTTTATAAATATTTTTACACATTTTGGCAGTACTGATTGATTTTGTCAAAACTATTATTCTTTTAGTTAATCTTGTAAGAAGCAATTCAATTTCAAAACCAAATATCAAGAAGATATTTTTTTTGCTTCCAGAGAACCAAACACCAGAACTACGACAGAAATTCCAGAGAACCAAATGTTAGATCTCACATGTTTTGATGACAACAAAGAATGGGTGTGAAAAAGTTTTGATAAACAAATAAGTTTGAACAAAGTAATGACAGAGCAAATCATCACTTGAAGTAAGCACTGTAGTAATGAAGAAAGGCCAAGAGAGAAAGCTAAGAAACTTCATCACCGGCAGAACTTCTAAAGGGCTACTCGAGTAAGAACTCGAGTAATGAGACAAAAACTTGAAGTAACCAAAGCACAGAACCTCAAGTAACTCACGGCCAGATACATCACTCGAGGGACGACTCGAGTAATATGAAATGAAAAGAAGAGTTACTCGAGTCAACATTCGAGTAACCTGCCACAAGGAAATGAGTTGCTCTCGGCCATGTAATCCTGTCAACGTTACTCGAGTAAGCATTCGAGTAATCAGGGAAATCACTTCCAGTTGCTCTCAGCCTACCAACGTTACTCGAGTCAGGACTCGAGTCCCCTGCTTCAAGAAATATGTTGCTCTCGGCATTCCAATCCTGTCAATGTTACTCGAGGAGCAACTTGAGTAAATCATTATGGTAAACAAAACTTGAAGGTAACGCTCGATTAATCTAAAATTTTATTATCACACTTCACTCGAGGCACCACTCAAGTATGTAGGTATTAAATTAAAAACTTAAACAAGATTACTCAAGTCAATAATCGAGTAATCTGCAGAGTTAATTACAATACACTTGAAGTATCCACCCGAGTAAGCTATGCAGAAAATAGATATTCACTCGAGGTTGCACTCGAGTAAACAGGTAAGCAAAACTTGAAGTTCTCTCGGCCTAAAATCTTGCCAACATTACTGGAGTGAAGCATTGAGTAACCTGTAAAGAAAATTGTAGTATACTCGAGTGAGTACTCGAGTAAACAGGTATTTCCAAGGTTTGTAGTTTGCTTTACTCTATGCACTACCCGAGTAATCAAATCCAGAAATTCAGAAATCATTCCAACGTTCATTGATTTGTTTCCTATGTGATTAACCCTTCATTGTATTAGTATTCTTAGCATATTTGCAGATAAACAATGAAGAGATCTTACCAAATAAGGAAAGTCAAATGCAACGTTCAAATGCTACCTACCGCCACCTACCGCAAACGGATATTTTTCAAAAACTGGAAAAGTCAACAGTGGCTGCGCACACTCTAACGGACGAGAAGAAAATGTTCCAACAGTCATTATCAACACATCTATATATATGGGAACATCCAAACAGAGATAACAACAAGAACACACACGAACGCATTTTCAAGTTCACGCTTAATACTCTGTTTTTACACATACTTGTAATTCTGTACTTCAGTGATTCTTATTCACTCTGTAAGAGAGATATTTTATTCAAACTCAATATTTGTTATTGAGGTAACTTAAGGTTGTGGAACCTTGAGTTGGGATTGGATTACAACTTGTAAGGGGGAGCGAGTATCCAGGCGAAGGAACTTGCTTGTACCGAGGTGCCAAGAACCCACTGAATCTTGGAAATTATAGTGAAACTCTCAGAGATGCTCTGAGGACTGGACGTAGGTCAAAGTAGTTGTGGCCGAACCAGTATAACTCCCAGTGTACACTTCGGTGATATTTCTCCTTACTCTTTACTGCATTATATTCACCGTCAAGTTTTTATATTTGCAACAAAATTTTTAGTATCACCCAATTCACCCCCCCTCTTGGGTGAAATGCTTACTCTAACACCAAATACCAAAACCAATAGAGAGGGGAAGAACAATGAATCCCGTTGCTTCTTGTATTTAAAAGCCCAAATTTTTTTTATCAAAAATATCGTCCCCTCTTTGCAACTATAGCCCTTCAAATCCAACATATAGATTAGACTTTAAACTCAACTTGGAAGCTAGATCGGACTTTAAACTTGCGATTGAAGCTATATTCAAACTCGCGATGAAAGCTCTGGCGGCGACGGTGTCCCTATTGAGGACGATGACAAGCATAGAAGGGGAAAGCATGGAAGGTGGTGCTGAGAGGGAAGAGTTTAAGTGGAAAAGGAGAGAGGAATGGGAGGGAGGCAGAGAGGGAAGAGAGAATAGAAAGAGAAGAGAGAAGGAAGTGAGAAATAGAAAGAAGAAAGGGAGGGCATTTTAGTAAAAGCACATAAACTACGTTATTTCAAGCGGTATTTTATAGAACGACTTACTTAGCCTTTCCCCCATATCTTCAAATGGTTTCTTGATAAAAATTGAGGAATTTACTTCCAGTTACCTAATTTGCTCCAAGACTTCAAGATTAATAGATTTTGTTACATCTACCATTCTCATTGCTAATGGTTGATCATGCAGATTTCGTTCACCACATCTTTTGTGCAGCTGGTCAATGTATCTACTCTATAACAGGTGTCACCTTCATCAGAAAAGGATAAAGCCTTAATAATGTTGAAAGATACTTGATTATCTTGAACTTGTAAGGTTAACTTTTCCAATTGCACATCGATTAAAGTTCTCCCAGTTACTAGGAATGGCCTCCCAAGAATGATAGGAATTTCTTGGTTATCTTCTATGTTGACTATTATGAAATTGACTGGAAATATAAGTTTGTCCTCCTTCACCAGAACATCTTCTAAGACAACCTTCAGATGTTTTTTTGATTGGTCAGCTAGAAGCAATGAAACTGTGGTCAGGTTTACCTCTCCAAGATTGAGTATCTTGTAAACAGATAAAGGCATGAGGTTTACAATTGCTCTAAGGTCACAAAGTGCTCTTTCAAAGTGACATTGACCTATGGTGTAAGGTATGTAAAAGCTTCATGGATCTTTCAACTTTGGTGGCAACTTCTTTTATAAAATAGCACTACACTCCTCAGTAAGTGAAACTGTCTTAAATTCCTCAAGCTTATGCTTATTTAAGAGAATATCCTTCATAAATTTTGCATAACTGGGCATTTAGGCAGGAGCGTCTGCAAAAGGAATGTTGATATATAAATTTTTGAAAACCTGTAGAAACTTTTCAAACTGCTTGTCTAGCTTTGCCCCCACAAGTCTCTGAGGGTATGGAACCAATGGTACATATGGAGGAGGGTTATCTGGAAAGCTTATTCTTCTTGATAACACATCATCCTCTTTAGGTTTCTATGCTTCCTCCTTTTGTTCTTCTCCGCTTTCTTTCTTTTCTCCATTATTCTTCTTTTTAATTATAGGATCTTTCAATTCTTTCCCACTCTTTAGTGTAACGGCCTTCACATGCTCTCTTGGGTTTCTTTCGATATCACTTGGTAGAGTTCCTGGTTGCCTAGAATTAAACATATTTGAAATTTGACCTATTTGGATCTCCAAGTTCTTTATTGAGGCTTCTTGACTTTTGAGTGTTGTGTCAGTTCTAGCCATAAATTGAGATGTATTCATGGTTAGTTAAGCCAATGCATATTCCACGTTCACTTTCTACTGTGATGGATTTAGTTGTTGAAAGGTTTATTGCTGGTAGTTCCCTTGTGGCTTGAACTCATTTTGATTATTCCTCCAACCAAAGTTTGGATGATTTTGCCAGCCTGGATTGTAAGTGTTTGAGAATGGGTCATTTCTTTGATTCCCGATGTAATGAGCTTGCTCTGGCATGAATGGGTGTCCTTCTTGACATTGCTTACTCACATGAGTCCTCCACATCGATTAGAGATTTTAGTAGTAGTGTTGATTACATTTTCTTGGGTTGTCAATGAGCTCACTTGCTTGGATATAAATGCAACTTGAGAAGAAAAAGTTGTAAAAATAACTAGCTTGTGCACTCCAAGTGCTTTCTTTGAACTATTACGTTCAAAAGGCAATTAGTATGCATTAGCTACTATCTTCTCAAGTAGATTATAGGCATCATCTAAACTTTTTCCTATTAAAGATTCTTTAGCTACAGTATCTACAAGAGTTCTAAAGGTATACATCATCCTATTATAGAAAGTTTGCAATTGCCACCAATCTGGTAACCCATGATAGGGGCATCTCCTTAGCAACTCATTGTATTTTTCCCAGGCTTCATAGAGGCTTTCTAGTTCATGCTGGGTAAATGAGGCAATTTCATTCCTCAATTTAGCAATTTTTCCTGAAGGAAAGTATTTTGCCAAAAATTTCTGCACCAAGACATCCTATATAGTTTTGTTTCCTACTAGTAGTGAGTGTAACCAGCTCTTAGCCTTATCCCTGAGTGAGAAAGGGAAAAGTCTAAGTCTAATGACATCATCAATAACACCATTCTGCTTGAATGTGTCACAGATTTTCAAGAAATTGGCTATATGTGTGTTGGGAGCTTCTGTTGGTAAACCACCAAACTGATTTGCTTGCACAATCTGGATAATTACAGGCTTGATCTCAAAGTTGTTAGCTGCTACTGGCGGTTTTCTGATTCCAGAAGTTGTCCCCTTAACTGTTGGTGTTGCATAGTCATGGAGTGTTTTGGTATCTATTGTTTCTCCTTCTGGATTTGCCATCGGATTGCTTAGGATTGAAGTAGACTATTTTCGAACTCTTCGATTTCTTCGACAAGTTCTCTCGATCTCATAATCAAAAGGTTGTAGTTCAATCTCCTTCGATCTGGTCATGTACTAAACAAAAACCTAAAAAGAAACACAAGACACCAAAAAGAAAAACAAATGTAATATAAAGACTAAATTAGTATTAAAATTACTTTATATTGATATTAATGACAACAATCCCCGGCAATGGCGCCAAAAACTTGTTTCGAGTGTAAATGATTTATTAAAAAATGCAAGTGTATACCGTCTTAAGCAAGTAATACATAAGTAAGTAAAGTATTGTTTCCAACAGGATTGATTACTAAGTACCAAAATGGGTACTTTAATTCTATTTAGTCGATCGATTAATTAGTTATTGAGAGTACAAAATAAAAAAATGATTAAATATTAATGCAAATAATATGAAAATAACTATGAGAAAAATCCCTAGGGGTCAGATTTCATTTAGCAAATTTCGAATTGAATCACTTATATATTTTGGTCTAATTTATTCCACATGATTGATAGCCAAGTTTGTCTTATTTAATTACTAGCATCTTCCAAGGTCAAGCAATTCTATAATTAATTGCTAATCCAATATATTCCTATATGAATTCAAGTAATTAATCATGCATTTATATTTATGGAACTCATTAAGATGACACAACTCATATGGATATATTCATATTTCATATGCAAGTCATTATTTTAATTATAGGATCTATACACATGCATCTCCTTCTGGTCTCAGCATACATCATGAAATCATTCAAAAGATTGCCAATCAATTGAAAGCATTAAGAACAATAATCAAAACTCAATCATGAAGGAAAAATTAAAACTAGACTTAATAAGTTAAGATTCATTCCGTCATTAGTAAACTGCATCATCACCCTAGGAAAATGAAAATTTAGCTCATGATGAAATTAAAATCAATAACAAAATAAATTGAAAACTTCATAAACATTGCATGAAACTTAATTATTAAATTCTAAAATACACAAGATACATGAAAATGGAAAAATCTAGCTTTACATATAGGAGGTAAAACCTTCCTTGTAGGTGACAACTTATACCATCCGTAAAGGAGGACTACCTAAACCTTCCATGAAGGATGCATGCAAAAAGCAAATACAATACATGAAATTAACTTTATGATGGTATGTCTCCTTGTGTCTTGAGCTCATATATTTATAGATGGAGGGGGTGCACAAATTTCCACATTGTTAGGCATGAATTTTGACCTTAAGCTACCAATATTGACCTTATGGTTGTCAAACTTCTTGATTGCAGCCTAATTTTGACATTCAAAAAGATGGAATTCCACAATGTGATCTTTATGAAAGTTGCAGCTCTGAATCTTAGCGTGAAGACACAATTGGAAGCTCCTTATTTCAACATTTGCAGTTCAAGTTATGGTCAAATTAATGGGTAAAGGTCAGTCTGGGACAAACTCATGTTCTCAATTTCCAAGCAAAATTCAAAACCCTCGAAGGCAGAATTAGATTTTGGCCTCAACATAAAAGTTGTAGAGCTTTTTCTTAATTTTTTATCCATATAAAGGACGTTCCAATCCAATATCTAGAGCTTCAGATATTACCTGAAAACTGAAACAAGGTTTGATTTAGTATTTTTCAAGAAATTCTATTTTATGCCAAAATTATTATTTATTTATCAATTACACTCAAATTCATTAAATTATGCTTAAATATCATCCACAAAATTATCATAAAAATAAATATGAAAATATTTTACTTATCAGCCATGATGCCACAATGACTTATCCTTTTCAAGTCCTCACTTTCAACCTCTTGAACTCTATGCCACAGAATACTTGCCCTCCTTCTGGTTATCGTTGTCGAAGAACCTATGAAGTCACCCATCACTTTTGGTTTTTACTTTAAAGCTCTAAATGCTTGTCATCAATCACTGCTGCTAGAGTTTAAAGCTTCAAGCTTTAATTTCTCATACTTAAAGCATTCAAGAGGCAGATGGACTCTCCCACAAATCGGTCAAATCACATTGAAGAGGGAGATGGGCTCCAACATGTCTTCAATGTCTCTCCAACTTGGACTACTACCTTGCATCTCCTCTTATGTGGTAGACGTTGGTTGTAGTCTGACTTAATCGAGGGTCAAATTGCTCCAATTTAAAACTTTCATGATGAAATTGAGCTACAAAAAACTCTCCGGGCAAAATTGGTCATCAGGAAAAACTTTCAAGGCAAAAATGGTCTTTAACTCACAGAAAAAAAAAATGTTAGCTGCCAGAGCTCCAGTGAAGGAATATATCTTTATGAATTTCCCAAGCAAAATTTGTGACATATAGATATTTGAATTGTTAATAGCGATACTAAAGTTGTAAACAGCAGCCTTACATATATATTTTTTTATTTCTCTTGCAAAAGTCGTCAATATTGATACTTGAATTATTAATGACGATACTAAAGTTGTAAATATGATATATTTTGAATATTTTCCAATAACTTTCACCGGAACTCAAATGGCTTTTTTTTTTTTTTTGAATTTCTCAGGCTAAAGTTGTTTATATAGATACTTGATTTGTTAATAGCGAGACTAAAGTTGTAAATGTGGTATTTGTTGAATATTTTATAATAACTTTCACCGGAGCTCCGACGACTAATATCTATATATATTTTTTGAATTTATCAGGCTAAAGTTATTAATGCGGATACTTAAGTTATTAATAATGATACTAAAGTTATTAATATAGATACTTGAATTATTAATAACCTTGACCGAAACTCCGGCGGCTAATATCATTTTTTGAATTTCTCATATTAAAGTTGTTAATATATATGCTTGAGTTATTAATAGTGATACTAAAGTTCTTAATATATATACTTAAGTTGTTAATAACTTTCATTGGACCTTCGACGGCCGGTAGCCCACAAGATCATTGGAGTTCCGGCTGTTGGCAAAGGGTTTGATGATTTTTTTTTTATTTTACAAAAAATTAAGGATAGTTACGTAATTTCTCAAATTTTACAATATTTTAAAATTTCAATCCAATCTTTTTGAAATTATTAAAATTCAACATGTTTATTTGTTTGTATTAATTTTGATAATATTTTTTCTGTTTTTTAATAAATAAAGTGTAGTTGATCTAAGACTCTATTTGACAATTGCAATGAAATTCAGATTACATGACATTTATTATTAAATTAATTTTTATTTTATCTTGCAATTGAAATTAACCCAGTTTTTTGGGGTACT
Source organism: Inga oerstediana (assembly GCA_963210345.1). Lineage (NCBI taxonomy): Eukaryota > Viridiplantae > Streptophyta > Magnoliopsida > Fabales > Fabaceae > Inga > Inga oerstediana. Next base: position 57,217,735 of record OY723407.1, on the reverse strand, counting down.
GGGTAGGCCTAAAATTCCAGGTCAAATAAAAATAGCCCCGAAGTTGGGCAATGGCTCTGACATTGGAGGGACGTCAAAGAAATCAAAGGAACATGATAGATGACCCTGGCTTTTGTTAGGTTAAAAAATGAATATGAGGTTTTTTTAATTCTTAACTAAATAAAAAAATGAAAAGTCAAAATAATCTGTCCCTTCAATCAGAACGGTTGTTTGTCTCTCCATTGGGTTGATTCCCATATGCCCCTTCGTAGGGTCCAAAAGCTTTTTAGCCCCACGAGGTCCTCGTTTGTTGAAATTAGAGTCATAGTTTTGCCCCAAGCCAACCAACATGGTTGGTATCTATCACGCTTGAGTATGGCCATTTCGGTTTTGCTGTCAGTCCAAAAAAAAAAAAAAATCCCGTTTTGCTGTCTTTGTCGGCCTTTTGCTTTGCGATTTTATGGCCTTTTTTTTTTTTGTGCCAAATTGAAGAACTTCATTCACTAGAAATCAAATTACAGACACCGAAAATCTGAAACAAACCAAAACGAAAAACTGAAATTAAGCTTACAGACACACCAGATACTACCAAAACCAAAGAACCAACTGCAGCCAAGATCTTGCAGGTCAAAGGTATGGGGTCATTTTTCATTCCACTATGATCAAATGAAAGGGCGATAGAGGATGGTTGTCCAAAGATATGCTCACCTGAGCCCACCTTCTTTGGTGCCAATATCGCTGCAAATTCAAACGCAGCTTCAAATCCACCCCTTATGATAGGAGAGTGGTTAAACATCTGGGATTTGAGAACAAACCCCAGAAGAACAACAATCATAGTAGAAGAAAGCCAACCTCCCACACAACCAATATTAACCCACAAAAGAAGGCAAAACCAACAACACCCAAACATCTGCAAAAGAAAAACAAGAAACAAGATTGAAAGCAAAAACATCAAAATTAACAGGGGCGACCAAGACACCAAAACCACTACCAAAGATGCCCCACAACTTTGGTAGAACCAAGTAGAGGAACTCATGGTGGCAGGGTGGCTGTAGGCCAGCCACCAGCCATCAGAGAGAAATGCGATGCAGGATTCACCTCTTTCAAACCTAAGCACAAACCATTCCACTGCTTGTGTGCATCTGGCTTGGGGATCTTCAGATTCTTGTTCCCGACAATCTTTGAAGCTTTGGCCACCAATAGATTTCACGACTCGTTTCCGTTCAAAGTCAAGCCCCAATCCTTTATCTCACCCTTGTCGGACGAAATCTCGAACAAAAACCAACACCCACCGCCAATCACCGTCACCATCTCTCTCACAGTGGGGGAGATCTAAACGAAGACGCCAAATAACTCCAGCAACAAAAAGCTGAAAAAGAGCTCTCACGGGGGAGAGAGAACGCGCATTTTATGCCCTTTTTACTCATAAGAAAAGTAAAAAGGTTAGAATGCAATTTTGTGCCATAAGTAACATGAGTACTAGATATATCTTGAGAAGCAATTTTGTCGTAGAAATATTAAAATGGAGCAAATCCAGCTTAATAGTTAAAAATTAATACTCCATTTGGTTCATAATATGGGGTACTTCAATTAATTCATGAAAAATAAAAAATGGCAGTTAACTCAATAAATATATGCTAAATTAAATTTTTTTTATTATTAACTTTGTTGGAAAATGTGTTTAAAAATTTATTGAGTGGGTAAATTGGGAATGAGCATTAATTATAGGGACAAAACTGAAAAATAAGTATTAGTTATCTTACAAGTGACTTATATTATGAACCAAACTATTTTTCTCTAAGTACTCTCTATTGTGGACGGAGCATTGACTATTAAAAATTTAACGTTGACCATTAACGTTTTTAACTATAAAGGGTAAAATTACTACGTTTTAGTTATTTACAGCGCAAAATTATTAATTAAAAAAAAAACTTTCGGATATTCAACAATCTAAGTGGTTACTTCTATTATAAAATTAACCCCAACAAAAAAATATCAAACCAAATTTTTTTTAAAAGTTGGTGAAAATATGGAAAGCAAGATGAAAATAGTGGATATGATGTATTGAATAATTGGTTAAAAAGCTGGTAAATGGCAATAGTTGGTTGAATGATTATATCATGATTTGAACAAGAAATATGGTCTACAAATGAAAATAGAGCAGTCTGGTTCAGGATAATGAGTAAATTAAATTGCACTGATATCCTTTTAAAAAATAATAATATCAGCATATTTTTTAAGATAAGCATAGCTAATTGCTTTTTTCTCTATCCTACCAATAACGGAATATTCATTATTAATATATATACTTCTGGAAAAAAAATTTATAGTATTTATACCCTATGATCTTAATTAATAATCACTTTCCTTTTGGGACTAAATTATCCACTGCATATTAATTTTACTGGGTTTGCTGAGGATGATGTCATTGCAGACTTGAAAATGACATATTTTTTTAAAAATAAAATAAAACAATGGATTTCGTTAATTATCAAGGGCATGATCTTCACAAAATATGGTCGCCACTCAAACTTGAAGGTGTAGAATTTGTGGTGGGTTGGTGGCAACATGTTTTTGACCACCTTATCTGAACAAAACAGGATAAACTCCAGTATATTCATTCATTCTCCCCATACCTATACAAATATCTCTCACTTTCAATATGGGCCTATCTCATTTTCTGTCTCCTAACCTCAATTTCTCTTGCAAGTTATATATTTTGTTTTTGGTCAATTTAAATACGTAAAATATTATTCAATAATGTTACCATATGATATGATAAGAAAGTATATTTTTCTATAATATTTATGTTTTTATTATTAAAATTTATATACTTTTTTTATAAGTATATGTATCCTTGTATGAGAAGCGATTCTATTCAAATCACTCTGAGCAGGAATTCAAACATTAATTTACCATATTGTAAGGGATTAATCCCTTTATGATAGACAACCCCATTTGGTTAAAACTTATATACTAATTATCCTATTTAGTTTAAAATTTAAACATGAAAAATTATAAATAGATATTTTTTTTGTGGGTTTTTAGTTAAATATTTCATGCCGTAACAAAAATTTCACCAAACAATCAAAATTTCACCAAAATTTATAGACTTTCCTTGAACTACCTTTTGTTATTAATTGTATTTTTTTTTCCGATGAGGTTAATTGCATATTTTAAGTGAAGGTTTTCATGCATGGTAGTTTTTGTTGTAAACGATTAAAGGGAATATTTTAACCAAAAAAAAAAAAAAAGAACACATATTTTTTATAAATAATTAATTTAACTAATTTTTTTAATATCAGTAAATTAAATATCATTTAAGAAATATTATATTTTAATATATTAACAGAATTGAAATTTAAAGTAATATGATCAAGTATTAGAGGGTGCTTCAAGGGCAAAGGCCACAAATATTCGGAATAAAAATAAATAATAAATATCTGTTGTGTCTGTTATCAAATTGAAGGGAAAAAGATTGAGAGGTAGAGAAGCACCTACCCAGAAGCATGGGTGGAGATTGTTCGTTGCTTTAATCCTAAAGATCAAGTTCACTCCCTCCTCCTCCACCTGCCCCCCTTTTGGGTCTGTCAGTCAAACCTTTTTGGCTCTCTAAATTCGTTCTTCACCGGAAATCTCCGATTTTGTGCCACCCCCATTTCCTTCTCTCGGGCCTTTCTGAAACCAAGCTTTCATCCATGGCTTCCTCTTCTTCCTTGCATCTATCCCAAGCCCTTTTGGCCCGAGCCACTTCCCTTCACGCCTTCAACTCTTCTTCTGACCGCATCTCACTTTCCGGCGTCTCCTTGCCTTCCTTCTCCGGCCTCAAGTCTCATTCCTCCAATTCTTCTTCCACCAAGCCGCCTTCCGTTTCTCGTCGTCGTGGGGTTGGGTCTGGCTCTGTAGTTCGAGCTACGGCTGTTGAGACCTTGGATAAGACCACCGAAATGTCTTTGATTGAGAAATCGATTAATACTATTCGGTTCTTGGCCATTGATGCCGTCGAGAAGGCCAACTCCGGTCACCCGGGTCTACCCATGGGTTGTGCTCCGATGGGTCACATTCTCTACGATGAGGTGATGAGATATAACCCGAAGAACCCGTACTGGTTCAACCGTGACCGGTTTGTTTTGTCTGCTGGCCATGGATGTATGCTCCAGTACGCTTTGCTTCACCTTGCTGGATACGACAGCGTTAAGGTGACGTTCTTTCACCTTGTGTGTGTGCATGGGTGTTTGGTGGAACTGGTTTGGACTTGGATCTATCATGTTTTTATTTAATTTAAATGCACTTGAGTTGAAAATCTTATCTGTGCAACTTTAACCTGTCTGATGAGGAAATGGTTTCCGGGAATTAGGTGGATGAAAGATTTGGAATAATGGGTAATAAACTGTTTTCATTAAGTTTCGAGACTGTATATTGTTTACGCAGCATTTCTGCAAATTCATTCACATTAATTTGTGAAATGGTTTAAAAGTTTCTTTTGCTTTAGATGTTTTGTTTTAGTCTGTCATTGGTCACATAATATACAGCCGAGCAAAGTTCACAGGATTATTCATGAAATTGTAATAGTGAACAAACCGTAAGGTATTCATCAAACTAAATTCGTGGTGTTCACATCAAATCTAGGAAGAAGACTTGAAGGAATTTCGCCAATGGGGAAGCAGAACTCCTGGACACCCTGAGAACTTTGAGACACCCGGAGTTGAAGTAACAACAGGTTGGATATCTCTCTTGTTTATATGAATTGGATCATTTTCTTGCATTCTTTTGTTTGTTCTGTTCTCTCATTTATTCCCATATTTTCTTAGGTCCTCTTGGCCAGGGTACTGCTAATGCAGTGGGATTGGCCCTTGCAGAGAAGCACTTGGCTGCCCGATTCAACAAGCCCGACAATGAGATTGTTGATCATTACACGTAAGATGCCCACATCTTATCGACCAAGGGCTCTAAGTCACCACTTTTGTTATGATCTTTGAACATGTAATGCCTTCTTTGTTCTGCATTTTACTAATTACATTTGATTTCCACAGGTATGTGATTCTGGGGGATGGTTGTCAGATGGAGGGAATTTCAAATGAAGCTTGCTCACTTGCTGGGCACTGGGGCCTTGGGAAGCTCATTGCTTTCTATGATGACAACCACATTTCAATTGATGGTGACACTGAGATTGCATTTACTGAGAGTGTTGATAAGCGTTTTGAAGGACTTGGATGGCATGTTATTTGGGTAAAGAATGGAAATACTGGCTATGATGATATCCGTGCTGCCATTAAGGAAGCCAAGGCTGTCAAAGACAAGCCCACTTTGATCAAGGTTAGTTTCTTGGAAGCCATATTGAAGCAAACAGATTTTTAGAAGTGGGGAAAATCCTAAAGAAACCTTAATGGTTTACTCTGGAAAATTGATATGTCCTTTCAAATTAATCCTACCAAGTTACTTGATTCGAGTAATATGACTTGAAGTATCATATTCTGTGCAGACCTAAATTTTGTCAAGCCATGTGAGGAGATTTTTTTGTTTATGCGTCTAATTTTTTTCTGCATTGATCAACTATATGTGTATATATATATATTCACGGGCCTACTCATTTTGGATTTGCTGATAGTAATTCATGTGAAACTAATGCATTTTTAGTTTTATACTGCTTTGATGGAGTGATGTTTTTCTGAACGATTCTTTTTCACAGGTGACCACTACTATTGGTTACGGTTCTCCAAACAAGGCTAACTCCTACAGTGTGCATGGAAGTGCATTGGGTGGCAAAGAAGTGGATGCTACAAGGAAGAATCTTGGGTGGCCATATGAGCCTTTCCATGTGCCTGAAGATGTTAAGAGGTATTGATGATGGGATTTGAGATTTTTTTGATGGCCTGCAGAGCATTGATATGCATATTTTCTAGTGTTCCAGTGTATAACTGTGTATGATATGTGCTGGATATCTACGCACATTAGACTCTACTTGACACAATGCTGATGCATGTCCAAATAAGAAAAAAAGATTATTTTGTGTCTTGTACACAGATAGGACACAGCTGCGCCAAATTATAGGGGAAAAACACTGCCCTTCCCACAAGATAGAATGATAAGCTAACCCCATCTTGAGGAGATAACAGAAGCTCTTCCTAATACTTTTTTAGTGAATATGGATAGTTTGAATGATGTGTGTTTGTAAGCATGTGCACGAATTGTTTTCTTTTAGTCTCTTAAGATTTAGATGAGCCAGAATGAGACTTTCTTATTCTCAGCCACTGGAGCCGTCACGCCGCCGATGGTGCCGCACTTGAAGCTGAATGGAATGCGAAGTTTGCTGAATATGAGAAGAAATACAAGGAGGAAGCTGCAGAGTTGAAGTCCATTATTACTGGTGAATTACCTACTGGTTGGGAGAAAGCACTTCCTGTGAGTAAACATTCAAATTTCTTGTACAGTCTAATGAGTATTGCAATTCATATTAGATAGCATGCTTATTTTCATCTTCATCATGAAACTTTTAAGCTTTACAAAACCTGTTTCTAGAATACTGATCAACCTTCCAATTTGATTTCAAATTTCAGACATACACTCCTGAGAGTCCTGCTGATGCTACCAGAAACCTGTCTCAACAAAACTTGAATGCCCTTGCAAAGGTTCTTCCTGGTCTGCTTGGAGGTAGCGCAGATCTTGCCTCTTCAAACATGACCTTACTGAAAATGTTTGGAGATTTTCAAAAGAACACTCCCGAGGAACGCAATGTTAGATTTGGTGTCCGTGAGCACGGAATGGGAGCAATTGCCAATGGCATTGCACTTCATAGCCCTGGGCTGATCCCATACTGTGCTACTTTCTTTGTCTTCACTGACTATATGAGAGCTGCTATAAGAATTTCTGCCCTGTCAGAAGCTGGTGTAATTTATGTTATGACCCATGATTCGATTGGACTTGGGGAGGATGGGCCAACCCATCAGCCAATAGAGCACTTGGCAAGTTTCCGGGCGATGCCAAACATTTTGATGCTCCGTCCAGCTGATGGAAATGAAACTGCTGGTTCATACAAAGTTGCAATACTCAACAGGAAAAGACCCTCAATTCTTGCCCTTTCTCGGCAAAAGCTGCCTCAACTTGCAGGAACTTCTATTGAAGGAGTTGAGAAGGGTGGTTACATCATTTCCGACAACTCTTCAGGTAACAAGCCCAATATCATTTTGATTGGAACCGGTTCTGAGTTGGAAATCGCCGCCAAAGCTGCTGATGATTTGAGGGGCGAAGGGAAAGCCGTGAGAGTTGTTTCTCTAGTTAGCTGGGAACTTTTTGAGGAGCAGTCAGATGCCTACAAGGAGAGTGTTCTCCCAGCTTCAGTATCTGCAAGAGTTAGCATTGAGGCAGGATCAACATTTGGATGGCAGAAAATTATCGGAAGCAAGGGAAAAGCCATCGGAATTGACCGATTCGGAGCAAGTGCCCCTGCAGGAAAAATTTACAAGGAGCTTGGCATCACAAAGGAAGCCGTAATTGCTGCAGCCAAGGAACTATTGTAAGTTGTGATAATTCTTTTGTTGAAGTTCTGGATTCGACTCCAATTGGTCTGGCAGAAGAGGGATATTATGAGGAGCACTGTCTCTTTTGCAGCAATAAGGGAATAGTAGGTTGTGGTATGCAAAATTAGATTAAAGGGAGAGAGTTAATAATGAAGAATTTGTAACAACTCTTGGATCAAACAGTTTTATATTGTGCTGTGGTTAAACTCAATTATCACGATTCTCAATCACGGCTCTTGGTTGATGATTTACATTTCAGTTCAGCAAGTATCAACTGTTTGGATGTACGTTTTATCCTCACTTTCCGGCACAAATGGAATAATCTTTTTGTGGTTGAGAATACTCTGCCTGCACTTATTGCCTGAATTTTCTTTGTGCGGAATGGATCACAATGTATAGATCTAATATTTACCCCTATTTTCCATTGTACATGTTCCTTCAGCACATTGGACCTGCCATTGTTTGCTGTGCTAAAATCTTGGTATGCTTGAAATTGTTGAACGAATTAAATTTTAGAGATTGAATGATAATGATTCAAACTTCAGAAACTAAATCACAAATTATGAATTTTATTTGACGTTAACAAAATAAAAGTATAGATAACAAAATGGAGTTTTATATAATTTCCACAAAAAAATAATGTAGTAACAAATATATTACATTATAATACTTCCTCTAATTCTTATTACAAGGCATTAACCACTAATTTTCGTTACTCAAGGAATGGTAGTTAAGTCATTAAATTTGTCCTAAATTGATAATTCTTCTGATTTTAAATATAAGATCTAGTTGATTTTTTTAGAGAAATTAAGAAATGTAAATAAGTTTTTTAATCATATCATATGTTGTGTATAATTAAATTATATATTAGTTTATAAGTCAGATAAATTGATTTAGAGAAAAAACAATAAATATAAATACTTTAAAGTAATTTAATTAGCTAAACTGATATCCCTAAAAAATAACTGAGTCTTATATTTAAGATCGTATTTTGCCTCTTTAAATGATGTTGACTTCCGTGGTTGGTGCCTTATATTTAGGACCAAAAATTGCTTCTAGTTGGCGCTTTATAATAAAGATTAGAGGGAGTAATTTTTTTAAAAAAATTAAATAAAAATTAATACATATACTGTAATTAAAAAATTATAGGGAAAATTACTGTAAGGTCCTAAAGACCATAAAAAATTATAAAAAAGTCCCAAACCAAATTCCCTTATCAAAAAAGGTCTCTATGGACTGCATTGTGATTAATTTAAAATGTAAAATTATGTTGTTGCTCCCCTTGAATACAAAAGGAAAGGAACAACAGGAGAAGTATTCGCATGTTTGTTCTGATTCATGAGAAAGAAAAAATGAAAAAAGCTACGGTGGTGTGATCAAGGTTGCGGGTCCAATGTTGAAGGCAAACAAGTGTCGTTTTCATGTCCTGGGCAAAGCTTAGAGTTTGCATCTTTCATATACTCTTTTAGAGGCTACACATTGATTTCGTTTTTTTTTTTTTTGTATGTTCGCTGCATTCAGATTGAAGGGTTGATCAAAGGTTAAATTTAGGGCTCATTAGTGAACTATTTGCTAGAATCTAGGTAAGTAATGCTAAAATTTTGCTAAAGATATTATCTTCACCATTGAACCTAGGGTTTCATCGTGGTTGGGTAGGGTTAATAAAATTGTGCTCTGTTTTTTGGCCTGGTAACGGAGGAATTGCTCTATTTTAAGTGGGAATGATTGAATGTGATAAAGATTTCTTTGTTTACAAAACACTGATATGAGATAAAAAAAAAGTATTGTTAATATAGCTGTTGCAGTTGCTAATACAAAGTGTATGTTGTATATTGTCATGAAAGATGACTAGTACTTCGGGGAATAATCTATTTTGTTTCTTTCATGTGTGGGGGGATGTTTTTAAAATGTGGAGAAGATGAAAGTCAATATGTTAGTAGTTTGGTAAGAACAAGATGCATAAAGGAAAACACAACCTATGAGGAGTTTTAAAGAATTATATCATCTATAATTGGAAAAGAAAGTAATGAAATTTGTTTGAAATTCAAAGTTACCTTTTTGGTTTTTTGATGGGTCTAGAAGTTGATGTAATTACAGCATAGACATGAACATGAAACTATATTTGATCATTGGAAATTATATAATATTAAGTTAAATGAGTATATGAAAATAGTTATTTACTCATACAAGTTAATATTTGGATGTGATATGATATTTGAATATGATATGATATTTACTTGTCAAAATAGGTTCATGCAGATGTGAAAATAGAATAAGAACTTGTCAAAATTTGCATATAGACTTGTGAAAGTAGGGACGCTGTGTAATTTTTTTAACTTATCCATCCAGGTAGGAAAATCAATTTGTCAAAGTAGCCTTATGCAATTGTCAAAAAAGGTATAAGAACTTGTCAAAAAATACATATATAATTGTCAAAGTAGGGATATTAAGTTTTAAAATTTCAAAACTTCTCTAAGGAGGAAATGAACTTGTCAAAAATAACTCATGCAGTTATCAAAATAGACATATGCACTTATCAAAGTAAGGAAATTAAGTTCTGAAAGTTCAAAACTTCTATAGGGAGGAAAATGAACTTGTCAAAATAGCTCATGCAATTGTCAAAATAGGCATAAACACTTATCAAAATTGGAAAATGCACTTGTTAAAGTAGGGACATTAATTTCTGAAATTTCAAAAATTCTCTAAAGAGGAAAATGAACTTGTCAAAGTAGCTTATCTAGTTGTCAAAATAGACATAAGCATTTGTTAAAGTAGGGACATTAAGTTCTGAAATTTCAAAACTTCTCAAGGGAGGAAAATGAACTTATCAAAAAAACTCATCTAGTTATCAAAATAGGTATAAACACTTGTGAAAATTCTCATATACAGTTGTGAAAGTTGGAACATTAACTTGTGAAATTCCAAAACTCCTCTAGGAAGGAAAATCAACTTGTCAAAAAAATTCATACAGTTATCAAAATAATAAGCACTTGTAAAAATTCTCATTCGTAGTTGTGAAAGTTGAGACATTAACTTGTGAAATTTCAAAACTCCTCCAGAGAGGAAAATCAACTCATCGGAAAAAAAAACTCATACGGTTATCAAAATAGGTATAAACACTTATGAAAGTTCTCATACGCAGTTATGAAAGTTGGGACATTAACTTATGAAATTTCAAAACTCCTCTAGGGAGGAAAATCAACTTGTCAAAAAAAAAAAAAAAAACTCATGCAGTTGTCAAAATGGGTATAAGCACTTAAGAAAATTCTTATACGCAATTGTGAGAGTTGGGACATTAACTTGTGAAATTTCAAAACTCTTATAGGGAGGAAAATCATCTTGTCAAAAAATTCATGCAGTTGTTAAAATTGGTATAAATACTTGTGAAAATTCTCATAAACAATTGTGAGAGTTGGGACACTTTGTTTTAAAATTACTAAGGGCAATAAAATAATTTCATATTCTGAATTAATCATAATACATTCCCTAAAGATTTTTTTAATGGAAAAATTTGATTTGAGACTTTTTTATAATTTTTTATGGTCCTTGAGAGTCACAGTGATTTCCCCAAAATTATAAGTATACTGGCATATATGCGCGTAGGTTCATACTTCAGAACACACATGCACACTTGGCAAAGAAGATACTCCCTCGGGTACTAATTATAAGGTAGAGTTGACTTTTTTAGAGAAATTAATTAAATTACTTTAAAATGTTTATATTTTTAGTATCTTTAGTTTATATATTAGTTTATTAGTCAAATTAATTAGTTTGGAGAAAAAAATAAAAATATAAATACTCTAAAGTAATTTAATTGACTTTCTTAATTTCTCTAAAAAAATTAACTTTATCTTATAATTAAAATAGGAGGGAGTATGATTTTATTGATTACACAGGAGGACGCGGACGTGGACATTCCCTTCTGCTTTCTGAAGGAAAAACACGGTGGATATTGCGTTTGCGCCTAACCCCTATCCCTCTGGTTCACTCTCTTCGCCAAAATACGAGAGCAAGCAACACTCCGAGAGGCTGCGAGAGGGAAAGGGACATTATGAGGTCTACTACACTCTCGTCTTTCTCCTCTTGCCTTTCTTCAACTCCTCAATTCTCTCCTAACCAACGTGAGTTTCTTTTCCTCTTTCCATTTCTCTGTCTCACCCTTCTTTCTTCCGATGATTGCTACAATTTCATTGCTCAAGATGAAATTTTGGTCCTATTGGGTTTATTCCCTGCTTCAACTTGTTGCCTGAATGAGCACACACACCCATATGCTTCTTTTCGCCAATAAATTCACCTGGCTATGTCTTTACAATTCTGGCTGTTACGGACGCTTTTGGTTGTTTAGAGAAAGCGGCTTTATTTAGATTGTACTACATGCTTTTACAGATGTGAAGTTCATTTCCTTGTTTAACTGTCACCTAATGCAAACCGAAGATTTCCTCTATGGTTATTTTATGATTGGCAGTTATCTTCTCAGGGAAGATGCATGTTAAAGCGAGTCATGAATCTGAGAGCTCGGCTTCAGGAGACAGAAAAGAGTCATTAAAACCATCCAAGGTGAAAGATCATGCATTGCCCATGTTTTTTATAAGCATCATACACCTGCGCATGGGCTGTTCCTGTCGAATAGTAGAATGTTTGCGTGGCTTTATGGCTATTATTGCACAAAATAGCATCAAAGGTCACACAGCGGAAATAACCGGGTGACTTTTCTCCATCTTGTACTCTGACTTTTTGGGGAATTTGGGAAGATTGTTGGTCCCATATATGTGTGCTCTTCAGTTCTTGTATTGGTTTTGACTTTTGAGTGGGTTAATACTAGTTGTTGGGAAGTGCCCAATGATTTTGGAAGGTATAAGCTTTGACTGCATTTAGATTTCAAAGTGGTGATGGTGAATTATGGTAAACGTGCTTAAGAAACACATATTCAACCCCGTGATTCACTGAAAAGGGCTTAAATCTCACTGGCATTTATATAAAATGATCCATGTTGCAGGAAATTCAAGTAACAATCTCCAGGCGGCATTGTCTCGCTTGTTTATGTTCAACCGTACCTTTGATAAGTGATTTTGGAAGGCCTACATCTGCAACAAATGCAATTGCTTTGGATGGCAAGGAAAAACCTGTTTGTAGGAATTGTGGGGGAACTGGTGCTGTGATATGTGAGTAAAGATGAAACTGCTGTTCTGTTTACTCTCCGATCTTCATTTCACAATATGGATAATTACAAGATTTACATGTAGAGCATGATATTCATAACAGCATGTCTCAACTTTATAGGCTCTGAACATTTATATTGACTCAGTCTCTTGTGAGAAGAAACCTGAAAGTTCACTGAATTGTAAATACGCCATCCTTTGTTACAACAAAGTAAACCAAGATTCTTGTATAATGTTTTTGACCTTTAGATAGATAACTTAGTCGTGGCACTATGTGCATACATTTAATCAATTTGTACCCAGTGGATGTGATTGACTTCTCTTCTGTCTATTTTAGGAAAAAAATGAATACCTCTTCTTGTTTGCATTTTCTGGTCCATAAGATATTTACTTTTTATTTAGGTGATATGTGTGGTGGTACAGGAAAATGGAAAGCTCTAAACAGGAAGCGAGCGAAAGATGTTTATGAGTTTACAGAATGTCCAAATTGTTACGGTATGAACTTTCAGTTTTGTCCTTGACTCCTCTAATGTATTATCTATTGATAGCGAATCTAGTTTTAAGTTGGTATGTTGTGACAATGGCTGAACATGAATGATTGGTCTAAAGTGGTAATATATTCTCTTACACATTGTCACTTGCTTTTCAACATTCAGTTAAGCTGTTCGTTTTCAATTTCCACACCTTTTTTTGGTTACTTGTTTTCTTTCCGACTAGTTATCATGTGCAATTCACTCTAGCAAGTGATCATTATTTTATATTGTGAATAGGTCGAGGAAAGCTTGTGTGTCCTGTTTGTTTAGGAACTGGTTTGCCAAACAATAAAGGTCTCCTGAGGAGGCCTGAGGCAAGGAAGCTGCTTGATAAAATGTATAATGGAAGGCTACTTCCAAACTCATAAGGTACTTCCTCATTGTTCTTGTAGTGTACTTGTACAAAAATGATCTCCTTTTGCTGTTATTTTACTGGAGAATCTCCCAAACTACCATATCATTAAATACTGATGTCTTCAATTGTGTGCTCACATGGCATTAATCTTTTCTTACAGATATTCTAATGCAACACATCTTTAGCAGGAGTTTGATAATTCTGCCTTTTGGAACATCTCTGGCATGTTGCCCATTTAGTTAAACAGAGCCAGTGGCAGACATGCAAACAGAGGATTGTTTTGTCTTGTATTTTGGTGTAGAAGTATTAAGAGTAGCAATAACAATTAGTTTTACTTGAGGGCTTTCCAGGATCTGTAACAAAGGTGAGCATCCATATGCGGGACTCGTGCCTTTGAGAATTTAATGTATGATTGTAAACAGTGAGTACACATTTTCAGCTGTAGTAGCTATTTCAGAGTAAACATTTAAGGTCCTATCTGATTACACAGAATTCTTCAGTTTAATTGGTGTAATTTTATCAAGGTTATTAAACCGGGATCGGTCAGTGAACCGGTCGGGATACTAGGTCAAGGGTCAGTGGATCAGACCGGAGCTAAACCAGGACCAAACCGGTGAGAGAGTGAAAATTTTAGGTTTATTAATATGAAATTATAAAGAAATTTTAAAAAACAAGAAGATTTAAAAAAAAAAAAAAATACTGAACCAGTTCGGTTCATGAACCGGACTGGTTTTCTCACCAGGTCGCCGGTTCCCGGGCCGGACCGGCCGGTTCGGTCCGGGTTTAATAACTATGAATTTTATAGCATATACTCCTTTCGGTCCTTAATATAAGACATATTTACCTAATTTGATTAGATTAAGTTAGTTAATATGATATGTATTTTCTAAAACACTTTAATGATCTTCCTTAATTCCCTTATTCCCCCTCCTCTTTGATTATTGTTGACTGAGTATCAATAAGAGTAAATTAGAAAAAGATTGATAAATATGGAAAATATGTATTATATTTAGGATCAAGATTAACTTATCAAATATATCTTATATCATGGTAAGAGGGAGTAGAATATAGGAGTTTTGAAAAATACGGAACGAGCTTGAATTGATCTATTGAAGGATACATGTATTTGAGGTAATCATATATGTGGACAAGAATTTTCCTCCATTACAGACATACAATGTAACAAGAAATTTGACCCCGTGCGGTGCACGGAAAAAACAACTAACGAGGAAGTCACTAATGGAAAAAACTACTATAAGATAAAATAATGTTCAATATCAAATGTATGAAAATAAGGACACATCTATGCAGCACTTTTAACGTCAAACAGAATACAACATGACAAAACATTACATTACAAGATTTTGGAACACCTCTCAGTAAACTGCATTCACTGTGTTATTGGTACATTTGTTCATATCATCCAAAATTAGAAGTTTCAGCCCATTGAAACTCTTCACCCTTGATAATGTAACGTATGGTTGACCATGGGAGAAGCCTGGGCTTGGAAGTTAGAATCGCCCTTGAGCTGAGATATATTTTCATCATTCATATGTTCTATTAAGTGTGGGTAGGTTGCCCCAACAATACACTTGATTGGATTATTGTCATCACTTAACAACAATTTTGAAGGTATTGTGATATTTGCAATGCCATCATGCGGGAGACCGATCTCTCCTTTCCCTACTTGTAACGACCAATTCGGGAATGATTTGATTTTATCATGTTCATTAGGATCTGTTGAAGACTGTAACCTTATGTTCTTAGTGAGGCGAAGCAATTTGCACTCCTTCCAATGATTAGAAGTGTTGAAATTTTCTTTTCCCTGTGGTTAATATGCATGTTTGAAATTGGCTTTCTTTTATGTGTAGCTTTCTATGTGTTAATACCCTATCAAATTGAGGGGTGCTGACAATTACATTAATGAGTCTTTCCCTTACAACGTATTCTCTATTTCTATTTTTTATTGATTCTTCATATTTCCTCTTCAAATTTTACAAAGAGGATCTTTAGATTTTACACAGTTTAAATTTAAATATATAATCTTAATGGATATTTATCAGTTATAACTCTGTGTGTGTGTGTGTGTGTGTGTGTGAGATTGTTTGATGATTGATTTCAAATTTTCAATTTTCAATTTTCAAACATCAATGGAAGCAAAAGGATTAGAAGCAAATATGTTGAATTGAAAGGCATTTTTAATCTATTAATTATTAATTACTTTATTTAATTTCCGGATCACAACTTTCAATATACAACTCAATGAGTTTTTGTTTCCCAAAATCTCTCACTTCCCATGTCTTTCCTTAACTTATCCTCCATCTCAAATTCAAATTTCATATTAGTTTCACTTTCCATGTTTTATATTTTGATCATTATTTCAAATCCTTCTGATCTTGCAGTCATGCCGATATCCTGAGAATCACATATATAAGATACAAAATAACAATTTGGAATAGAAATAGTTCAGATTAACCTAATATGAAAAAAGAAAATATTTAATTCATGTTATAATCAAGCACATTATAACTATTTAGATAAAAAATGTGACATCAATTTTTTTACATATGAAAAGAGAGAGAAGGTAGATGTAAAAAACAGAGAAGGTATTGCTCCAAAAAAAAAAAAAACAGAGTTTGCGTAAGCATGCCCACTATCATGAGGATTAGATTTTGCATTCGCTTTCAATTTTAAACAAAAATAAAGGAATCTCAAATATTTATAATCTCATCAATACCTATATAATATCAGAAGTGTGGAATATAAAAAAATTTTAAAATTGAAAAAACATTATTTAATCATATAAAAACATATGTGAAATGCAAACGCTACAATATACAGAAATAATTATTTAAATAATTTTTAATATTCCAAAAGTAACACGGTTAATACCAAAACTTCTCCCCACCGCCTTCTCTCCTCCAAAAATTTCTGATAGAGCCTAAAATTTGATACCAGAAAGTGATTATTATTTATATTAGAAAGTGATTATTGTTATTATTGTTATAGTTATTATTAATCAATCATCAATAATTAATAATTTAATAATAATAATAATCAATATAAATATAATCCTTTAAATCCGATAAATAATAATACTAATACTAAATTTATGGACATGGATGATGATCACTTCTTCTTTTTTTCCACAAGTACTTTGTAATTCCCCAAATTATCTATTGTTATCTCCGATAGATTTAAAAATTTACCACTTTTTTATAAATTTTCTATTAAAATTTCCTTCACCACCTAAAAATATTTGATTAAGAATACCCATTATGATAGGGATCAAATTTTCCATCCCCTAACCTTAAAATTATTTGTCATAGATATTGCTTCCTACTATGCATTCATTTTCAAATTAAAACCAAAAATATAAGAATCTCAAAACTTTATAATCTTATCGAAACATATACATACATACATACATACATACATACATATATATATATATTGAGATTGAATTTTTAAATTAAAGATTTTATTTTTCTTAACTGAAAAAAAAAACATGTCAAAAGAAAACGGTACTACATAAAGAAAAATTGGTTAATGTCAATACCCCCAAAAGGAGAGCATTAAAAATATACTTTTTTGATTATTGACTATTAAAATTTCCTCAACCCCTTAAAGATATTTGGTTAAGCATGCCCTTTAAAATAGGGATCAAATTTTCCATCCCCTCCTGTTAAAATTATTTGTCATAAATATTGCTTCCTATGGTGCATTCACTTTTAATTTAAAAATAAATAAATGAAACTCAAAACTTTATAATCTTTTCAGTACCTAGATATATATAAATTTTAGAAATTTAGAACTAAAAAAATTATTTTTAACCTAAAACAAAACATATCAAAAGCAAACGGTACCATATAAAAAATATTGTATAAATTTTATTATTTCAATTGTAACACTGTTATTATCAAAACTCCCCATAATATAAAAAATTCCTCTGGAAAAAAAAACGTAGAGCCTAAGAGTTAATTTTCAGAATTATTATCACCATTCAAATTTTTTTGTCCACCGATTTTTAAAAAAAAAACCTCCATTAAAAATATACTTTTCTATAATTGAATATTAAAATTACCTCAACCACTTAAAAATATTTGGTCAAGCCTGCCCATTATAATAGGCATCAAATTTTTCATCCCCTCTTGTTAAAATTATTTGTCATAAATATTGATAAGTAACTCATTATATGTGAGAATTAGTTAATTTAATCTATAATTATGAGTTAATAGGATAAGTTTTCCCTTAAATTTATTCCTGACATATATTCCCGGCATATCGTAGTTAACATTGAAGAGAAATTTGGCTGCCTTCTCATCTTGCTCCAGGCCTTCATCTCTAAGGGCTTGTTTGTTATAAGGGGAGTGGAGGGAAAGTGGGTGGAGAGAAAATTTTTTTTGAGTTGAATTTAAAAAAATTATAGAAGTGGGGTTAAAAATTTTTAATTTATGTTTTTTACTCTTTTATCTCATATATTCTCTTTATTAAAATTTTAGTATCCCATTTCTTCAATCTTTTAAAATTCAACTCATAAAAATTTTCCCTCCTCTCCCTTCCCCTCCAAATCCCTCACAGTTTTTTTAAATTCAACTTAAAAAAATTTTCTCTCCACCCACTTTCCCTCCATTCCCCTCATACCAAACAAGCCCTAAAAGTGTACAATAAATCTGAGTCTAAAACACTAATATTTGCTCTGATCCTAAGTATAAGACAAAGTTGATTTTTTTGGAGAAATTAAAGGAAGCCAATTAAATCACTTTAAAGTGTTTATATTTTTAGTATCCTTAGATTATATTTTTAGTTTATTAGTCAAATTAATTAGTTTGGAGAAAAAAATAAAAATAAAAATACTTTAAAGTAATTTAATTGGCTTCCTTAATTTCTCCAAAAAAAGTCAAATTTATCTTATAATTAGGACCGGAGAGAGTAATAAAAAACAATAAGATCAGACAAGCAAAGAGATTGAAGCTATCAAAACTGCTATTATTTAATAATAATGGAAAAAATGAAATTCCAAAATATATGGAGGTATCAGTTATTATGAACATTTTATAAATGAAGCTATCAAACTCGTCATCAATAAGGTGCAAATGATCTCCTACAGAGCTTTGCAAATACTTGAAAGAAGAGAACAACTAAGAGGTTTTTTTTGCATTTCTTTAAGCTGGAAAATCAGTGTAGCTCCAAAACTACAGCACACAAAATAGATTTAAAAAAAACATAGATAACCTGAAGCAATAACCTTTAATATAGTTTCTTTCACTTGACATATAAGAACCATTTAGTCTAACCAATTAACCTTTACCATTGATGCACGCTATTAGAAATGGAAAACTAAATATTAGATGAACAAAGGAAATGATCAAACTATTAGAACTGGTGTTCATCTGATACAAATCCATTTCTTTAATCTTGAGTACACATACTATAAAAAAGAAAAAAAACAAAAAGTTCATATAATAACGAAGCTGCCATGAGTGAAGAAATGATTGCGGAACTGGAAAATTAAAATCTACAACGCAAAAGAGAGAATTTTGTATGCAAAAAAGTGACATAAAAATTTAAGAGCTTTGATTAGAGTATAAAATCTAACAATTAAACACTCACCATAGACACTGATTTCTGAAAGGAAGAGATCAAAAGTTACAAAGGCCAGATAACCTGTTGTTCCAAAATAAGATAATTCATATTGCATCAGATGAACTCAAACTCCCTATTCAATATTCAATCGAAACGTGATGAAATCTGAAAGGAATAGCAAAATGGTTAACAATTTAAAAAAGAAGGAAAAAAGCAAGTTGGAATGAAAATATCAAAAAAACAAAGGGAGGGATTAGGGGGTATCAAGGGTCCAACAACCATCTTAGTCACATGAGCCTTTGTCGGATGCCATTTTGTCTCCGATAAAAGGTTTCATCCAACAATATATTGGCTCCTTTTCCATCAGGATGAACGATGGGTTACATTGCTCGTGCAAGAAAACCAACCCTCTTGATGTACCCAAAGCTATCTTCCTCCTCCTCACCGAAACTAAAGCTAGTCGATCGATTTAACAATAAAAACCACAGCTAATGATGGTAATTCATAGTTAGTAATTTTTATGGGAAATGAAAAGGCAGAGTTAAACAAATGAACTAAAGCAGAAATGAGATCGATCACCCACTTCAAAGCATCTATCATACAAGATTAAACAAAAGCAGAACAGATGAAGAGTGAGTGAGAGTGTGTGAGGCTGCAAACGCCCAAGGTTGCGCCGGAGAGGTGGGAGAGAAGACGACTTCGAAGTAGGGGACAAAAAATTGGAAGAAGAACATAAACTAAAATTTGAGGAAGGAAAGAAAAATGACAATACCTGTTCCCTCGTCATCATCTCCACATCTGCATAAAAACAACAATGAAATGTCAGAAAGGGGAAGAAGATGAAGCAGAAGCGAGAGGGTTGAGATGAAACAGAGAGAGAGAGAGAGAGAGGGATTCCAGTGAGGAAGAGATGACCATGGAGGGCTTGTTGCATAAGAGAACCGGCGAGCTTGTGGTGGATTGTGCTCATGAGTGCAAGACGCATGCAAAATGCTTTTAGTTATTGGTTACAAACGCCATGTAGGATGCTGAGGAGGACCAATAAGTGTTGAGCCACAAAGTTTCGCAGGAAATTTATGAGAATTGGAGGAATACCTAATGCCTTTCAATAAATTAGGTACTATACTACTATACAGCAATAAAAAGTATTCACAATAAAAATTAGTTATTAAGTAAATAATGGGTGAAAATCATTGTATTAATTTAATTTTAAAAATACATTAAGTATTGAAGTAAGAGTTTCTCACGGGCAAATTTATGAGAAATTGTTCCTCACGGTTTTAATTTGCAAGAAAATTTATGAGAAATTGTTCTATGAGAAAACTTGAGAAGATTTTATTTCTCGCAGGTCTTTTTCTATTATAAATATTACAAATTTGGTATTGTGTGGAGGAAATTACTGTTTTTAAAATACCCTCTCCTACCCAAATTCTCAAATACCTCTGTTTACTCGTTATGACACACAATATATCACACACAAAAAAACAAAAAAGCTCATTTGCCTCTCCAATCAAATTCTTCTCTAGGCATCTGGAGTCTTCTGCATGTGCTTGCTAAAGTCAAAGTGTGTCCATTTCACTAATTATGCCTACTAAACCCTAATATCCAATGGGAATGCGTATGCGTAATATAGATTAAAAAATTTAGTCTTGGACTGGTGGTGTCGATTAAAATGAGATACTCCATTCACTCCACAATATAAGATATTTATAGAAGAAATGTATGGTTCACAATATAGGGCACATGTAGTTTAATTAATGCATTTTTTTCTGTTTTACCCCCTGTGATTAATATTCACTTTCCAACTTTATCCACTAATTATATCTCTCTCTCTCTAAAATAAAATTTCCAATGCAACTATAATGATAAATGATAGCTCTTCTCTCTCATCACAACTATCGTTTCCATACAAATATTTTTATGAAATGACTTTCTCTCTTATTTGATGAAAAAAGTGGCGTTCTCTCTCATATGGAGATTGAAAATGTAGATGGATGTGAAAGAATATAAATTGAAAAAAGAAAATTTTACTATTTTTTAAGCACATTTCTCAACAAGGATAAAAGTGGAAAAAACTTATTTTAGGACATATTCAATGACCTAACTGTCATTTCTTGTTTTTCATGAATTAATTAAGGTGCCCTATAGTTAAGGTACCTTATATTGTGGACCAGGGGAGTATAAAAACTATACAAGGACCAATGGTGTGGCACTAAAAATCAATGTTATCTTAACCAGACGGACTGGTTGAACAAGTACGGAAACCAACCAACCGGCCAGTAGACCAGTCTGATCTGTTGACCCAGTCCGGGTCATGTTTTTAATTTTTTTTTTTAAAATCATTTTTTTTTAATTTTCCCTTTAGAATTTTATACTATAAGCCTAAAATCTTCCATTGCTCATCGGTTTGGTCCCTGTTAAACTCCAATTTGACCTACTGACCTTTGATCCAGTACCCCGACCGGTCCACTAACCGGTCCGGGTTTAATTACCTTGCTAAAAATAAATGGAGAAATGTTTTGTTGGGAATTGGAGGAATAATTGGTAGTTGTAACTAAAGCCGGAAAATCGTCCCGAACCCGTCGGGCCGACCCGTTTAAGCCCTGTTAAATCTTGGGCCTAACTTATAAATTGGAGCCCCTAAAAAAAGTCGGACCTAAAAAGATTGGTCTTATAGAACCGAAGGCTAAATTTTTTCTACATGATCGTTCTTGTAGCTGATGAATTGCCATAACATTATTTCATATATATGTCACAGAATTATGTTTATTGGAGTTCTGTGACTGTGTGTTTGTGTGTGTACACGTCACCCTACTTCCCAGTTGGTAAGAGCAGATAAGCACATATATGTGGGGGCACATATATGCGGGTGACGAGCCAAATAGCTAATAGGTAATTAATCAATAATCAATCTCTAGCATATATAATAAGCAAGCTACCTGCATGCCTATGTGTTTAAATCGCACAAACATACAATTTCAGCCATTTGATCTGTATTAAAAAGTCATACATGTCATTTTGCAGAAGGCGATATATATACAATGGATATATTACAACTCTGGTTTTAAATTTAATTAAAACGATATATAGAAACCTGGAGAGACTGGCATTTTAAATGAATATATATTATCTTTATAAATTGACAGGAGCTAGACACTTGAGTATGAGTTCTGGGGATACTTTTCTGCCTAATTGAATCATATTGTAATTTTTGAGTATACTATTTTGCCTATTTAGAATAAAATTATATTGTATACTGTTTTGCCTAATTGAGTATGATTTTTTATAAAAGTTGTGATTATTTGACTACTTGAGTATGATTCATCACAAAAATGACAAGAAAAAATGCAAGGGACTAATGAATAATTAACTATAACGGATAAAGGTCAGGCATCTTCCACCAATGAATCAAAGCCTAAGAAGCCTAGACATTTGACTTTTGTTGTTTGGAGGTATTTTAGCAGGATTGATGTTAATGGGATAGTCAAGACACAGTGTAATGGTTGTCAAGGTCTATTTGCAAAGGGTGGGGATAAAGGCACCTCACATCTTAGACGTCATGTTCAATCTTGTACCGGTTTAGAAAAATTTCATGATATTGGCATGATGATGTTAGATAAAGAAGGCAAAATGAGGTGTAGGAAAATTGACCATCAGCTTATTAGGGACATTATGGCTTTATGCAAAATGAAGTGTTTAGTTTTTTGCCTTCTTATGCTTTGGCCTTTTGGTGAGTTATTATGGACATGATTTTACTTTTGAATATGCATTAGTAACTGTGTTTGTTTGTCGGGTGAGACGTGTTTAAACTTTAATGTTGACAACATTTGTATTAAATTAGAACTTTGTATATCTCTCTGAAAGAAAATATGCAGGAAAAATAGTTAAATATTGTGAAAATGACTTTCCGGCCCTGGCCCACAAGCTCTCTAGCCAAGCCTTAAAAAAATGCAATTTCTCTAACCTCGAGAGCTGGCCCTTTTATAGAGCCGGGAAAACGGGCCGAGTCCGTCGGGCCGGCCCTGGCCCTTCAAGGGCCGGGCTTATAAATTGGAGCTTTAAAAGGAAGTCGGGCCTAAAAGGGCCGGCCCTGTAGGGCCTCGGGCTTAAAAGGGCCGGCCCTGGAGGGCCTCGGGTCGGCCCTTTAGGCCCGTTTATTTTTTATTTTTTATACTTGGAAAGGAACCATGTTACATTTTTGAATTACCTTATTGAATCTATATGTCATTTTGTCCTCATATTGTATAGAGTATGATTTTTGAGTATATTGTTTTGTCTAATTGAATCATATTGTGATTTTTGAGTATGATTTTTGAGTATATTGTTCTGCCTATTTAGACTAAAATCATATTATATACTATTCTACCTGATAGATTATGATTTTTTATGGAGGTTGTGATTATTTGACTACTTGAATCTACTGCTTAAAGTAAAACACAATCAAATGTCCTTGAAATTGATGATAGTGGCGAAGAAGGTGAAAATGATAGTCGTCATACTCATGTTTAGATGTTAGAGTATTTACCTTCTTGCCTTCTTATACTTTGACCTTTGTGTGAGTTATTATGGATATGATTTTACCTTTGATTATACATTAGTAACTGTGTTTGTTTGTTGCAAGAGACGTGTTATTTAAACCTTAATGTTGACAACATTTATGTATTAAATTAGAACTGTAATCGTTATTATTTACTAATTATATCTCTTTGGGGAAAATACGCAGGAAAAATAGTTAAATATTGTGAAAAGGATTTTCCGGCCCTGCGGGCCGGCCCTGATGCTCTCGGGCCGGGCCTTGAAAAAATGCAATTTTCCTGACCCCGAGCCCTTTAGGGCCGGCCTTGTTAGGCCCTGGCCCGTCAAGGGCCGGCCCTGATTCTCAGCTCTACCCTTTTAGGCCCTAGCCAGTCAAGGGCCGACCCTGATTCCCAACTATAATTATAACTCAGGCCTACAACCGAATAGTCTTCATATCAGAGTTATGGGGCAGGGCCTTCTTTCAATTAAAGCTGGCGAGGTTACTTAATTGCTCTAATGCCAACAAATGTGAGGCTCCTCGTGTCAAGTAATTATAAATAAAGCCGGGGAAGCTATATATAGACATGACCGTAGAAATAAACCAATAGGATAAGGAGAGAAACTTGATGGACATGGCCCACTCACTTAATATCTGGGCTACAAGCTGAATAAGATATGGCCGTAGAAATAAACCAATGGGAGTCAACATTCCGCCTGACAGTAATCCAGTGGTGTGTTTATATTATCAGAACAAATTGACGGGGAAGCCAGGAGACCGCGCGAGGAAAATGCTTTCAGTAATTGGTTAAAAACGCCATGTAGATGTCTAGCTGGACTAATAACTATTAAGCCACAAGATTTAGATGGATATATTTGATGATAAGCCAAATTAAGTCTGATGACATATTGACGTTCTAAAATTTGAGTGGACACACTTTAGATAAAGCAGCTACCATAGATATGATACTTCCAACCAAGGGAGTGACATAACCGTTTCCGTTCTAAAGATGTGACTAAAAAAAAAAGAACTGTAAAACTTCCTGGCGGAGAAGAAAACCATGTTTGATACAATACAGCCGAATACTGCTCTATATCCTTCAAGAAACTGAAAGTTACCAAAGGTCCAACGGCTCCAAGAAGAAGTGTGTTCTGTTGTTGACCGATAACGGGGTTGTGCAAACTCAAGGGTCACTGTTTGGCAGTGTGCTTCGAACAGAGTGCTCTGGTTTGTGATCACATTCAAAGTCCAGATGAACAAATGCCCGCTCAACTTCTGGAAGTTTCTCGAACTTTATTTGTAGGGTCTCCCCAATGGCATGTGCTTCTTTTAGAGGGAGATACTCTGGCAGTTCAATGTCAACCTGCTTCAAATTCAATCCATTTGATGATGCAGACGCTAACCAAAAATTCATTGAACTGTTTTTTAAAACAGCATTCTTGAAACAGTGCCTTTGGGAAGACATTATATATAGGCATATACATTTTTCTATTTTCAAAACTAACAGTTAAGGGAATTGTTTTCAACATGCCTTTCTGTTGGCCAAAAATAAAGATGCCCTTCAAAAGAAGCACTACAAACATGCGTTTTTTTTTTTAAAAGGAATCTTCGAAATTACACTCCAAATAAGCCTATGCCATCACTAAATACTCCTGCTATATTACTCCCATCAATCCTTAATATAAGATCCACTTTATGGAGGAAATATTTGGAAATTATAAAGCGGACCTTATATTAAGGAGTAGAGGAAGTATTTGGTATAATACAACATACCTCCACAAAGTATAGAACGCCAAATGTGTATGCTCGTACAGTGTCAACACGCTTAACTTCAGGGTGCCTTAAAACAAGATATGTTAACTTCTGCAGAAATTCAGGAGGCGCAGATTGTCCCACTAGTGAAACTGTATAGGAAATTGTCGCAAGTTATGTCACTTTCTATAAAATATGACGCTCAAGTCATTTTGAGCCATGGCAAATATCACTATTCTAATTTTTCCAATATTGAAACTGATTACTATCCTGAACAAAAATAAGCATTTTACTTATTTCTCTTTTTCTTTCTACTTTCCTCTTTGAACCATACAAAGATAAATATAATAAATTAAAGGGAAAAACAACTCTCCTTTTGATTGACATTTGAACCTATAAAAGTGAAGATATAAGAAGTCAAAACAAATGTACTTGGTAAGAATGGTGTAGTTTGTGCTTCCTAAGAATATCTAATAAACTATCCCAACTTAATCCCTAAGTAGATCTCGAGCAGCCAAGTGACTTTTTATGGTTGAATTATTTTCCTAGACCATGCTTATTTCATAGTTTTGCTTGTAAGAAATTATGAAAAGATGGAAAGGGATTATTACTTGCATTCTCCATGACAGTGCCAGACCAATTTATAATTGTATAAAGTGCAAGCAAAATAGCACCAGATGGGTCAATCCACCAGTAATATTTATCACCAAGAACAGCTGCGATTAATCCAACCACATTCGTCACAACATCAAAATAGTGATCCTGCATTTTGGCATTTGTGAGCTGATGCAACAAAGTCGTGCTTCCATGGATATGGCAGCTCATTAAGATGAGAAGGGACCATACCTTTGCATAGGCACGAACAATCTTGTTTCCCGAGCTTTTACAATAAAGCCACAGTGCTAGTTTCACCACCGTTGCAAATATCATAATAGAGTATAACCAGACTAGCTGATCATAAGACATCTTTTCAGAAGGCTTATTTTCTATTAATTGTTCTGCAGCTTGCACAAACACCTGAAAGCCTGTTGCAAAATGATGAAACGATGTAATGTTTCAATTTCCCTTCCCAGAATGATTCGATGCCTTCTAAACATATCTTTCATTAAGGAGGTGAGATCAAGAATACATGATCCTGTTCTTATAAAAATTTTAAAAAAAAATAGAAACCTAAAGTTAAAGCATGAGAAACTGAATCTATGCCAAATTATCATCTTTAACCAAAAGTAGAATATCGTCCTCGAATATAGCAAAGTCAAGATCTCGCTCACTTTTCATTTGTTGTTTGGTTCAAAAGGATATGAGCCTTTTCTCATTAGTAAATTTAGCATTTAAGTTAAAGCTAGTCATAACATGTAGATAAGAAAAATAGCTGATAAATTTGAGGCATATGGCGATCCTAATTATGGGCCTGTATTAGATATGAGATACAGTTACATATTCAAAGTAGAACTTAATTAACAGCGTGAACATGTTTTGTGTAAGAAGGAACACTACCATTGCCAAATGCCAAATGAAGGTATAGAAGACAAGAAAATATGGTAAGTTATTAACATTGTTGCTTCTGTTGCTCGCCCCTTCCAAAGGAAGAAGCATTTTTTTTATAATGAGCAAAATGATATTACAAAGAAAAGTTTTAAGTACATGCTATAAAGGAAGAACCACTTTTTAATTACTGAATTTGGGTGAGAAACAACAAATAAACAAACAGGAAGCTAGAAAGTGTTTAAAGTTAGTCTTACACACCTAGTGTTGCCATGACAGCTGCAAAGATAATTATGCCCACTGGCTGCACTCTCAACTTTCCGATCGGGTATTTGTAGATATTTATGCTTTTCATTGAGAGGTGAGTGAACCAGAGTATTCCACCAGCCATAAGATCAAGCAAAGAATCTAAAGTTGACGCCGCAATAGCTATTGACCCACTCCTAATTGTCGCATAAACCTATATATAGATAGGCAGTGTCGCATTGTCATGAACTGGTGGGGTATCAAGAACTACAAAAGCATCAAAAAAGTATGAAAGAAGCTTATGCTGAAACAAATTTAAGAGGTCGAAACTTAAAAGTTAGGTTCTGCTTCCCAAGATTAAATTAGTTTGTTGAAAAATCCTATTAAGACGAGCTTGATAAATCATAATAGTGAAACCTGCAATCAATGACATTTCAAAGGTACTATTAAGACGTGATTGATAAATCAATAAAATCTGAAAAATCCTATTACGATGTGATTGATAAATCATAATAATGACACCTGAAATCTTGTGAGAACAGACGCTCGATATTTTTCTCATAAATGGAAGTATTGGAAAATATATTGAAATATCACCTTTAATGCCAATAAAACTATATTTGCATAGTTCGAGATCTTCATTGCTTTTTCATGTTGAGCCTGCTCCACACCGTCTACCTCATCTTTGCCATCAGACATCACTATGGAGTCAACTTCCTCAAATGACTTCAGGGTAGCAAACTGTCTTTCATAGTATTCCTTCTCTTCTACAAGAAAATTGTAACATGTCACTTCAAAGAAAAAGAAGAAGAATTTGTTCTTCGAAGTACAACACATGATTCTGCAATAGAAAAAGTTGTTCTAGAGAGTAAATAAAATAAAATCATATTGAACCTTCCACTATAAAGAAAGGTATAGTAATATAGTTTCATTATAGTAGATTGTTGAAGGAAATAAATAGTGATCGGTTCCAGCACAGAAAATGCTAGCACACAGCTGTTATAAAAACTAGAGAATGACAACAAAAAGTATTTTACACAATATACTATGTATTGGGATGTGTATGGAGATAGAGTAGCTCAATTTTTTCCCAAATCAAACGAAATATTTGAAATTACATCAATCTTTTCTATTGTGTGACTATAATCATAAAACAGAGATATTAGTTGGCAAAAACACAGATATATTAATTTGACGTTACTCATCCCAGAGATTTAAATATGTAAGAAGACCTGACACTACCGTCAGCAGATTATTCAGGGCTAATTGGAAGGGGAAAAAAATTCAGATATCCTGTTAGAATTATATGACTTCCATTGCATCAGTAAAAGAGCAAGAATCGCCTCTGGATAAGGATTTTTTTGTCAGGTGATGACCACATGCAGTAAACAGAATCCAAGAATATATAGATAAAAAAGGGGAAAATACGCAATATCAAGGAAAATATGTGAAAGATCTGAAGGATATAAATTCATTAGAAACTAAACAAGTAATGATTGCTTCGTTTTTGGTCATCTAGATACGTTCAAGACAATTATCTTCGCTAAATGCAACGAAGAAAAGCATGACAAAAAGGCAAGCCAACTCCGTATTCCAGCTCCAAACGAAGATGAAGATTAGTTTTGGGGAGAAAAACTTGCGGAAAGTGATAACGAGTAACGACCGAAAACAAAACATGATCAACAGAGACAAAACACACGAGCAAATTTCTGTCAACGAAACATTAAATTAGGAAGTATGAATGGAAAGAATCACAGACTTTGCCTGTACGTAACATTTTTATTTTTTTTCCTGTGCAAAGATAAGTTTTATGATGCATTCCCTGAAATGCCTCAATTTATGAGCCATCAAACAGTCACAACGAGACATAAAGGATCAAAAGAATTAAACCTTTGCCTAAGCCTACAGTTCCGGAGAAATCAACATCGAAGGACTCAAAGTCTATGCCAGACTGGACTTTATCAGGCAATTTCGACACAAATTCATTCCTCAAAGTGTTGACGGAGTTATCACGATGGAGCCGCCTGCGCCGCCCTCCTCCGCCGAAAGCCTTCGGACTCCGACCATCCCTCAGCAGCAGCGGTGACTTAGGATCGGAATCCGAATTCCCGTCCATAATTCAAGCCACGACACCGCTCGAGAAGCCTTCTAGTAGTATCAGCCTGGAACATACCGTTTCCTTTGGAATCGAAGCTTTTTATAAATACTACCCTTTCCGCCTTAATAATTTATTATAAAATTAAATAATCCGAAGGCCTTTTAACTTGTCTGATATTTAGACATATATAAGTCAAATGGAGAGAAATTAATACGAGTACTTGTTAAATTTGTCCAAATGATGCTGCATAAACATAACTATTGGTGTTTCTCTCCCAAACCTCATTAATAAGGGTAAAAATAAAAAAAATAAAAAAAGAAATTAAAGTGTAAATGTATCTATAAAGTTTTTACTAAAAAACAATATTATTCTGGAAGTTTATTAGATTCAATGTTATACTGAAAGTATTAAATTGGAGCAATATTGCTTTCTATCATTAAAAATAATGTTAAATTTTTAATGGCATGAGTAATATTATTAAGTTTTGAAATTTTTGATGTGACATCATACCAAAAAAAACTTTTAATATAACACTGTTACTTTGTAAAATATTTTAGAGTAAATTTATACTTTAATCAGTAAAAAAAATAATTTAAGACCGTTAACCATTTTTTCTTTGATGAGGTGACTGAGAAGGACTTATTTTGTACTATCATAAAGGGTACGAGAACAGAGTGAGATTCGCGAGGTTTCTATGCGACAAACAATACGTTCCGACACCTTTTTGTCTTTTTGTTTTTGCCCAAAATATACGTTTCCACTTCGCTTTTTATCTCCACAACATTGAAGCCGAATTTGATTTAAGCCTAACAATAAAGAAATGGAACTTCGTCCTTTTCAAATAATATATCAATTATTTCAATATTATTTTTTAAAATTAAACAGAAAATTAAAAACATATTTTAAACAAAATATTTTTAAAATAAAGAGAAAATATAAACAGTTCAAAATAAACTGAACGATATTAATTCTATTTATAAAAAAACTTAGAGTAATATATAGATGCTTATCTCAAGCCAAGGGCATTTCTGATTCTTATAAAAAAATAATATTTAAATTGTTTAGATTTTGATTTGATCTAAAGTCCGAACAGTCCATTTTCATAATTATTTTTAAACTATTAGTAATGTTAATAGTGACTTCACACTATTAAAAAGATCAAAATTTAAAGCAGTGCGGTGTTTTTTAGGGAGTTTAATTTAAACAAATTTTAAAGTATTAATATACAAAGTATAACAATTTTTGTCCCAAAGAAGTATAACGATTAAGTAAAATAAATCACCCTCTGAAGTTTTAAAAATATATAGAAAAAATCACAAACAAATCCCTTAAAATAATCAAATTGCACTTAAGTGTGAAAACTATAAGACATGGATTAAACTAATTTGAATTGAGAAATGATTACTTTCTCCTTGTTAATTTAAGTAACCAATAACAAGTCAGGATGTAACAATAACAAATCATTAAACAACCATTAATATGTCTTCAATTTAAGTTATTGGTGGCATGCTGACTTATCATTATTTGCTTAAGACTTGCTATTTTAGCTCTCTGACGTTTCACTAGTTGCTTAAATTAATAAGGGTAAAGTAGTTTTTTTTTTTTTCTAAATTTGAATTAATCTAGATTAAGTCACAGGAGATTTCAATGCAAAAATTCATGATTTTAATAAAACTACTTGTGATTTTTTTTTTCCCTTTTCTTTAAGACTTGTATGTAATGCACCCAATTAATATATCTCTGTAAAAAACGATATTTATAGATGAGACGAGTAAGTGGGAATATGATTGGTGTTTATGGTTTGCAAGATATTTTTTTATCATCTCAACTCTCAAGTACTACTATAAGAAAAAATCTTGTTCTTTATTTTGTTGGCCATCAAATATAAAACATAAAAAAGCGGTAGCTTTTTGTACATGTGATGATAAAAGGGAGCTTAAAATGATTATTTAGTAACTAAACAAAAATAATTAAACCATGACCAACGTAGTATTCATTTTTTATTTGTTTCTTGTGTTTCGATGAGATATATTATATTTATAATAGGGAAAAAGGGATAATTCCCGGCTCTTCTAAATACATATTTGGGTATATTTGAAATCATGGTTTTAGAAGCTATTTTTTTTAAATCGAAATAAAACTCCTCTCACATGCTTATTTTATAAACCGTAAAAATTATTCTCCAAAAATTAATCTAAACACGTACTAATTATCAAATTCAATAAAGTCAATGGTTCTAGCGAGTAGCGATGCCACACTACTCTTGTGGGTACCGCCACTTTAATTATTTCTCCCTCCGGTCTTAATTATAAGATAAAGTTAACTTTTTTAGAGAAATTAAGGAAGCCAATTAAATCACTTTAGAATATTTATATTTATATTTTTTTTCTTCAAACTAAGTAATTCGATTAATAAACTAATATATAATCCAAAGATACTAAAAATATAAATACTCTAAAGTGATTTAATTGGCTTCCTTATTTCTCCAAAAAAATCAATTTTATCTTATAATTAGGACCGGAGGGATTACAATCTAAAATTGAGGTCGCCATTTATGCACATAACAATTTCACAATAGTTACTTATACTGATAATTAAATGTGCGAAGAAGACGACAGAAAATGATATTAATGTGGGAGACAAGTGAATGCGTGCATAGATTCTCTTTGTAACTAAAATTATTTAATCAATAATTTAATATGGTTAGTCAATGAGCATCCAAAATCATGCTTGTGGTCTTTGGGGCTTGGACAAACCAAACAATTATTCTAAAAACGACTGAAAGTGATGGTGCTACATAACTATTGTTATTGGAGGGAAAATAACATTAATTATAAGATAAAGTTGATTTTTTTTGAGAAATTAAGAAAATCAATTAAATTATTTTAGAGTGTTTATATTTTTAGTATCATTAGATTATATATTAGTTTATTAGTCAAATTAATTAGTTTGGAGAAAAAAATAAAAATATAAATACTTTAAAATAATTTAATTGGTTTCTTTAATTTCTCCAAAAAAATCAACTTTATCTTATAATTAGGATAGGAGAAAATATATCTTATAAAGGATTATCAGCACGTCACTGCCCCGAGTGTCTATTGAGGCGCTTGATGATTGATGTGTTATGTGGATCCACCAACCACTTTAATTTAACCACGTTAATTGATTGATACGTACTTTAATGTTAAAAATTTGTCTTATTTTTCTTAGGCCAGATTTTTTAATATGAAGTTCAAAAGTCTTAGAAATTATTGCGGGAGCTGTAGCTCGATTTTGACATGTAGCGCGTCTCTTAATGTTTTCTTTAGTGGTAGACTGGTAGCCTCCATTTGCATTGTCTCTCGATTCTCCAACTTCTCCAAATTAATTTTTAAAACAATTATTTTAAATAATTTTTTTTATTTTACATATAATTTTTTAAAACAAGCATTTAAACAAATTTTTTCCAAAGCTTCTTTTTGAATATGTCCAAAACTTATTAAACAAGATTTTATAAGAACATTTCGGTAACATAAAAACAAAAACAAACAAACAAACAAGGCCAACATAAATTATATATATTAAGCTTTGAACAGGAGAGAAAACTAAGTGTATGGGATAATGACGAGAATAGTGGTTTTTTTTATATCTGACTTATGTAAATTTAAAATTGAGTAAAATTTAGATTGTGTAATATAATTTATATTTGGATTGATAATAGTATAAGTGCTTTTTTTGAAACTGAAACTCATTTAGTGTGCGTTTGGAATAGCTTATTTTTGGGCAATAAGTGCTTATAATTCGTGATTCACAGTATACGAGGTAAGTATGTGAGAGGAGTTTTTTCTCGGCTTGCGTAATAAGGGCTTATTTACTGTGCAAAAAGCTTAAACAAACATGCACTTAGATTGATAATAGTATAAGTGATTTTTATAATAATTATAGGAGAAAAATTAAAATCAAAATAATTATTTATTTTTAGAGTGTATGGCTTGTTTTGCCCCACGTCAGCTTCCTTCTGATAACGGTTAGAGAGAGGGGGGGAGTGGTGTGGCACGAGTAGGAAGAAGTAGATGTGGACTGAGAGGGGTGTGGTGGGGACCACAAAGACAACTTGGGGTGGGGTCCGTCCGTGGGGTAGGAACGGAGGAGTTGGTATGAGGGAAGAGACATAAGATTAGGCAGAATCAAATCATGACAAACCGTGGGTGTTTAAAATAGTTTATTTATAAGAAATAAATATTTATTATATAAATTAAAATAAAATTTTTCTCATATACTTATCTCTTATATCAAGAATCATGAATTATAAATATTTATTATTTAAAAATAAACTATCCAAAAAATACTATTTATGATTTATGAAAATAAGACACTTAATATTTACAAACTCAATTGTCAGAACACTATTTCAAATAAAGCAGAAAAAGTTAAAAGTTGCCAATCTTGTTTTTACCTCTTGAATCGGGTGATTGAAAAGCCCAAAAACTATCCTAAACACACGCTACATGATTCAAATTAATCGGTATATAAAGTGATGCACTCACTCTTGTATGAAATATAGAGGTTGTTAGGATAATATATATATATATATATATATATATGAGGTTGTTAGTTTTTCTTATCCGCATAAGAGGTTGTTAATTAATTCAACTAATTAAGAATTAATATGTTTTAAATTGACAATATTTATTTATTTTACTCTTTTCAAATATACATTTATTATTTGTCATCTCTATCTCTTCTTCAAGAGTAAAAATAAAAAAAGTTACTATTATCATGTCAACATCATATGTTTTGGGCCAAATTTTTTTTTTTTTAAGTAGGCTTTCTTATATTTTGGACTTGAGGGTATCCTAAACTAGTTGTTTTGACACGAAAATACTAAATTAGTTTAAAACAAAATTATTTTAAAATTAAAAAAAAAACATGATAATAAACTGCCTAATGCGGCAATTCCCACGACGAAGTGACGCATCTTAATACTTTAAGAATTATTCTGACAGTTTAAACGTAATTAGTCCAAGTAGGAAAGGTATCTCCTAATTGACTGGGGCAAAATATATAAAAAGACACACAAAAAGGGCTTAACATGGATTTTATGTATTTCAGGAAGTCTAAAAAATTATCCATATATTGTTAAGTATATATGGCTGAACGGCAATTTTTTAATTTTTTGGTTAAACAGTTAACTTATATTATTTTATTTCTGGAAATATGGTGCATTGAATGACATTTACTATAACATAAAATTTATGATATCACTATCAGTGTATAATTCAAATTTTAAAAAACATTGATACAAAAAAATAAAGTTTACCATAATTACTTCGCTAACATAACTTTTTCATTAGATAAAAAATATGTTGACTGAAAGTACGAGATTACCTACAGAAATTTGTGGCAAAACTTTATGAAGTAAAGGGCATAAATTTTACAAATTTTGTGCAAGTACATGTGTATATACACAGACACAAACCTTGTTCCGTCAAGGGATTACGTCATATCACTTAGATCATGAATGAGTTAGTGCAAGTTAAAATTTCTTTCACTTTAACAAGCTTTATTTATCATAAAGAACAAAATTAACAGTTAATTACATAATTTATCATAAAGAACAAGTCTATGGAAGTTAAACTTCACCACAACTTCCATGGATTTTGTAAGAACACAGTTCGACTCCAGCTCTAAAATGCGGGAACACACCTTGTTGCCCTTGTCAGTAGTACCTACCTTCATGAGGCTGCAATATTATACATTCACGCAACAAGAAAAACATAAAACCTTATCAGAAGTGACTGGTTTTAAGCTAAATCCCGTAATATCTCAAAGTTTTCAAATGAGAATGTAACTATACTCACATCATATGAAACAAGAGATCTGCAATGCTGAGTATTTGTGAGAACTGTGCTGGTAGAACCACACTCACTTTCTATCAGTGAAACAGAGGACCTGTCAAGCTTGATTGAGTTTGGGTATTGATAGTGATGAGCATTAGAACCTACATGTGAAGATGACCTTCTCGTCTTCATTACTGGTCTGTGACTACTATTTCTTGCTTCCATTGAAGCTCTAGGACGGCTTAATTGCCTCTCAAATGTGTCTGGTCTTTGCTTTGGTGCACTTAGTGATCTGAATTTGGCCCTTGATGATTCTGTGTTGGCCATGTAATTTGGGACTGGGGAAGTAAAAGAAAGCTTCTTTTCTTCACGTTTTGATGATGCAGGGCTGCTTTGTCCTGATATGGCTGGAGATACCTTGTGGTTTTCTTCTTTTCTGTTTCTGCCATTTTCCCTTGATCCAGAAACATCCACCTTCACAATTCTTATGTTCTCTTCCATTTCCATGTCACTTTCCTAGTTACACAAAACCCAGATTCAATTTTCATTTAGAGATTGAAGCTGTATCAATTTGGTCACTGATCTGATTTATTCAATAGACAAAACAAGAGAAAGATTTTGAACTCACATCATCAAAGTCATACACATGCCTTGTTATAGTTGAGTGTCTCTGATCAGACTTTGGTTCTGATGCCATTCTGATCCTCAGAGCACAAAATAAAGCTTCCATGCATCTTAGAGTAGCTGAAGCCTGTTTTCTCACTAATTGTCCCCTTACTAATGCCTGCAACTTTACTATTCCTCTCAGAGCACTTAATGCTTTTCTTGCCTGTTACTCATTCATCTCAGAAATCACAACACAGACCAAAAAGACATAACAGTACTAGAGAATCATCATATAAAATGACACACATACCAAGTAAGACCGAAAGACAGATTGAATTTTAATAGCAGCAGCTTCTTCAGTGATAAAAGCCAAGTGATTGTTGTTCTGCAAATTCTGATCAGCACCTGTGGCGGCTGGTGGTGGTGGTGATCTCGGTGAGGCAGTCACATTGGTTTCTGCAGAATTATTGAGTTGTTTGGAATCTGATGGCCTACGGAAACTCCATCTTCGTTTCTCTTTTGGGGTTGGAATTTCAGAGGCACTTGTTGAAGAAGGAGGAATCTGATAATCTCCACATTGTCCCTTCTCTTTGTCCTTGTGTTTCTTCGGGGACATCAACAAGTTTCTAAGCCATTTCCTGGTCTTCCCCATGAAGAAAGAAGCAACAAACAAAAGATAAATCAGATCTACTGTCCTTATTGTCCAGTGATATAGTACTATATATATGTACACTGGTCCACGTGACAGAAATGGCTTAAGCGTGAATGAACATCATAATCTCCTTATCTCTCCATATACTATTCTTTAGTAAGTGGCATTTGCAGAGGATGTTGTGATGGTTGTCAAGATAGCTCGAAAGTATAATTATCAACGGTTCAGTACATAAGACTCCCACTAAATAGGGTCTAGAGATTAATATGCCTAATCTTATTCCCCATAAATAAAGAGACTATTTTTAAGATTTAAGCTTGTAATCTCCCGGTAACATGATAACAACCTTACTGTTGCACTAAAAGTCACCCTCCGAGAGAATGTAATTAAGGGATTTGTGAAAATAGAAGAAGGAAGGAAGGTTCCACACATGATGAGGATGGGCCAGTTGAGAGGTGTCCCCATGGATTATGTAAGGTAGTGATTAAGGGGTGTTATGGTAATTTCAGAGGGCGGGTATAACGTGGTAATTGTGATGGGGATAGATCAGAAACCATGTGGAGGCACCACATGATGCAGCAATAGTGTACAAACAGACTTGCATTTGTTGGCTTCAATATATAGTTGTCCAGTAGAGCCCTTGTATTTAAGGACACTGTGCCTTAAATAGGACAACTCAGTGCCGAGTGACCTGCGTGGTGTACTCAAAGCAATAACACAAATTCTATTTTAAATGTGAAACTTGTTATACTTTTCTTTAGAGATACTCTAAATGTCATTTTTCTAAAAATACTTTGTTGCCAGATTTTTTTAATAATTAAATTATATTCCCTCCGGTCCTAAATATAGGACATAGTTTGTAGTATAATTTGTAGTGCAATTTGGACTACAAACTATGTCCTATATTTAGAACCGGAGGTAGTATGTTGTTTGATGATTTGAGAATAAGACTATATCATGTTCAATATATGTATGACATTTCACCAATACAAATAAGATTTTGTGCAATGCCTGATGCTTATACCCATTCATCACACCCTTCTACAACCTTTTATGTTATGTTTTTATCAAATACTTTACAGTTTTTAGTGTTTATATTACTTTCAGTTTTAAATGTAGCACCTAATTTATAATACAAATTACAGTACAAACTAGGTCATCCTACATTTAAAACAAGAGTAACATTTATATTCTTTTGGCTGATATATAATAGATGAGTCATTTTCATCGGCCTTTGTCATTATATGAAGTTTGAGAAATGGCATTACTACATGAATAGACATAAAAAAAAATTAATATTCATAAAGAATATCTCTCCCTTGTAATAAGTAATTAATAACCAAATTTAACGCATTCTTTGATATTTTTAATATAAATATAAATGAGAATATTACATTCATAAAAAATATCAAAGAATGCGTTCCCTTTGATTATGTAAATGTCTATTTAATATGTTTAACTTTGAAATTTATATTCATAAAGAATATCTCTCCCTTATAATAACAGAGATAAATTAACAAAATCAGGGAAATTTTAATCTCCATAAATAAATAAGTTAAACTTAAAATTGCAACAAGAAATTCTCTTATCTAAATTCTATTCAAGTAATATTGTACTGAAAAATTTGGTTTTAACAAAAAGGAAGATGAGTTTTATAAATGCACATTAAATTACTGTACTGAACAAAAAGATATTGAATAGAACTAGGCCCCTCCTTACCCATTGTAAACCACCAGTGATTTGTATAATTTTCTTAGAACTATATTTTTCATATACAAAATAAGCCAATACAGGTGGCAGTCACATGGGATGTTTATATGCTTAAAATTTGATCAGGTACTGTTTGAAGGAACATTTGCTTCTTAGTCTTCAACTTAATTCTTTAATCGTTGGCAAAAAAATTCCTTAATCATCACTTAATTAGTGTATAACACTAACTAAACCCCCTTTATTTTTATAATTTGATTTTTTTCCTTACGTGTAAAGCAATAATAAAAATTTAGTAGGGAAAAGGAAGAAAAAGTAATTGACAGGTTCAAACCTTAAACATGTTTTCAGCAGAAAATAAAAAAATCTTACTAAAAATAAATCTGACTTGCAATGTGTTAAATCCTCTCATGACATATTAACAGCTTTAATAGCATGAGTTGACACTAGTTTAGCATCACGTGTAAGTGCATATGATCAAACAAATTCATTTAACTGCCAAAATTAACATCTTTTAATAATAGTAAGGCAGCATCACGATTTAAAAATTTTTAAGACAATATTGAACAGAAAAAAACTTTCAAATACCTAACTCTCTCGAGTTAAAACTTTTCGAGGTGCACCTAAACTGAAAAAAATGAAGTCTGATAACATGTGGACTTATCAGCTCAGCATATTTAAGCAAGTAACTGTTAAACTTAACTTGAATAATGGCTAATGCGACATTATTATACAATTTGAAAATTTTCAGGATAAATTTGTAGTTTAACCTTTTTAATCATGCATATGTAGACTTTCTTTCTTTCTTTTTTTCCCAGACGTACCAACAAGTTTCCAAAAGTTATATCAAACTTAGCTAATATATGAATTATGCCTATTTAAACTATATATATTTAAAGTTCCTTTAACTTTAATATTTTTTAAAACATCAATTTGATAATACATATGTTTAAAAAATTTATTGAAAAGTAAGCCGTAAATATAGATTATGTGGAGTGGGGCAAATATGCCTAAATACTGTATTATATATCAAAGCCTTTTATTACAAAGATGGAAAAAAAATATCTTTTTCCTTACCTCAATTTATTTGAATAAAAAATACATAAAATAGAATAAAGTAATAAACCACTTGTGTCTTCAAAGAATCTGCCATTATTCTAGACATCCTTGACAACACAGAGATGTAGGATCCAAATAAGGGGTTTATATTAGTTTTAAATATAAGATCTCAATTTATTTTATCTCCCAAATTCATTAATTTTACCCCAAAGTATTCACAATGATTGCATATGTTAAATGATTTTTTTTTGGGAAAATCATTCTCAAGTCCCAAGGAAGCAAAATATTGTCAGAAAAATCCTTGGAAAATCTGAAATATCTGAAAAGTCCCTTAAATGATTTTTTTTTTGGGAAAATCACTCTCAAGTCCCAAGGAAGCAAAATATTGTCAGAAAAATCCCTGGAAAATCTGAAATATCTGAAAAGTCCCTAGGGACTTTTCTGATATTATTTTTCAAAGTGAAATGACCCACCTGCCCCTCTTCTATTATTTCTCTCTCTCATTTGTTCTGTGTTTTCGCTCTCGGACGTTATCTTTTTTATTCAGCTCCTTGCATTCTCTCTCTGCAGAAATGGTGGTGATGGTAAAGGCTAAAGCTTTGAGGTGGTGAAAGATTTGTGGGATGAGATGTAAGATAGAAGGAGGAAGAAGATGGAAGGAAGGTGGTGAGATTTTTTTTTTTATCTCAAGCTTCCGCCATTTTTAAAGAAAGAAGGGATGAAGGTGATGATGATGATGATGAATAGTCCAACTCATCCCCCTTTTCCAACCTCATTGTGCTGTGAAAACGCTAATATGGAAAAAAATTAAATTGTTGTTAATTCGTACAGTAGTAGTTGTTAATACGGAAAATGACGTTAAGTGTCATAGTGCTCTGTTTTTGGGAAAGGAAACAGAGGAAGTGGTGTGTTTGAAGTGGTTGGGTGCCATGAAAACGCTGATATGGAAGAAAAATAAATTGTTGTTAATTCGCACAGTAGTAGTTGTTAATATAACAGTAGTAGTTGTTAATACGGAAAATGACGTTGGGTGCCATGGTGCTCTGTTTTTGGGAAAGGAAACAGAGGAAGTGGTGTGTTTGAAGTGGTTGGGTGCCATGGAAACGCTGATATGGAAGAAAAATAAATTGTTGTTAATTCGCACAATAGTAGTTGTTAATATAACAGTAGTAGTTGTTAATACGGAAAATGACGTTGGGTGCCATGGTGCTCTGTTTTTGGGAAAGGAAACAGAGGAAGTGGTGTGTTTGAAGTGGTTGGATGCCATGGAAACGCTGATATGGAAGAAAAATAAATTGTTGTTAATTCGCACAGTAGTAGTTGTTAATATAACAGTAGTAGTTGTTAATAAGGCGTTGTGAAACGAACTCAAAAGGTTGTTAATACACGCTATACGAGTTGTAAATAGCACAATTGGTCATACTTAACGTGAGGAAACATAGTGTCAACGAGAAATGTGTGGGACATTGTGAAACGAACTCAAAAGGTTGTTAATACACGCTATACGAGTTGTAAATAGCTCAATTTGTCATACTTAACGTGAGGAAACATAGTGTCAGCGAGAAACGTGTGGGACGTTGCAAAACGAACTCAAAAGGTTGTTAATACACGCTATATGAGTTGTAAATAGCTCAATTTGTCATACTTAACGTGAGGAAACATAGTGTTAGTGAGAAACGTGTGGGACGTTGCGAAATGAACTCAAAAGGTTGTTAATACACGTTTTACGAGTTGTAAATACACGGCTTATGCATTGTAAAACGGATATGAGGTGATCTTGGTTTTGTTTCGCCGTGGCATACCGAAAGCAAACACGGTCAGAAGAAGCCATTTTTTACATCATTTTGCTTTTGTTTCGCTATGGCAAAGCAAAAGCAACTGGCCACACCGTCAAGTTGTAAACCGAATGCAACAGATTGTTAATAAACGCTTTCAGCATTATAAACACAACATTTCCATACGTAACATTACAAAACTTCGTTCCAATCAGAAACGTGAGGTCGGTTGTCAAACACATTCAACATGGTGTTAATAAACGCTTTACAACTTGTTAAACACATCACTTCCTCTGTTTCCTTATTAACAACCACTACTGTTATATTAACAACTATTACTGTGCAAATTAACAACAATTTATTTTTCTTCCATATCAGCGTTTTCATGGAAACCAACCACTTCAAACACACTACTTCCTCTGTTTCCTTTCCCAAAAACAGAGCACCATGGCACCCAACGTCATTTTCCGTATTAACAACAACTACTGTTATATTAACAACTACTACTGTGCGAATTAACAACAATTTATTTTTCTTCCATATCAGCGTTTTCATGGCACCCAACCACATCAAACACACCACTTCCTCTGTTTCCTTTCCCAAAAACAGAGCACCATGGCACCCAACGTCATTTTCCGTATTAACAACAACTACTGTTATATTAACAACTACTACTGTGCGAATTAACAACAATTTATTTTTCTTCCATATCAGCGTTTTCATGGCACCCAACCACTTCAAACACACCACTTCCTCTGTTTCCTTTCCTAAAAACAGAGCACCATGGCACCAAACGTCATTTTCCGTATTAACAACTACTACTGTTATATTAACAACTACTACTGTGCGAATTAACAACAATTTATTTTTCTTCCATATCAGCGTTTCCATGGCACCCAACCACTTCAAACACACCACTTCCTCTGTTTCCTTTCCCAAAAACAGAGCACCATGGCACCCAACGTCATTTTCCGTATTAACAACTACTACTGTGCGAATTAACAACAATTTATTTTTCTTCCATATCAGCGTTTTCATGGCACCCAACCACTTCAAACACACCACTTCCTCTGTTTCCTTTCCCAAAAACGGAGCACTATGACACTTAACGTCATTTTCCGTATTAACAACTACTACTGTTATATTAACAACTACTACTGTACGAATTAACAACAATTTAATTTTTTCCATATTAGCATTTTCACAGCACAATGAGGTTGGAAAAGGGGGATGAGTTGGACTATTCATCATCATCATCATCACCTTCATCCCTTCCTTCTTTAAAAATGGCGGAAGCTTGAGATAAAAAAAAATCTCACCACCTTCCTTCCATCTTCTTCTTCCTTCTATCTTACATCCCATCCCACAAATCTTTCACCACCTCAAAGCTTTAGCCTTCACCATCACCACCATTTCTGCAGAGAGAGAATGCAAGGAGCTGAATAAAAAAGATAACGTCCGAGAGCGAAAACATAGAACAAATGTGAGAGAGAAATAATAGAAGAGGGGCATGTGGGTCATTTCACTTTGAAAAATTATATCAGAAAAGTCCTTAGGGACTTTTCAGATATTTCAGATTTTCTAGGGATTTTTCTGACAATATTTTGCTTCCTTGGGACTTGAGAGTGATTTTCCCTTTTTTTTTTTCAAGGGATAACTCCAATACACATAATTAAAAAGTGTATCTTGAAGAAATCAATACACATTTATTAATATCTATAAAGTAGTTATCCAACTCTTATATGGGCCACAGTAAAACGGTTATTTTGTATTGAGATCAACATGATCTTTGGTTATTGGTATATGTGGCCGGAGATTTCAATCCCTTTCCCCTTTCTCATCGTTCCGTAACGAGCAAAAGATATAAAATCAAATAAAAATCTTGAGAAATAATTGCACAGATTTGTCCTGATATGCTAATCTTGATAAATAATTTTTTTATTAAAGAATAAAAGAGGCATGACCAATAAAAAGTTGTGTGGATTCTCATATATTACAGATTTCATTCTTGTGTGATCTTTTTATCTCTTTATGACCAATAAAGGAATTTCCATGGTTTCTACTTTAAATTACAGGCATGGTGCTGATCTTGGACTCTATATATATTGAGAGAGAAAAAATAATGATACTATCAAGGGAAGGGGTGGTGTATTGTGGAAGAGAAATCCTTGTGGTAGTTTGCTTGTGATTTTTTTTAATTCTATTGTTTTTTCATTACATGTACGATGTTTTAACAATATTATTGTTAATAAAGCACACTATCTTTGTGTAATCCGTGTAACTGACTCTGCCTACGAACTTAGATTATCTCCGCTTCCCTTCCCTTCCCTCCACCCTATCATGTTTCAATTGTGTGAAAGTAGAGCAGCATGGATTTAATATTTTATAAAATAATTTTTTAAAGTATTTCTTTGTTGTAGTTTTAAACCGTCCTAATTAAAATGTAATACATTGAATTTAGTTTTTCCCCAATGAATTTAATTATTTATTTATTAGTAATTTAATATTTTATTAGTAATTTTATAAAATATTAAATATGGAACCATTAAAATTTAATATAACATTGAGATGGGAAGTGGATAAGAAGAAAAGTGGAGAGAATCCAAATCCCACACCTAATAAAGTAAGGCTAACTGTAGATGTAGCATAATTTATTCATTATAGATCCCTTCCAATTGTTTGGCTTTCCTGCATATTGGGTTGCAATATTGTGATATAAGATATTTTATTTTGGGAAAATTAAACTTTTGGTTCTTCAAATTTTAACTCAGATATGAGTCAATCTCTCAATAATTATGATTCGATATGACTCAATCCTTGAACTTTTAATTTGATTAAAATTCAGTCTTTAATTTTTTCCCCTTTAAAAAATAGATTCTTGTCATATACAACATAGCTTGAGTCATCACCCATGTAGCAAAAGTGGTTTTTGGCATGTTAAAAAATGATGCGATCTCATTCTATTCAGCTCTAGAAAGAAAACTCCATAGTTAAAAACTGAAGAGCACAAGCTTGGCCTCCTAAACAACTTTGAGCTTAAAACAAAATAGATAAAAATGACAACCTTTCATCTATTTGATGAGGAAAAAAGGAAGCATGAATCCCGTTTGCTTCCCTCTTCCCTCACCAAAGCAAACATATAATTTTTGTGAGAAATGGAAAGAGAGAGCAACTTCTGCATCACAGAGTACAAAAAG
The DNA here is from genome assembly GCA_963210345.1 of Inga oerstediana. Lineage (NCBI taxonomy): Eukaryota > Viridiplantae > Streptophyta > Magnoliopsida > Fabales > Fabaceae > Inga > Inga oerstediana. The sequence goes on along the minus strand of OY723407.1, from coordinate 57,173,694 downwards.
CTCATAGGCTTTGTTTCTATTTCTCTTAAACGAAAGCCTATAAGCTATCTGTCTCTATGATTCATAAGTTACTTTCCCTCCCTCCTTCCCCATTTCTCACAAAATTATGTGCTTCCTTTGGCAAGGGGAGGGAGAAGCAAACATGGTTCATCTTCCTCTCTCCCTTTACCAAAGCAAGCACATATTTTTTGTGAGAAATGGAGAGAGAGCAATTTCTGCATCACAGAGCACATAAAGCTCATAGGTTTTCCTTCTCTTTCTCTTGAAGGAAAGCCTTTGAGCTTTCTGTCTTTGTGATGCATATGTTGTGCTCCAACTACCCCTACCTCCCTATTTCTCACAAAATTATGTGCTTGCTTTTGTGAGGAGGGAGAAGCAACATGGTTCATGCTTCCTTTTTCCCCCATCAAAGTAAGCATGTATTGTTTTTGTGATAAATGGAGAGAGAGAGTAACTTCTACGTCACAAAGTATAAAAAGCTTATAGGCTCCCCCTCTCTCTGTTTTTTTTTTTTTGTGAAAGAAAGCCTTTGAGTTTTGTGTCTCTGTAATTCATAAATTGCTCTCCCTCCCTTCCCATTTCTCACAAAATTATGTGCTTTCCTTGGTGAGGGAAGGGAGAAGCAAACAGGGTTCATCTTCCTCTCTCCCCTCACCAAAGCAAGCATATATTTTTGTGAGAAATGGAGAGAAAGCAACTTATACATTAAAGAGACATAAAAGTTCATATGCTTTCCTTCACTCCCCATTTCTCATAAATTATGTGCTTTCTTTAGTAAGTGAAGGGAGAAGCAAATAGGGTTCATACTTCCTTTTCCACTCACCAAAACAAGTAAATATTTTTGTGAGAAATGGAAAGACAGAACAACTTCTACATCACAAATTACAAAAAGCTCATAGGCGTTTTTTCTCTTTCTCTTGAAAGAAAACCTATGAGCTTTCTGTCTTTGTGACGCATAAGTTGCGCCCCCCAAAAAAAATCTCACAAAATTATGTGCTTGTTTGGTCAGGGGAGGGAGAATCAATCAGGGTTCATACTTTCTCTCTTCCCTCACCAAAATAAGCACATATTTTTTTGTGAGAAATGGAGAGAGAGAGAGAGAGAGAGAGCAACTTTTGCATCACAGTGCACAGAAAGCTCATAGGCTTGTCTTTATTTTTCTCTTGAAAGAATGCCTATGAGCTTTCTGTCTCTATGATGCATAAGTTGCTCCCTCCCTCCCTTCCCCTATTTCTCACAAAATTATGTGTTTGCTTTTGTAAGGGGAGGGAGAAGCAAACAAGTTTAATACTTCCTTTCCCCCTCGTCAAAGCAAGTAAATATTTTTCTGAGAAATGGAAAGAGAGAGCAACTTTTGAATCAAGTAATACAAAAAGCTTATAGGCTTTTCTCTCTCTTTATTTTGACAGAAAGCTTACGAGCTTTCTATTTCTATGATGAATAAGTTGTTCCCTCACTCCCTATTTCTCACAAAATTAAGTGCTTTCTTTGGTGAGGAGAGGGAGAAGAAAACAGTGTTCATACTTCCTTTCTCCCCTCACCATAGCAAGCAAATATTTTTTCTGTGAGAAATGGAGAGAGAGCGAAGATGTGGGAGAAAAAGTGGCACTTCATTTGTTACAGAGACCAGAATTATCCAACAGGGATGATAACTAACGGAGCCCATTACTTAATAAAGCCCATTACTTAATGAAGCCCATTTCTTTTTATATATTTATGTTGTATATTTAGTTGTAACACTAAATAGTTTGTAGAATTAGAAAGTGACAGTTGCACATACTCCATGAGATGCAGTACTATATTCGAGATGTATATTTATGACTTACTTGTACACAATTCATTCTTAAGAAATGAAATACATAAATTCCAAAATTGTCATATGGTATCAGAGCTCTCAACATAAGCTCTCACTTTTAACCCATTTTGTTTGTCAGTTCGGTCTTCTATCGACTTCTCTTTTCTTTAAGTTCAAGATTTTCTCTTCCCAAATTCTGCGATCTCCCTTGTTCATTTTCTTCTTGATTACTTACCTATTTTATATGCTTCCGCTTTGATTTCCCAATTTCTTCATACATTAGCTTTGATTCATTGTCGATGGCTTCTGATCTCTCTTCATCAGTGTTTTCGATGGCATTTGCACAAGATCCGGCGAGTCCCTATTTTCTCCATCCAAATGAGAATCCCTTTCTCATACTTTTTTCTCCACCACTGATCGGATTGAATTATCACCCTTGGGCTCGTGCAATGATGGTTGCTCTCATGAGGAAGAAAAACTTCGGTTTCGTTGACGGCTCTATTTCAAGTTTGATCCTCTCTTTCCAATTTGGCAACAGTGCAACACAATGGTTCTTAACTAGATTACTCCATCTCTCTCACCTTCAATTGCTCAGATTGTATTATGGCTGAACTGTACGATTGATGTTTAGACTGATTTAAGAGAATGTTTCTCTCAAGATGACACTTTTCGGGTTGCAGAACTTTAAGAGGAGCTCTATGCTTTCCATCAATATGATCTCTCAGTTTCTGATTATTATATACTAAGATGAAAACTATCTGGGATGAACTTGTCCATTTTCGCCTTGTACCTGACTACTCTTGTTCTGCCAAGGACTATATCTATCAGGACTATGTTATCCATTTTTTAAAGGGACTTGATAATAAATTTGCAACAGCAAGGTCTCAAATTATGCTTATGGAAGCTTTGCCTTCTATTAATAAGGTTTTTTCTCTTGCCATACAACAAGAACGAGAATTTAATGGGCATTCTACTACTACTATTTGTTTCAATAAATCCAATATTAGTAATGGTCCTGTCAAGCCTACTGGTGGTAGTAGATTTGCTGATAACAATAACAACAATACCAAAGTGTGTACCTATTATGGAAAGCCTTGACATACAATAGAAACATGCTATAGGAAACATGGATTTCCCCTTGGTTTCAAATTTAGAACTACTACGTCTAGTTTTGGTTCTTCTGTGAACAATTTAACCTCTAGCTCCAATGCTACTAATGTATGTGCCTGAATCTCTGTCTCACAAGCCTTGTAACTGATTTACATACTTCCCTCACTCAAGATTAATACACCAAATTGTTGTCTTTGCTGAAATCTGATGGTACTGGTTCTGCTTCTGTTCCAACCTCTATTCTTTGTGTAAACCAAGTTTCTATTCTTAGTTTGATGCCCAATCTTGATAAACAAGGTATATGCTCTATTCTTTCCTTTAATACCTCTTAAATGTTGGATTTTTGACAGTGGAGCTACTGCTCAAGTTTGTCATTCTCTTGATTCCTTTACTTCTTATTCTACAATTTCTCCTCTTAAAGTTACTTTGCCAACCAATGCCTCTGTTATTACTAGTATCTCAGGTATTGTTCCAATCAATTCTCATATTTCCCTTTTTAATGTCCTTTACATACCTGAGTTCAAATTTAATATCCTCTCTGTTTCTTTGTTGACCCAACAACTTTCTTGTTGTCTTACCTTTTCTTCTACTCATTGCTTCATATTGCTTTATACAGGAATCACATATATGGAAAACGATTGGTATAGCTGAGTTGTCTCATAGACTTTATACTATAATTCTTCCCAACATTTAGTTGCTTGCACTCATACTGTTCCTGTTGCTTATTCCTTATCGTGTCACCCTGATCTTTCTTTTGATTTGTGGCATTTTCGCCCTGGCCATTTATCCAACAATTTCCTTTCATTACTTGTAAGTAGATTGGTACTAGTTGTGAAACTTGTCACTTTGCAAAGCAAAGAAAGCTTTCTTTCTCAAATAGTATTTTTAAAACCACTTCTTGTATTGAACTTTTACATGTTGACATTTGGGGACTGTTTCATGTTACTTCTATGACCGGTTCTCATTATTTTTTAATTGTTATGGACGATTATACTAGATTTACATGGGTTTCACTCTTGCATACCATGTCTGAGGCGCACCCTGCCCTTCAAACTCTTATTTCTTTCTTAGAAAATCAATTTACCACTACTATTAAGATCATAAGGTCTGATAATGGACCTGAATTTCAAATGAATTCCTTTTACTCTTTTAAAGGTATTTTGCATCAAACTTCATGTGTCAAAACCCCTGAGCAAAACAACACCGTTGAAAGAAAACATCAACATATTCTCAATGTAGCTAGGGCTCTTTTTTTCAATCATCCATACCCCTTGTTTATTGGTCTTATGCTAATTTACATGTTGTTCACATCATTAATAAATTGCCAACTTTTATTTTGCACTACTCCTCTCCATTTCAAAAATTGCACAACACTGATCGTGATTTTTCCTTAGTTAAGGTGTTTGGTTCTCTTTGCTTTGCTAGCACCCATATTTCTTATAGAACCAAATTTGATTCTAGAGCTCGAAAGTGTTTTCTTGGGTTTCAAAACTGGTACCAAAGGCTATCTTTTCCTTGATCTTCATACTAATCAAATTTTTGTTTCAAGACATGTCACATTTTATGAAACCATTTTTCCTTTTGCTGCCAAAATCTCAAAATCTCTCTACCTCCGAATCATTCTCTTCCTTCCCCCTCAATCTTTTATACCTTTGGATTATCTTGATTCTTTGGCCAAAGTGCCTTCTCCACTTCTTGATTCTCGGCCCTTCCTCTTAATTCTTCCTCCATTGTTCTAGCTCCAAACACTACCTCTCTTTTTGACATCTCTCTACCACAAACTATTTCTTCTTGTTCTCCTATTCGCAGGTCACAGAGAATGCACAAGCAACCAGCCTATTTGAGTGATTATCATTGCAACTTGCTACATCAATCAGTTTCTACAGTTTCCACCTGTAGGTATCCTTTGTCCTCTTATATCTCATATGATCATTTGTCTCTTTCGTACAAACATTTTTCCTTCTCCATTTCTGTTCCTCCTGATTCTAAGTCCTATAAATCTGCTATTAAATACCCTGAATGGCAGCAAGCTATGCAAAATGAGATTTCAGCATTGGAACAAGACAATACTTGGGTCTTAACTGAGTTACCTCCTGGTAAATCTCCAATTGGTTGCTAGTGGGTTTTCTAGACAAAGTTTAAGGCCAATGGCAACCTATATAGTTATAAAGTTCGGTTAGTGGTGAAGGGTTACACTCAAACTAAAGGGGTTGACTATTTTGTACCTTTTCCCCAGTTGCCAAAACGACAACGGTTCGCTTATTACTTGCTATAACTATTGTATCCAATTGGCATTTGGAACAATTGGAAGTTACCAATGCTCTCCTCCATAGTGATTTACATAAAGATGTTTATATGAGCCTTTTTCTTAGATTTGATTCCCCCAAACCTAATCTAGTTTTCAAATTACAAAAGTCTCTCTATGCACTCAAACAAGCTTTTCGCCAATAGTTTACAAAACTTTCTTCTGCCCTTACTTCATATGGGTATCTTCAATCTAAATCTGATTATTCTCTTTTCATTCGTTATGTGGATGGTTTCTTTACTGCCTTACTAGTTTATGTTAATGATGTAATTCTTGTTGGGAATAATGCTTCTGAAATTGCTAGAATTAAGGCTTTCTTGGATAATCCTAGGACCCCTCAAATAATTTCTATGCCTTGAGGTTGCATGTTCTAGTGTTGGTATCTCTCTAAGTCACCAGAAATTTACCCTTGAAATTCTAGCTAATTCAGGTTATTTAGGTTGTAAACCCCTTTCTACACCTATGGCTCGCAATACACATCTTTCTGATGATCAAGGCACTCTATTATCTGATGTTGCCCCCTATCCCAGACTTGTAGGTCGCTTGCTCTATCTAAATACTACCAGATCAGACATTTCTTATGTTGTATAGTAGCTATGTCAATTCATTCACACACCAACCACTATGCATTACATAGCTGCTCTTCGTGTACTACGATATCTCAAGAGCACTCCTAGTAAAGGCCTATTCTTTTCCTCCACTTCTACTTAAAACTTACAGCATTCAGTGATTTTGATTAGGCTGGTTGCCCTGACACAACACATCCTTTTTCTGGTTATTGCATTTTTCTTTGCAATTCTTTGGTTTCTTGGGGTACCAAGAAGTAAACCATATCTCCCTTTCTTCTAGTGAGGCTGAATATTGTGCTATGAGATGTGTGGCATGTGAAATTCAATGGTTATTGTACTTACTTAAGGATTTTCAAATTCCTCATGCTTTTCCAACAAAATTATACTGTGATAACTTCTTTGCTATTCATATTGGTAATAATCCTTTATTCCATGAGTGAACCAAATATCTTGAGTTGGATTGTCATTTTGTGTGGGAAAAAGTCCAAGCTAGCATTCTTAAGCTTCTTCCTCTTCACAGCAACAACCAGCTTGTAGATATTTTTACCAAAGCCCTTGATCCTCAACTTTTTCAAGATCTTCTTGGTCGTCTAGGCATGATAAATATCTATCTGCTAGCTTGTTGGGGGGGGGGGTAACGGAGCCCATTATTTAATGAAGCCCATTTCTTTTTATATATTTCTATTATATATTCAGTTGTAGCAATAAGTAGTTTCTAGAATTAGAAAGTGACAGGTGCACATACTCCATGAGATGTAGCACTATATTCAAGATGTATATATATGACTTACTTGTACACAATTTATTCTCAAGAAATGAAATACAGAAATTTCAAAATTGTCATAATAACCAATAGAGCGATAGAGTCTGGCTACTTGGAAAAGATATATGGAGGTTTACAGAGGGAAGACAGCCTTATGGGCATGAAGTCACTCGTCTTCTACCAAGGAAAGAGCTCCTAAAGGTAAGAAAACATGTTGGATTATGTATGAATTCCGATTGAAAAACTTACAACCTCCCAAGACCACTAAGGAATATCATCATCCAAATATAACCACCCTTACGCGCACGCAGATATACATGTGTGTTAAATTGAATAGGTTATGATTGGATCTATATGTTATCCCCCCCCCCCCCAAGACACACATAAAAGGTATAATTTCATGATGAAATTAAATTGGACCTATACTTGGGTTATGTTTGGATGATGATATTTCTTAGTGGTCTTGGGAGTTTGTAAGTGGTAAATTTTCCTTTCAATTGGAATTCATACATAACCCCACTATTTTTCTCGCCTTTAGGAGCTCCTTCCTTTGTAGAAGATGAGTGTCTTCATGCCTATGAGGTTTCCTTTCCTTTTGTAAATCTCCTTATCTTTTTCCAATGGCCATCTAGTAGCCAAACTTCATTGCTCTACTGGTTATCATCCCTATTGGATATTTCTAATCTCTATGACAAATGAAGTACCACTCTTTCTCCCCCATCTTCGTTCTCTCTCGTATGATGAAGTTGATGAACAGTAAGTTAACATAGGTTAATGTTTCGACTAACTAGGGGTCATATTTGCTCTCTTTTTAATGTTTTAGGGGCAACATTGTATCACTAAATATTTTAGGATGCTCGATGCACCTCCAAAAATAATTCAGGGTACTTGATGCACTTTAAGTCTTTATTCATTATAGATCCTTGAAGTTTAAAAAATTTTATTGTTATGTAGCCAACCCTGTCTAAGGATTTGGATTTCCCCCACTTCCCTTCCCTCCATTTTTTCTCCACTTCTCATATCTCAATTATTGAAATTTGAGCCGTCCAAATTTAATATTTTATAAAATAATTTTTTATTATTTTTTATTATAGTTTTAAACTATCTGGACTAAAATTTAGCAATTTAAATTTATTTATTTATTTTTAATAATGCAATATTTTTTTATATAAAATATTAAATCTAAACCACTCAAATTTCAACATAACAATTGAGATGGAATGCGAAAAAGGAAAGTGGAGAGAATTCAACTATCTTAGCTAGTAGAAAATGTAGCCCTATATTTGAATGGAGAGAAAAATAGGGCAGATGGAGAAAACTAGGAGGGAAAACTCATAAAACTAGTAAATATTTTTTTTACCATTTTTGAAAATTTTCTTTCCTAGTATCCTCCCCTTACTTTTCTCTCCATCCAAATAAAGAGTTGTTGTTGATGATGTATCATTTATTCATTATAGATGTCCTTGGTTATTATTTTTGTTGTTTTTCTACATGCTAAGTTGCAATAATTTATGTGTAAAAAATCTTTATGATTAGAAATCATTTATGTGTAATCAATAAAATAATTTGGCATAAGATATATAAATTTGAGAAAAAGGTTAAAGTTTTATATTTAAAATCAAAATAAATCTCTTAACTAATTTCATATTTGGCATGTCCAAAAACGGACAATAAAACATGAAGTGGCTTGCATAGATAACTCCATGTACAAATGTTCTTAAATTGCATGGACACATGACACTCGCATGTTGGTCTGACTATTCTTTAGTGGATTAAACATCCTCTCTTCTTCTACTGCTCAACTTGATTACTGGCATGGATTCATGTTAAATATGAAATGGTCCATATTTTGTTTAAGATTTCTGTTTAATATTTTTTGGTTTATTTTAATTTTAACAGATGCAGAATAAAAAGTAAAAATAGTTTCTCAATTAAAATAAAATGCTCTTTTGACAGATCCAGGTCCAAATTTTGGGCTGAGAATTGAATCCATGGGCCACCAGCCCACCAGTGAAGCCCGGTAAGTATCCAGCTCATTTTTCTTTTTTTCTTTTTTATTTTTTGCCAACAATCTAGCTCATTTTGCGAAGATATGAATTGATGACCAAATGCGAAAAGACCTGTGGAAGACGAATTTGCCACACAAGACTGTAATCTGATTGTGCAAGCTACACAACTTTAGTGTGCGAGCAAGATTCAGAGTGTGCTTCCATGTATTCCTCTCATTCGTCCGCTTCCATGCTTTCCGATGTCTTCGAAACCGGAAAATTCACCACCCAACTTCAGACGATCGATTCACCCGTAAATTGTGAGTGCTGTTTATTGCTTATTGCTAGTTCCACTATAAGCGGTATTTTTGTGAAATGCTCGGTTACGTTTTCATCTTCTTTGTTGGATCTGTATCATCAGTAATTTCCTCTTGTATTTGCAGTTCCACCTCCGAAACCGCTTTTGATTGCAACGCCTCTTGAAGCAGGAGATTTCCCTGTACTCTTGTTGCTCCATGGCTACCTTCTCTACAACTCCTTTTACTCCCAGCTTATCCGTCACGTCGCTTCTCATGGCTTCATTGTCATCGCTCCTCAGGTTAGTCCTCATTTCACCCTTGTCTGTGAACTACTGGTACCTGTCAAAGCCCTATTGTATATCTGATATTTGTCTCACATATTGCGTGTTTGTTTGTGTCCTGGTTTGATACCGCTATATGCGCGTTTGGGAAATTTATAACCAGTTTATGTTGACTAGCGAATAATTTATTTGTTGTATCCTTTTGTAGAGAATTTTTAATAATGAAATCATGCAAACAGGAGCCCAGGTTATATTTAAAGTGCATTATATAATATTATAGTTTGAGAGAGACAGTATACTTTGAAGTATACTATATAGTATAATCGGAGTGAATCAGAGAAACAAGAGAAGACAAGTCAATTTTGAAAAAACGAGCTCTCTTTAAATTTGCAATTCTAGATTGAATGCACTGTATATCAGAAACCAAGTTCTGAAAAGTTGCGGCCAACGAGGCTAGAACTTTACCCTCTCTGGTCCTATATCATACGGTTTTAATGCGTGATTAATTTTGAGCTTTTCTGGCTCTGGTATTTTGGATGGAACAGAATGAAGGGACGACTAAAGAAACCTTTCTTCTGAGATTTTCTCTTAAAATGAGAGGTTCAAAAGGTTCAAGTAAAAGTTTTGCTTCCATTTCCTTCTTTATTTTCTTGCATTCAAACGTAAAGAAAGTATCATCATTGTATTCATCCTTGATGCTTATTTTATTGGTTCATTTTCCTTCAATTTTCTATGCTACAGAAGTCCTTCTTGTCTGTCTCGTGGGTTCAATCACTGATACGCGAGGCATTTTGCAACTGAGGCAGCTCTATATGACCCATAAACCGTCTATATGTCACTTGATTAACAGAATACTGCTTTTCTACATTTCATGTTCTTACAGTAAAACACAAAATGTTGTTGTATCGTGTTCTGTGATGACAGTTATACACAGTGGCTGGACCGGATATAAGCGACGAGATTCACTCTACGGCTGCAATAACAAATTGGCTAGGTGATGGGCTCTCAAGATATCTTCCTCCAAATGTAAAATCAAATTGCAGCAAGTTAGCACTTGGAGGCCATAGTCGTGGAGGCAAAACAGCTTTTGCTGTAGCTCTTAAGAAACTAAACACCATCACAAATCTCAAGTTCTCAGCCTTAATAGGCATAGACCCAGTTGATGGAATGGACAAAGGAAAACAAACCCCACCACCAGTGCTCACTTACATACCCCATTCTTTTGACTTTGATATCCCTGCCATGGTTATTGGATCAGACTTGGGTGAACTCAAGAAGAACCCTTTGTTCCCACCTTGTGCACCTAAAGGTGTGAACCATAAGGACTTCTTTGACGAATGTCCCAAACCTTCATGGCACTTTGTTGCAAAGGACTATGGTCATCTTGACATGCTGGACGATGATACTAAGGGAATTAGAGGCAAATTTACATATTGTCTCTGCAAGAATGGAGGGTCCAGGGAACCTATGAGAAGGTTCGTTGGTGGGGCCATAGTTGCTTTCTTGAAAGCTTACCTTCTAGCTGATGATCGAGACTTGATTGCCATACGTGACAAGCACCAGAATATGCCAGTGGATCTCAAAACTATTGAGTGTTATGTTTGACAACATTTCATAGTATAGTAAATTACCAACATACTGTATGTAAAACTTCTATGTATAATAAATATTATTATGCAGATGTTCTGCATTGTAGTTTGAATCTGCACTGAAATTAATCTTCAGTCAATTGCATACAGATTTTATGAATGAAATTACTAATTATCAGCCTTCCCTCACAAGTACGAAAGTTGTGCCCAAAACAAAAATGATACTATGGAGTTTGAATTTGAATGGAAATCAGAATTAATGACTGGTTACGGTAATATAAGAAGCTTTTTGAGCAAATATACCATGACAAATTCTTCATTTTTATGGAGTCGAATTAATTGGAATTTGCCAATAATCTCACTGAAGACTGTGTGTTAGTAAAAGTTGTTGATGGGAGGATATAACTTCGTATCTATTATCCATTAAACTTAAGAATTCACTTTCTGAATTTACGATTTTTATATTCTTATTTTACAAAATCGTATCAAATTATTTAAATTCTGTATTTTTAATATCCTTCCACCACCTAAAATATTTTTTTTTGTAATTTTTCACCTAATAATGTAAATCGGGTGATAAATACACCTAAAAAATACTTTAATTTATTGGATATATCAAAAAAATAATTTAAGATATTACATGCCCAAAAAATTTCTAGATACTGTATGCACAAAAATACTTCAGGCAGTTAACCCTACCTACAACCACAAGAACAATAGTTGTCCTGTTGTAACCAAAAAAGAACTTGTCCCCCAAAAACAAAAAAAACAAAAAGCAATCCCTAAAATTCCGAATTCCCGTTGGATCAGCGAAGCTTCCCCGTTCTTCTCATCTCCCGGCCCCCCTCTGCTGCAATGGCACCCATCTCTCTCTTCTGAATCTCCTCTTCTTTGACCGAGGGTGACACGGAGAGAGAGGTTGGAACTGTTCATCATCGTCTTCTTCGACGGAGGCTGCGAGGCTGGAAGCTGCTGGGAGGAGGACGCCGTTCTCCGAACTGTGTTCTTCATCAAGTGACAAGCTGCACGAGAGAGCGAGGGACCTGGTTCTTCTTTACCGGCGCCGTCTGGACTAGAGGAGAGACCAGAGGACGCCGTCAACTGCTGCTGATTTTTCGCTCGGAGGCGTGTGCACGACATCGGAGGAGCTGCTAATTTTGACAGAGAACTGATTGTAGGAGTGGAGGAACAGAGATTGGCCGCAACCGTCGTCTGTTCACCTTTTTCTCGTTCAAAAGGTTTAAACTTTCACCTCGAGAATCAACCTTAATGTAACCAACAATCACTCCGCAACCCAATTTCCCCCCTCATTTCTTGCATTGGAATGTTCTGATCCTCATGTGGCAATCTGGACTGGAGAATCAGTTTCCAAACTATATCAATATACTCTTAATGAAGCCATGTGGTCGGTTCTTATTTTATGCTGTCTTCAACGTTGTTTTCAGTATCGAGAAATCAATTCTTGTCTCAAGTTCAAAAGTTCATACCAAAATCATGGAAGCTACCCACTTGCCAAGTCGATACACAAACCGTTCCTGGTGATGCATCTATGATTGGCTCTCTTCATGCATCTCTCAGAGAGTTTGTAAAACAGAATCAGCTATCAAATGCATTCAGAGTATTTTCTCAAATCCAGAGTCATGCATCTTCTTCTGGTTCTTTCGACCTTATATTACAGCCCATTAGCTCTCTTCTTTTATCTTGCATCAACCTTAAATCATTGCCACAGGGTAAGCAAATTCATGCCCAGATTATTTCACTCGGTTTTGATCAACGCCCCATTGTGGTTCCTAGGCTTATTACTTTTTATGCAAATGTCAACCTTCTCGCTGATGCATTCAGAGTATTTTCTCAAATCCAGAGCCATGCATCTTCTTCTGGTTCTTTCGACCTTGTCTTACATCCCATTAGCTCTCTTCTTTTATCTTGCATCAACTTTAAATCACTGCCACAGGGTAAGCAAATTCATGCCCAGATGATCTCACTCGGTTTTGATCAACACCCCATTGTGGTTTCTAGGCTTGTTAACTTTTATGCAAATGTCAATCTTCTCGCTGATGCTCACATTGCCATCGAAAACACTAGCTGTTTGGACCCTTTACCTTGGAATTTGCTCATCTCGTCCTATATTAGAAATGGGCTTTTTTCAGAGGCTATTTCTGTTTATAAGAAAATGGTGAATAAGCAGGTTAAACCAGACAATTTCACTTATCCATCTGTTTTCAAGGCTTGTGGTGAGGCATTGGATTGTGTTACTGGCATGGAGATTCACAAGTCTATCGAAGCTAGCTCTCTGGAGTGGAGTTTAGTTGTGCACAATGCATTGGTCTCCATGTATGGCAGGTTTGGGAAAGTGGAGGCTGCCCGTGGTTTGTTTAATCGTATGCCTGATAGAGATAATGTTTCATGGAACACTATGATAGGTATTTATGCCTCTAGGAATATGTGGGAGGAAGCATTTCAGCTCTTTGAAAGCATGTGCAAGGAGGGCATTGAAGTAGGTATGATCACTTGGAACACCATTGCTGGGGCATGCTTGCGAACAACCAATTTCAGGAGGTCACTTCTTTTGATTTCTCAGATGAGAATATCTGTTCCTCATTTGGACTCTGTGGCGATGGTCATTGGATTAAATGCATGCTCCCACATTGGAGCCCTTAAACTAGGAAAGGAGATTCATGGACATGCAGTCCGAACTTGCTCTGATGCGTTCGATAACATAAAAAATGCATTAATTACTATGTATTCTAGGTGTGGAGACCTTAGGCATGCATATATTGTCTTCCATAACATAGAAGAAAAAGGTGTGATTACTTGGAATGCCATGCTTTCTGGATATGCTAACATGGATCGATATGAAGAAGTGTCCTCCCTTTTCAGAGAGATGTCCTGTGAGGGGATTGAACCTAATTATGTGACCATTGCAAGCATTCTTCCTCTATGTGCTCGCATAGCAAATCTACAGCATGGTAAAGAATTTCATTGCTATATAATGAAACGTGAGGACTTTAAGGACCTTTTGTTATTGTGGAATGCTCTTGTGGACATGTATGCGAGGTCTGGCAAAGTCTTAGAAGCTAGACGGCTGTTTAATTCATTAAATGCAAGAGATGAAGTCACATATACTTCTATGATTGCTGGATATGGCATGAAGGGAGATGGAGAAACAGCTCTAAAACTATTTGAAGAGATGTGCAGGGTTGGGATTAAACCTGACAAGATAACAATGATCGCAGTTTTATCGGCTTGTAGTCACTCAGGCTTTCTAGCACAAGGAGAATTACTGTTTAATAAGATGACAGATGTCTTTGGGGTAAGTCCTTGCCTGGAGCACTATGCCTGCATGGTCGATCTTTATGGGAGAGCCAGTCTTCTAAGCAAAGCAAAGCAAGTTCTAATTGGGATGCCATACAAGCCTACTGCTGCTATGTGGGCAACTCTTTTGGGAGCCTGTAAAAATTATGGAAATACAGAGATGGGGGAATGGGCTGCAGGGAAATTGCTGGAGATGAAGCCTGATCATTCAGGTTACTATGTGTTGATCGCCAACATGTATGCTGCTGCTGGCCGTTGGAGTGAACTAGCATATGTGAGGACCTGTATGAGGGACTTGGGTGTGAGAAAGCCTCCTGGTTGTGCTTGGGTTGCTGTTGGCAATGAGTTTTCCCCCTTTTTGGTTGGGGATACTTCCAACCCTCATGCTTCCGAGATTTACCCATTGATGAATAGATTAAATGAGCTAATGAAAGATGCCGGTTACGTGCCTAGTGAGGATTTCGCTTCATCTGAGGAAGATTTTGAAGAACTGAATGCCCTTGGAAGTTCATACTGATAAGAGTTACCACCTATTATGCATGAATTTAAGATAGCTATCCTTGTTTTACAATCCTATTTGTAAGGCTTTTGAAACGAAATTTCCTAAATTGGTTGCTGGATCGGGAACTATCATTGAAGTCTGAGTGGTAAAACTATCATGGGAGTTTACCTCCTGATAACCTTTTTCCTTCTTCTATAGCTCAATAAAATTATTGAGTGGGGGGTTTTTTGTTAATAATTCATTCAAAGATTTGGTTGTTGAAAGAGCACAATGTCATTGTGCGATTCATGTAACCGACTTCACCTAATGAGATGAAGCTTGTTGTTATTGTTATACATCTGAGCTCATTACTCGTTTCATTGATTCCTTTAATATTTTTTGGTCGAAATTCCTTTAATATTAACAGCTTGCATTCACATTATAGGAGTTGAAATGATAAATGCGCCTTCTAAGGATATATAGCAGGATTGATCGTGTCTGCAAGCTTCCCCAATGATTATCTCATATGGTTTATGCATAAAATGCTTTCAGGAAAAAGTTTGTTACTCGAGTTGATTTTCTGATATAGTTTGAATTACTCCTTAGCATCTTGCGTAGTTTTCTGCATCAGCAAGAGTTATTCATGTTTTGTGAGCTGTATATATGCTTATCTTTTGTTTCTTTTTCGGGGATGGTTTGTGCAACTGGCACGGATCAAGTGTAGCCTTGTGCAGTTGTGCCAAAGGATTTCAAATGCGGGTCTGTTGCGTGTACGCGGACATGAAAACAAGGCATTCTAGAAAATTATTCTTCATTATCACTGTTACCTGCGTCTGATTTACTACAACAACAATAATAATTAAAAAAAGAGATATTTAATAATAATAACAATAATAATTTTTTTTAAAAAGGGATAAATGTGTAAATATAATTTCTTACGTTCCTGTTATGAGGTTATCAAATTCTTTGATAAAATAGACTGCAATTTTTTTTTTTAAAAAAATATTAAGAACTGATTTAGTGTTTGGGGAAAACTAATGCGGGTGGTCTGACACAAAATACATAGAAACGAGAAGTCTCATTGACAAGCTGGGCATTTGGTCTAGTGGTATGATTCTCGCTTTGGGTGCGAGAGGTCCCGAGTTCGATTCTCGGAATGCCCCTTTTTTATCAATTCATCTTAGCTTGAGCTGAAAAAATGAAACAAGCCAGCACTTGTTGCGTCTTATATAACGAAATGCTTGCAAGATATAAGTATAACACATAATTTTTTTCCCCCGTAAATTTATATCATGTTGATATTTTTGATCAAATTTATGTCAAAGAACGATGAACAGAAACTTGTAAACTTCATTCATGAAATTAAATGTGATACAACACTTATTTTTCTAATTAAACCCTGGGCGATAATATCAAATCATCTGCCCCAAACACCACCACCACAACAACAACAAACAAAGACGACGACGACAAAACAAGGATACCAAAAACATTAAAAACATGAACCACAAAGGAAACTGATGAAGCTCTAGAGCTTCGGAGTCAAATCTCGTTCTTCATAGTCAACCACCTCATTCTTCATAGGATTATCTGGCTGGTTGATATAGGGCTGATTCACTTCACTGTCATCAGTTGCAGACTCTTCGCTTGGAGCAGGTTCTTGTGATCTCACCATCTCATTAACCACCCCTGCGTTATTCACTGGTGGCGACGGCGGCGGGGGTGCTGGATGGTTCTGAGTCAGGGGAGGAGGGAGACAGGCAGCTCTGATCCGACCATAAGTAGACATAGCCGCAGGATCATTCTGTGACATCCTCCTCAAGAATCTGCTAATGGTTAAAGCAATAACAAACTGATGATGAAGGTGCCGAAGACTGGCCTGCTGTGAGGCACCATGACTAGAAGAGAGTCTTCCTTGAGGGCTAACAGCGAAGATGCGATTATTATTCAGGCGATGTGAACCAGTCCCTCGACGGAGGACAGGAACCATAATGCTGGGACGATGAGCCCCCATTATGAGAAGCCGGTAATACCGTTGTAGGTATGAAGCCTGTTGTGGGGTAGTAGTAGTAGTTCTTCTTCTGAGAAAGCGCCTCTGTTGGGCTTGGAGACGACGATTTGACATCTGAATAATCTCCCAACCGTCGTTGTTGGAGGACATTGTTGTAGCTGACAAGATTGCTTGGAGGTTTTAGGGTGAAGAGGAAGGTACTTGGTGGTGTTATTGGGAGATGTATGGTTCTCATTTTATAGGCCCGCTTGGGGAGCATATTAAGAATTCTTGCTCACATAATTGTTATAGATTTAACATTTGGGTAAATTTATTTTTGTTTTATAATTATGAAATATTTTCTTCACTTTATATTATAGATACACTGAATTCATTTTTGTATGTTCATTTATTTGTTTGCAGTTACATGAACGCTTTGACGTAATCAACAAATTTAGTTAAATTTGGAGGATTATTTCTCAAAGAGTAAGTGAGGTTCAGTTCACCTGACGTGGATTTCAGATTTAGATGTTAAGTTCATCGACAAAGTAAATTAATAAAAAAAAAAATCAATTCAGAGATATATGCCAATGGCCACGTATGCTTTAGTGGAGTAATACATGAAATTTTATTATTATCATCAACAAACAACAACAATCCTAATAGAGTAAGTCGTAGCCATTTGAAATCTTTGATTTGAGTCCTTCTAAATGCAAAAGGCATTTTTGGAGAAGCGCTTGAATACTTTTGACAATAGCGTAATCAATTAACAAATTTAATTTCATTCAGATAATTAGTTCTTGTAGAGCAGGCAAAGTTTTATATTGTTCATTTGGTTTGTATTTTGAATTCCGATTAAATCAATGAACAAACTAAACTAACAATGAAATCAATTCAATGATTTATGCCAATTGCCAAATATAAGCTTCAATGCAAAAATTCACCCTTAAAGTTTTTGTGTAGAAGTTGTGTGTATATAAAAGTTATTGTTAGATCAATATCACCCGCAAGTGTTGAAAAAACAAGATAAAATCATCCTAACTATTAAAAAACTAATGTAGACCCTTACATTTTTAATAGTAAAGAGCGATATTGCTCATTCTATAAAACTTTCAGAACAATATTGATCGAACAAAATCTTCTGGGCATCCACAGCTTATACACAAAAACTTCTGATTCAAAATTGAACCTTAACCCAAAAATCTATATAACTTAATAATTATCACTCATAAACATTTGTCTTAGTAAAAAACGTTATGAGTTTTAATATGAAATCTCACGCTTTAGACCATGTAAATGCAAAAGATGCTTTTGAAAAAATTATTCTCACTTAAACCTGATAATGCTTAATTTTGATTAAATAGTAGTATTAGATATATGATCAATAATGTAAAGAAGAAAGGAAACTAAACCAAAAATTCAAGCAGCCTTTAATCCATATTATTTCAGTTATCAACTTCATACAAGCGTCACCTCATCCCATGGCATATATGCAGTAAATGCTAAGACCACGAATTACAGATTCAGAGTAAGTTTATCAACAAAGTCAATTAACAAAGAAATCAATTTGAAAATATATGCCAATAGCCAGGTAAGCTTCAATATAATAGAGTAATCCATAAAATTTTATGATTATCATCAGCAAGCAGCTTTAATATAATCCTAATATATAGAGGAAGTTGTGACCATATGGAATTTTCGCTTTAAGTCTTTGTTAATGCAAAAGGTGTTCTTCAACAAACGCGTGGACACTTTTGACATTAACATATATAGTCGATAAATAAATTTAGCTAGATACAGATAATTGGTTCTTGAAGGGCAAGAAAAATTTTATATTTTTCATGTAGCTCTTATTCTGAATTTCGATTAAATCCGTGAACAAAGTAAATTAACAAAGAAATCAATTCAAGGATATATGCCAATAGCTAAATATAAGTTTCAATGGAAAATCTAAGGTTAAGCTTCAATTTTGCCTCTCATGCTTTCGTGTAGGAGGTGTGAGTATACAGAAATTTTTATTATATCAATATCATCTTAAAAGTGTTAAAATAAAATCAAAATTGTTCTAATTTTTTAAAAACTAAGGCAGACCCTTACATTTTTAAAGCAAGGAATGATTGAAACTCCAAGACTTAAAATAATGATGCTAATAACCTAGCCTGACCCATCAGCTTTTTTTGGCATAGAAATTTTTTTATTGTTTGAGGGGAAAATATAATTTTACAACTTTTATAAAATTATTTTTTTCTTTTGGTAACCCAAATATTTTTATGTTACTATATAAATTAATAAATTATATCAAAACAATTCAAGTATGATTTCTTTTTCTTTTTTTTTAAAAAGGACCCTATCAACTTTGCAAACTAATCTAGAGCCAAGGATGCATGATGGCTATGTTATTCTTTTTTAAATAGCGGCTGAATTTTTTAAATTCAATATAATTAAGTGTTTCAGATTTTTATTATTTTTTATTTTTACAATTTTTTAATATTAAAATTTTATTAAAATGCGTGAAGAAAGTTTTTAAATAAGAAAAATAATAATATTGTTAATGGCTTACAAATAATGAAGGGGGCTTCTTAATCTATTTTATATATATTGATGTCAATATATAATTGGGAATTGATATAATATCCCGTTATATATCCTTTTCAACGTTTCATCAAACGCAAAAGTTAAAACCCAAGTTGGGATCAAGAACAATGATAAACTAAAATCACGACTGAAACTTGTAAACTTCATTCATGAAACTAAATGTCATACAACACTCATTTTTCCAAATCCTCGGCGATAATATCAAATCATCTGCCCCAAACACCACCACCACAACAACAACAAACAAGGACAATAACAATAATAGCAGGAACCAGAAATGAAACTGATGAAGCTCTCTAGAGCTGCTGAGTCAAATCTGGTTCTTCTAGAGCCGCCACCTCATTCTCCATGAGATTTTCCAGCTGGTTGATATAGGGTTAAGCTACCCCCACTTTCATCAGTTGCAAACTCTTCACTTGGAACAGGTTCTTGTGATCTCACCCTCTCATTAACCACCACTGTGTTATTCAATGGTGGCAGCAGCGTCACTGGACGGTTCTGAGCCGGAGGAGGCGGCGGGAGACAGAAAGCTCTGAGCCGACCATAAGCAGACATGGTCGCAGAATTATTCTGTGACATCCTTCTCAAGGATCTCTTAATGGCTAAAGCTGTGACAAATTGATGAGGGAACCGACTAGCCTGCAGTGAGGCAGCATCACCAGAAAAGAGTCCTCCTTGAAGGGTAACAATGAAGAAGCGATTATTATTCAGGTGACGTGGACCAGTCCCTCGGCGTAAGACCGGAACCATAATGCTGGGATGATGAGAAGCCGGTAATACCGTTGTAGGTATGAAGCCTGTTGTGGGGTAGTAGTAGTTCTTCTTCTTAGAATGCGCCTCTGTTGGGCTTGGAGACGACGATTTGACATCTGAATAATCTCCCAACTGTTGTTGTTGGAGGACATTGTTGTAGCTGACAAGGTTGCTCGGAGGTTTTAGGGTGAAGAGGAAGGCACTTGGTGGTGTTATTGGGAGATGTATGGTTCTCATTTTATAGGCCAGCATGGGGAGCATATTAAGAATTCTTGCTCACAAAATTGTTAACCAAGTTAACATTTGGGTAAATTTATTTTTGTTTTTATAATTGTGTAAATTCTTTCGTTATTTTATATTATGTATACACTGAATTCATTTGTGTATATTCACTTATTTGTTAGCAGAACGCTTTGACGTAATCAATAAATTTAGTTAGATTTGGAGGATTATTTCTCAAAGAATAAGTGAGGCTCAGTTCACCTGGTGTGGATATCAGATTTAGATGTTAAGTTTGTCAACAAAGTAAAGTAACAAAGAAATTATATTCAGAGATATATGCTAATGGTCACATAAACTTTAGTGGAATAATCCATGAATTTTTATCATTATCATCAACAGACAACAACAATCCTAAATAGAGTAAGGTGTGGCAATATGGAATTTTCAATTTGAGTCCTCATAAATACAAAATGCGGTTTTAGACAAGCGTGTGAATATTTTTAACATTAGCGTAATGAAACAGAGAATAAAACAGAGAGCAAGTGACACATGCAATGACATCTGAAATAGGAAAAGACGGCTGGGGGGTTGGTGGTTGAGGGAGTAGGTGCCACCATGGTTGACTCTTGTAATATTATATGAAATAATTAGCACTATAAATAGGTAGTTTATTTTTCATTGAAAAACATCTGAGTTTTGATTAAACACATTTTGATATTGGTTTCTATACCATTTTGGTACCAGAGCTGAGTTCTAGAGTGCCAGAGAGCGAAAGAGTGAGGAGTGGGTGAGAAACAAAAAAAGTGAGAAAAAGGGGGTGTCAGATTTTTACTCTCGGAGCGTATTTTGAAGAAACTGACTTCACCATCGTGTTCAGAAGGCCGAAAAACCTAGGAATAGCCACTGTCACCACCGTGAAACACCTTCACGCGCCTCCACGGACGTCGCCGGAATTTCAAACAGTTGCCGGAATTCAGAGGTTGAAGATGATGACGTCATCATCCACGTCATCCCGATCTGCTGCGTCAGCGACAGGTCAGCCACTCGTTGACTGCCACGTGTCATAATCGCTACGTCATTAATCCCAGTCAGCCCAACTTCAGAAATTGCAATTTGACCCCTAAACTTGGTAAAAATTACAATTTCTTCCCCAAAACTTTTTGAAATTATATTTTGGCCACATATTTCTGCCAAAATTATATTTCGGACCCCAAAACTTTCTGAAATTACATTTTGGCCCCATATTTCTGCCAAAATTACATTTCAGACCCCAAAACTTTCTGAAATTACATTTTGCCCCAAATTTCTGCCAAATTTATATTTCGACCCCAAAACTTTCTGAAATTACATTTTGGCCCCATATTTCTGCCAAAATTACATTTCAGACCCCAAAACTTTCTGAAATTACATTTTGACCCCATATTTCTGACAAAATTACATTTCCGTCCTTGAAAGTTAAGAAATTACCTTTCTACCCCAATTGTCCATAAAATTTCCAGTTTACCCCTTACTTGCCATAAAAATCGATCCTATCCTTGTACCTTTCCACCCTATACGTAACCTCAAGAACAATTCCAAAATGCCTCCAAGACGCAGAAACACATGCGAGATTGAAATGGACGAGATGAGACGTCGGATACAAGAACTGGAAACCACTATACAAACGCAGCAAGCCATGCTAGAATCTCGCAGTGAATATCCAGAGGATGATTCAGATAACAATAGTTCGTCGTCCACTGACTACCTCCATCATCCTCAACAATAGTCATTCCGCCTTAATGACATTAAGGTAGATATACCAGAATTTGAGGGAAGGCTTCTACCAGACGAATTTGTCGATTGGCTTCAAACCGTCGAATGAATTTTTGAATATAAAAAGATTCCCGATGAGCAGAAAGTCAAAATTGTTGCCATCAAATTAAAGAAACATGCCTCCATATGGTGGGAAAATCTCAAGAAAAGGCGTGAAAGAAAAGGAAAAAGCAAGATACGAATGTGGGACAAGATGCGACGCGAGCTCTCACGTAAGTTTCTTTCAGAAAATTATTATCAAGATAATTTCCTTCAGTTACATAATCTTCGCCAAAATGCTATGTCTGTAGAGGAATATACTAGGAAATTTGAGAAACTTATGATGAAATGTGATATACAAGAAAGGGAGGAGCAAACAATA
Organism: Inga oerstediana; assembly: GCA_963210345.1. Taxonomy (NCBI): domain Eukaryota; kingdom Viridiplantae; phylum Streptophyta; class Magnoliopsida; order Fabales; family Fabaceae; genus Inga; species Inga oerstediana. The sequence continues at coordinate 57,151,466 of OY723407.1, read as the reverse complement.
GCTCGTTATCTCGGAGGGTTAAATACGAACATCGCCAATCCAGTACAACTTCAGCAATATTGGACTCTGGATGACGTCATCCGTTTAGCCATCCGTATTGAGAAGCAGTTGCCCAAAAGGCCTCCATACCAACCGTCTTCCTCAACCAGAATTCCTTTTGATGGGAGTAAGCCACAAATACATCATCCTAGCTCTTCAAGTGCGCCTCCACCAAAGGCTACTAGGGAATTCAACTCCAAAGCACCTAAGTGCTTCAAATGTCAAGGATTCGGTCACATCGCTTCTAACTGTCCTAACCGCAGAGTTGTCACTATTATGGAAGAGGAAGCTTCTACAGTATTTGACGAAGAAAGGGAGCCTATGCCTAAAACAGAGCCAATATTTGATGAAGAAATTACTCCTGCAGATCACGGTGAATCACTTGTTATTAGGAGAAGTCTGCATACAGCCACTGTGAAAGAAGAACCTTGGCTACGTCGCAACATTTTTCATACTCGCTGCACTACTCAAGGCAAAGTCTGTGATGTCATTATTGACAACGGAAGCTGTGAAAATGTAGTCTCCAACTACATGGTAGAAAAATTGCAACTACCGACTCACAACCATCCGTGCCCTTATAAGCTTTAATGGCTTAACCAGGACAACGAGGTAAAAGTTTTGAAACGATGCCTTATTACATTTTCTATCGGTAAAAGGTATCATGATGAAGTTTGGTGTGATGTTGTTCCCATGGATGCCTGTCATATTCTTCTGGGGAGACCTTGGCAATATGATCGACATGTTCTGTATGACGGTCACGCAAACACATATTCCTTCCAGAAGGATGGTGTGAAGATCCAGCTCGCTCCTTTGCCACCTGATAAACACAATAAAGGCAAAAATGAATCCAAACCATTAGTGTCTTTAGTCGAGAAAGTGACCAAAACAGAAAGCCAAGTAATGGGTTTTCTTCTATTGCTCTAGACAAATAACGGAACTGTCATTCCACCTGAAGTGCAGCCATTGTTAGAAGAGTTTCCTGATGTGATTCCAGATGAAATTCCATCGAGATTACCACCCATGCGAGACATTCAACATGCTATGGATTTTATTCCAGGAGCAGTAATTCCTAACAGGCCAGCTTACAGAATGAGTCCTCAAGAACATGCTAAAGTTCAAAGCCAAATTGAAGAATTGCTGAAAAAGGGGTTGATCTGTGAAAGTGTCAGCCCTTGTGCCGTACCTGTACTCCTAGTTCCCAAGAAAGATGGAAGCTGGAGAATGTGTATAGATTGCCGTGCAGTCAACAAGATCACAATTAAGTATCGGTTTCCGATACCCAGGCTTGATGACATGCTCGACCAGTTATATGGCTTTACCATCTTCTCTAAGATTGACCTTCGTAGTGGATATCATCAAATCTGAATTCGTCCAAGAGATGAATGGATGACCGCTTTCAAAACCAGAGATGGGTTGTACGAATGGAATATGATGCCATTTGGGTTGACAAATGCTCCTAGCACGCTTATGCGCCTGATGAACCAGGTCCTTCGCCCTTTCATTAGCAAGTTTGTTGTTGTCTACTTTGACGACATTCTTATCTACAGTAAGAGCATAGCAGATCACTTAGAACACCTACGTCAAGTATTGCAAGCTCTTCGTGAACAGAAACTTTATGCCAATTTGAAGAAATGCACTTTCTTGACAAATGAAGTCATTTTTCTGGGTTACATTATCACTGCAGAAGCTGTACGAGTTGACCCAAGCAAAATTGAAGCCATTAACAGTTGGCCAACTCTGCAATCTATCCAAGAAGTTCGGAGCTTCCATGGATTAGTTTCCTTCTATAGAAGGTTCATTCAAAATTTTAGTTCCGTTGCTGCACCCCTCACGGATTGCATCAAGGGAAACAAGTTCCAATGGACAGAAAGTTTTAAAGAACTGAAGAAATGCTTGACAGAAACTTCTGTGCTAGCTCTTCCTAATTTTGTCCAAGTGTTTGAGGTCAGTTGTGATGCCTCTAACACTGGGATTGGTGCTGTTCTGAGTCAAAAAGGCCACCCAATGACTTTCTTCAGCGAGAAACTTAATGATGCTAAGCTCAAATATTCTACCTATGATAAAGAATTCTATACTGTTGTTCGAGCTTTGCAACATTGGAGCCACTACCTGTTGCATAAAGAGTTTATTCTCTATTCTGATCACGAATCACTCAAGCATTTGAATTCTCAACAGAAGATCAATCGAAGGCATGCCGCTTGGAGTGAAATGTTGCAGACCTATCCATTTTTACTCAAACATAAGGATGGAATCCTAAATTCAGTAGCTGATGCGCTTAGTCGTCGCCATGCTCTGTTAATGACTATGCAAACCAAAGTAGTGGGTTTTGAAACTATAAAAGAGTTGTATCAAGAAGATCCAGATTTCCAAGGTGCCTGGAGTGCCACTGAGTTTCAGCCATTTCAACAATATTATAGGGAAGAAGGATTTTTATTCAAAGGAAAAATCCTTTGCATTCCTCGTTGTTCACTACGCAAAGCTATAATTTGGGAAGCCCATGATGGAGGATTAGCTGGTCATTTCGATAGAGATAAAACTGTGGCCTTAGTAAAGGAGAACTTCTATTGGCCAAGACTTGAACGGGATATAAACAAACATATCCAAAGGTGCAGAACATGCCATCTAGCTAAATCCAAAAGCCAAAATACCGGGTTGTACATGCCGTTGCCAGTACCCGAAGCACCTTGGGAGGATGTGAGTATGGATTTTGTTCTCAGGTTACCTCGAACCCAGAGACAAAAGGACTCTATAATGGTGGTTGTTGACCGTTTTTCAAAGATGGCTCACTTCATTCCTTGCCAAAAGATTAATGATGCAGTTCAAGTTGCAGATTTGTACTTTAAGGAGATTGTTCGTCTCCATGGAATTCCAAAAACCGTCACCTCTGATAGAGACATCAAGTTTGTAAGCCATTTTTAGAGGACTTTATGGAAGAAGATGGGAACCAAGCTTCAGTTTAGTAGTGCTAGCCATCCACAAACTGATGGACAAACAGAAGCTATCAATAGAGTTCTTGGAAATCTTTTATGAAGCTTTGTTGGAAAGAACTTGAAGCAGTGGGATCTTATTCTTGCTCAAATTGAATTTTCTTACAACAATTCCATCAATCAAGCAACCGGAAAGTGTCCATTTGAAGTTGTTTATGGCACTCATCCTCTTAGCCCACTTGATTTAACGCCATCATCTGATAAGCAACAATATAGTGCCAATGCGGTCCAGCGGGCCAAGGAAATTAAGAAATTACATGAACAGGTCTGTAATAGGATTCAGAAGCAGAGTTTGAAACTCAAGGCACAACGAGACAAGCATCGGAAGCATCAAGTCTTTAATGTGGGGGATTTGGTCTGGATACATTTGAGGAAGGAACGTTTTCCTAAACAACCAAATGCCAAGTTGTCTTCACAAGCTGATGGCCCATTCAAGATCGTACAGAAAATTAACAATAATGCTTACAAAGTGGAATTGCCTAGTGCCTACGGTGTTTCCGCCACTTTCAATGTTGCGGATCTATCTCCTTATATTGATGATGTTGATTCTGACTCGAGGTCGAGTCCTGTCTAACCCCGGGAAGAATGAAACAGAGAATAAAACAGAGAGCAAGTGACGCATGCAATGACATCTAAAATAGGAAAAGACGGCTGGGGGGTTGGTGGTTAAGGGAGTAGCTGCCACCATTGTTGACTCTTACAATATTATATGAAATAATTAGCACTATAAATAGGTGGTTTATTTTTCATTGAAAAACATTTGAGTTTTGATTAAACACATTTTGAGATTGGTTTCTATACCACGTAATCAATTTACAAATTTAGTTTCATTCAGATAATTAGTTCTTGAAAAGTAGGCAAAGTTTTATATCGTTCATTTAGTTTTTATTTTGAATCCTGATTAAATCAATGAACAAAGTAAATTAACAAAATAATCAATTCAATGATTTATGCCAATTGCCAAATATAAGCTTCAATGGAAAAATTCACCTCTAAAGTTTTTGTGTAGAAGCTGTAAGTATATATTAAAGTTATTTTTAGATCAATTTAGCCCCACAAGTGTTAAAAACGAAAGCAAAATCGTCCTAATCATTAAAAAACTAACATTGACATTTAACATTTTTATCAATAAGGGGTGATGTTGCTCCTCTTGTAAAATTTCCGGGACAATATTGATCAAACAAAAGCTTAAGAATATCCACAACTTATACGCAAAAACTTCTGAATCAAAATTGAACTTAACCTTACTATCAAAAAAAATTTTTTGAACTTAACCCAAAAATCTATATAACTAATCACTAATAAACATTGGTCTTAGTAAAATGCGTTATGGATTTTAATATGAAACATCACACTTTAAACCATGAAAATGCAAAAGATGCTTTTGAAAAAATTATTCTCACTTAGAACTGACAATACTTAGTTTTGATTAAATAGTGATAGATATATGATCATTAATGTAAATTTATATTATGTTGATTGGTAATTAAAAGTTTCACGTAATATATGATTTTTATTCGTTATAATTTTTTTTGTCAATTTTTTTATGTATCTAAACATGCAGTTTGGATTAAGTACCAGTTTGGATTTAGTGCTATAGAAACTGTTTTTCCAATGTAATTTTCAGTATAAAGTAAGTATGTGAGAGGAGTTTTATCTCAGATTACGTGAACGTGCTTTTTAAATGGCAATTCAAGCAAGCCCTAAAATCATATATGCTTCCCTTACACCTAAAGCTCTAAAATTTCAGAGGCAAATTAAATTAGAACTCAAAGATATATATTATTTGGGAAAAGTGGCATGCATGATGGCTATGTTATTCTTTTTTCAATAGCGTCTGAATTATTTAAATTTAATATAAGCGTTTCATATTTTATTATTTTTTAAGCTAAAGTATACTTTTAGTTCTTTAAATTTATATAAGTTATACTTTTGGTCACTTAACTTTATAAAGTATACTTATAATGCTATAATTCTAACACGGTTAATATTGCTAACGTAAAACACTAACACAACAAACTTAAGTGGTAACTATATAAACTTAAGTGATAATTATGTAATTAAATGCTATTAATATTAAATTTAAAATATGTGTAAATTAAAAATATCTATGCCTAATGAAGCAGTCAATATTAAAATCTCGATTGTATTAAAAAATTTTAGTTTAATAATCTAAATAGCAAAACTTCAATTTCGTTTGCAGTGATTTATTAATTTATTTTAGCTTAATAATCTAAATATATTGAATTGAAAAATTAAAACTTAAATATCCTTTGTTAGCTACACAATAATCAATTCAGTTTGCAGTGTCAACATTTTCCGTTAGTAACATTAACTGTGTTAGAAATATACGACAAAATATATATTTTATAAAGTTAAAAGATCAAAAATATACCTCATGTAAAACATAAAGGGCTAAAAGTATATTTTAGCTTACTTTTTATTTTGACAATTTTTTTAATATTTAAGTTTTTTAAAACATGTGAAGAAATATTTAATAAAATAATAAAAACCGCATGTCGAGAAAGTTAAGATACAAAAAAATAAAGATAATAATATTAATTTTTGATGATTTATAAATAATGAAGGTGGCTTCTTAATCTATTTTATGTTGACGTCAATTATATATTGAGACCTGATATCATATCTCGTAATATATCCTTCGCCAACGTTTCATCAAACACAAAAACTCAAAAAACACCCAAGTTGGGATCAAGAACAATGACGAACTAAAATCAGAATTGAAACTTGTAAACTTCATTCATGAAATTAAATGTGATACAACACTTATTTTCCAAACCCTGGGCGATAATATCAAATCATCTGCGCCAACAACAACCACAACAACAGAAAACAACAAACAAGGACAATAACAACATGCATAACATGAACCACAATTGAAACCGGTGATGAAGCTCTAGAGCTTCCGAGTCAAATCTGGTTCTTTAGACCCAACCACGTCATTCTCAATGGATTGTCCAGCAGGTTGATATAGGGCTGAGTTTCCCCACTTTCAGCAGTTGCAGACTCCTCGCTTGGAATAGGTTCTTGTGATCTGACCCTCTCATTGACCACCACCGCGTTATTCACTGGTGGCGGCGGCGGCGGCGGCGGTGTTGAACCGTTCCGAGCCAGAGGAGGCGGGAGACAGGCTGCTCTGATCCGACCATAAGTAGACATAGCCGCAGGATCATTCTGTGACATCCTCCTCAAGAATCTCCTAATGGTTAAAGCAATGACAAACTGATGAAGGTGCCGAAGACTGGCCTGCTGTGAGCCACCATGACTAGAAGAGAGTCCTCATTAAGGGGTAACAGTGAAGATGCGATTATTATTCAGGCGATGTGAACCAGTCCCTCGGCGGAGGACAGGAACCATAATGCTGGGACGATGAGGCCCCATTATGCGAAGCGGTAATACCGTTGTAGGAATGAAGCCTGTTGTGGGGTAGTAGTAGTTCTTCTTCTGAGAATGCGCCTCTGTTGGGCTTGGAGACGACGATTTGACATCTGAATAATCTCCCAACTGTTGTCGTTGGAGGACATTGTTGTAGATGAAAAGACTGCTTGGAGGTTTTAGGCTGAAGAGGAAGGTACTTGGTGGTGTTATTGGGAGATGTATGGTTCTCATTTAATAGGCCAGCATGCGGAGCATATTAAGAATTCTTGCTCACATGATTGTTATAGATTTAACATTTGGGCAAATTTATTTTTGTTGTTATAATTATGAAATTTTTTTCTTTATTTTATGTTATATATACACACTGAATTCATTTTTGTATGTTCATTTATTTGTTCACAGAGTGAACGCTTTTACTTAATCAACAAAGTTAGTTAGATTTGGAGGATTATTTCTCAAAAAGTAAGCGATAGGTTCTATTCACCTAGCGCAGATTACAGATTCAAATGTTACGTTCATCAACAAAATAAATTAACAAAAAAATCAATCTGAAGATATATGCCAGTGTCCACGTAAGCCTTGGTGGAGTAATGAAATTTTATCATTATCATCAACAAACAACAACAATCCTGATTGAGTAAGTTGTGCCCTTATGGAATCTTTGATTTGAGTCCTTCTGAATGCAAAAGACATTTTTAGACAAGTGCGTGAATACTTTTGACAATAGCGTAATCAATTAACAAACCTAGTTTCATTCAGATGATTAGTTCTTGAAAAGGAGGCAAAGTTTTATATTGTTCATTTGATTTTTATTTTGAATTCCGATTTAATCAATGAACAAAGTAAATTAACAAAGAAATCAATTCAAGGATTTATGCCAATTGCCAAATATAAGCTTCAATGGAAAACTTTGTCTATGAAGTTTTCATGTAGAAACTATGAGTATACAGAAGTTATTGTTAGATCAATATCGACCTACAAGTGTTAAAAATGAAAGCAAAATGATCCTAACTAGTAACTATTAAAAAACTAACATGAACCCTTTATATTTTTAACAGCAATGGGCGACATTGCTCAATTTTGCAAGCTTCAGGTACAATATAGATCGAACAAAAACTTCTAGATATCCGCAGCTTATACACAAAAACTTTTGAATCAAAATTGAACCATAACCCAAAAATCTATATAACTTAATAATGATCACTAATAAACATTTGTCTTAGTAAAAAGCGTTATGAGTTTTAATATGAAATCTCACAATTTAGACCATGTAAATGCAAAAGATGCTTTTAAAAAAAATTGTTCTCACTGAAACCTGACAATGCTTAATTTTGATTAAATAGTATGATATATGATCATTAATGTAAAGAAGAAAGGAAATTAAGCCAAAAATTCGAGTTAGCCTTTCATACATTTTTTCAATTATCAACTTCATACACAAGTGTCACCTCATCCCATGGCATATATGCAGTAAATACTATTACCTCGAATTACAGAATCTGAGTAAGTTTATCAACAAAGTAACTTAACTAAGAAATCAATTCGAAAATACTCTATTCGGTCCTTAATATAAGACATATTTACCTAATTTGATTAGATTAAAGAAATTAGTTGGGTTAGTTAATATAACGTGTATTTTCTAAAACATTCTAGTCATCTTCCTCAATTCCTCCATTCCCTTTCCTCATTTATTATTGTTGAGGGGGCATCAATAGGGGTAAATTAGAAAAAGATTGATGAATACAAAAACTATGTCTTGTACTTAGGAACAAGATCAACTCATCAAATATATATTATATTAAGCATAGGAAGAGTATATACCAATACTGAGGTCAGCTTCAATATAATAGAGTAATCCATAAAATTTTATTTTATCATCAACAAACAACGTTAATCCTAATCGAGTAAGGGCCCGTTGGGGTCAACGGCGGTATAAGTGACTTTTTTTTTATTTGACTTTTGCGAACTTAAGATAAAATAAAAGTTAATTTGTAAATGTAATTTATGTTTGGATTGGCGGTAATAGAAGTGACTTTTTTTCAAACTGAAGCTTATTTGGATGATTATTTGAAAAACACTTTAGATAAAAAATGACTAAAAATGACTTAAATCTTATTAAATAATAGCCATATCTTCTAATTAATGTTATTTGTGTTTTTCCTATTATTTCTCCAATAAATCCTCGAATTTGAATTTTGTTAAGAATTTGATATTTTCAATACCATTTTTTTTTTCATATTTTCCCTATTATTTCTCAAAAAAAAGTCACCAAATCTGAATTCTATTTTATCTTCATAGATCAAGGAGTTATCATATATAATTCAAAATTATAACAACGTTTAATCTTTTTGCCACACATCTTAATTAATGTCGTTTGTGTTTTCCATGTTTTTTCTCAAATAAATTAATCTGAAACTTGTTAGCAATTTAATATTATCAATAGGATTTTTTTTTCCCAACTTTTCCCTATTATAACACCGTAACGGCGTAACCCTCCGTCCAAAAAGACAAGTTTTTTATTTTTATCAACATAATAATATATTTTTTAAAAAATCAAATTAACAAGTTATATTTTGATTTTTTAGTATTAAAATATAAAAATGTTCAAAAGGATTCTTTTTATTAATAAACAAAATTTACCCTTCCCCAACAGTGCCATCTTCCACGGCCTCTCACATCCAGTTCCAGAAGCCCCTTCTTTTTCCAGAATTCCAACATCTCTTCCAGAAGCCCCTATGAATATCTCCGTTATTATCTTCCTTCCAGCTCCATTACATGCAAAATTCCCAAGCTTGAAATCACAACAACACACGCATTCACAAAAATCACACAATGTTCGATTCTGAAGAGAGAAAATACCGAGCATGACCGTGGGGCTAAGGAATTGCTAAGAAGTGTTTATGGGACTCGTTAAGATAAATTTGCCATCACTTTTGAGTAGAGTAAGATAAGGTTCAAGAGGATGAGCCACTAGCAGGAAAGATAAGAGAAGGACGTCCGAACGGCGACCCAAACGGACGGCGACAAGATTCACGGCCTCCGACAACCCAACAGTCAACAGAGATTACACCACTTGCCTGCAAGAAATAAAGACGCGAGTTCTAAGAAGATCGGCCATGGCTGAGGGAGATAACCATGAATGCGTGCAAAGTAAGAGAACGGATGAGGCACCGTGAAGCTCATAAACCAACGTGAAAAGCAGCTCCTTTTGGCTTATTTTCAGAAGTTGCTTTTAGGCTAAAAGCCCATTAGGAAAATTGCCAACTCAAACAGCATCCCATACTCCCACCGTGCTTTTTTCAGCTTGAACGTGCGTTTCACCCTCCCCACCGCCTTCTCAAACACACCCTTAAGTCTTGACCATATGGAATTTTAGATTGAAGTCTTTGTTAATGTAAAAGGTGTTTTTGGGCAAACGCATGAACACTTTTGACATTAACACATTCAATAAATAAATTTATCTAGATACAAAAAACGCAATCAATAAATAAATTTAGCTAGATACAAAGAACTAGTTTTTGAAGAGCAAGAAAAGTTTTACATTTTTCATGTAGCTGATATTTTGAATTCCGATTAAATCCATGAACAAAGTAAATTAATAAAGAAATCAATTTAATGATATATGTCAATAGCTAAATAAGCTTTAATGGAAAAATCAAAGGTTAAGGTTTAATTTTACCCTTTTAGTTTTCGTGTAGGAGATATGAGTATACAGAAGTTTTTATTATATCAATATGGCCATTAAAATAAGAAACTGAAAAAAAAAATAACCGGAAGACATACGTCTGAGTTGAGGATTGCATCCAAACTTAAATTAACTAATTTATAAATTACAAATGATCTTCCCCTTCCCCTTCCCCCCTTCTCACTCTCTGTCTCAACGTTTCATCAAACACAAAAGCTTAAAACCAAGTTGGGATCAGGAACAACGACAAACTAAAATTACAATTGAAACTTGTAAACTTCATTCATGAAATTAAATGTGATACAACACTTATTTTTCAAATTAAACCCAGGGCAATAATATCAAATCATCTGCCCTAAACACCACAACAACAACAATAAACAAGGACAACGATAACGTCGTCGTCGACGACGACAACGACAACAAAAACATTAAAAACATGAACCACAAATGAATCTAATGAAGCTCTAGAGCTTTGGAGTCGAATCTGGCTCTTCATACTCAATCACATCATTCTTCATAGGATTATCTAGCAGGTTGATATAAGGCTGAGTTACTTCATTGTCATCAGCTGCAAAAACTCTTCGCTTGGAGCAGGTTCTTGTGATCTCACCCTCTCATTAACCACCACCGCGTTATTCACTGGTGGCGGTGGCGGTGACGGTGGCAGCGGTGTTGGACAGTTCTGAGCAGGAGGAAGCGGGAGACAGGCAGCTCTGATCCGACCACAAGCAGACATAGCCACGGGGTCATTCTGTGACATCCTCCTCAAGAATCTCCTAATAGTTAAAGCTGTGAGAAACTGATGAGGGAGCCGACGACTAGCCTGCTGTGAGCCACCATGACCAGAAGAGAGTCCTCCTTGAAGGGTAACAGCGAAGATGCGATTATTATTCAGGCGATGTGAACCAGTCCCTCGGCGGAGAACAGGAACCATAACGCTGGCCATGGGACGATGAGCCCCCATGATGAAAAGCCGGTAATACCGCTGTAGGTTTGAAGCCTGTTGTGGGGAAGTAGTAGTAGTTCTTCTTCTGAGAAAGCGCCTCTGTTGGGCTTGGAGACGACGATTGGACATCTGAATAATCTCCCAACTGATGTTGTTGGACGACGTTGTTGTAGCTGAAAAGATTGATTGGAGGTTTTAGGGTGAAGAGGAAGGTACTTGGTGGCGTTATTGGGAGATGTATGGTTCTCATTTTATAGGCCAGCATGGAGAGCATACTAAGAATTCTTGCTCACATGGTTATGGATTTAACATTTGGGTAAATTTTTTTTTGTTTTTATAATTATGAAATTTTTTCCTTTATTTTATATTATATATATACTGAATTCATTTTTGTATGTTTATTTATTTGTTCACAGATACATGAACACTTTTACTTAATCAACAAATTTAGTTAGATTTGAAGGATTATTTCTCAAAGAGTATAAGCAAGGTTCTGTTAACCTGACATAGATTTCAGATTCAGATATTAAGTTCATCGACAAAGTAAATTAACAAAAAAATCAATTTAGAGATATATGCCAATGGCCACATCAGCTTTAGTGGAGTAATCCGTGAAATTTTATCATTATCATCAAGAGACGAGACAACAATCCTAATAGAGTAAGCCGTGGTCATATGGAATCTTTGATTTGAGTCCTTCTCAATGCTAAAGGCGTTTTTGGACAAGCGAGTGAATACTTTTGACAATAGCATAATCAATTAACAAATTTAGTTTCATTCAGATAATTAGTTCTTGAAGAGCAGGCAAAGTTTTATATTGTCCATTTCGTCTGTATTTTGAATTCCGATTAAATCAATGAACAAAACAAATTAACAAAGAAATCAATTCAAGGATTTATGCCAATTGCCAAATATAAGCTTCAATGGAAAAATTCACCCCTAAAGTTTTTGTGTAGAACCTGTGAGTATACGGAAGTTATTTTCAGATCAATATCGCCCACAAGCGTTAGGAAAAAAAAAAGGCAAAATCATCCTAACTATTGAAAAAAACCTAAGGTTGACCCTTAAAATTTTTAACGATAAAAGGCGACATTGCTCCTTTTGTAAAACTTCTAGAACAATATTAATCGAACAAAATCTTTTAGATATCCACAGCTTAGACACGAAAACTTCTAATTCAAAATAACCCAAAAATCTATATAACTTACTCCCTCCGGTCCTAATTATAAGATAAAGTTGACTTTTTTGGAAAAATTAAGAAATATGAAATCTCTTGCTTTAGACCATGTAAATGCAAGAGATGCTTTTGAAAAAATTATTCTCACTTAAACCTGACAATACGTAAATTTTATTAAATAGTATAGATATATGATCATTAATGTAAAGAAGAAAGGAAATTAAGCCAAAAATTCAAGCCAGCCTTCCATACAATTATTTCATTTATCAACTTCACACAAGTGTCACCTCATCCCATGGCATAAATGCTTAGACCTCAAACTACAGATTCAGAGTATGATTATCAACAAAGTCAATTAACAAAGAAACCAATTTGAAATATATGCCAATAGCCAAGTAAGCTTCAATATAATAGAGTACTCCATAAAATTTTATCATTATCAGTAACAAACAACATTAATCCTAATAGAGTAAGTTGTGACCGGCCCTATGGAATTTTCGATTTAAGTCTTTGTTAATGCAAAAGGCGTTTTTGGACAAGCGCTTGAACACTTTTGACATTAACGTAGTCAATAAATAAATTTGCTAGATACAGGTAATTGGTTCTTGAAGAGCAAGAAAAATTTATATTTTTCTTGTAGCTCTTATTTCGAATTCCGATTAAATCCATGAATAAAGTAAATTAATAAAGAAATCAATTCAAGGATATATGTCAATAGCTAAATATAAGCTCTTCAATAGAAAAATCTAAGGTTAAGCTTCAATTTTGCCTCTGAAATTATCGTGTAGGAGTTGTGAATATACAAAAATTTTTAGTATATCAATATCGTCTCGAAAATGTTAAAATAAAAGCAAAATCATTTTAATTGTTAATAAACTAAGATTGACCCTTACAATTTTAAGGCAAGGAATGATTGAAACTCCAAGATTGAAAATAATGATGCTAACCTAGCCTGAACCCTCCTCTTTTACCGTTAAGAAAAAATATGCAAACTTGCATGGAAATTTTTTCTATTGTTTTAGGGGAAAATATAATTTTACAACAACTTGTATAAAATTATTTTTTTCCTTTTGGTAACACAATTATTATTATGTTATTATATAAATTAATAAGTTATATCAAAAAAATTCAAGTATATTTAAAACAAAAAAAAAAAAGAAACAGACCCTATCAACTTTACAAACTAATCTTTAATCAAGTATAAGGTACAATAAAAGCTTAGTTGAGTTGAGTCACAGGGCTCATTAAGACTAGGGCATGCCATAAAATTTAAGGAGCGCTTACAGAGATATTTATAAATCACTCACTAAAAAAACTCTTACACCTGTGGGTTTTGAACTACCAACCTTATAGTTATTTTTTATAATATATATTGGGTTTGTTTTTTATAATTATGAAATTTATTTCTTTTTTATATTTTATACACACACATATTGAATTCGTTTTTTATGTTCATTTATTTGTCTACAGTTACCTGAATGCTTTTACGTAATCAACAAATTTAGTTAGATTCGGAAGTTTATTTCTTAAAGAGTAAGCGAGGTTCTGCCTACCTAATGCAAATTATAGATTCAGATTCAAGTTCATCAACAAAGTAAATTAACAAAGAAATCAATTCAGGGATATACGCCCGTAGCCAAGTAAGCTTCAATGGAGTAATTTTATCATTATCATCAACAAACAACATTAATCCTAATAGAGTAAGTATTGGCCACATGGAATTTTCGATTTGAGTCCTTGCAAATGTAAAAGGTGTTTTTAGACAAGTTCATGAACACTTTTGACATTAACATAATCAATTAACAAATTTAGCTAGATTCAGATAATTAGTTCTTGAAGAGTAGGCAAAGTTTAATATTATTCATTTGGGTCTTATTTCAAATTCCGATTAAATCCATAAACAAAGTAAATTAATGAAGAAATCAATTCAAGGATATATGTCAATAGCTAAATATAAGTTTCAATGGAAAAATCTAAGATTAAGGTTCAATTTTATTCCAAAAGTTTTCGTGTAAGAACTATGACTATATGGAGGTTTTTGTTATATCAATATTGTGTTGGAAATGTTAAAAATGAGTAAAATTCATAATTTTTAGCTAACGTTAATCATTAACATTTTAAACTATTAGAGGCTTGTAAAACTTCTAGGACAATGTGGACGGTTATGAGTTTTAATATGAAGTCTTGCGCTCAAGACCATGTAAAATGTTATAGTCATAAATGAAACTACAAGTGACATAGAAAGAGACAACTCTAATAAAACAAATATTTAACTAAACCAAATAATAAACAAATATATTAAACCTTATAGTTATCCCATTATACTTAGTACAGTGGACCAAACGATCCATTAGATAACAAAGGACTGGAGGCAACTTCGCTCCAAGACCGTGTGAAAGGACATTCTTGAAGAAGCACCACAGCTGATGGATCCCACTTTTATTTCTTACCGTGTCAGTGAAGTTATGCTCATCAGTGTCATGTGACTAAGAACTATATAAAGCTAACCAGAGATTTCTTCCTCTTTAAGGTACAAAATGTACCTACAGACTATTCAAAAATTTGAAATTTCTTGACCCAGTTAATCAAGCAAGAGGCTTTCTTACATCTTTTCTCATTTATCTCATCAAGCTCTATATTCACACTGTTTTCTCCTCTTTTATACAGCAAATCATGGAAAGTCTTAGTTACAGCTTATGCCAATTCCCATGTCACTCTTTCAAAGGCCAAGACACACAGATCCACAGAGACTTCACAATATGCAATGGTTTTCACTTTTCAATGTCAAAATGATCATAACTTGTACATGATTCCATGTTCACTGACACTACCACCAGAAAGCCTTCTAAACATATGCCATAATCTTCTGCTTCTTCCAGTCCTCAAAGGACCTGAATAAGAGTGTCTTCTAAATGATCCAGGTTCTTGCCTACCAAATCTTGCAGATGAACTGAATAATTCTGATGCTGATAACCCTCTTTCGATATCTACTTCGCGGTCCATGTTGGTAGCAGCAAAGTGTTGTCCTTGGAAGTTATCGGGTTGTTGTCTAGAAACAGTAGTGACTCCCATATCCAAGTCAACAGACAGATCATCCTTGCTAGAACTTCTTGAAAATGCTTCTCTTGCTTCATCACATTCGTTACATACGAGTTTTAAAGCTTGAACAACCTCTCCCATGAAAGGACGGTTCGATACCTCTGGCTGCACACACATTGAAGCAATGGCTGCAAGTTTAGCCACACTATCAAAAGGCACGTCGGGTCTCAGAGACGGATCTATTATTGCTTCGAGTCCTTCTCTGCTTCTCAGCAGAGGGCGCGCCCATGCGACAAGGTTCTCTTGACCAGGAGGTTGTGACATGTCTACTGGCTTTCTTCCGGTCAGAAGCTCAAGAAGAACAACACCATAGCTGTAAACATCACTCTTTACCAAAAGATGCCCAGTCATGGCATACTCTGGAGCTACATAACTGGAGCAAATTCTAGCATTAAAAATAAATCAAACCAGCAAATGAACAATAGTAAAACTCGTCAAAGAATAAAAATAGGTTTGAACTTTGAACGTCAAGAGTTGGCACCAATCAGTTATAGAAACCACTGCTTTTATATCCATGAAAAAAAGGAAAGAAAGAAAGTTCCAAGTTAAAAGTTCCCTACAACTTTAGACTCGTACAACAAATGTCTTGCGATGTGAGAGAGATTAGGCCATTTTAGTTGATTACATAAAGTTCTAGTTTCAGCTCAAGTAATCTATATTCAAGATGGGGCCAAGAGGCTAGAGGTGGCAAGCTTAAATCAAGGACACCCAAGAGAAAGAAATAAGTTGTAAGCAAGTATAAAAAAGGAAAGGAAAAGACTTTAGTACCCAAATGTTCCCATGACACGTGTTGATATGTGTCTGTTTTCCTCATCCGTTGCTATTCGGGCCAGTCGAAAATCAGATACTTTTGGTGTGAAATCATCTTCCAACAAGATGTTGGAAGACTTGAAGTCTCTATGTATTACACGGGGACTTGAATCTTCATGCAGATAAGCCAGACCACGAGCAGCACCAAGAGCTATCTTCATGCGGGCAACCCAATCAATTGGACTGGTCTCCCTTTCAACTCCTATCAGCAGATCAAAAGGAAAAGCACAAAACCATCATGTTCAAAAGTCTTAACAATTATTGCAAGGAACCTAAAATCCAGAGTAAGAAAATGAAGGCAGATCTACCCACCATGCAAATGGGAATCCACACTGCCATTTGGAATGAGTTCATAAACCAAGCAGCGGAATGTCTTCTCTGTGCATATGCCTATCAACCTGACCAAATTTCTATGGTGCAAACGGCTAAGCATCTCAACTTCTTCAGCTAGAAATTCACGATCACCATGATGATCCTCCCTCTTTAGAACCTTGACTGCCATTTTTGTCCCATCGTCAAGAGTACCACTATAAACACGCCCAAAACCACCATTGATAAACTTGTAACTATTGTAACTAGTTTTGGTTAGTTTTGTTATAACTTAATTAGTTTAGTTGTTATGACAGCTGATTAGCAAAATGCCAGCTGTGCTTTTATGTATTTGCTTGTATGTATTTATAAGACACGTATACAGAAATAAAGCACTACTGAATCATTTTTTCTCCAGTTTCAATCTCTTATTCTCTCTCTTTTTCCTCTCTTCTTCTTCCTCGTGTTCTTCGTTCAGTTCTGTATTCAGAAGCTTGATTTGCAGCTTCTGTGTTAACCATCTCCAAGTATTTTTGAAGTGTGAAACTTATTACGGGCTCTCTCAATGTCACTCATGCTGAAAGTCTTGGCAGAACCTTTATAAGCTGCAAGGCTAGATCGAAATGATGAAGATGCTGAAACTGGCCCACCTCCAGTCAATGACCCCGCAGTGCCCCTTTCTTTATCAATTCATTTTAGCTTCAGCTGAAAAAATGAAACAAGTCAGCACTTGTTGCGTCTTATATAACGAAATGCTTGCAAGATATAATGTATAAATTTTTTCCCCCGTAAATTTATATCATGTTGATACTTTTGATCAAATTTATGTCATGTTGATTGGTAATTAAAAGTTTCATATTATATATAATACTTTTTCATATCCTTCTAAACGTTTCATCAAACACAAAAGCATAAAACCCAAGTTGGGATCAAAGAACGATGAACTGAAACTTGTAAACTTCATTCATGAAATTAAATGTGTTGCAACACTTACGTTTCTAATTAAACCCTGGGCGATAATATCAAATCATCTGCCCCAAACAACACCACCACCACAACAACAACAAACAAAGACGACGACGACGACGACAAAACAAGGACACCAAAAACATTAAAAACATGAACCACAAAGGAAACTGATGAAGCTCTAGAGCTTCGGAGTCAAATCTGGTTCTTCATAGTCAACCACGTCATTCTTCATAGGATTATCTGGCAGGTTGATTAGGGCTGAATCACTTCACTGTCATCAGTTGCAGACTCTTCGCTTGGAGCAAGTTCTTGTGATCTCACCCTCACATTAACCACCAGTGCGTTATTCACTGGTGGCGGCGGCGGCGGATGGTTCTGAGTCAGAGGAGGAGGGAGACAGGCAGCTCTGATCCGACCATAAGTAGACATAGCCGCAGGATCATTCTGTGACATCCTCCTCAAGAATCTCCTAATGGTTAAAGCAATGACAAACTGATGAAGGTGCCGAAGACTGGCCTCCTGTGAGCCACCATGACTAGAAGAGATTCCTCCTTGAGGGGTAACAGCGAAGATGCGATTATTATTCAGGCGATGTGAACCAGTCCCTCGACGGAGGACAGGAACCATAATGCTGGGACGATGAGCCCCCATGATGAGAAGTCGGCAATACCGCTGTAGGTTTGAAGCCAGTTGTGGGGTAGTAGTAGTTCTTCTTCTGAGAAAGCGCCTCTGTTGGGCTTGGAGACGACGATTTGACATCTGCATAATCTCCCAACTGTTGTTGTTGGAGGACATTGTTGTTGCTGAAAAGATTGCTTGGAGGTTTTAGGGTGAAGAGGAAGGCACTTGGTGGTGTTATTGGGAGATGTATGGTTCTCATTTTATAGGCATGGGGAGCATATGAAGAATTCTTGCTCACATAATTGTTATAGATTTAACATTTGGGTAAACTTATTTTTGTTTTTATAATTATGAAATATTTTCTTTATTTTACATTATACATACACTGAATTCATTTCTGTATGTTCCTTTATTTGTTCGCAGTTACATGAACGCTTTTACGTAATCAACAAATTTAGTTAGATTTGGGGGATTAATTCTCAAAGGGTAAGTGAGGTTCTGTTCACCTGACGTGAATTCCATATTCAAATGTTAAGTTCCTCGACAAAGTAAATTAATAAAAAAAATCAATTCAGAGATATATCCCAATGGCCACGTAAGCTTTAGTGGAGTAATCTAAGAAATTTTATCATTATCATCAACAAACAACAACAATCCTAATAGAGTAAGTCGTGGCCATTTGTAATCTTTGATTTGAGTCCTCCTGAATGCAAAAGGCGTTTTTGGACAAGCGCTTGAATACTTTTGACAATAGTGTAATCAATTAACAAATTTAGTTTCATTTAGATAATTAGTTCTTGAAGAGTAGGCAAATTTTTATATTGTTCATTTGGTTTGTATTTTGAATTCCGATTAAATCAATGAAGAAACTAACCTAACAAAGAAATCAATTCAACGACTTATGAAAATTGCCAAATATAAGCTTCAATGTAAAATTTCGCCCTAAAGCTTTTTGGTGTAGAAGTTGTGAGTATACGGAAGTTATTGTTAGATTAGTATCGCCCACAAGTGTTAAAAAACTAACATAGACCCGTAATATTTTTAATGATAATGGGTAACATTACTTCTTTTGTAAAACTTTCGGAACAATATTGATTGAAAAAAATCTTCTGGACATCCACAGCTTATACACAAAAATTTCTGATTCAAAATTGAACCTTAACACAAAAATCTATATAACTTAATAATTATCACTAATAAACATTTGTCTTAGTAAAAAACGTTGAGTTTTAATATGAAATCTCACTCTTTAGACCATGTAAATGCAAAAGATGCTTTTGAAAAAATTATTCTCACTTAAACCTGATAATACTTAATTTTGATTAAATAGTAGTATTAGATATATGATCAATAATGTAAAGAGGAAAGGAAACTAATCCAAAAATTCAAGCTAGCCTTTAATCCATATTATTTCAATTATCAACTTCATACAAGCGTCACCTCATCCCATGGCATATATGCAGTAAATGCCAAGACCTCCAATTACAGATTCAGAGTAAGCTTATACAACAAAGTCAATTAACAAAGAAATCAATTTGAAAATATATGCCAATAGCCAGGTAAGCTTCAATATAATAGAGTAATCCATAAAATTTTATGATTATCATCAGCAAGCAGCTTTAATATAATCCTAATATATAGAGGAAGTTGTGACCATATGGAATTTTCGCTTTAAGTCTTTGTTAATGCAAAAGGTGTTCTTCAACAAACGCGTGGACACTTTTGACATTAACATAGTCGATAAATAAATTTAGCTAGATACAGATAATTGGTTCTTGAAGGGCAAGAAAAATTTTATATTTTTCATGTAGCTCTTACTTCGAATTCCGATTAAATCCATGAACAAAGTAAGTTAACAAAGAAATCAATTCAAGGATATATGCCAATAGCTAAATATATGTTTCAATGGAAAAATCTAAGGTTAAGCTCCAATGTTGCCTCTCATGCTATCATGTAGGAGGTGTGAGCGTACAAAAATTTTTATTATATCAATATCGTCTTGAAAGTATTAAAATAAAATCAAAATTGTTCTAATTATTGAAAAACTAACGTTGAACCTTACATTTTTAAAGCATGGAATGATTGAAACTCGAAGACTTAAAATAATGATGCTAACCTAGCCTGACCCCTCGTCTTTTTTTTTTCTTTTTTTTGGTTATGAAAAAATATGCAAACTTGCACAGAACAAATTTAGTTAGATTTGGAGGATTATTTCTCAAAGAGTAAGTGAGGTTCTGTTTGCCTGACGCGAATTCCAGATTCAGATGTTAAGTTCATCGACAAAGTAAAATAACAAAAAAAAAATTCAATTCAGAGATATATGCCAATGGCCACGTAGGCTTTAGTGGAGTAATCCGTGAAATTTTATCATTATCATCAACAAACAATAACAATCCTAATAGAGTAAGTTGTGGCCATATGGAATCTTTGATTCCTTCTGAGTGCAAAAGGCGTTTTGGACAAGCACGTGAATACTTTTGACAATAGCGTAATCAATTAACAAATTTAGTTTCATTCAGATAATTAGTTCTTGAAGAGCAAGCAAAGTTTTATATTGTTCATTTGATCTGTATTTTGAATTCTGATTAAATCAATGAACAAAGTAAATTAATAAAGAAATCAATTCAAGGATTTATGCCAACTGCCAAATATAAGCTTCAATGGAAAAATTTGCCCCTAAAGTTTTTTGTGTAGAAGCTAAGTATACGGAAGTTATTGTTAGATCAATATCGCCAGCAAGTGTAAGGATAAAAAAGGCAAAATAGTCCTGAATATTAAAAAACTAACGTTGACTCTCAAAATTTTTAACTGGAAAGGGCGACATTACTCCTTTTGTAAAATTTTCGGAACAATACTGATCGCACAAAATCTTTTGGATGTCCACAGCTTATACACAAAACTTCTAATTCAAAATTGAACCTTAACACAAAAATCTATATAACTTAATAATTATCACTAATAAACATTTGTCTTAGTAAAAAAGGTTCTGAGTTTTAATATGAAATCTCACTCTTTAGACCATGTAAATGCAAAGGACGCCTTTGAAAAAATTATTCTCACTTAAACCTGATAATACTTAATTTTGATTGAATAGTAGTATTAGATATAACAATAGCGAGGTAAGCTTCAATATAATAGAGTAATCCATAAAATTTTATCATTATCATCAACAAACAACATTAATCCTAATGGAGTAAGGGCCCATTGGAGTTAGCAATGGTAGAAGTGACTTTTTTTCTATTTAACTTTTGCACACTTAAAATAAAGTAATCTGAAACTTGGTGGCCCATGCAATCTGAATCCTCTAGTTCTTCATCGTTAAGAACTGTCTCGGATTTGTTAGTGCATCTTCCATCTACCTGGTGTCCGATTAGGTGGAATCACAACTTGGTAAGGAATCTTTATCCTTCTCACATAGCTAGATCTATTCTTCAGATTCCTATATCCTTCCTTAATGGCCAAGATAAGTTAATTTGGTTGTCCAATCCTTCGAGAGAATATAAAGTCTCACTTGGTTTCAAAACAATTTCCTTCTCCACACATCAAGGGCTAAATGATGATTTCTAGAAATTCTTATGGTCTATTTCTCTGCCTTCAAAGGATCTTCTTTTAATTTGGAAGATTTTAAATGATGCAATCCCTTCAGTTGATATTCTTAATAGGCATCATCTTCTAGGTAAGTGTTTATTCGGTTGCAATCAAGAAGAATCTTTAGAGCATCTATTGGTGATGACTTTCCCTTTTTCAAGGGCTCTATGGTTTGGAGCCCTTTCCATTGTTTTCCCCTTCAATATGTTGCCGGTTTTTAAATCTTGACTTAAAAGGGCTCTTGTCCAACTTCACAAGGATGGATTTTTGGAGGAAGTAACTTAGATTATTAAACTCATTTCTGTCTTATGGATAAATAAAAATCAATTGCTTCACAAAGGAGAGAAGGTTGATCGATCTACAATAATCAAGGAAATCAAAGTGGCATCCTCCCGCAGTGTTGCAGTTTTTTCATCAAAGGACATTGTCAATTTCAACAATCCTCAGGCTTCTAATGTTACTTCTCTTTTAAACAATATCCCTTCAAGTGGTTGGAGCATTATTGTTGATTTTTTGCGATTTGGTGCTTCTCTCGGATACTGAAAATTTTCATTTGTTATCGAGGTCAATCAATGTAGTGAATGCAGTGGAAGAAAGCAACTTTGATAAGTCAGTTGGCAAATATAGAATCGAAAGCATCGTTGATATGGATTGTTAAAGGCCTCCTTTTTAACTTGGATGAAAAAGAGTCACTAACCTTTTTTTGCTGCAAGAATAAATGGCTACATAAAGTGGAGAATTTGAAGGAACATCCAGATATAATTCTTCAGGAGATAGGGAATTTATTATATCTATTTCATTTTCAAAATATAGTTATAGTGCAGGAATTAGCTCTTTTGTTCTTGCTTCTCTGCATTCATGTCCTTTTTTAGCTGTAAAATTTTAATATGTAACCTCATTTGATATTTTAATGAAATTTGGTCTTCATCCAAAAAAAAAAAAAAGACAAATTTTTTTATTTTTATCAATATAATAATATATTTTTTTAAAATCAAATTAACAAGTTATATTTTGATTTTTGAGTATTAAAATATAAAAATGCTCAAAAAGATTTTTGTTATTAATAAACAAAATTTACCCTTCCCCCACGGTGCCATCTTCCACGGCCCCTTACATCCAGTTCCAGAAGCCCCTTCTTTTTCCAGAATTCCAACATCTCTTCCATCGTCTATATGCTCCCTATGAATATCTCCATTATCCTCTTCGTTCCAGCGTCATTACATGCAAAATTCCCAAGCTTGAAATCACAACAACACACGCATTCACAAAAATCACACAATGTTCGATTCTAAAGAGAGAAAATACCGAGCATGACCGTGGGGCTATGGAATTGCAAAGGAGTGATTATGGGACTCGTTAAGATAAATTTGCTATGAATTTTGAGTAGAGGATGAGCCACTGGCAAGAGAGATAAGAGAAGGACGTCCGAAT
Organism: Inga oerstediana; assembly: GCA_963210345.1. Lineage (NCBI taxonomy): Eukaryota > Viridiplantae > Streptophyta > Magnoliopsida > Fabales > Fabaceae > Inga > Inga oerstediana. The sequence goes on along the minus strand of OY723407.1, from coordinate 57,128,403 downwards.
GGCGACCCACGACGGATGGCGACAAGATTCACGGCCTCCGACAACACCAACAGTCAACAGCGACTACACCACTTGCATGCAAGAAATAAAGACGCGAGTTCTAAGAAGGTCGGCCATGGCTGAGGGAGATAACCATAAATGCGTGTGAAGGAAGAGAACGGATGAGGCACCGTGAAACTCATAAACCAACGTGAAAAGCAGCTCCTTCTGGCTTATTTTTAGAAGTTGCGTTTGGGTTAAAAACCCATTAGGAAAATCGCCAACCCAAACAGCATCCCATACTCCCACTGTGCTTTTTTCAGCTTGAACATGCGTTTCGCCCTTCCCACCGCCTTCTCAAACAGCCCTAAGTCTTGACCATATGGAATTTCCGATTTAAGTCTTTGTTAATGTAAAAGTTGTTTTTGGGTAAACGAATGAACACTTTTGGCGTTAACGCAGTCAATAAATAAATTTAGCCAGATACAAAAAACTAGTTCTTGAAGAGCAAGAAAAGTTTTATATTTTTCATGTAGATCTTATTGCGAATTCCGATTAAAATCCATGAATAAAGTAAATTAATAAAGAAATCAATTCAATGATATATGTCAGCATCTAAATAAGCTTTAATGGAAAAATCAAAGGTTAAGGTTCAATTTTACCTCTTTAGTTTTCGTGTAGGATCTATTAGTATACAGAGCGAAGTTTTTATTATTTCAATATCGCCGTTAAAATAAAAAATTGAAAAAAAAAAAATCAGAAGACATACCTTCGAGTTGAGGATTGCATCCAAACTTAAATAAACTAATTTATAAATTACAAATGATCTCCCCCCCCCCCCCCCCCAGGTCTCACTCTGTCTCAACGTTTCATCAAATACAAAAGCTTAAAACCAAGTTGGGATCAGGAACAACGATAAATTAAAATCACAATTGAAACTTGTAAACTTCATTCATGAAATTAAATGTGATACGACAATTATTTTTCAAATTAAACCCTGGGCAATAATATCAAATCATCTGCCCTAAACACCACCACCACAACAACAACAACAATAAACAAGGACAACGATGACGTCGACGACGACGACGACAAAAACAAGGACAACAAAAACATTAAAAACATGAACCACAAATGAATCTGATGAAGCTCCAGTGCTTCGGAGTCAAATCTGGTTCTTATTAGTCAACCTCGTCATTCTTTATAGGATTATCTGGCAGGTTGATATAGGGCTGAATCACTTCACTGTCATCAATTGCAGATTCTTCGCTTGGAGCAGGTTCTTGTGATCCCACCCTCTCATTAACCACCACTGCGTTATTCACTGGTGGTGACGACGGCAGTGGCGGTGCCTGTGCCGGATGGTTCTGAGTCAGAGGAGGAGGGAGACGGGCAGCTCTGATCCAACCATAAGTAGACATAGCCGTAGGATCATTCTGTGACATCCTCCTCAAGAATCTCCTAATAGTTAAAGCTGTGAGAAACTGATGAGGGAGCCGACGACTAGCTTGCTGTGAGCCACCATGACCAGAAGAGAGTCCTCCTTGAGGGGTAACAGCGAAGATGCGATTATTATTCAGGCCATGTGAACCAGTCCCTCGGCGGAGGACAGGAACCATAACGCTGGCCATGGGACGATGAGCCCCCATGATGAGAAGCCGATAATACCGCTGTAGGTTTGAAGCCTGTTGTGGGGTAGTAGTAGTTCTTCTTCTGAGAAAGCGCCTCTGTTGGGCTTGGATACGACGATTTGACATCTGAATAATCTCCCAATTGATGTTGTTGGACGACGTTGTTGTAGCTAAAAAGATTGCTTGGAGGTTTTAGGGTGAAGGGAAGGTTCTTGGTGGTGTTATTGGGAGATGTATGGTTCTCATTTTATAGGCGAGCATGGGGAACATATTAAGAATTCTTGCTCACATGATTGTTATAGATTTAACATTTGGGTAAATTGTTTTCGTTTTTATAATTATTATTTTTTCTTTATTTTATATTATATATACACTGTATTCATTTTTGTATGTTCATTTATTTGTTCGCAAATACATGAATGCTTTTACGTAATCAATAAATTTAGTTAGATTTGGAGGATTATTTCTCATAGAGTATGAGCAAGGTTTTGTTCCCCTGGTGTGGATTCCAGATTCAGATGTTAAGTTCATCGACAAAGCAAATTAACAAAAAAATCAATTCGGAGATATATGCCAATGGCCATCTAAGGTTTAGTGTAGTAATCCATGAAATTTTATCATTATCATCAATAAACAACAACAATCCTAATAGAGTAAGTCATGGCCATATGGAATCTTTGATTTGAGTCCTTCTAAATGCAAAAGGTGTTTTTAGACAGGCACGTGAATACTTTTGACAATACGTAATCAATTAACAATTTTAGTTCATTCAGATAATTAGTTCTTGAAGAGTAGGCAAAGTTTTATATTGTTCATTTGGTTTTTATTTTGAATTCTGATTAAACCAATGAACTAAGTAAATTAACAAAGAAATCAATTCAACGATTTAAGCCAATTGACAAATATAAGCTAATTGAATGGAAAAATCCACCCCTAAAGTTGTTGTGTAGAAGCTGTGAGTACAAAGAAATTATTGTCATATCAATGTCGCCCGCAAGTGTTAGGGGAAAAAAAAAAAGCAAAATCATTCTAACCATTAAAAGACTAACATTGAATCTTAACATTTTTAACGGCAAAGGGAGACATGCTCTTTTTGTAAAACTTCCAGAACAATATTGATCAAACAAATACGTCTGGATATCCACAGTTTATACACAAAAACTTCTGATTCAAAATTGAACCATAACCCAAAAATCTATATAACTTAATAATTATCACTAATAAACATTTGTCTTAGTAAAAACCGTTGAGTTTTAATATGAAATCTCACGCTTTAGACCATGTAAATGCAAGAGATGCTTTTGAAAAAATTATTCTCACTTAAACCTGACAATACTTAATTTTGATTAAATAGTATTAGATATATGATCGTTAATGTAAAGAAGAAAGGAAATTAAGCCTAAAATTCAAGCCAGCCTTCCATACAATTATTTCATTTATCAACTTCACACAAGTGTCACCTCATCCCATGGCATATATGCAGTACATGCTAAGACCTTGAATTACAGATTCAGAGTATGATTATCAACAAAGTCAATTAACAAAGAAATCAATTTAAAAATATATGCCAATAGCCAAGTAAACTTCAATATAATAATAATAGAGTACTCCATAAAATTTTATCATTATCATTAGCAAACAGCATTAATCCTAATAGAGTAAGTTGTGACCATATGGAATTTTCGATATAAGTCTTTGTTAATGCAAAAGGCGTTTTTGGACAAGCACTTGAACACTTTTGACATTAACGTAGTCAATAAATAAATTTAGCTAGATACAGATAATTGGTTCTTGAAGAGCAAGAAAAATTTTATATTTTTCGTGTAGCTCTTATTTCGAATTCCAATTAAATCCATGAATAAAGTAAATTAACAAAGAAATCAGTTCAAGGATATGTGCCAATAGATAAATATAAGCTTCAATGGAAAAATCTAATGTTAAGCATCTATTTTGCCTATGAAGTTCGTGTAGGAGTTGTGAGTATACAGAAATTTTTATTATCAATATCGTCTCGAAAGTGTTAAAATAACAGAAAATTCATTTTAATTGTTAATAAATTAACTTTGACCCTTACATTTTTAAGGCAAGGAATGATTGAAACTCCAAGACTGAAAATAATGATGCTAACGTAGCCTGAACCCTCCTCTTTTTTTAAAAAAAAAAAGAAAAAATATGCAAACTTGCCTGGAAACTTTTTTCATTGTTCTAGGGGAAAATATAATTTTACAAAAACTTGTATAAAAATGTTTGTTTCTTTTGGTAACACAATTGTTATTATGTTATTATATAAATTAACAAGTTATATCAAAAAAATCAAGTATACTTAAAAAAAAGAAAAAAGAAACAGACCCTATCAACTTTGCAAACTAATCTTTAATCAAGTATAAGGTACAATAAAAGTTTAGTTGGGTTGGGTCTCAAGACTCATTGAGACCAAGGCATGCCTTGAGGTTCAAGGAGCGCTTACAGAAGTATTTATAAATCACCCACGAAAAAGCCTTTACATTATGGGGTTTGAACTACCAACCTTATGGTTATTTTTTATAATACATATTGGGTTTGTTTTGATAATTATGAAATTTTTTTCCTTTTTTATATCAATATATATAAGAATACTATTTCACCATGCTATCAACTCAAAAATAGCTTCAAAACTGCTCCTCTCACAAAAGTTACTATTCATAAGGATTTAACGGTCCAGATCAATTCCTGCTCTCCCTCGATTCTCGTCAGGCTCAATGCTAAGCCGTGTAGAGATGTCAACATCTGTTCCGGGCCTCCGCCTCTTGGAAGCTCAATTCCATTTAGGACAAAATCTTGAATTTCAAAATCTACTTTTTCCCTTCCCGCGCATAACACATGGATGGGGCCAAATTTCATATCATCTAACATTACCTTATTTCTTGAATGGAGTGGCTCTAGCTTCTGCCCAATTTGTTTTAATTCTGAAGATAGTTCAATGTCCGCCGTCACCATACAAAACATACAAGACATGAGGGCCATTGCACGAATTAGTGGACGAGTTTATTTCAAAAGATCCTATGTCTTGTGCTGGCTTGGAATAAATCTTGTCATTTTCAGAGGTAACCTCATGTTACATGCATAAAACGTTGGTTCCTTCTCAACCCAAAACATCACACTTGTAATAATGACATTCCCTTCTCCTCCAAGCCGCCATAAATGGCCTTCGTCAAAGGTTGGGAAAGGTTTTGTTCAACGTCCCATTGGAGTTGCGGTTATAACATAGTCCCGCTTGTATTGTACTTTTTGAGTGTCTCTAACACTGTGTTGTCCCCTGAAAATAAATGGTGTTGTCATTCTGATTCGGAGGTAGTTGTGCTATTTATTAGGTTGGTAACTGTAATAATGGAACCCACTTATGATATCCCCCCACTATAAATCCTACCCCTGTGTCCCCAAAGCACACACATAGCAACTTCAACATTCCTTCATAAAAAAACTCTAACTCTCTTCAATTTCAACAGCTTAGTGAAGATATGGGCAGCTCAAAAGAAGTTATACCACTCCCTCGTTTGCGTGAAGGGACCTGTGACGGTTCTTTTGGAGTTTTTTTGTTGATAGGATCATAATGAAAGAGGTGGTTCGCTATCCTCTTGGACAAACTAGGCCAATGAAGGAGTTCATGGCAGTTCTGCTCGTCCTTTTTAACCAGTTGGTGAGTTCCCTCATATGTGTTCTGTCAATGTCTTGCTTCATTGTTGGCTTAGGTGTTTCTGAGTTCATCTTGAGGTTTACACTATGATCCAGGTTATGACATATTACAAGTTTACACTTGTGTTTATATATTCACTTACTCCTATCACCAATTTTTGTCCTTCCGTAGATGACGTACTAAGTAGCTATTATGGATGAAAAACCAGTCATTGAGTGACTCAGTCCCATGTTTGGTGAGGACAAATGCTATAATATATCTAATTTTCTGGTGCACCGAAGTAGTGAAGGTAGTCAAGTTAAGCTATACATCAAGCTCCTTCCCACAAGCATAGTGGCATTCACTTCAATAGAACTGCTAAAACATTGTTTCACCCTCCATACTGTGTCACACCCTCATTTTATTTTCACCTATTTCAGAGTATTTACGAAAAAGATACACAGTTCAACGGGCAACACAGGAATAACATAGATATACTGATATTATGTGCGCGATTACGGAAATTTCCCATACGGGTTCGTACTTGATAATTACAATTAACGTAGCCTTACAGCGTTACATGGGTGTCTAAACACGTCTCAGTGAACGGAGACATCTTCTCGTCTTCGCTCCACCACCGCAATCCCCTTCGTACGGTTCTCTTTATTGTTCTCAGCATACTTTCTGTCTTTTCCTGTCTAAATTGTTGGTATGGAAGGGTGAAATTCTGGGGATTCTCAGAAGGAAAGTAATACCAATATGCATGCAAGATAAGTGCTTAATGTATGGCATGCTTGCATTACATAACTCATGCTCACACAATGGCATATCTGCGTGCTCAATGTTTCAATCAACATACGTATGGTCATAGCATAAACAGAAACAGAGCTTCAATTATTCATATATGTTTCACATCATCAGGCAAAGCAATAACATGCATCAATACACCAGCACAAATATCAAATACATGCAAGAGAGGTAAGTTCCCTACCCTAATCGCCCTTCCCTGATCTTCAAATAACATGCCTCGATTTACGTGCCAATCCCTCGAGCTCTCTACTCGGTCCTAGAACGTCAAATGTACAGTTTATACACTTTCATAGTGTTTATTGTGGTTATATTAGTCTATGGTGAAAATTTACAAAAATGCCCCCAGGAACCCGGCCCGGCCCAGCTGTGCCCGGCCCGATGGCACGTTTTTCCAAAATTTTGACTAAGGCTATTCTGACTTATTTTCACCCAAGGAATCCATTTCCGGGCTCGAAATTACCAAATTCACTGTCAAATTACGAAAATACCCTTGACAACCCCTATTTAGTGATTTCAGTGGCGTTTTCGTAATTATGCTTTTTCGGCATCTACCGAAAAACTAAGTTATGTGTTAGTATAATATTGCATTATATGGTACAAGGCATATACATTATCGCATTTTCTATGAACGATTGTGTGTTACTACCAAGGTCAAGTGGGATCCAACTAAGGTAGTGGGATTTGGCTTCCAGAGCTTAAGTTTCTGGGCCATATAGTCTCTGGGATTCATTAATTGTAGGGTAGAAGCAGTATTGAACTGAAAAAGGTTAGAGATTGTTTCTGAAATGTGCAGTTTTCTGGGTCTTACTGAATATTACAAAAGATGCATATTGAATTTCTCCATAATAGTTTTGCCTTTGACTAGGTTAACTTGAAAAACTCAACATTATCTGTGGGACTGTAACTGGGAAAAAGGGCTTCACTGAGCTAAGACGAAAATTAATGTTGGAACTGATATTGAGAATCCATAATCCACTGTGGACCTTTGTTGTCCTTATTGATGCCTGTAGGCAGGATTGGGAAGTGTTTTAATGCGGCATAGTCATGTATTGGCTTATGCATCTAGCTAATGGAAGCCTAATGAAAAAAAAAATTTCCCATACATGATCTTGAGTTAGCAGCAATTGTGTTGCACTAAAAATATGGAGACGTACCTTTATGGTTTACTGTAATGTTGTACTGCGATCATTAAGATTTGTAGTATGGTGATAATCAAAACAAACTCAATACGAGAAAGCGTTACCTGAAGTTTATAGCTATGTAAGCGTAGCAAATTTAGGAGACGAAATTTAATTAAGTGGGGGAGAACTGTAACATCCCAAATTTTATTCACCAAGAATATATTGTAATTATTATATATATTCAATGAAATAATGAATATTTAAGGCCAAAGGAATTAAATATTGAAAATTGAAAGTTGAATAGTATTTTTAATGAAATCGCCTGCGAGGCAGTGAGATTGTCATATAGTTTTAGAAGAACAAATGATAAGTAAAAATTATGAAATTTTATAGGGTGAAAGTATACATTCTAAGCTTTAATTTGATAGGTCATATGACTCAATTGAAGCTATGTACAAAAATATATAAATTTTTGAAGTTAATTCAGAAAATCTGGAAAGTTTCTGGAGCAGCGATCAAAGATTGAAAATCTAGGAATAATATGATCCTATCTAGTAAAATCCCATATTTTTCCTTGAAACTAGACTAAATGAGGGTGTGACATACTGTGTCTCATATTCTTAAAGGTCATAACATTAGCTGGGGATTAGTTGGTATGTTTACAATTCACATTTAGAAAAGTTTTTCTATAACTGTCATCAGCTATACCACCATTAACTATCCCATCATCATGAGCAGATGTGTGTGGTATCTTGAAGGCAATCGTCGAGCCTAGTTTAGGCCACTCTGCTGGTTTGTATAGCAAGGAAGTTGTTCCAATGTTGGAAGAAACGGGAGTGTTAGCCGTTAGGTTAGATCCTCTTACACAGATAAATGAAAATAGATTAGTAAAATCTATTACACTTGATATTAATTTTGTATTTTGCATTTTTGGTTCAGGTCAGACAAAGTTCTGTCACGTAGCCTTGTAAGAGAAACTGCGAATACAACTATCAAAGCTTATGAAGTAGTTGAATCAGATGAGGATGTCTTTGTCGTAATCCAGTATGCTATGGTGTCATATTTCACTCATGGTGTTCCCAGCTTGACCTTCTTCCACAATGCCACATGTGTGTTCTTTAATCCAACATACCGAGAGGTGCACGAAGAAACGATAGCCATGCTTTATCGCATTCTTCCTAATCCAAACTCTGCTTCCCTGCCGATAGTTTGAAGCCGATGTGTTTTCTCGTATGCCTTTGAAATTGAAGAAATTGTCGTTGTTCATGTGCTTGGGGATGACACATGGGCTTCTACTTTTAATTTTATTATATTTCACTCATTTAGCACAGAGAGTAATATATTGTTGGCTTATATAATGGTTGGTGATTATCTTGATCTTCTCCTCATACAATGATGTTTCCACCATGGTTTAACATTTTGTCCAATGGTTAAGAATCTTTCAAGTGTTGTTTCCTTGTACCTTTTAGTCGTAACAGTTGGTATAACCTTTTGTCCAGTGGTATAACATTTTTTCATAATGCTATATGTTACAGTTGCTTTTTCATCCAATGCAGCTTCATAGCCATTTTCATGAAACCATTGGGATTTGTTCCTTGCTTTAATCAATCAACCCCTAGGTTACTTGATTTGTATATTGGGTTTTACTTCTTTCAATCAGCATTTTATAGCAATTGTTCTTTTTTATATTTAAGGTTCTTTCTACTTTAGACGAAGGGAAAAACTCTTTTTTCACTCTGTATAAAAGCTATTTTTTCACTTTGTATAAATCTTATCATTGCAGTTAGAAAATCTCCAACCACATTAAATGTCTATGTACTTCTTATTGTTGCAGTTAACATCTTTAGGCCCACTTATTCCTCTTAATCATTCCTTTCATACATTTTTGTTTGTATTTAATGTGTTTGCAAATCAAATGTTTGCATCTTTGGTTAGTTTCTGTTACTAATTTGATTGAGCTTCCTTCTCCTTTGGTGCCTTTAATGTTTTCATGATTCCCTCAGCACCACCAAGTTTTACTCAATGTTTTGCTTTTAAATATACTTTGTTGACGTTCCGGCGTCTTCATTTGGTTTTCCTCATTTAAACATACTTCTTTAATGTTACTTTATTTTCAAGGGCTACAGTTTCTTGCTTCATGCTAAGGGCATGCCTAGATTTTTAGCTAAAATGAGAGTTTTTTCCCCTTTTACCATGTGCAGGCATTGGGAAAATTCCTTCTTCATGATATAGTGACAAAGTTAAAATCAGTACCTCTTTTGGCAGTTCATGACCAGGAAGGCTACTTCTTTTTCAATATTGGGTGTCAAGTTTTGAAAGGTGGCAAATGTCTAGACATTGTAAAGGCAACTTTTTTTTGGAATATTTGTCTAACTTCTTATTTCATTTTCTGCCTTTTCAAACCTGCATACCCTACCTTACTGATTAGAGTTGCAGCTACACTTCCCTAATATTGGACATTGTCAAATTGCTTTTTCCCATCAAGGTTTGTTTTGCCACAATCGTTTCATTCTAATGTTATTTACTGTGGGTTGCTCACATAAATTATTTCATAACTTTTTTCTAATTCAGTATTCCGTTGCTTTTATATCATAAAACAAGTTTTAGAATCTTATTTTCAAACCCTGGTCATGTTCCTACATCCACTTTGTCATAAATACGACCCTGCATACATGCTTATTACTTCAAAATCCTGCAACTAACATATCATATGTGCGGCCATTGGTTGACTACTACCTTTCCACAATTGTGAAAGTTCTGATTTCATTTACTGCCTTTTCCACAATTGTGAAACTACTACTTCCATATCAGTAAATAAGCATTCTTTAATGTTTGCATGATTCCCTCAGCACCCCTAACTTGTGCTCATCTACTTTCCTCTCACATTTACCATGTTGTTGGGTCCTTGTCTTTACCTTGGTTTCCCCTCTGGCTGGACCAAATTGATTAAGCTTAAAACTGCATTTTGTTACCTGATCATAGATCTCTAATGTTACTTCAATTTTGTTGTTTTCTCTTTCTTCAGGGAATACGTAATCATATGATGTAGCATTCTTGGTCATCTTCACATGGAGTTAATGCCAAAGCTAGAATCTGAGTTTTTTTCCTCCTTCTACGATCTCGTGATGTAGGGAAGGTTACTTTCCAGTGATATAATGCCAATGCTAAAATTCAGCTGCTTTTGGCTCTAGTGTAAAGTTATGAAATGGGCCATATGAAGATAACCATGAGAAGGCTACTTCTTTGGCAATTTTTATCAAACTTCTTTCATCATTCTCTGCCTTTTCACAGCTGCATACCCTACCTTACTTATTAGAGTTGCAGCTACACTTCTCTGATCTTGAACATTGTGAAATTACTGCTTCCCATCAGTGAACGTTTTACTATAATTGTTTATTTCTAATATCTGAAAATCCTGCAAGAAACATAGCATATGTGCGATCATCCATTGACTACTACTTTTCCACTATTGTGAAACTTCTAATTCCATTTCTTGCCTTTTCCTACCTACAGCCAACTTTATCTCCCAATTGTGAAACATCTGACTTCAAGTACAACTCCTCTCAATCGTAGTCTCTTCTTTATAGATTAAAGTTACCCATGCCCTTTCCTATTCTACCTCACTTGTCATTGCAGACCTAATGTCCACATAGCTACCTCTCCTGCTTTTCATTGCAGCTAAAAGTTCCAGTTTGTTTACATTTTTTTTCTGGAAATCAAATGTATGGTGTAGTAAATGCACCCCGCACAACGTGCGGGGAAGGAATTGCTCGTTATATATATATATATATATATTGAATTCATTTTTTATGTTCATTTATTTGTCTATAGTTACTTGAATGCTTTTACATAATCAATAAATTTAGTTAGATTCGGAAGACTATTTCTCAAAGAGTAAACGAGGTTTTGTCTACCTAATGCGAATTACAAATTCATATTCAAGTCCATCAACAAAGTAAATTAATAAAGAAATCAATTCAGGGATATATGCCCATAGCCAAGTACCCATAGCCAAGTAAGCTTCAATGGAGTAATCCATGAAATTTTTTTCATTATTGTTATTCTCTAGAAATTCTTGTATTTCATCACATTTTTCTTATATATTTGTTGGTTTTGAACTCAAATTGTGCATAAACTTTATACATATCAAGGAAAATGTGATATGATGGAAATACTTTAAAAAGTTACAAATTTTGAACTGAATGTATAGAGGTTTAGATTAAATTGAAGAAAATTGGAAATCTTATAAACTTCTTCTCTTTGTAGGAGGATGAGGACAAGAAGTAGAAGTCTACATAGATCATTGGAAGAGGAGAAAAGAACAAAAGTCAAAAAGGAATATCAAAGAAGTAGCTTGAAGGTGGTCCCAATCACTTTTGCTTCGCCACAACAGTGCAAAAGCAAAAACACCCCAAAAATAGGCTTTTCTGACCGCGTTTGCTGTTGCTACGCCACAGCGAAGCAAAAGCAAACACCTTAAAAATAGGCCTTTCTGACCGTATTCGCTGTGAGTTCACTATAGCGAAGTTGCGATACTGATATTGTGCGTTTTGAAAAAGTAACAATTCTTATGGGTTTTTGCCGAACTGGGTCATTTTGGACAGTGGGAAGGCTGAGAACACAAGGAGGCTTCTTGGAGAGAGCTCTTGGAAATTTTGGAATTCTTGGAGGAGATTTAAGGAGAAATTCAAGAGTTTTCTTGCTTTTTTCTGACTTTTCCTTCTTCTCTTCCCATTTTGCTAACATGGATATGTGTTTTAAGTTTAGTTGTTGGTTTCTATTAATCATGAGAAGCTAGAACTCTCAATTAGGATTACTTTTACCCATTGCATGGATTGAAACTACTAGATTATCTTACTTTTGTTGGTTAATGAGTATATATGTTGATTTTTCTTTAAGCTTAATGCTATATTATACTTGATCACCACATGATTAAAGTTGTTCAATTGGAATATGCTTGAGAGAGTTATTTTGATTGTAGAACTTAAGAAAAATCATGTTAGACTTAAAGTTTAAGGATTAAATGAATGGTTTGTTGTTAGAATAGAGATATATCTAACAATATAGCATAGTCAATTGAAGGATTGCTTTGGAAAGATGGTTTTCATTAATTATAAACAAGAGATTGAATATTTTTAATGGAGACTAAAAATCAATATTGACTTGAGAGAACTTGGTTGATGATTTTAGAAATTTTGACTAACATGTACAATCATTTAATCAACATAAGTGGATATTTGCATAGTTTCATGAAATACAATGGAAAATAAGTAATCCTAAACTTATACCTCTTGAAGTTAAACCCAATTTCTCAATTTCCACTTTTTTGCTTTGTTATTTTTATCAAAAGTCTTTATTTAACTTGATCAAATTCAAATGATTCCATTCAACCTAATGAAGAATATGATTACATTAGTTAACTCGCTTTTGTCATAGTCCCTATGGAACGATACTCTTTTTCTCACTAAATTATTACTTGCGACTCGTGCGCTTGCGGTAAGCTAAATAGCAAACAATTATCATCAACAAATGACATTAATCCTAATAGAGTCAGTTGTGGCTACATGGAATTTTCGATTTGAGTCCTTGTGAATGTAAAAGGTGTTTTTAGACAAGCACGTGAACACTTTTGACATTAACATAATCAATCAAAATATTTAGCTAGATTTAGATATTTAGTTCTTGAAGGGTGGGCAAAGTTTTATATTATTCATTTGGCTCTTATTTCAAATTCTAATTAAATCTATGAACAAAGTAAATCAATAAAGAAATCAATGCAAGGATATATGTCAATAGCTAAATATAAGTTTCAATGGAAAAATCTAAGATTAAGGTTTAATTTAATCCTTGGAGTTTTCATGCAAGAACTATGAGTATATGGAGGTTTTTGCTATATCAATATTGTGTCGAAAGTGTTAAAAATGAGTAAAATCATCCTAATTTTTAACTGACGTTGACAGTTAACATTTTAAACAGCTAGAGGCTTGTAAAACTTCTGAGATGATGTCGACGGTTATGCGTTTTAATATGAAGTCTCGCGCTCAAGACCATGTAAATGCAATACTTGATTTTGATTAAATAGTATTAGATATATGATAATAAATGTAAAGAAGAAAGGAAATTAAGCCAAAAATTCAAACAAGCCTTTCATACATTATTTCAATTATCAACCATGTTCTCAGACCCAAATCAAAAACCAGCCAACCGGTTGATAGACTGGTCCGGTCCAATATTTTTTATTTTTAAAAAAAATCAATTTTTTTTATTTTTCTTTAGAATTTCATATTAATAATCCTAAAATATTTAATTTCTCACCAGTTTAGCTCCGTGTTAGCTCCCATTTGACTCCAGTCTGACTCACTAACCTTTAACCCAATACCCTGGCCGGGTCAATGACTGGTCTGGGTTTAATTACCTTGATTATCAACTTCATACAAGTGCCACCTCATCCCAACCTAAAAACCAAGGTAATCAAACTCGGATCGGTCACTGAACCGGTCGGGGTATTGGGTTAAGGGTCAGTGGGTCAGATCGGAGTTGAACCGAAACTAAACCAGTAAGAGGTTAAAAATTTTAGGTTTATTAATATGAAATTCTAAAGAAAAAATATTTTAAAAATTGATTTTAAAAAAAAATAAAAAATTCACACCAGTCTACTACCTGGTTTGGCAGTTTCAGGGCCATTCCGGTCCAAGTCTAATTACATTGCTAAAAACAGAAATTTTTCGGCTGGCTTGAACTTAGGTCAATCAAAGTTGGCGTGCACATCGGCCCAAGTATCCAATCATAAAAGCCCATCCTAAAATGTGGATGTTTTTTTCTTATTATGAATTTGGGCCAAGAAATCGAACCATACGCATTGAACGACAATACCCCAACAACACCTGCTTACAAACTGAACAAGAGTACCTAAGGTATTTTTAAATGTGTAATTAGCACCTTAAAATATTTTAAAGTGTAATTTTAATCCTAAGTATTAAAAATGGAGCAATCTCAACCCCACACACAAACAGAACCACAAACGTCCGTCTAACTTTGTTTGCTCCCTCACAGTCTTCTTCTCTTTGCTAGGTGAGGAAAGCCACAAACAACTGAAGAAGAGGTGTCAAGGACGTTAAGGTTGCGATGAGTTTGAGAACAGTGCCAGCTAACTCTAAGCAAGGAGGTCGAAGATGGAGGTACAGGGGCTTTTTTTTTTGGATGACAACAATGTCTCAAACTCTCGCTAACCACTGTCTGTGGCTTTCCTCACTTGGCAAAGAGAAGAAGACGACGAGGAGTGGTAAAAAGTCAAACGGACGTTTGTGGTTCTGTTAGCGTGGGGTGAGATTGCCTCACTTTTAATACATGGGTTAAGGGGTAAAAATACCTATAAACTTTTCTTAAAAGTGCATCCACCATCATAAACTTTTTTGGAAACAAAAATAATCATAAACTTATAAAAGGGGGTAAAAATGACATTTCCGTTAAAATTAACTAACGGCCGTTAACTCCAATATAAAAATACCAAAATACCCCTATCTAAAAAAATAGATTATGATGGCGGATGCGATTTTAAAAAAAGTTTATGCATATTTTACACTTTTTAAAAAAATTTATAAGTATTTTTACCCCTTAACCTTTTTTTTCGCTGGGGATATTTTGATACTTTTGCACTGGAGTTAGCGGCCATTAGTTTTTACGGAAGTGTCACTTTTGTCCCTCTTTTAAAAGTTCATGGTTACTTTTATACCTAAAAAAAGTTTACAATGGTGGATGCACTTTTAAGAAAAGTTTATAAGCATTTTTACCCCTTAACTCTCAATACTTTGGGGCCAAAATTACACCCTAAAATACTTTAAGGTGCTCATTGCACCTAAAAATACTTGGGGTACTCATTGAACCCATAGAACAATAAGCTTGGGCACTACAAAATAAACTGGCCTAACGAAACTACATGTGACAGAGAAAGAGACAACTCTAATAAAACAAATATTTAACTAAACCAAATAATAAACAAATATATTAAACCTTATATTTATCCCATTATACTTAGTACAGTGGACCAAACGATCCATAAGATAACAAAGGACTGGGGGCAACTTCGCTCCAAGACTCTCTGAAAGGACATTCTTGAAGAAGCACCACAGCTGATGGATCCCTCTTTTATTTCTTACCGTGTCAGTGAAGTTTTGCTCATCAGTGTCATGTGACCAAGAACCATATAAAGCTAACCAGAGATTTCTTCCTCTTTAAGGTACAAAATGTACCTACAGACTATTCAAAAATTTGAAATTTCTTGACCCAGTTAAGCAAGCAAGAGGCTTTCTTACATCTTTTCCCATTTATCTCATCAAGCTCTATATTCACACTGTTTTCTCCTCTTTTATACAGCAAAGCATGGAACGTCTTATTTACAGCTTATGCCAATTCCCATGTCACTCTTTCAAAGGCCAAGACAGAGAGATCAACAGAGACTTCACAATATGCAATGGTTTTCACTTTTCAATGTCAAAATGATCATAACTTGTACATGCTTCCATGTTCACTGACACTACCACCAGAAAGCCTTCTAAACATATGCCATAATCTTCTGCTTCTTCCAGTCCTCAAAGGACCTGAATAAGAGTGTCTTCTAAATGATTCAGGTTCTTGCCTACCAAATCTTGCGGATGAACTGAATAATTCTGATGCTGATAATCCTCTTTCAATATCTACTTCGCGGTCCATGTTGGTAGCAGCAAAGTGTTGTCCTTGGAAGTTATCAGGTTGTTGTCCAGAAACAGCAGTGACTCCCATATCCAACTCAACAGACAGATCATCCTTGCTAGAACTTCTTGAAAATGCTTCTCTTGCTTCATCACATTCGTTACATACGAGTTTTAAAGCTTGAACAACCTCTCCCATGAAAGGACGGTTCGATACCTCTGGCTGCACACACATTGAAGCAATGGCTGCGACTTTAGCCACACTATCAAAAGGCACGTCGGGTCCCAGAGAAGGATCTATTATTGCCTCGAGTCCTTCTCTGCTCGTCAGCAGAGGGCGTGCCCATGCGACAAGGTTCTCTTGACCAGGAGGTTGTGACATGTCTACTGGCTTTCTTCCGGTCAGAAGCTCAAGAAGAACAACACCATAGCTGTAAACATCACTCTTTACCAAAAGATGCCCAGTCATGGCATACTCTGGAGCTACATAACTGGAGCAAATTTTAACATTAAAAATAAATCAAACAAGCAAATGAACAATAGTAAAACTCATCAAAGAACAAAAATAGGTTTGAACTTTGAACGTCAAGAGTTGGCACCAATCAGTTATAGAAACCCAAATATGTATAAAAAAAAAGGAAAGAAAGAATATTCCAAGTTCTCTACAACTTTAGACTCGTAAAACAAATGTCTTGCGATGTGAGAGAGATTAGGCCATTTTAGTTGATGACATAAAGTTCTGGTTCAACTCAAGTAATCTATATTCAAGATGGGGCCAAGAGGCTAGAGGTGGCAAGCTTAAATCAAGGACACCCAAGAGAAAGAAATAAGTTGTAAGCAAGTATAAAAAAGGAAAGAAAAAGACTTTATTACCCAAATGTTCCCATGACACGTGTTGATATGTGTCTGTTTTCCTCATCCGTTGCTATTCGGGCCAGTCCAAAATCAGATACTTTTGGTGTAAAATCATCTTCCAACAAGATGTTGGAAGACTTGAAGTCTCTATGTATTACACGGGGACTTGAATCTTCATGCAGATAAGCCAGACCACGAGCAGCACCAAGAGCTATCTTCATGCGGGCAACCCAATCAATTGGACTGGTCTCCCTGTCAACTCCTATCAGCACATCAAAAGGAAAAGCACAAAACCATCATGTTCAAAAGTCTTAACAATTATTGCAAGGAACCTAAAATCCAGAGTAAGAAAATGAAGGCAGATCTACCCACCATGCAAATGGGAATCCACACTGCCATTTGGAATGAGTTCATAAACCAAGCAGCGGAATGTCTCCTCTGTGCATATGCCTATCAACTTGACCAAATTTCTATGGTGCAAACGGCTAAGCATCTCAACTTCAGCTAGAAATTCACGGTCACCATGATGATCCTCCCTCTTTAGAACCTTGACTGCCACTTTTGTCCCATCATCAAGAGTACCACTATAAACACGCCCAAAACCACCTTCTCCAAGTATTCTTGAAGTGTGAAACTTATTAGTGGCTCTCTCAATGTCACTCATGCTGAAAGTCTTGGCAGAACCTTTATAAGCTGCAAGGCTAGATCGAAATGATGAAGTTGCTGAAACTGGCCCACCTCCAGTCAATGACCCCGCAGTGCCTGTGAAATTCATAATTTTGTTTCTTAAGCATAGTGGCAGAAGATTTGATCAATCAAAACGTTACTGCAGTTGTGTGATATGGCAACATCCATAACTTACCAACTTCAATTATAACTTAAAAAAGGTGATATTAGTTATAACTTAAAAATAATGCTAACAAAAATCATCCAGCTGATTTGAATAAGTGCAGTTGAACCTTTTTCTTCCTGCTAAGGCTCCACCTGTTATCCTTCTATAAGATAAAAACCTATAAGCTGTTTTTCAGCTTGTAAGGATGTGTTTGGATTAGTGTTTGGAGAATAGCTTATGGAGAGAGTGAAATTTTAGAAAATAGATTTTGGAGAATAGCTTCTGAAAAGGTAGGGGGGGAAATAGCTTTTGTAAACCATGGTTTTCAAGGGGTGTTTGGCTACATCACTTTTAAAACCATGGTTTGGGGCAAAAACATGGTTTCAAAAGTGTTCCCAAACACATACTAAAGAGTGTTGTATTCAATAATCAACTACTAACACAAAAGCTTTAGCTCATCCCAAACAGTTGACAGGACAAAATGCAAAAGTTCATGTGTTTTTCAGTTATCAGCAGTTACATTACCTGGGGTTTTGGAAATAGAAGGTGGCAAAGTCCGTGGAGTTGATGTTGTTTGAGATACATGATCTCTGCGCTTGAACAACAATACCCAAGCAGCTGCAGAACATAAAAGAACAGCTACAAAAGCTGAAAGTGAAATAATGGCAATCACGCTACCACTAAGTCGATTTTTATGCTGTCTTTTTGGTATGTCCACCCCAATGGGCTTTATTGTCCTTCCATTGTTGCCATTAGAATATGGGCCACCATCTATCATTGTCATGTTTGGGGGTAGAGGAGGCGATGGTGGTAAGCCTGTACATAGAGGAATTCACAAGGGTTCTCACCAAAAGATAGAAGAGATGGGGATTAAACAAGGCATTCTTAATTTGTACATACCTGGATAGCTCACATATAACACTTCATAGTCTCCAAAGTAGGAAGCTTTTATAGCTACCAGTTTATGCCAGAATCTCTGGGAGGTAAAAAAAGCTGTGCTGTTATCAAAACTTTCCCCAAGTGGAACCAAATCAATTAGGACATCAGTTTCCTCTGGTTGCTCATCAGCAGATTTAGCTCCCATTATACGAACTTGACTTTGCTCCATGAGAACCCCAGTGGAAATTTCAGAAGCCAGTTCTGAAACCAAAGGAAAGAAGGTATAAAGAGAAACACCAAGGCGAAGACCAACTTGCATGGGCCAGACACACCTGCAAGGTGCTCCAGGGGGAGAATTTGTGTAGGGCTCTGTGCAAACAGTTGATAAACAATCTGAAGAAAAAAGCAATATTTCAGTACAATGAATAAGGCTGGGAATAATTAAAAGAATGTACAAATCTTTGAAGGCAGATAAAGAGATTAAGGAAATAAGGTGCTAGCCTTCATTAGGAGGTGGAGGTGGAAGTGCTTGAACTTTAGGCAGGACTGGTGTCTTAGGCCTCTTGGAAGCAGACCGAGGAGGCGGTTCAGGAGAAAGAAATGGTACTTGCAATAGAAAACACAATAAATCATACAAAGTGGAAAATAGATGATAACGAAAAGACTTGATTTTCAAATATAACTTTCCATGAATTAAAAGGATGAAATTTTTTCTTCTTACTTTTGGTAGGATGAGGACCGAGTTTGAACAATGGAGATGGAGCATGTGAAGCTTGGCTCGCTGGTGGCAAAGTTGGGAAAGAGAATGTACTAGCTGAAGTTCCAACCATGCAAAAAAAAAAAGGTCAGGAACTAAAATGCCTATAACCTATTTTCACCAACTATCTCCTAGAATAAATGGCTAACAAAGTTTTTATACTTGTGAAGGTACCTGGGTTCACTGGTGGAGGAGCATAATGTCTTTGTCCCCTTGTTGGGAGTGATGAAGGAGGCATTGCTTGACCTGTATCAAGCAGTGAAAATGACCAAAAATAATTAAAAAAAGGCAAAAGAAAGGAGTTATGCAAAATTGCAGCAAGTAAATTGTGCAAAATAATAGAGATTAGGTATCATGTCAAACCTGGATTAATTGAAGTAGGAGGAGAGACTAGATCTGATGATGCAGGAGCAGGACTGGTGACAATGTTCCTTTTATGATGATGCCCATGTGCAGCAGGGGCTAAATCAAAAAAGGTATCGATGTAAATAAAGCACAAAAAGTATGTGTTAACATTTACATTGCCTCTTTACAATGTTTCTCCTCAGCTGAAGTTTTTGGACAAATACAGTAAGAAAGAATCGCTGAGTAAAATATATCATTTATCTTTTTAGAAACCTCATTTCCCAAAAAAGCCTACATAATGTCAGATTAGCGATGTATATCAATATTAAAGTTTGAACTCAATTGAAGTGGTACATGAAGACGAGATCTGGAAGAGAATATAGAAACTTAAATTACTTGAAAGAGTAAGAGAATTTATGTGGCTGGTTTGTAATAGAAGACTTGCATACTAAATCAGTGACAAGCTAGTGGAGAGGGGAACAGAGCATTGTGAAAGATGTGAACAAGGGAAGGATACAGATGCTCAATTGGCAATATGAATTCCAACACGTTTACAGAGAAGGTAACAGAAGTGCAGATGTTATGTCAAAGATGAGTCTAAATCAGAATGAAAACTCAAGATATGGGAGCAACTGCCTAGTAGCTTCAAGATATGCTACATGAGGATGCAGTAGAATTTTGTATTCTGTAATTTATGACTCGCTTTGTATTTTGGGCTTCACCACTTTCTTATAACCAAACAAAAAAGTATTAGCTCCTCATGAAAAGTTGTTCCAGTGTTGCACACCTTGAGCTGGGGGATGTGGATGTATTAAAGCTGGAAGTGGCTTTGATGAATTATGCAAAGGCGCAGCAACTGGTGCTCCACCCTTTTTCCAATTGATGATTCTGGCAGGAGTTGATGAAGGAGAGACAACGGGTGCTGTAACACGTTTTCCATCAATAAAATGTCTATGAATCAAAATATTATCTCAAAATAGCATTTACATTTCACTTCCAATTAAAGAAGTTAAAGCAGTCAGATGCAAATGCTAGACATAATACTGCAATGAAACATACAGGATAAGGTTTATATAGTGAGAACAAAATCAATCATATAATAGTGTTAGTGCTGACAATTGTGAATAAACTCAAGAAATGAGTAAAGGCATTGCAATTTGAGGGTTCTGGATTCATATTTCTCCTTGTTGCAGAATCATTTGACAATTGAACTTAAACATCACAACTATGCAGTCATGATCATCTATAGCTTGAACCATTTGTTGAGGAACCTGGATTCATATTTCTCACGGGCAAATAATGATGTGAGATGAGAAATGGGAGACACAACCACGTCTCATTTTGCAATATCAACAGAATTGTAATTTAGACTGAAGAAAAGAAATAACGGACAGATCATTTATGGCTTTGATTCAATTGTTAAGGACTCTAGATTTATATTTCCGACTGGTGATATGGGCAAAAAGAGATACAATCACTTGGCATTTTGGAATATCAATTGAAAAGCAATTTAACTAGGCAACAAAAAAAAACATGAGATCACATAATACAGTCTGTTGGTACATATCTTCCTTCTAAACCATAATCATTTAGGTGAAGTGAAGAGCCTATGCATACAAAATGAAGAATGTGAAAAAGTGACCTGAAAAGTAGGAAGAGAAAAAAAAAAATTCTTTGAAAATTTGCACCTGGTAATTCTGATGGAGATAATACTGGTATAACTGGGTGGACAGACCGTGGGTTAGCGGGAAATGTACTTGATGGTGATGCAACTGGTGCTGCATAGATACAACAAAAGAACAACAATGAGACAAATAGAAGTGATCCCCTAAATGGAAATCTAAATATTTTCATTTCTTCCTCTCTTCTAACATATTAAGGTACTGAAATTTACCAGGTAATACGTGCCCAAAAAAAAATTACCTGTTAATATGGGAGGAGTTAAACGTGGGGAAATAGGGTGGACTATTGGTGGGTTATGCCGCACCTTTCTTGGAGGGGGTGCAACAGATTCTGCATCCAATGAGAATGAGTAAGTCCAGAACCACATAGTTAAATTCTAGAGATGATTTGACGAGACTTCATTACATACCTGGTGACACTGGCTCTGGGGTGTGACTCTCATTGGGAATCCTTTTATGAACTTTAGGTGGCAAACTTCCATGTCTAGTTGGTTGGCTGACTGGTGAAATTTCAGGTAAACTGGCAGGAGGTGCAGGAGAGGCTGTTCAAAATGCAATTAAAGAGAAGATCCTGGTCAGTGCAAACAAAAATCCGGCTATGAAGAAAAAGAAAATTCAAGCTCTCTGATAATGTTCCTGTGACAACATAACAAGACCTTTGTCACATACTTGCATTCCTATTATGGATATTATTAGGAGGAAAACTTCCATGTCCAGTTGGCTGGCCGATTGGTGAACTGTTTGGCAATTTGGTAGAAGGTACTGCTGGGGCTGTTAAAATACAGTAGAAAATCATATTTTTGGACCAATGGTGACTAGAAGCTGACAATAATAAAAAAGAAGTTTAAACCATCTGATAAGAATTCACATTACTGAAGAAGATTTTCATCACATGCCTGGTAAAGCTGGCTCTGGCGCATGACCTTTCTTTGCATCCCTTTGGTGAATAATAGGTGGAAAACTTCCATCCTCAGTTGGTGGGCTTTCCGGAGAGATTTTGGGCAAATTGGCAGGAGGTGTTGCAACTGGGGCTGTCCAAATATGCAATTGAAGAGCACATATGGGGTCAATACTCAATACCAACTAGACTAAGACATGACAAACGTATCATCACATACCAGGTGAAACTGGCTCCACGTTGTGACTGTTATTTTTATTTCCTTTAGGTCGTATATCTGGTTCAACCGGCAAGCCAACTGGTGAATGTTTAGGCATATCAACAGAAGGTGTTGCAATGGGAGCTGTTCAATATGCAATAGAAGAGCAGAAAATCAGTCAAAAGCAATTGGAAGCTAGACTCCCTAAACACCTTCTGAACATAAAATACAGGGCCTTGTACAATAATGTACCTGGGACATCAGGTGTGGAGACTGGAGGTGTCACAGCAGGTTGAGGTGGACTTGGTTTTACTGATGGTGGCACTTGGCCTGGTAAAGTTGAGGGAGGAGGAACAACCTTTTGTGATGAAGGTGGTAATACTGTTGCACTTGGTGGTGAAGATGGCTGAGCTGAGGGGGGAGGAGCAACCTTAAATGATGGAGGTGGTGATATTGGGGCGCTTGTACTTGGTGATGCAGATGGCTCAGTTGAGGGTGGAGGAACAACCTTAAATGATGGAGGTGGTGATAGTGTGGCGCTTGTACTTGGTGATGCAGATGGCTCGGCCCCCATTGTCATCTTTGGCAATGGAGTTGTGGGAGGTGATAATGTAACTGAATGGGGCAAAAAAGGCCCTGAGTAGTGAAAAAACCAGCTTGGGGATCAGAGGATGCTATGATAAATTTAACATTCAATGAGTATGAAATTACCATTCGGTACAGGTGGTGTATTCGGGGCAATTGTTTCCCATGACTTTCTGGGAGAAGAATGCACTGGCATGGTCGCCGGGGATGGGGAAACAGCAAAATCTAGGAGAAGATAAATAGAAAAGCAAAAAACAGAAGAAGAAACTGATTAGGACCATGAACAACTGACGCCAAGTAAAAAACAAAAAGCTCAAAATTCAACCCCGTGTATCATGATCCAAGTCTAAACCCCATGACTCTCCATGCTGGATAAGACCAGGCCCTAGAGTTTCTTTTCTAGGAGAAATGACATGAAATAAAACTGGTGACGGAGATATATTGAACCCTAAATGAAAATAGTATCACAAGATAGTCTAAGCTACCAGAAAGCCCATAGTTGCCAAATATGACAGATTGTCCAGTATAGTATGGCTCATATTCACAATATCTTGTGAAAGTTTTAAAAATTTGAGTATTTCAGGTCATCAGTCATTATTCTGAGGAATACAGTAGCTTTCAAAAGAAGTGTTTTTATGGAGGAATAAGCAATCTATCGACAGGCGAAAATTGTCTTCCCTGCTAGAATCTTTTTATCATATAAAGATAAGGTGAAATACAACCAAAAACAGCCATAAGTCACAGGAACAATAGATGCCGAATGGGGGGGAATTATTAACTTCAGAAAACCATGGTTTGCAAATATCAGTCAAATTGCTGCAAGTGGAGCCAATATCCTTTGATTCTAAGAGCACATTTCCCAGTAAAAATACGAATGGATGGCGAGCTAAAGCGCTGTTTTTATTCACTATTCAAAATTAGATTCTGTAAGCAATGCAAACATTAACAGAGAGAAGAAGATGACAACTGATTTTTGCTTATACTAAGATATGACGATCCAGATGAACTTTAAGCTTCTCAGTGTAACAGTTACAACAACATTAACAGAATATGGATACCCAGATCAAGTACTTTTAGCTTGTGCGCAAGTTTAAATGAAGAATTCTGAAAATTAATATATACCTCCAGATCCTTGGACTCCCAAAGCAAAGCTAATGAAGCAGAGCTTCACCAGCGAAAGAATGGACAACGGAAACAGCCCCATCCCATACCAATAATCAATCTTCGGGTCTCAATACAACTCCCTCAGTCGTAATAAATAAGAGAATAAATTACAGGTTCTGAAAGTCGATAACTTGAAGCAAGAATAAACTGAGGAGGTTGATTTGTAGAAGACCCACATATAGTGGGGGCAAAGCAATGAGAATGAAACTAATGGGATAACCCAAAACAGTGTCTGGCGAAAGAGACAGGAGGAGGCAAAGCAACTGTTTGCTGAAAACATGAGCTCTGATATAGAAAGAACTTGAAGATCTCCATGTGAGGCAGAAGAAAAAGAAAACCTTTCTGCAATAGTCGTTGCTTATAATTCCAGGTTAAAACTAATCTAAAAAAATACTGTATGGTCCACACACACTGATACAACAACTTGAAAAGAACAAAGGGAAGGTGGAGAAAATGGCCACTTCTCAGATCTCAGAGAGAGAGGAAAGAGAGGCTTTCAGGTTTAGAGTAAAGTATAGTATTAATTAAGAGTGATAATTAATATTTTGAGTGGGAAGGTCTGGTTCAAGTGGTGAGTGTCAATGGAGGATTATTACCAAACTTGGTTCGCTTGTGTTCAATGGAGGTTGCTTGGTTGGTTTTCTTCTTTTTAAAGGTCTCTCATCTGGAAGCTCTTTATCGGGGCCATCCAAAGATAGAAGTTTAATTTGACACAATGGAGTGTCAGGTGTCAAGATCTGCTTTGGACACATCATATCCATCAACCCCCCAATATGTTTTCGGTTTGTGATTTATCAACGGCTATTATGACTTTAGCGACAAACAATAAATGACCTCTCAATCTCAATTAGAAAAAGTTCTTGTACTATTTGTATGAACAAAAGGCCTTTTAGAGTGTGAGACAAGTAATTTTGATTTTAAACACTGGCATTTGTAATTTCAGGCCCAAAAAAAAAAACACATGTATTTGCAAGGTGATGTAGCCCTCTTACTCCCTAATCATTAACTTCAAATAACTTATTTACGTAAATAATTAAAATTAGTTAAGAATGACCAACGAGCATACCAAAAGGGGTTAATCCCTTATAATATGGCGAACCAAGATTTAGATCTTCACTGAGAAAGGTGTCCACATTTAGTGCTGAACTGTACCTCGAACAAGATTGTCTCTAATAGAATGATACATCTACCTAGCAAAAACATGTTAAGAGCAATACTCCTTCCAGTCCATAATATCAGACACTTCAACTAATTCATCAAAACTAATAAATACTAGTTAACTCATTAAATATGCCATAAAATGAATTTTTTCCCCAATTTTGCCTATATTAAATTAGGTTTCAAATGAGAGAAAACATACAAAAAGTCACATTTAAGCTACCTGAACAAAATTGATAAGTAAGCATTAATTATTCTCCAGGTAATTTATATTGTAGACCAAAGCATTCTTTTATAACTGAGTTATATTGTGGACCGGATGGAGTAAATATGCATTTTTTTTAACTATGTCTTTATTTATAAAAAGGATAAGTGAGAGAAATAATAAATGCAACAACTACAATCAAATGGTAAAGTTAGAAAAAAAAAACGTAACAAATACTTTAACAAACTTAAAATGAAACTTATATTTAAAATTACGCCCATTCACAAATTTAAAGCTTCTATGAAACCGGAGGAGTATTAAAAATGCTGCCCTATACAAAAGTGGGTGATTAATATGCAGACACTTAGAGAAGAAGAAGAAGAAAGGAATAATTAAGGGGGCATGTGAGTTACCACCATGTTCATTGATCGAAGAGGTGAAAGAAAGCAGATTAAGAAAACAGACAATAACAGTTGCAAACTGTGGCACCCGTGAGTGACAGAAAAACAAAGCTGTGAGATGTGTTAATCATAATATATTAGTTTTCAGATTCAGTCGGCAAAATAAAAATCAAGCTCACAGGTTATGATGATGATAAAATCAAAGCATATTTCAGTATGGGATGGTCTCAATTTATGGGGTAATATGAGGGGTTGAATTTAAGAAAGAATCAGAGAACCAAATAACAGAGATTATTTTTAATACATTTTTATTTTTCAAAAAATTAATTATTAAATTGAAAGAATTCATTTAAAATTCAGCTTACTGAAAAGGGAGAAAAGGGAAAAATCAGTTAAAAGTCGCCATTTAAAAATTGTATTGGTCAGAAACACTTAATTCAAGTGCCAACATTTATGTGTATAAAAATATATAATGTTCTTTCTATCAATAAAATTTCTCAACAAAAACTTTAAGCCACAATATTTAGATTTTTCAGCTTTATAAGAGTCATCCCATTTTATAGTATTGTTTTAATTTAACCTTACACTTTATAGTATATATAGATTGAGGGGAAGATTCCGGGTCATGAGCCGTTAGCTTCTTTTGGGGGCCTAACGCATAAGTCAATCTACTTTAACTAACACTCGGAATATTAATTTATTTCGGCCAAACTAACACACACTTGCACTTTAAGCAAATACTACTAAAAATAATAATTCTATAAAATTCGGGGCAATCGCATTAACGTGAAAACAACGGCATGATTGAAGACTCATATATTAAACCACACACACCTATATAGTACCCACCATATTCACGATATTATTTTTGGTTTCAATTAAAAAAAGCCAATAATTCAGCATCAAAGCACAAATACTGTAATACCCTAAAATTTGGAATTTAAGGTTTGGGAATATGCCTAAATTAAGTGTACTGCTAAGTCTCAATTTAGTAAGAGCCCAAATTTATCCCCTAATGATTCTAATATCTTTGGGGTATTAAGAAAGTAAAATGATGAATTTTAGATAAAGTAATTATATTTTTGGTGAAATCGCCTATAAGGTAGTAAGCTTGTCATGTGATTTTGAATAATCAAATGATGAGCAAAAATTATGATATTTTACAGAATGAAAGCAGGCATCTTAAGCTTTAATTTGATAGGTCATATGACTCAATTAGAGTTATATAAAAAAATATATGAATTTTTGAAGTCAGCACAGAAAAACTGTGAAATTTCTGGAACAGCAGGCAAAAATTAAAATTTTGGGAATTTTGTGATTCCATCTAGCAAAATTCTATATTTTTCAAGGTTATCTAACCCGGACCGGAAACCGGTGACCCGGCCTCTAAACCGGTCCGGTCCGGGTCAGATTTTTTATTTTAAAAAAAAATTTAAAACATTTTTCCTTTAGAATTTTATACTATAAGTCTAAAATATTTCATTTCTCACTGGTTTGGTCCCGGTTTAGCTCCGGTCTGACCCACTGACCCTTGACCCAGTACTCCGACCGGTTCACTGACCGGTCCAGGTTTAATTACCTTGATATTTTTCCATGAAACTAGACTCAATAAGAGTTCTATAGGCTTTGGAATCACTTCAATTAGATTTTTCTAGAATTAGTTATGATTTTTCAAAGTTTGGGCAGAAAATATACCAAAATTTCTAATTAACCCGAAAATTTTGGAAATTGAATAAATAATTTCATATCATATAATATATGATATAAAACATTTCCTCCTCCTTCCCGCAACCATAACTGACGCCATTTTCAGTTTTAGAGAGAGAAGATATGCAAACAACAATGTAGAGTACCGTATGAAGGGATTACAGTAGTGGAACGAAGACGGGAAGAAGTCTCCGTTTTACTGGGATGAGTTTAGACACCCTAGTAGTCTTGTGGAGCCACCTTAATCATAAGTATCATGCACAAACCCCTATGAAAAATTTATGTAATCATATACATATTATCAGTATAGTTATGCTATTCTTGTGTTGCCTACCGAACCACATATCGTTTTCCGTAAATACTCTGAAAAAGGTTGAAATTGAGATAAGGGCGTGACAAATACTATTTAAATTCTAAATATTATTTTCTGTTTAACAAAGAAACTCATGTTATAGATGGGTCGAATTTGAAAAGTGAGACTTATTCGTCTCATATCTACAAGATGATTTGGCTTACAAATCAAGAGAGGTCAAACCTGACATAATTCGAATGTCACTGTGTCTTTATTAAGGGAAAATCGCAGTATAGTCTCAAGAAATATAAAAAACGTATTAAAAAAAAAAGTCCCAATGAATGATTTCTTATAGAGAGTTTTTAGATGGTGAATCACATATTAAAACTTTTGGGATATTTTTTCATTTCGTTGGAACCATAATGGGGTTTCCCCATTTATTAATTTAGCTAGTCTTATTTGGTATAATTGAAGTTAGATTTAAACAATTGAGATGAAATACTTGTCTTAAACATGGACAAGAAAGTGGAGATGTGATGGGAGAAAGGGTTGCCCACTAATCCAAGTCCGTGATGTGTGTTTGTTGGATTATAGTGCAAAAGTGTGAGGTGCCACACACAACACTATTTAGCTTTGTTTGTATCCACAACCACATTTTGGTTCCACCACCTCATTATTTATTTCTGAAAATCACACCCTAAAATGTTGTTGAGTATACACTATGATCTTTCAACTTATTAGTATACTTGTTTTAAAATTGTAATTAAAAAGAATTATACTTTCAAGTTTAATTTTAACGCTGATGTAACACCTTCTCTAATAACCTAAAAAGGCTGGATGATGAAAGATGTACATGCAATCAGAAAAAAAGTAAGAATAAATAAATAAATTTGATAGATTTAATGAAATGAGATCTTATATTTATGGTCAAAACACAAACCCCTCTGCTAATGCAGTATGAGAGGGGATATATAGCGCAGTTGTGTGAACAATTCAGGTAGAAACTATGGAGCGCCCAACCCTTGGCTTGTTCCAAATTGTATATACGGTGGTTTTATTTCATATAAATATGGTTTAAAGTATAAGTTTACTAACAAAATTTTTTTTGAGTGTTTAACACAAATAAGTTTTGAAACGAGTAAAAATATTAATAAATAATTTAAAAGAGTATAAATTCACTAAAACCGTTAAATTTCACTAAACGTTATAAGAAATTTCTTCTTTTATAATTTAACCGTTTTAATAAATTTAGGCTCTTTTAAAATTGGGGGAAACATATAATAGGAGGGAGATGATTCATGAGAATGAATGGCATGTGGTTTATTCTTTGCCAGTCAGAATCTAAGGTAGTGTCACACAAACATACAAGTACCATTTGAGTATTTCATTATTTGATATCATAATCAAAGATTTATGTATACACAAACATCAACACACATCTTGTGGCCTTGCCTGGTCCCACACTCTCTCCTTTATTCCCATGTCCAATCCTTCCCCACATGTGATGACCACCGCCCCCCAACACTTTATGGTCTGAATCACAATCACTTAGGGCATGTTTGGTTGGGGGAGAGTAGCGGAGGAAAAAGGAGAAGAGAGAGTAAATTATTTTTTTGGGTTGAAGATATTTAAATTTTAGGTGGGAACCTAAAATTTAAAAGGAATAAAAAAATAAATTTTGGGTAGGAACCCAAAATTTAAAAGAATGAGAGGATAAATTTTATATTTCTTTTATCCAAAATTATAATTTACGCCCCGTGCCCTCCACTCCTTCCCCACCCTCCCCTCAAATCAAACACACCCTTAGTTTATTTTAAGTGATTTTAACTAAATGAGGAAAAAGTTTTGTCTTGCGAAGGGTTAAAAAAAAAACTTATTTGAAGTTCTATAAAATAAGCACGAGCCTTTTATCTCTCACATGACTCACATTTCTTCTTTCATTTGAGTGCTCGTTTAGAATAGCTTATTTTTGGATAATAAGTTTTTATAAATCGTGATTCACGATATACGAGATAAGTATATGAGGGGAGTTTTATCTCGGCTTGCATAATAAGGACTTATTGTCCAAAAATAAGTAATACCAAACATAGGCTGAATCCTTCATATTCAATTTTAAAGAGGGGCTTATTCCTATGTCTGTGATAGTGCAGCTTTTATATTTATAAATTCATTAGGTTGTAATACTCTTTCCAATCTTAAATATAATAGTTAGTTTGAGGGTTTATTTTGATCTTAAATATAATATCTCAATTATATATCTTTACTTCTCATATTTATTATTTTTTTTCAAACTAACCCTATTAATATATGCAATCAATATGTGCCATTTTTAATACAAATGATAGAGCAAGTAAAAAGCCGGCCCTACAAGGTCGGCCTTTGAACATAAGGGTCAGGGCCAACCCTACAGGGCCGAAAGTCCTTTTAACAACCTTTTATTATTTTTTCAGTTTTTTTTTCAAAAAAGTAAAATTACATCGATAAAAGTCCTAATTTGAGATATAAATATTGTTAAAATTAAGGTGCACATGGTACGTATCATACAACAAATCAATATAGTCATTAAGTCATGATCAAAGATAAATTATTGTTCACAGACTATAATTATGAATAATTAATGAGATGATTTAACAAAATAAAAAACCCTTCTTATAAATATTTATTGAAAAGTGTAAATAGTTAAAAAAAAATAAACAATACAAGATATGAACAAAACAATCATTAGAAAATAAGTCAAAAAATGCAAAATTAGTAAGAATACTTATGAAATAAAAAATATCTTTTATAAGTTTTTAATTTTTTAGGTTCTTAATACAAGATGTTCTTAAAAAACTTAATTTTAAAAAAAATAATAACAACTAAATATTTACAACATTATTAACAAAGTAAAAAAAAATCAATAATATTAGTATCATATAAATAATTTTTAAAAAGTAAAAAAATACATACGAGCCTAAATGGGCCGCCCCTTTTAACCTTGGGCCCTATAGGGTTGGACCTTTTAGGCATGTTTTTACTTTTGAGGTAAAAATTTCAAGCTCGGCCTTTCCAAATTCAAGGCCTAAAAGGGTCGAACCCGTCCATTTTCCCCACTATAATAAATGATAAGAAAACAGTTTATTAAAAGGAAAAAAGACACTTAGATATCACTTGAATTTTAAAATCTTAAATCAGTGATTTTCTAAAAACCTAAGTTATTAATTGTTATACTATTTTTGTCAATCATATTACTCTTTTTGTCAAAAAAAACCAATTTAAAATTTTAAAGTTTAAGTGGTATTTAAATGTCTTTTTCCCTTATTAAAACCAACATATATTTTTTATAAACAGCTTAGCTCAACTAATTTTTTATTATACATATGAATTCGTTTATCTATATAACTCTTTCATTGAAGATTTTTTTTTTTTTGTTCAAACCTTCATTGAAGATTTGATAGCGTATATCCTCTACTATCTCTCATGCATATACTATAAAAGCCAAGCCACAGGTGTGTGTGGGGTTTGGGGGTCACTTAATTTATTTTTTATATAAAAATTTAAGTGAGTTGAGTCCCAAAAATTTATTGGAGTCAAGATATACCTCCAAACTTAAAAATTCTTATAGAAGTACTTACAAAAAGAATCACATAATACAAGCTAGCTGTGTTTGATTTCTTAAGTGTGTCTTAAATAATAATATCTATATCATATGGGTATGCATTTCTAGTTTTCGCCAATAAAAGAAACCTAGAAAAAAAATATCGAGCAAAACTTTATTTTTAAAAGGGGGGGCGTGTGAGACAAGAGTGATCCAATGTTAGAAGGTATCCAAAGAAAAAGTCACATGCAAATAAATATTCAACACAGCGCTTTATTCTCCTCCACACGTGAGCCGCTCCTATACTCAAATACTACTTTTTTAATCTTGTGTTGTAAATTTTGGGCTTGGGCTTCATATATAGATGATTAACTTCGGGGTTTGACTTTAGTAAACGGGCCTTTTTATTCCGTGTCAAGGGCTTTTCTTTTGGGTCTAACAATTGTGGCGTTTTTTAGGTTCTTGGGCTTGCTTCGTTGGTTAAGATGGGCTGGAGGCCTAATGTGGGTTGGGCATCAATTCATTATTGAAAAATAAACAAAACAAAGTAACAGTGGCAAGAAAAAACATGAAAAATCCCGTTTTAAAAATTTTATTGACAAGAAGGATATAATATATTTTTATATACACAAAAATACAGGTAATATGCAGAGCTTTATACATAGAAAGTGCTAGTATTCAAATTTATTCCAAAAAAATGAACAATAAAGTCAAGCTCATGCAATTCTTCCTGATTAATTTGCCGCCAAGGTCAATTCCAATTTCCAAGCCACCTTAATTGACAGTGAGTTTTTCCTATCAAATTTGTTTGTTATATATTTGGAATACCATTTTGCATTACTTATACTTTTCCTTAATTTTAAATTTAGAACATATGTATTTTTTTCCTTTTTTTTAATTAAATCTTTTAACTTTGCACTATTAGCATTGTCAGATCCAATAACTCTACTTTGTTAGCATCGTTTGCCCTATTACAAGAGCTAAAAATGCCAACAAAACAAAGTTAAAGGATTTAATTAAGAGAGAAAAAACACAAATATCAACTTTAAAACTGAGGCAAAGTATATATAACTGCAAATGGTTTTCCCTTGTATAAAAGTCTTGAAAGTAGAACATTAAAAACTATAGTTAACAAGGATGAAAGTTGAGAACAGTGTGGCTGTGTCGAAACTGTTAGTTTAATTGTGAGATGTTGTAATAGTAATCATCCCTTTAGAGACATAATTGATGACATTAAATTAGTTATGAATCAGGTCATGTAAAGAGAGAATCTAACGGCATGGCTAAACATTTGGCTAAGTTATTCACAATATGGATTCCAACCTCAGTATCGTTGATCAACAACCACATTTACTGATCTTTTTAACCAATGTGAGTTGGCGCAAGTGGTAAGGTATTTGCGTTCCTTTGAGCGCTCTAGTCCTGGGTTCAATCTTTAAGGTGACGTGTACGTAGAAAATCCACTTGAGAGGATTGCCCCTATCTTGAACCAGACGGTATCAAAGGGATTAGTCATCAAATTCGCTCCGGTGGACACCCTAGTCTTACCAAAAAAAAAAAAAAAACTACCACATTTAAGGCAAGATGTAGAGCTTGATGAAAGGAACTAGATGTCATATGATGTTGTAACATCTTTCATGAAGTAATGATACAGAGTATTAAGTCAAAAAAAAAAAAAAAGTCGCATACATTTATGGTTTTTGTGGCTTTATATTGAAAAATCATAGTACTCTCAATTAAGTCAACTTTCTAGAGGGATCAATTCATAAATCCATATTGCACCTAGTCTAATCCAGACTCAATGCAGAACAAATATCCAAATTATAGTCAAATTGTGTGGGTTAACTTTGAAAATTACTATTTAACCCAGGAAGTCTCGAGAACAATTGCACACAAGTGGGAGGGCCATCTTGGAAGGAGCGACAATTAAGAGGATTATTATCCTGTTAGTTTGAATTCTTATTCATAATCAATTACTCATCATTACTTTAAGCTTCCTCATCCAACTTTTCTTCTCCTAAAAATCACAAATGGCGGCTGTGTGTTTAGAATTTTCATAGTCAGAAAATTTTAAAAATGTTTTCAATAACTCATAAGTTAGGGGGAAACTTGAATTTCATAATCATAATTAGCTCTAGCCAAAAGAATCCCAATCTGTGTCTCTAAATTAAAAATTATAGAGCAACATGACACATTATTTTAAAATTAGTGCAAATATAATATTGTCATACTGTGACTTAATCCCTCCTATTAATAGCACACACCAAGTATTATTTTTTATATACCAATGTTAGTTAAGTTGTTAAATTTATCTTGAATTGATAATTTTTTTCTTTCATTCAATTTTATCCCTCTTTAAATGAGATGACTTAATTTTTTCAATTTTGAACCTCACTTAATAATACAGGTAAATGGAAACAAAAAGTAATTAATATCTTATAATTATACTCTACTTGAGACCAAAAATTGCTTTTGATTCATATCTTATAATAAGAATAGGGGGAGTTAATGCTTGCTAGAACTTAACATGCCACGAATCCTCTTAAAAGAGAAGAGTGCCTTTGGGAACTCTTACATAGGTGGTGCATGGTTGTCGTCAACTCTTGCTTGTAAGGTGTTGGGCGCAACGACTGCAACCATCATATTTAGTTGCCAATGTTGGGTTTGGAACCAGGAGCATATTGCCAGTGATAAGTAGGAGGAATGCGAAAATGACGTCAAGTCATCATACCCCTTATAATCTCGGGTGACGTGCTATAATGATCGAGATAAAGTATTGGGATCCTGCGAAAGTGAGCTAACAACGACAAAAATCTCTCCACCCACTCTAATATAATTAATTTTGTTTGCTTTTGAGCAGAGTAAAATGGGTAATAAATATAGAAGTGGAAAGGTTAAAGGCAGCCAGCGATCAACAATGCAATTGAGAGTGATTAAGTTTATGGCCTGCATGTGATGGGCTTTATGCTCTCACATTATGAGGTGGCCTCCCCTTAGGCCTCCACTTTGGGAATCATATAGGACCAAATAAATGTTTCTTTCCCAAGAAAATCAAGTATTAAAAACATAATTCTCTCGTCTCTATCAAAGATAACACTAAACAATAATTAAAAGCTTCAAAAAAAATAATTTTATTTTTTTACAAATTTCTAGCTAAATATAGCCAACGTCCCAATCAATGGTTTATTCTATACTCTACTTTTTTTATATACTTTTAAAAAGAAAAAAAGAAAGGGAGGGAGGGGAAAAAAGATAATAAGATAATATCTTAAAAGTGGGGCAAAAATGTGAATGAAATTGAACTGTAATCCTCAGATGTGACTGCTGGAATTGATTTTTTTGAAAAAAGCAAAGTAAGTTGTTTGTTAACTTGGTTTAATTTTTTTTTTTTTTTTGTAATGAAATTGATTATAACACCAGCAAGTCAAGTTCTTGCCACGACACCATGTTTATGTTGAAAAAAAATTGTAAATTGAGATCCTTTAATTGTGTGTGTGATTATATTTATAGGGAGTATCAATCAATTCAATATTTAATACATGCTATATATAATTATAAACCGTAACATTGGATAGCTGAACATAAATTAAAAAACTACTCAATTTAATTTCTAGCATTTTCTATATCTCTTTATTTTATTTTATTTCAATTAACTTTTCAAAATCAGCAGAGGAACATCAATATTACTACTTTTATCTAGTTAGAATAATATATAGTGGCAAAATTTTGGGTTAGAGACAGGATAATTGAATTTACAAACATGTTAACCATCTTCAGTACTGATAACTTTATCAGGATTCTTTACACATATTCAAATAATTTTTTATTATCCCCTCAATAGATATGCCCCCTCCATTTTCTTTTATATATGAAAATTATAATCTTACCTTTTTCTGCACAACCACGTATCTATACCAAATATCTTCATTTCTGCTACCTTAACTTTTTTTGTTGATATTATCTTGTTGTTACCTGACATTGACTACCATATATTAGTGTTGGTTTTATAATCATTCGATAAAACTTTCACATTCAGTTTGTTTGGTATCTTTATGTCGTAAATAACCCTCGATGTCTTTCTCTATTATAACCCTCTATATATCTTGTATTTTATGCATGACACCAAGCAATTTCACCGCCATTTTGCACGATGATCCCAAATATACTTGAGCTTTATTACTTGTGGTATATATGATCTAATCTCCAACTTTCACCTTCAAGTCATTTCTAATCTGTTTCTTAATTAAATAAAACTTGCAATGCATATATTGACTTTTGTTTTATTTTAGCTTTGGTGTAAACCTTTTGATTTCAACGTCCTTAATTCTCGATATATAGCTTTAGTTTAGAATTAATTTTCCCTTGACTTTGCAATAAGATATAAAAAGCAAAAAAAAACCCATGCACTTAAAAATCTCATATTGATGTCCCAAGTTAGAATATACTATAAAGGCAAGTCAAAAGCGAGTATGCGTTCTCTTTTTTGGTCTTCAGACATTCTTAACAAGTTAGAATATACTATAAAGGCAAGTCAAAAGTAAGTATGCGTTCTCTTTTTTCGTCCTCAGACATTCTTAATTACAGTAGTTATTACCGTCTCATGCACACATATATACATAAAATTCTGACATAGGCTGCGCAGACTTTTTTTCTTTCAAAACTGTCAAAAACACTTTTCTCATCTGTACCTGAAACCTTTTCTAATTCAATTATAATAACAAAAGATACGGATACCCACAAGTAATAAAAAGAAAATATACACAACTTCATTACTTATTAACCAAAGAACAAAGTCTGAGAACAGAAAACCATACAAAACATAAAACGGCCTGCTAGAACGACACCAAACCAAACTAATTAAGTCCATGATCATCTACGATAACTGAAGCATCTTTATCCATGAGGTTATGTAATTAAGTTGCAGGTCTCCACGTCTAATTCAAAAGACATGACCTTTTCAATGAAACTTTAACCACCCAATTAGCAACTAAATTGGTTTCCCCAAAAATTCACATAAAAGAGTGGTTTAATTTCGTGTAAGATTTTTTTTTTTTTTGAAAAGGATGGTCTGAATAATAATATCGCACCTCAAATAAGGGATACACAACTATATAGATACACACAACAAACAACTCATAATTAATCAACTCGCGGAGTGAACTTCTAAGAAGAATCCCACAAAAAAAGTGATAATAAGATTCTGTCATTATTTTTTAGAGGAAATTGAAGGTTTCAAAAAGATAAAATAAAATAAAAAGGGTTGGTAAAAACTAACTTGTCACGTGCTCTGTGGAAACGAGAAGGAAAATCGTCAATGTTCAAAGAAGATGGGTTAAACAAACGACAAATAATAGCAATAAATAAAAGAAGACCAAGACTCGTTTTCACACAGACCGTTGGCGGAAACTGCGAAGTGTGACCATTCACGTTGGCCCTCCCAAGTCCCAACATATTAATAATGGTTGCCTCTATTTTATCATGCACGTGCGTGCACCATTACCAATGTTTTTCGGTGCAACACTTTCATAAACCGTGTGTGGAGTGAGTTGGGAAGGTCCAATAATTGTTGATAATCTTAACTTTCTAAATATGACAATGTCTTCCCAACACTATCATTTTTAAGAGCGGCTAAATTGACATGTTTTAGCATTGTAATCTGGGATCAGTTAAATTGGACATTCTTTTATATCCCGTTATAATTACTACTTCTGATCCTAATTATAAGATAAAATTGATTTTTTTTTTAGGAATTAAAGAAGCTAAATAAGTTACTTAATTATATCATATGTTATATATCCTTAGATTATATATTAATTTATTAGTCAAACTAATTAGTTTAAAGAAAAAAATAAAAATAAAAATATTCTAAATTAATTTAATTAGATTCATTAATTTCTCCAAAAAAGTCAACTCTATCTTATAATTAGGACCGGAGAGAGTATCAATTTTTCCTCTACAACTTTTATTATATTTATAAAACACCTCATTATTAAATTCTTTATATGGCCGTACAATTTTATTTTTTATTTATTATTGTATCAACCTTATTCTCATGAGGTATATATTCTTCATATTAAATAAGGATAAAATTACAAATTTGTTGAATTTTATGCAAAATAAATGAAGTTTAAGGTTTTTTTATCTATATAAAATATATTGAAAATGATTTATAAATAAAATCATATATATAGTTATATTTTACAAGGACATATTAATTGATTTATATAATTAAGAAAATTAGTTAAAATTAACGTAATTGCTAGCTATATACTCTTTTGGTCATATTTAGCTAGAAGGCAAAGAAGGATTTTTTTTTTTTTTTGGTCTTATTTATTTCTTATAGGAAAAAACCTTGTGACTGGACGAAAAGATAGATTAAAAAAATTCTATAAATTAAAACTTTTCAATTAGTAGAAAGAGGAACCCATATGTTAACGTCAACATTGTGTCGGCCGACCGAGATTAATTAACAAGTCTAGATATTTGGTCAATAGAGATTAGAACCATTGACTATGTGTGTGACTAGTGTCTCATCAACAAAACGACACACACTAATCCAATCCGTCCCTTCAATATTTTTCCACAGTAGCTTCAATTCCACGGAGCATTATTTGTAAGGAACACGGGTGTTGGTACTGGGTGCGGAGGAGTTATTCGAGAGGTTAATGGAAAGTTTATCATGTCCTT
Source organism: Inga oerstediana (assembly GCA_963210345.1). NCBI lineage: Eukaryota > Viridiplantae > Streptophyta > Magnoliopsida > Fabales > Fabaceae > Inga > Inga oerstediana. The sequence goes on along the minus strand of OY723407.1, from coordinate 57,090,300 downwards.
CATGCATAAATTAGAATTTGGGGATCATGTTACTGCTGAGCTATGGGGTATTCTTCTGGGTTTGAAGACAACTTGAGATCAAGGAAAGCGTAGAGTGGTATTAGAATCGAATGCACAAGAGGTCCTTAATTTGATAAATAGTGGGAACTGCCAAAATCATCCAAAAGCTGCTATCATAAAAGAAATTCGTTTGATGGTGCAATGTGAATGGAGAATAGAATTGCAGTTTGTTCCGAGAAATGCAAATCGGGTTGCCGGCTATCTTGCAAAAAAGGCATTATCAACTGTAACGGGTTTTCACCCTATCTTATATACAACAGCGAAGTTAACGGCTATTTTAGAGTTGGATCGGCGCACTCCTATGATGTAGGTTGAGTCTTGATATATTTCTCCTTTTATATATAAAAAAAAAATGGCTTCATCTCCACGCCAGCTTTCACACACTCTCGAGATTTTTCCAACTTTAACTTGATCCGAATATTAATTTATTGAGCATCATGTTAAATCTGACTAACAACAGTGCTTTCTTTAATCTGGGCCACCCATTTTTATTATTTTTTAATTCAAAGCTGACGACTTTGGAGTCCTTATTGGAGGACCATCACTCGCTTTTGCATAATTTTTTTTATTACTTGATGGTAATTTATATATATATTGTTGACCGGAAAAAATATTTGTGTATATATTACCAATTGTAGGGACCAACTTTGTTAAAATAACAATTATTAATTACAAAACACATTCGAACTTAGCTTTAAACGTGATTAAAACCAACATAACGTCAAAAAATAATGTGAATGTAAATATCACTATATTATTTAAAGAGAAATGTAACATCAAATATCACGTTGGATGCTTCGAGATTCTTTTTTTTTTTAAAAAAAAAAAAAGTCATGTGCACATATACAAGTGAACACAATTAATTTCTGTGGAGTGAAAATTTCTCGAGTTGTTGCCAGCTAAACTTTGCCAACTTACAAAATAGTGTTGTGGATAAAGTTTCCAAATTAATGCTCCGTGAGCATTCATTTTGAAAGCTACAACTCAACTGATAAACATTGAGTCTAATAGAAAAAATTTACCCTCTCATTCTTTTAAAATTTTGGATTTTCATCTAAAATTTAAATACCTTCAACCCAAAAAGGTAATTTAAACTCCCTCCCCTCCCCTCAAACCAAACACACCCAAAAGGTATCAAGCTCACAAACATTCCAATGACCGAGAAGTCTTGAATGTGTCCCACTGCTTTATTTATCCCAAACATCCTATTTTTATAAAATCGTTAATCCAAACATTCATCATTTTATCCAATCTTATTTTTTCCCAATCTTAAGATTCCATAAGTCAAAACAAAAATAAGTCACTTATCCAATCACCAATCTAAATACACCCATTATTTCCTACATTTTTCACCTGCCCTCCTAAAGTTAGTTTATATAGGATCTTGTTAATAGGTATGGTTTAGACAGAGAGGAAGAGGAATGTCAGAGAGGAAGAGAGGGCTCGAGATGTCAGAGCTCGGTGCCTGAACCTCTTACAGGTAGTGCCTTTTATAGGCTTCCATGCATCTGAACGTTGGGCAACGTTTTAATCCGCATAAACACCATTAAACCGCCGGTTACACAACAATAAAACCATATGATGAGGCCGTTTCTGAACATTGAAGGACCATATACGTTCGGCAATTAAATATCCGTTTGGCAATTTAAAATCTGACCCATGACCTTTGGAACGGAAATCCTGATGCTTCAAAATTGGGTTTTTCCGTAAGCTATTTTCACAAAAATAAATTGTAGATTTTTTCAAAAAAATCAAGTGCCCAGTCCGCATTTAATTCACGCGCAGGGGGAAATCGCCAGATTTCCACTACATTTGCCTCCTGGTGGCTCTTTGTTGTGCGCACGAGCTCACTCTTCCTCTTGGCCCATTTACTAGCCCAACTTCACAAGGTATAATATATACACTAGCATTCTCTCTTTCCCAAGCAATGTGGGACTTGTTACATTTGACACACCCACATGTAGCTTGTATCTCCAACAAATATAATATGTGTTTTCTAAAACACTTTAACCATATTCCTTACTTCCTTCTATCTCTTTCTTTTTTGCTTATTATTGAGAGAGTACTAGTTGGGATAAACTAGGAAAAACTTGACAAGTATGACAATCAAGTTTTATATCTAAGACCAATATTAATTAACTCTTCAATTAGGTCATAGATTAAGGATTGAAGAAAGTAATTTTTTTCTCACCTTCTTTGTCTCACATTTGAAATATTCATCAAAATATGAATATTTTAGGAAATTTTTTACTCAATAATATAAATAACCCAATCAATTTTCTTAAACTCCATAAATATGTTAACCACTCCCTTTGAAGGTGGCTCTAACTACCTCACTAGAATTAAAGAGATGTGGCTATAAGCCATTAATTAGTTTGTGTGAAAATTAAATAAATGTATGATTTTATCAATATTTAAATGAAAATTTTCCAAATTTGTATTCCATCACCTCTCATATTGAATGAGTTTAAATTGAATACTATTGGAAAATTTTAATTAATAACCCTAAATTAAAGTAGTAACTTACAACAAGAAGAATTCATCTTTTCTACTAGAAGGTGCCTCAATTACAATAAGGACTGAAAAAAAAAGTAGATCTTAATTATAGTTTGGACAAGACTCTATCACAATATGTTGCAAGGAAATAAAAAAAGACTTGATGCTGGATCAGCTATTAAAGTCAAGAAATTTAACAATAATGAAACTAAAATAATACTATGGAAACTTATTTTCCCCCTTCCATGAGCATAGTAAAATAAGAAAAGGTTTGGGTGAGAGATCAATAATAATGGGATTATGAGTCAGCGAGTAGATGGCTTGAATGTGATGTGATCTCATCAAACATGCGGACCTGGACTCCCTTTAATTTATGCCTTTTTACTTTGAAAATATCAGAGCTGCATACATGTTAATATAATTAATAATATATGTTAATTAAAATAACCAATAACTCTCATAGATTTCTTCAAAAAATATATATTATATTTTATTAATAAATAATATAATAGCACAAATCGTGTGAACAATATATTATTTTTTGTTATTATGGTATTTTTTTAAAACTTACATTTATTCATAATAAGTATATAGCCAAAGCCTCAGTTTCTAATCATTGATTTGTATACTATTTTAGTTACTTGTACCATTTGAGAATAATTTCGTGTGTGTCTGTAAAGTTGAAAACAAAGTCTAAAAGTGATTTACTTTGTTTGTGCATGGAAAGAGTTGGGTCAATCAAGGAGTGCCATATATAGAAAGGTGGTATCCTGGAAATAATCCAATATAAGATTTAAAATTAATAAGAATAGCATTTTGCAAGTTGCAAGCAATAATAAATTAAAGCTTTTTTTTTTTTCATATTTCATTGCACCTCACTAGTTGGTTCACTGTTTGAAGAGACTATGAACACCGTTTTTCTGCAGTATCTTTGTAAATTATTTTGAGTTGCGTATTAATAAAACACTTTTTTCGTTCGGTAAAATAAAATTCGACTACATTTATTTCCTATTTAATAAGTCAGTTATTGTTTTTCACTTCATATATTTTTGTCGTTGTTGTTCTCAAGTTGATTATCACTACACTATTTTTGGATTCGTTCAATTATTAAACACATTTAAACTAAATATAATTTCCAGAAATTTATGAAAAAATAATAAATCAATCCCCCCACCCCCACCGAGAAAAAAACACACACACAACACCCACACATACTTGTTGTGGTTGATCCAAAACACGGTTAGCACTGACTAAAATTATTTGATGTGTAGCAGACGTGATTTCAAGTCGTTGTTACATTTTTAATTCAATGTTTTTTGTTTTCTGTAAAATTTATAAAAAAACACTAACTTATAAATTTAATTTAAAAATATTTTTAATGATACACTTGTATGACCCTATTCATCAAATTATGTATAATACACAAGGTACATCTAACTAATTATTTTTAAAATTAACAACAAACAATCCATACAACTAAGTGTGGTTATGTATTATATATTTAAGGAGACGTTATTTAGGCTAAGGAGAAAATGACATTAGCCCTATTATGGGGGGGGGGGGGGGGGGGAACAGCCAGACAACGTGGAATTCAGAAAATAGGATTAAAAATTAGAAGGAAGCTAAGCATATTCATAGATCTAAATATTGTTTATTAAAGAATAAAATGGGTGGTGATTGTTGAATGTGGAATATAGAGATGAAGATCAGCGATCTAATCCGTAAGAAGACATGGAAGTGCTGATTCAGTATTAACAGATAATGGTGATTAATAATTAATTAATTAATGTAATCAGACTCCAGCAATTTCAGGTTTCCTGTTGTTATCATTTTGATCAGTTCATTCAATTCGCACGCTCCTAAGTGTGTGTTTGGATGAGAAGTAAAACCATCGGAGATAAAACCATGATTTTATAAAAAATCATTTAAATATTCAATTTTTTACTAAACCATAATTTTAATCTCAAACTATAGTTTTATAAAAAATATCCAAACACCTCATAAGTCCAAGGTCGCTCCAAATACGTGCTGCATAAAAATCCAAACACGCGACAAATTCAAAGAGGCGGCTTCTCTTCTATTCTAAATAAAACTGTGTCGTTTCGGCACAAAATAGTGAAATACTAAAGCTGGTGACTTTTTTTTTTTTTTTTTGGAAATAGCATTCAGCATGTGAAGTATTTTTTTTTTGCAATACCATCTAATATTCTGAAATATTTTTTCAATAGAATTCAGAGATTATTTAGGAAACATTCAAATCGTGGTTTCAGAAGCTATTTTTCGTAAGTCGAGATAAAACTCCTATCACATATTTATTTTATAAATCATAAAAACTATTCTCAAAAGCTAATTCAAACACACACTTAGTATCCTAAAAAAATTTGTAGTGAACTTACCACCCTAATATATCTTTTAATATCACATAATATCTAATATTTAGCACCTTAAAATATTTTTTCTCTAACATTGACTCATATCCTAAACTAATTTTATTGCATCTAGCACCCAAATTTTTTTTCACTAACTCTTAGAGTTTCAAACTAATTTTTGGTATTATATTTTAGGGTGCTAGATATACTAAAAATTAGTTTAGTATATCAAGTCAATGTTAGTGAAAAAACTATTTTAGGGTGTTAAATGTTAGATATCGGGTGGTATTAAAATATATTTTAGAGTGGTAAGTGAATCAAAAAAAATTTAGTGTACTGAGTGCTATTAAAAAAAAGATTTCAAGATAGTGGGTGGTATAAAAAATACTACAAAACACTGAAGGTTATTTTACGAAAAAAAAAAAAAAGTAACTAGCTTCAATGTGTTGCGCCAAAACGGCACAGTTTTATAGGAAATGAGGGTAACAAATAGTATAGGAATAGGAGAGAAGCTGCTTCCCAAATTCCCATGTCACCCTTTTGACAACAACAACAACAAAAAAAAAATTCCCATATCACCCTGGCAACGTTTGGTTCGTTTGCCTCAAATTGAACAATCCAATAATAAATTTTAGAATATCTTTATAAATTAATTATTAAGTGAATCGGCTTTCATTATTTAATTAAACATAGGTCCAATATATAAAGCACTCTCTCCTATTCAAAATATAGGATGAGTTCTACAACAAATTCTTGATTTACATTGGAACACATTTGATATAAAAATAAAATAGAAAATATGCGGGACATATTTAAATAGAGATAAAGTTAAAATATTTTTAATTTAAGATATATTTAATGAATTATACATTTTTCTTAATTACGGTGACATAATTTAAAATGACTAGTATTTTTAGACCGGAGGAGGTACGGTTTTTTAATAGCTTGGCCTTATCCATAAGGTTTAGGCAAACAAAAGCCCCATCCATAATTATGATACACTCAAATGATGTATGAAATTTTAATTAATTTCTTCCTATTTTTTTGCACAAATTAATTACGTGCAACTCTCTCTAGCCCCTATTACATGACACATTTTAGAAGTTGTTTTTGGTTTTTTTTTATAAGATATTTGCGAGTTTCAATGAGTATTCAAAATGTTTATTCATAGTACCTATATTTAATAAAGATAACAATAAAATAAAAACTAATGTGATATTAAAATTTAGTATAGTTAATAAAAATAATATTAAAAATCACTCAAAATTTTACTGCTAGTTCAATACTTTATCGGTACGTATAAATTAATTTAAAGTGAATTATCTTTATTTTTTTAATCGGTGCAGTGAATTATATTTATGACATTGCATTAATTATCTCAAACATGCCGCACCTTTTTTTTGTCTTACTCTTCCTCTCTCATTCATTCTTTCACCGTATTTTTTTTTTGGCCAGAAAATAGTATCTCATTAAAACTAATTAATGAAAGATTCAAACCCAAAATAAAAGGTTTGAAAAAAAAATCAAATACATAATAATACAAAAAAACCCTAAAAATAACATAACCCTAAAATAGATGAGAGGGAGTTGCCACCACAGCAAAAAACCCTACCACCTTCATAATCCATTTGTTGGAATCTGTGAGTAGAAAAACACTGTCATCGGTAGGGGTGTGCATTCTTTTCCCGTCCCGATCCCGAGCAAATCGGGACGGGAAAATCCCGTCCCGAAAGTTTCGGGACGGGAAAAAATTGGGATCGGGAAATTTCAGTTCGGGATCGGTATTTCCCAATCCCGAAATTATTATTATTTTTAGCATATATTCCTAACTCGCTCACACCAGACACCACACGTCCACACTACACTCAATCTCAGGCTTATCGAACTCGACACAGAGTCACAGACCCATCTCATCTCATCTGAACTCCGAAGCTTCTGCGGTTCATCTGCCTTCTGGTTCGAAGTTTCAAGCCCTAATAATTCCTTTCCCACTTCTCTTGGCGTCGGCGTCGGCCACGGTAGATCTGCTCGAGGACGCCTGATCTAGGTCTCTCATCCCCTCCCTGTGCGACGGACGACGCGATCTCTCAGCGTCGGTGACGGACTGACGGTGACTCCGCCTGAGGACCCTAATCTCGGTCTCTCATCCCCTCCCTGTGCGACGGACGACGCATCCGACTGTGCTCCTGGCGCGCATCCCTCTCTGAATTTATTCTCCAAATCACCAATCTCCATATCGGAAGATCTGCAACTCCGCAAGTGGTAATTGGCTAATTGTTCGTTTGAATTCGCTTTTTCTTCTTTGGTCTTCCTACTTGTAGTTGTAGACTTTATATGTCAGAATTCTTTTGTCCAGATTTTATATGTGAATTTGATCTTCTACAGAATTAATACAGAATGATGGAGTATGAATTTAGAGTGTTTGAATTCGCTTTTTCTTCTTTGGTCCTCCACGCTTTGACTGATGATGATGGATCATCTTTACTTCATTTTCCGATTTGTTTCTTATGCTTATTGATTTAGCTTCTTTCATCAGTTTTAAAAATGATGGAGTAGAGTTTTGATGATTATTTCTCTACAATACTTTGTATGAAATGTTATCATTGTTAGAATTTTAGATATAGGTGTATATATATATGTATATATATATATTTTAATGTTGTCTTTTTCTATCAAAATACTCCCTCCTCTGGAAATTCGGGAAATTCTCAATCCCGATTTCTGGATTTCCCGTCCCGTTGGGACGGGAAATTCTTGGGATCGGGAATGAAATCCCTTCCCGATCACTTCTCGGGATCGGGAATGAGATTTTCCGATCCCGATCCCGAACAGGCCTAGTCACCGTCAACAAAGTTACTGTAAGAAGTGATTGTTTGAAGAACCACACCAACAGATCTACTGCTTTTATTGGTAATAAAGCAACTAGATTAGTGGTTGAAGAAATTCTATGGAAATGTATTATAGAAGGAAAAGCACAAAAAAATATCAGTAAAAAAGATAAAGATATAGGAGCCGTTAATTGCACAACGAATTGTACGGTCTCGATCATGATATACGTTTCAGATTTACCGTTGCAAACAACACATAATAGTCTTTTGAAAGATGGAGCCAAGAAGATAAAAAACTATAATTACCATATCCCAACCCCAAAAACCGCGAACTATAGCCACTAGATGAGATTTGTTATAATTGAAACTTTCAACTCGATTTATTGTTGCAAATAAAATCAACACCACCTGTAGAAATTCAAAGAAACATGAAAATAAATAGATATCAATAAAAAATATGAACATCTCTATCCCCCGCCAAAATCGTGGAGGGAAATGCCATGAAAAAAACGCAGTCAATGATAAGAGGAGAGCTCCACCACCTAAGAAGTCTGAGAGGAGGGGGAGAGAAAAAAGAGAGACCCCACTCTTTCACCATAAATAAAGCTGTTTTTAAAAATTAAAAAACATTTTTATATATTTATTTTCTTCAACCAATTTTAATCTTTTTTTTTTATTTACGTAGTTTGTTTATTTCCATCTCATTCACCCTCGTCCTCTCTGTTTTTGCATTTTTAATCTTAAGGCTAAGGCCGTGTGGGGTCAAGTAGATAGTAGAATACTATCCCTCGGGGGACTCTGGCAAATCATTAATGGCATTTATGAATGGGCAAAGTACACAATTAATACGAGTAGTATATTTTGCAAGATTGATTATAAAAGGTGTGGCTGGTATTTTTTCTTTAATACGTAAATTGAATAAGCTAGCTTGAATAATAATTACAACAAAATATACTAAATTTCAAAACAAGCGAATGAGATCTTCCTATAAATTAAAAAAAATGAATTAAATTATTTATTAGCTTTTTCTTTAAAAGAAATATTAAATGAAGGCCAATTGGGTTGGTTAGGTTAGCTTGGCCGTGCATTACGTCTTTTTAATTGTTTGCACTCAGCATCACCATACGCTTCTTTCTGAACAAATCTTTCCCCCCCATCCTGTCCCTAGGGACAGGCCTAGTTGGGGGAATCTTTAAGTAAATAAATTACATATAATTTTTATGAACAATTTTATCTTTTCCTCAATTAATTCATCTTTTTTAAGTTGATAATTCATTTAGTGTTTGTTTGGAATAGGTTATTTTTAGGTAATAATTACTTATAAATCGTGATTCACAGTATACGAGGTAAGTATGTGAGAGGAGTTTTATCTTGACTTACATAATAAAGACTTATTTTTTAAGAAATCGTGATCCCAAACATGCCTTTAATGGCTTTATTGTATGTTACCAAAAGACCAACTTTGTTGCAATTGAAGAGGTCTCTAGCACTTTATTATGAGCATATACTATTTTGATATTAATATAAGACATATTTATCTAATTTAATTCTATTAAAAAAGTCAGTTATATGAGTCATCTTTCTTAATACTCTCATTCACTCTCTTCTCTGATTATTGTTAGGGGAGCATTAATAAGGATAAATTAAAAAAATATTAATAAATATAAAAAATATATCTTATATTTAATATAAAGATTAACTCCTTAAATATATTTTATATTAAAGACAGGAAGGAATATCAACATTGGTAATTAGAAGAAGGAAGAACAAGACTTTAGTTTTGTGTTTGCATGAAATTTTAAAAATAAATCATGAAAAAATTGTTTTAGATTTAATATTGATTACGCTGGAAAAAAAGTACTTAGAATATTCCATTATTGGGACTCAAATGATTTTCTTAGTGCTCATTTGAGATAGTTTTTTTTACTTATAAGTGTTTATAAATCGTGATTTATGGTATACGAGATAAGTATGTGAGAGGAATTTTATCTCGACTTACGTAATAAGAACTTATTATTCAAAGCATTTTCTTAAAAAATAAGTCCTTATTACGCAAGCCGAAATAAAACTCCTCTCACGTACTTACCTCGTATACCGTGAATCACGATTTATAAACACTTATTACCTAAAAATAAGCTATTCCAAACAAACACTGGGTAAGTGATACCAAACACAACCGACATATTTCCTTTCTCTTCCAATAATCCACATCACTGTCGTCACTCTGCCGGAAAAGAATGATGGGAAAATTCCAAAAAACTACACTCAAAATATAAAAAGGACAAATCAGTACATCGAAATTCAAAAAAGACGAATCAGGCGGGTGTCAGAAAAATGAGGAATCTGGCATTATGAAATTTCGGCCAAATTACGAAAATGCCCTTCAGCACTTCAGGCCCACTTCAGAATAACAACATGATCCTCGGAATTAACACCTCAGGATTCGTTATTAACAACTTCAATTCTTCTTTTACAATTCACAAGTTTCAGGGCTAATAACACCACCGATCTCGCCATTAACAACTCCGGATTCGATATTAACAACTCCATTTTCTTCTTTCGCACTTAACAAATTTCAGGGCCAATAACACCATCGATCTCGCCATTAACAACTCCGGATTCGCCATTAACAACTCCTATGTTGTTATTCCGACTGAGGGCTGAAGGGCATTTTCGTCATTTGACCGAAATTTCAAAATGCCATATTCCTCTGCCCGTCTGACACAACCTGATCTGTCCTTTTGCAATTTCAATGTACTGAATTGTCCTTTTGCTATTTCCAATGTAGTTTTTTGGAATTTTCCCAAGAATGATATCTAAACACTTCTCTCTTTTTTTTACCCTCGAAATATCTAAGCAATTCTACTTTATAAAAATATAAATAAAAATATAGTCGTACTATAATTATAATATTTATTGGTGACCAAAAATTAAACGTTTTAAAAATTTATTATCAATTTTTAAGATGTGTTATTAAAATTTAATAAGGCATTTAAAAAATGGGTATTACTTTTATAAAATTTTGGGTTAAGGTGAAAAATACACATGAGTTTTTTTTTTTTAAAAAAAAGTGCACCAAACACCAAATATTTTTTTAGGAGCAAAAGTGACTATGAACTTCTAAATGGGTGCAAAAGTCACAGTTTCCGTTTTCTTGAGGACGTTGACTGTGAGTTTGAACGTTTTTGACCGAAAAGGGTGAGTTGGAACATGACGTGGATGAATAATACTCACCATGGCAGGGGGCCTTGTCGGAGCTTCTACAGACTAGAAAGGAACCCAGGAAACATATGAAGAAGAAGATGATGATGATGATATGCACTAGAGCATGACAGCGAAGGCCAGATAAAGGTGAATGAAACCCTAGTTAACCCACTATAATTAGCCACCATGACATATTCAGGATGGTTGCCGCCCACACCTCACCTTCGACTTCAGCGCCCAGCTTATCACAGTGTGAACCACCGCGCCATTGCCGATATCCATGCTATCACCATGATCCTGCTCTGTGCCTGCAAGAATTTATAGATCGGGAAGTTCATTGGGTACACGAATAGATGCTGGATCTTCAACACCGTTAACACCCTAGCCACCTCCAATATCTCTGCCATATGCCTTATCGCTATCAGGATTTGCCTCGCCAAGATTTACAATAGACACAGAATCAGAGCCGTCTTTTTTGGAATCACCCATAACCGTCACTATAAGCATGCCTGCACAGTGTCTCTAGCGTGCTTCCCATCCCAAGTTGTTCGCATTCAAATTCAAACCCAATCGAAATCAAAATTACTTGATTCTCTGATTAACTTAAAGTTAAAGAGAGCAGCTTCTATATTTTACCATTGTGCTGAAGTATAAGCCGATAGTGACGGAGTTCTCAACAGAGACGGTAGCGAGCTAGATGGTGTCGATATGATCGGCGAGGAGTTAAGTGATGGGGCCAAGAGAGTATTGAGAAAGGGAGATGAAAATGGCTGGACCCGCGAGCTACCAGAGTTTCTTAGTGAGTGTTTGGATGGCGTTTAGCTGCTTTTCTCGTTAATCAAGACAAAACTCCTCTCACATACTACCTTGTATACCGTAAATCAAGATTGAAAAGCTGCTTTTAAGCATTCCAATCGCTGTTTCAAACACATACTTAGACTCATTGAAGAATTGAGTGAAGAAATTTTTGGAAGTGTCCATGGACAATTTTAGACCCCATTGCCATGTGTATATAGATCAAGGAAGCAAATACTCCAGCTGGCACAAAAATGGTAAAACTAACTGTAGTCTTCTACAACTAATGGGAATTAACAGAAAGTGTGACTTTTGCACCTATTTTGTAAGTTCAAAGTTATTTTTGTCCCATAAAAAACATTTGGTGTTGGGATTGCTTTTGGGAAAAACTCATGTGTATTTTTACACCTTAACCTTAAAATGTTTTAGTGACAGTTTCGATAACATTGAGTATATAATAAGTTTAGATCTTGGTAAAAAAAAAAATATATATATATATAATAATAACTTTAGATCAAAGAATATTTCAATATAAAATTTACAAAATTTAATTTTTCCTGATCTTAAAAGTAAAAAGTAGCTCACTAATTCACTATTAGTTACGATTGGTGTTGCTGAGTTAATTGAAATTTCACTAATATTAAATTTGGCAAGCCTATACCTAGAATTCACTAAGGGCTGGTTTATAATAGCTTATTTTTAGGCAATAAGTGCTTATAAATTGTGATTCACGGTATACAAGGTAAGTATGTGAGAGGAGTTTTATCTCAGTTTGCGTAATAAAAGGAATATCCCAACAAGGTAAGACTGGGGGAGGCTTTATGCTTTCAAAAAATCCTTATGAATCATTGGCCCACATTGACGAGGAACACGGAATATCCCATTCTGAACATGAATGTGGAATGGACATGGAAAACGAGAAGCAAGGCGTATATCAAAGCGAACCAGTTGTGTCTACAGAGGAAATTATGATCCAGGGCCCTGAAAGCCACGTTCAAAATACTATGGTTTCCCCATGAATTGCACATTTTGGAATTGTAGAGGGGTTGGGGCGAGGACTTTCCCAGGTTTGATTAGGGAGTTAGCTAGAATGTATAAATTGGATTTATTAGCTTTATTTGAAACTAAAGCCAGTGGAGGAAAAGCTAGGAAAATTGCGTCTAAATTAGGCTTTCAAAGTTTCCATATTGTTGATGTTATGGGTTATAGTGGAGGAATATGGGTTTTGTGGAATGAAGGGGAATGGAGTGTGAATATACTTGATTCATCTAGTCAATTTATTCACTTATGTCTGCAACGAGGCACTGAGAAGATCTTTCTTACATGTGTTTATGCTAGCCCATATATTGGTAAACGTCAAGAGTTGTGGACTCGTCTGTTTGAGTTAGCAGAAAGGGTAAATGGGGCATGGTGCATTGGAGGGGACTTCAATAGTATTTTGTTTGAACATGAAAGATGCTCTCAAGCTCAGTCTACCATCGGGGTGGATCGGGAGTTTGTCTCATGGTTTGAAAATTCTAGTATGTCGGAAATTCACACGGTGGGACCGTTTTTCACCTGGAGTAGGGAGGGTTGTCTAAGTAAATTAGACAAGGCTTTTATAAACGATACCTTCATGGATTTGTACCCCCAAGCAACGGCAAAAGTTCTTTATCCGTTTAAATCTGACCACAGGCCTATTTTACTTCAATTAGAGGAATATTCTAGTTCAGTCATACACGAACGTCCGTTTTGATTTGTCGCCTCTTGGATCCTACATGATCAATTTGAGGACTTCATGAAAGCTACGTGGTCTAATGATGCTACATGGGAAGAGAATACAAAGAAGTTTACTGAAGACGTGGGGATATGGAGTAGAGAAGTATATGGTCACTTGGGGCGCCAAAAGAGACGGATCTTGCACAGGCTTGACGGTTTAAATAGGAGCATACAAAATGAAGGACCATCGTCATCCCTTCTTTCTCTACAAAATAATTTATGGTGCAACCTTGAAGAGATTTTACTACATGAGGATGTTTTATGGGCTCAAAAGGCTTGCTGTGATTGGTTCGCCTTAGGAGATAGAAATTCCAAATTTTTCCATAGGCGTGCCAATGCCAGGAGGAAAAGGAACAAGATCGAAGCACTCAAGAATGCTGATGGTGAGTGGATATATGATCAAGAAATAATAAAACAGGGTACTGTGGAGTTTTACTCAACCTTGTTTACTGAAGGTGGGGATGAGTTGCATGTCTTGAATCCTCGGTGCTCATTTCCTCCACTACTGCCAGAAGCCGTTCAAAGTATGGGAGGTCAGGTTACATTTGAAGAAGTTCAAAATGCTCTTTGGAGTATGGGATCTTTGAAAGCTCCGGGTCCTGATGGGCTTAATGCACTATTCTTCCAATCCCAATGGCAACATGTTAGCTTAGTGGTTTTCAAATTTATTACTAATGTGTTTAATTTTCCTTATGAAATCCAGAGCATAAACTAGACTTATTTGGTGCTTATACCAAAGATTGATAGACCGGAATGGGTGAAAGATTTTCGCCCTATTAGCCTCTGCAATGTCATGTACAAATTAATTACAAAGATTGTGGCTAATCGACTTAAACCTATTCTCGATATTGTGATATCCCTGAACCAATGTAGCTTTGTTCTGGGTCGACTTAGCTCGGATAATATTATCGTGGCACAGGAAGTCATCCACTCCATGAAGACTATGAAGGGCAAGAAAGGTTTTATGGCAATCAAAATTGATCTGGAAAAAACCTACGATCGAGTCCGTTGGTCATTTGTCATTGATTGTCTACGTACTCTCTCTTTACCGGAGAATATAGTTAAATTGGTGGAAGCATGCATATGTACCCCGAGCATGAGGGTTTTATGGAATGGAAGTAAATCAGAGACCTTCACTCCAACCCGAGGTATTCGGCAAGGGGATCCTCTCTCCCCATACTTATTTGTTATATGCATGGAGCAGCTTGCCCATCTAATTCAGGATCAAATCTCTCTAGGGCTTTGGAGACCCATCCGGCTTAATAAGGATGGCCCACCAATATCTCATCTATTCTTTGCAGATGACCTGGTCTTATTTGCAGAAGCTAAGTTGGATCAAGTTAATGTTATTAGAGACTGTCTTCAATCTTTCTGTGATGCTTCAGGACAAAATGTGAACGTGACCAAAACGAGGGTCTTCTTCTCTCGTAATGTGAACAATAATGTACGAGCTCCATTAAGCGAGAATTTGGGTTTTACAAGGGCAGCTAACCTCGGGAAGTATCTCGGGGTACCTCTTCATCATGAAAGGGTCACAAAGGCTACATACAATTATCTAGTTGATAGAGTCCGCAAATGATTAGCAAATTGGAAGGGCCATTCTCTCTCTATGGCTGGTAGAAACACACTAATTAAGTCGGTGGCCCTGGCTATCCCGAATCATGTTATGCAGACATCTCTTATTCCCGCCCCTTGTTGTGATGAAATTGATAGAAGTGCATGTAATTTTCTATGGGGTTCTACTCAGGATAAGAAGAAGGTCCATTTAATGGCATGGGATACAGCATGTTCCAGGAAGGATAGTGGTGGGTTAGGCTTGAGACACTCGTCTATCCAAAACCGTGCTTTCATGATGAAAGTTGGTTGGGGCCTAGTAACAAGGAAAGACGCGTTGTGGGTCAAAGTCGTTAGGAGTAAATACAGATGTGGAAATGATTTACTACCTCAGATTGATACCCAACGACCTGGTTCTCGAGTATGGAGTGGAATTAAAGCCACGTAGGCAAATGTACATGATGGTATTGAGTTGATGACCAGACATGGGGAAAACGGGGTGAGATGGAAGCATGAAAGGAGTGGCTAATTCTCAGTTTCATCAGCATATAGGCTCTTAGAGGAGAATCCAACTCCCGGATCCCCAGATTGGTCTAAGATATGGAAGTTACAAGTGCCACAGAGGTGCAAAAATTATCTATGGTTGTTGCGTCACAATAGGCTACTCACCAACGAATCTTTGTTGCATCGTGGAATTCACCAAAATGGTTTCTGCAGCTCTTGTCAACAGTTGCTAGAGAGTTCCCTACATGTTTCATGGGATTGTACCCATGCACGGGAATTCTGGGTACGTCTGGGTATTTCTCCAACATATAAAAGGTTTTGGGAAAGTAATTTAAATGATTGGTTCTCTATGAATATCAAGAATAGTAGGAAGACAGCTACAGGTCGTTGGAATGTTGTGTTTGGTGTTACTTGTTGGTTATTGTGGTGACGTCGGAATGAGAGAGTTCACCTAGGGCCTATCCCGTCAATTACTGAGGCCCTAGCGGAGATCAAAGGTATAGTCAATTGTCTCATCAGAGCTAAAACTTTTAACCAGAGGAAGAATAATCGCATGAGAATTGGAGGACATCCGAATGCTGGTATCCCTTACCGATTGGAAGGGGACTTGTATGTGGTGAACGTTGATGGGGCAATGACCTTTGACATGCAAACAGCGGGATGTGGAGGAATTTTATATCGTCCTAACGGAACCATTATTGAATCATTCTTTTGTCGTATAGAGGTACAAGACTGCCTAACGACAGAACTATGGGGGTGCTTATAGGGCCTTCGGCGTGCTTGGGAATGTGGGTGCAAAAGATTAGAACTTCGATGTGACTCGCATGCTGTGGTGTCCCTCCTTGGGAACAGCCTGCTAGAGTTACATGCAAATAGGGATCTGATTCTTGAAGTGAAAAACTTGCTGAGTCGGGAATGGGATGCTTATGTTAGACTTATTGATCGACCGGAGAATGAGCAAGCTGATATGCTCGCTAAGGAAGCACTATACGCTAGCTTGGGAATTCAAATTATGTCTGCAGAATCGACCAAGACTTTCCTCACGGCACGAGGCGTTACTTAACTTTGTTTTCTCATTTGTTTTCTTCCTAGTAGTGTTGTCTTTTGCATTCCTATGTATCAAAAAAAAAACACTTATATTCAAAAAATAAGTGTTCCCAAACATACAGTAACACTAATCCATTAAGTCAACTGAAACAGTACTAATCCTAAACGTAGAATATAGTCTAAAGTGCAAATTACAAACTAGTAATACATCAAAGAAATTTCATATCAGCGCTCTCTCTTGGAACTTGTGCCACCGGAATCCTTTCCATGGATGATGTGTTCTCTCTTAAGATTCCGCCGGATAAATCGCCGGATTACCAAGAGATGCAAGTTAGCTCACAGAATAAGCTCATTCTGTACACTGCATCAGAAAATATCAACCTGACTGGGTGTGAGGCCATTCAAGGATCTGATTCGCAATTGGCATCAGGAATGCAGGCATCTGAAGAATCAAGTGAAAAACAGGGTAGTATACCAGAATCACAAAATCACTCAAAATCAGAAGCTCATGCAACTGAAGATTCAAGCAAAAATCAGGGGAGTCTCTTAGTCTCACTAAATCACTCAAAAATCCCCTCATACAAAGACTCATTAATGGGGTTTAGCAAAAAGGAGTTCAATGGCATGTCCCAATGCTCCTCTGCCTCCAGTGAGGATTCATTAACAGCAAACCTGCAGAATCAAACTTGGAAAATCCCAGAGCCTTCAGAAGAGACCAAAAATCTCATGTCTATTTATCCTTCAATGGAAATTTCTGATGAGGAATTTAATGAAGCTTGCCAGCCCTGGAATAAATCTCTTATAATCACAGTCCTAGGTGCTCATTTCTACTTACCCAAGTTAAAAGAGTTGCTTGGAAGGGTGTGGAGATTCAACGATTTTGAATTGGTGGATCTCCCTAACAATTACTATGTTATCAGGTTCACAAATCCTGGAAATTGGGAAAATCATTACAAACGTATTATTTTGGAAGGGCCATGGACTATTGCGCATCATGCTATTCTGGTTCAGAAGTGGTCTCCCTACTTTGATCCCTTCCAAAATCAGCTGGGGAAAATTGCTACCTGGGTTAGAATTCCTAATATCCCTCTAATCTTCTACTCTAAGAAATTCATTTCCAGGTTGGGGGATATGATAGGGAAAACCATCAAAGTAGATTTGCATACCTTAAGCTATCGGGAGCATTCCACAGGAGTTGTGTCGAGAGGAAGGTATGCGCGAATTTGCGTAGAATTAGATCTCTAGAAACGCCTTGTTCCAAGGGTCATCCTAGCATCTACAGTATTCAATGTTGAATACGAAGGTCTGGACCTGATATGCTTCAGCTGTGGGAAATACGGACATAAGAAAGGAGACTGTGTGCTAAGGGAAGTAGAGATTGATCTCTCGAAATCACAGAAATCAGTGCTGACCTCTGGGAAAGATACTCCGGCGACGGTGCCGATAAGTGCTTCAGCCAAAGCAGACGAGCCTTTCGGACCTTGGATGTTGGTGGGGAATCAGAAGAAGGCTCGGTTCCCTAGGAAGGGAAATCAGGGCGACGGCGTAGCAGGCGGAAGGTATGGGTCGGGTACTGCAAAAGACCTAGGGAAAAGAAATCAATCATCAAGATTTCAAATTCTTGATGATCTAGATGAAGGACGAGAGCCAGGCGACTTGATTGAAGGAGAATCGCGTGAGCTAGTTCGCCCTGGGTCCGCAGAAGAAGACGAGAATCTGGAGATATTGTTATCACGTGAGGGAGGAATAAGTCAAAGATTTGAAGCTTCTAGAGGTCAATCAATTAATCTTTCAAAAGCTAAGCTTGCACGCCCCCCGAAACGTATTTATCAGGTTAAAAGAAAAGAAGGAAATGGCTTGAAATCAATTCTGCCCAAAGTGCTTCCAAAGGGAAAGTGTGACGTTGAGGCCCAATCGGTCAACTTTGGGCCAATTGAAGGAAGCACATCCAAGGCCCAAAGACCAAGCGAATCTTATCCTGTTAAAGGTGGAGCCCGTCTTCACCAATTAGTGGAGGGATCCATGTCTTCACCCATGTCCGAAACAATTAGCCTGGCAGGATCTATATGCGAAATGCAAAGTGGAATTATTCCAGAGGATGCTAACAAGGAAAAAGCTGACCAGATATTGGCCGAGGAAAATTTAATAAGTGAAGAAATTCCCAAGACTGATAAACAAGATCAAGAGACGCTGGCAGAAGCTTCTTTCATTGCTATTCCTTTTTCCTCATCACTCAATGTATCTGACTCCAAGCAATTGCGAGCTCATGATAGTGACTTGATCAAAGTGGAACTAATTAAAGAACAGCAACAAGAAGCATCTGTTCTAGCGCTAGTGCCAAAGATGGAATCTCAAAGTTCTTCTGTGAAGTGCAATGAACAAAGCAAAGCAAGCAAGAACCTAAGGGAAATCAAAAACAGAAGCAGATCCGCATCCAAGCGCATACCCCCGGATAAGTAAGTTCCTTTCCTCCTTGATCATTTATTTTCTTGTTTATCATGAATATATCTAGTTGGAACTGTAGAGGAGCTTGTAGCAAATCCTTTCCTCGTGTCCTCCGTGACATTGTTAAAAAGCATAACATTTCTGTTATGTGTCTCTTGGAAACTAGAGTTAGTGGTTTTAGAGCTGACTTAGTGGTGCGTAAGCTAGGCTTTAACAATTGGCTTAGGGTTGAAGCCACGGGCTATGCTGGTGGTATTTGGGTCCTCTGGAATGACTCTGAAGTCTCTGTGGAATACCTTTTCTCAAATACCCAAATTCTTCATTGTCGTCTGACTGACAAAAACACCAGAGAATGTTTCTGTGTATCCTTTGTATACGGGGATCCTAGATGGAGCTCTAGGCAGGAACTATGGTCTGATCTCAGGAATTTGGCAGGGAGAGTAACTGAGGCTTGGCTCGTTCTAGGTGATTTCAACTCCTTTTTAAATCAATCTGATAAGGTTGGGGGTGCGGCAGTTCCTAATAGATCTCTTGCGCCTTTTCAAAATTGTGTTCATGACTGTGATTTTCTGGATCTACCGGTAGTTGGTGATAAATTCACTTGGTCTAGGAACGATATGAGGGAAAGACTTGACTGGGCTTTCTGCAATTTAGCCTGGGAATTGGGGCACCCGAACCATAAGGTGTTCCATCACCTGCGCTACAAATCTGATCATAGAGTCTTGGTGATCTCTTCTGGGAATACGCAGGTCAATTCATCATCAAATCACTTCATGTATCAAGCTGCATGGTGTCTCGAAGAGGGTTTCCCAGACTTAGTTACCTCGGCTTGGCATAGCAGAGACTGGTTATCTGGATGTAATGAATTTCAAAGCAAAGCCTCCTGGTGGAACAGGAATGAAGTAGGTAGCCTCTCGAAAAAGAAGAAGACTCTCATTAAGAGATTGGAGGGTGTTGATCGTGAAATTGCCCTTCGTCCGCATGCTGGTCTTTTTAAGCTTGAAACAAAACTTTGGAAAGAATACACCAAAGTTGTTAATCAAGAAGAGCTCCTCTGGTACCAAAAGTCAAGATGCAAATGGCTTAAGTATGGAGACAAAAATACTAGCTTTTTCCACTCTTCTGCGGTGATCAAAAGGAAAAAAAGCAGAATTGAAGCTCTCCAAAATGACCAAGGGGACTGGATCACGAACCAAGATGATCTCAAGCAATCAGCCCTTAACTATTTTCACGATCTTTACTCCTCCGATCAAGACGTGCTCAATGTCTCTGACTGGTCGGTGGATTTCTTGCCTCTGAATGATTCTCAACTCTTTAGTATTCATAGGGATGTGTCTGCGGTTGAGATAAAAAACGCAGCTTTCGAAATGGATGCTTTCAAAGCACCAGGCCCTGATGGTTTACAACCTCACTTCTTCCAGACTCAGTGGGAGGTCGTTGGTCCGAAGATTTGCGACCTCATTTTCTCTATCTTTAGAGAACCTGATAAGGTAAGCGAGATTAATCAGACTCACATCACGCTGATTCCTAAAGTGGATAACCCTACCTCATTAAAGGAATTTCGTCCCATATCCCTGTGCAATGTGAGTTACAAAATCCTTAGCAAGGTTCTTGCAAATAGGATGAGGCCTATTTTGGATCACCTGATCCACCCTACCCAGTGCAGTTTCATAAGTGGTAGACAAAGCTGCGACAATATAATTCTGGCACAAGAAGCGATTCACACAATGAGAACGATCAGAAAGAAAAAAGGGTACGTAGCTATTAAAGTGGACATGGAGAAAGCTTTTGACAGACTGGACTGGAAATTTCTTCACTTCAATCTCCTCAGTCTGGGGTTAAGCGATCATTTTGTAAGACTGTTGATGACGTGTGTCTCATCTACTATCATGAAAGTAGTTTGGAATGGATCTCTATCAGACCAATTTAAACCAACAAGAGGTGTGAGGCAAGGGGATCCCTTGAGCCCCTACCTATTCATTCTATGTATGGAGCGTCTGAGCCAACTGATAAACCGAGAAGTGGCTGAAGGAAGGTGGAAACCTCTAAAGCTTAGCAACTCGGGGCCGAAGCTCTCCCATCTCTTCTTCGCGGACGACCTTCTCCTTTTCTGCGAGGCTTCCTCAAACCAGATGGACAATATTAGAGATGTCATGGATTTTTTCTGCAGAGTCTCGGGTCACAAAATCAACCTCTCTAAATCCAAGTTATTTGCCTCCAGAAATGTCCAATTTCATAGAGCTACGCAGCTTGGCCATATCATAGGAATTCATATTTCAGGAGATCTGGGAAAATACTTGGGTGTTCCTCTTCTCCACAAGAGAACCACCAAGCTGACGTATGCCCCCCTGGTATCAAAAGTTAGGAAGAAACTTTCCACCTGGAAAGGCAAACTTTTGAATATGGCTGGGAGAACTGTCCTCATAAATTCTATCCTCTTCACTCTTCCGTTTTATCAGATGCAAACCACTCTTCTCCCTAAAGGTGTTTTACAAGACCTTGAGAAACTGAACAGAGATTTCTTCTGGAATCAGGGATTGGATAGGAGGAAGATGCATTTAATTGCTTGGGAGAAAATTAAGATGGCCAAAAAGGACGGTGGTCTTGGAATTAAAGATCTCATCAGTCAAAACAAGGCCCTCATTATGAAGTTATGTTGGAATCTCATCACTAGACCAGATGCCTTGTGGGTAAAAGTTCTCAAATCGAAATACGGCTGTGGTGAGGGTCAATTTCCAAAAGTCGAGAGGAAAAGGAATCAATCCGCTGTCTGGAACGCAATCACTACCGTTTGGGATTCATTCAGGACAGAAGTGGGAAAAAAGCTTCAAAGTGGGCAAACAACAAATGCATGGTGGGATTTATGGGCTAACCTTGACCAGCCTCTCATTTATTATGTTGATAGGAACCAAAGCTTAATAAATCCGGAGGAGTCTGTTAATAATTTCATGAGCAATGACGGGAGATGGGACTTGCATAAATTGGCCATGTTCCTACCATGGTGGGTGATTGAAAGGATCAAAAGAGTCTCTCCTCCATCTCAATCAGGTAACGATACTTTCTGGTGGAGAAAATCCACTGATGGAAATTTCAGCGTCAAATCTGCTTATTCTTTGATCTACTCGTCGCTTGGGGAGTCACGTGATTCTTTCTGGCAACGTATCTGGAGATGGCCTATTCCTGAGAAAGTCAAATTCTTCATGTGGCAATTGTACCAAGAAAGAGTTCCTACAAATTCTATTCGCGCCAAGAGGGATGTGAGAGTTAACCCGGAGTGTCCATTTGAGTGTAACCGTGAGGAAACAGCGATCCATACTTTGAGAGATTGTGAATATGCGAGTTCAGTGTGGCTTTCCTGTATTAACCCCATTTATTATTCTGCATTTTTTTCTGGTGATTTACAGGTGTGGCTAAACTGGAATGCACAACACTCACCGGGTGATCGCAAGATGTCGCAATGGCCCTGGCTTAGGGTCTTTGGTTCTATATGCTGGTTAATCTGGAAGAACAGATGCAGAAGAGCTTTTGAAGGAACCAGCGACCTCCCACAACAGCTACTCCACAGAAGTCTACACTTTCTTCACGAAGGCATCGAAGAGGGGCGACTCAGACACAAGATATTCAGAGTTCCCGATAGAGACGCAGCCAGATGGAATGTTCCTCCAGAGGGTTTTGTACGGGTCGATGTAGATGCAGCAGTAGATGAGTACAGGAACTCTGCGGTGGGAGGAGTAATTCGTGATAGCTCAGGAGCATGGATTTGCGGATTTCAACAGAACCTTGGATTCACTTTCGGCTCGACAGCTTCAGAGATTCAAGCCATTAGATTAGGTCTTCTAACATGCAGAAGCAGGAACTTCCGGAGGGTCAGATTGCACACCGACTCAACAGAAGCAATTCAGCTGCTATTTCAGTCAGGGAGAAGTTATCATCCTCTACAGAATGAATTAGAAGAAGTCAGACAACTGTTATACAAGGACTGGGACTTAGAGATCCATCATTGTCACCGTGAAGCCCTTTCATGTGCCGATTTTATGGCTAAGACGGGCCTCGATTCGACTAACGAACTGTCTATTTTGGCTCATCCGCCAGACTTTTGTGCATTTCAGATGTTAGCTGACCTAGCTAATATTTGATTTCGTAGTATTTTATGTATGTAAACTAGTGTAATGACCCGTTGTGGTCTCAAGAGTTTTTTTTCTCTTGTCTCTGTAATTCAAAAAAAAAATTACAAACTAGTATCCTACGAGTAATATAATGAACATCAGTTTAGTACTATAATTAGTCTTTTATACAAATTGCTATAATTATTTGATAACAAGATAAAACACAAAGACTGGATATGTTGAACATGAAGTGGACCCTGGACCAGAATAGGATAAGCACTTAAGCAGGCGGGAAAAAATACTTTCCCTCTCATCAGCTGGTGACGTCTTTTTTATTTTATTTTATTTTATTTTATTTTGCTGTACATCATATCTTCTGTTTATTTATTTTTTAAGATCATCAAATACTCATTAAACATGCTACGTGTTTAAAGAATAATAACTCAAAAGCATTACTGGTCAAAAAAAAAAAAAAACTCAAAAGCATTAACCAAATCAAAACACCAGTTTCGATCAAGTTAAACTTTCGCTCTCGTCTGGTGACGTTTTAAATTTTTTTAATTTGTTAAAAATATTTTTTCACTTGTACTAGCAACTGATTTATTTGATTCATACAAATGTGCGGTTTGAAAATAAAATCACTAATTAAGATAGAATAACTCACAATCACTTGATTCAAAGTGCTGGGAGATAATTTTATTGTATTTTGATGTCCGTATGAACACGTGAACTTCTGTTTATTAATTTTTAGATAATCACATAGTATATTAAATATGCTACGTGTTTAAAGAAGAATAGGTTAAAACTTAAAAGCATTAACCAAATTAAAAGACCAGTTTTAAAAAAATGAAAACATCTAACTTTTTTTTTTTGACCTGGAAAAAACATCTAACTTAAACATGCCACGTATTCAATCAAAAAGTAAACGTCAACGCTGTTACTAGTTACCATTTCAAATATAAAGAGAAGCATTTCGAGCTTTCATTCACACATCACACACCAAATTACTCAGTAAAAAGTTTATATATAATCACAAACTCTCTTAACCTCTTTCATCCTCTTCCTCCGTGTAGTGTCTCGGGAACAGAGAAGCTACGTCGGAGCACCGTCCATGGCCGACCCGGTTACAGTCTCCACTCTCGTGACCAGCTGGTTCACGCCTTCTTCTCTCTTCCTCTTTCTCAACCTCGTCATCGGCACAATTGTCGTCTCTTCCCGTTTCGGTTCCCCCAAAAAACCCTCCGACCACCACCACGACGAGCACGGCCAACCACGTCTCCTCCGACGTTCATCGTCCCTACTTGAACGCTTTAGGTCTCTCCATTTCTACAAACACGACGCTGCGTTTCCAGAAACCGAGCATCTTCAGCCCGTTCACGACTCTCCTCAGCTCGTCAGAACGCCGTCACTGGTCGAGCGAGTCAGGTCGTTTAGTTTCCGGTTTTCTAACAACGTCTCCGAACCGACCGGTTCAGATACAGTATCGGTTCCACCCGATGGCCCGCCGGAGCACCTGACTGAACCGCAATTGGCGAGAACTCCCTCGGTCCTGGAGCGACTCAAGTCTATGAACTTCTCTTCTCTCTACAGATCGAACTCAGTAAAAGGGGCCGGAGAAGTCCTTGACGGCGAATGTGACGTTCCGGAGTCGAAAGAGGATAACGATGCTGGTAATTTGGTGAAGAGGAGCAAATCGGAGTCGAGTAGGAGCACGCCGGGAAAGTTACCGGAGAAGATGAAGAAATCGGCGAGTGAGAACGCAGCGTCGAGGAGGCAGCAGGAGGAGGAGGTCGATCGCCGGACACCGGGACCAGAGACGGCGAGACATGGAGGAGGTAATGAAACGGCGTCGTTTGTGGAGGACAAGACGGTGGACGCGAAGGCCGACGATTTCATCAACAGATTTAGACAGCAACTGAGGTTACAAAGGCTGAACTCGATCCTGCGTAACAGAGAGATGACCAGGGCAGACTGAACAGGAATGATCCTGTGTGTGGGCGCCCACCGTAAGTCCTAGGGTAAAACGGTCAATACATCGCCTATGACAGCTTCATCACCGCTCATCACCGCTGATAAAGATGAGGCTGCCTGAAATGACCAAAAGGCTCTTTTATTAGTAGTTTAAGGCTTTTAAGCTTTGGATTCACCTTTTTCGTCACGTAGTGTTTGTTTAGTCTAGTCGGTTTAATTCATATTTGGGTGAAAGTTAATGAAGGTACTGATGTAAAGTTGCTTGCATTAGTGAAAACGATTACGTAGTTGCATTTATATTGCAAGGATGTGTTGCGTTGCTTCTTTGGCTACAGAAGAGTAATTAAATTTGTAAGTTTCTTCCATTTACTACTTTGAAGCAAAACATAAACGTCAAAGCTTGCTTGTTGAAACAATTGGCATTAAGAAATTGTTCAAAGGTTTGATTAATATTCAAAGCGACATATTGCTTGTTATTTTTGGTTAATTTCTTCTTTTTGTGTTCATTTTCCCCATATTGTCCCTTATAAATTTATGAAGTAGATTAACAATGCATCTTTTTTGGTTATTTAATCGCAAAATCGGGTAAAAGTCAATATTTGAAAATTTTATTGTTTAGAAGAACCTGACATGTTTTTATATACAAAAGAACACTGATTTCCTGTGGAATTTCATATACAAAAAGTAAAGTACTAATACTCAAAATCGGATCCTTCGGGCTAATAAAGTTCTCAAATGACAACTTTTTGTTAGTTTTCCGGATTAGCTTGAACATGATTTCTATGAAGACGGATAATGATGTGATTTTGATATTTGAGAGGAAAGAAGACAGAATTGGCGCCATGTCTTGTTGGTTCCTCAATATCTCAAAGTTAATGTACTGCGAATGACTTGGGACTTTATATTGTTTCAATGTTAGAGGGAAAATGAAATTTTTGGAGTAAAATGGGGATATATAAAGTAGGAGTTAATTGCCAATTTTAGTTAGTGAACATGTATATCAATGTAAATATCAAATGACAACATATGTGTGTGTGTGTGAGAATACTCGCACATATAAAAATTATACTATTTACAATTCATATATCATATAATTTATTAGGATTATGAAAAATATTTAATTAGACAGTAGTAAGAAAGTCACCGTAAAGTTTGGCAATCTAGATCCTTTTTCTCTCTCAGTTTTCTGTGCTTGGGGGAGACATGCAGAAGGAAAAAAAGCTTGATTTTTTTCTTAGAAATGTCTCTCATGCTCATTTAATTGCATTTGTGATCAATCCCTGCATTCATTTAATTCTTCTAAATCTTTGTGAGAACGATGGGATGATGGAATAGTATAATACTAAAGTAAATAAGAAAGTGACATTTCAATTTGGTGCTTATATTTTATTGGGAATAGTTTAAATTAAATATAAGTATTCAAGCAAAAGAATAATTAAATTTAAATAATATCAATTTTATTTTCCATTTAAATTACTATCACTTTTAAATTAATTGGTGACAACTAAACAATTTTAAATATTTTTTGAAAAAAAATAAAAATATAACTTATATTGTACAGATTTGATCTAAATATTTCAAATCAAGAATAAGTGCGTTATTTATTTCCTGAATTCCGAATCCAATTTCGAGAGGCCCAAAGCATAGCGGATTTTCTTAACTAGGCACCAAAAGAGTGAAAAGAATTTGACCAAAAAAAAAAGAGTGAAAAGAATAAAAAGCAAGTAGTTTTTATCGTCTTGATATAATATTGACTTGTCCAATTTTGTTGATATATACTCTGAAAACAATATTTCTCTTTAAATTTTCAGGGACCCAAAATATGATTTTTCAAGCGATTGCTTAGAGTTTTGGTTGGAAGTTCATAAGATTTGATTGCTTAAAGTTTTGAACTGAAATCTCGATGTTTATTGTGGTGAAAAAAATCAATCTGTGAACATTTATCCAATTCCTATCCATACAATGATTATTTGAATATATGCATATGACACTACCTCTAGTCCTAAATATAATAACTAGCTAAATAATTTACAAAGATTAAGAAAATTAATTTTTTGTGAACAAATGTATATTAATTTTTCTTCAAAAAAAAGCCCTTTATTAGCTCTTATATTATATTTAAGACTGAAGGTTGTAATAAATTAAGATAACCTTTACATAAATTTATTGCTTGCAAGGAGTGTTACCTTAGCTTGGGGCGTATAGTAGAGGATCTTTTCCACACTGCAAACAATTGCATTCATACAAAATCTCAGAAGTCAAGGGGCAATATGTCCACAATCTTTTTCTCAACCCACAGCATATAAAATTAAATTTTAAGGTCGAATATAACGGTCTATAAATCCAAACTGAATTTAACAGCTCTATACTTCATCACCATTTAACATCACCCTTGAAGGTAGTTAAATAAAACCACTGAGCATACATTATAATAAGGTTTCAAAATAGTGTTAACCCTAAATAATGTTGCTGAAGTCAATCAGGGACCGTGAGTAGTGGGGGGGAAAGGGACGGATCTGACTGGCTCAAGATGCATCATGGGACAAAAGCTGTATAAGTTTATCTGCCCTTCAAGTACAGTAAATATGGCCGAGTTTAGCTCTCAGTCTAAAACTCTCTTTATGCCTGGATTTCTAAGTCAAGCAGCTGGGACCTTTTTCCCATCTTCTATGAAGAAAATTGCAGTTTCTGGGACCTGCAGGAGAGAGACAACATTTTTATCAGATCCATGTTTTGAATTTTCCAGAGAAAGGAAGCAATGAACTTAGACAGAATCACATAAAAGGAACAAAGATTAGGCTCAACAGTCAACCCACGAGAAACTAACTCCCTTGGATCAAAATCAGACAATGGGCGTAAGGCTATGCACTACTCTTCTATTTAAAAGACAAAATGTGAAGGTGTATTTTGATCCTATTTATAAGTCACATCATTAGATTTTTCATATGAACATACAATTTTACCCTTCATTTATTATATTGTTAACTTTATTTTCATTGGGTATTTCATACATTAAATAGGGGTAATGTAGAGTTAATGGGGTTTAAGGTTTCTCTTGTTTTGTGTAAAATATGTTGGAAGTAACTAATAAATAGGACCGGAGTAGTAAATTCCAGCAGATAGTGGTAACTAATATCTTGTCAATATTTGTTGGATTATGGGGATCGGCTGATTGTATTATGTTCTTTCATGAAAAACAAGGGAACTCTTTAGAAACTGGTTCACTAGGACATCATATCTATAGGGCAAGGGAATTTTTTTTATTTTTTTGGGGGGTGGCAGCGGCAGAGTGAGAATGGTTAGGCAGAAGTTTGGCTAGGTTTTGGTAAGGTCCTAGTCTCTTCTGAGCAAGGACATTCTACTATTTTCATTATCAGCATCTCATCCAATAGGCAATAACAGGAAGCATGCCGCCTAAACCAATGACATCTATGCCTAACACGAATGAGTCATTGCTAACATCACAATTGACCAAAAAAAGAATTACAAAGCCATTTTATAGATAAAACAAAGGCAAAAAAACATAGGCTTTCCTCTAAACACGACTATGGGTAGCACATCCTTTTACATTATTAGTAGATCAAACATGATAAAACAACATAAAGAGCCCAAGCTACTAAGAGGAAAAAAAGTAAAAAACAGAATTAATGATCCAAAAAAGGTCTTATGCAACTGATATTTCCAGGTTAGATTAGGTTAATCTAATAAAAACATGACAAGTCAATACTCCTAGCATCCAATCATAGCTTTTAGTTGTCCAGCTGACACAGCATATAGTTAGTCCCCACATTAAAAAACTGAATCATAGGTTACTGAAATTTTCCAAGAAATACGCAATCCAAGGTGAATTTCCACAGATTAACACTCTCAAGAACGCATTGTCTTTGCTGTTACTTTCTATGCTCAATGCTCAAATCAGAACAACCACTCATGCCTCTTATACAAATAAATATGTGAATTTAACAAATGAAATGATCTTACTGAGATGTGATAACACGTTATTTCCTTTTCTCTCTCATTGATAGAAGGAAACGTTTATTTAATTGAATCATAGCATCATTAGAAAACTAAGAACGAAAGTGTCTTACATCAGTCCATGTTTCTGTAATGAACTCCACAATGTCATAAGATATATCTCCTTGAACATCAATTTGCTCTTTCTCCGTTGGCCCCTGGAAACAATCAAAATATCGTGAGACACCATAGACAGATGCTAAACAAGTAATAAAACATCCACCAACTAAAAGCTGAACCTTCACAACAGAAGCTCCTGTAGCAAACTTTTTCCCGAGTTTCTTTGAAGCTTCACTGAGCTTGACACCTGAAATGTAATAAAAGAAGAGGCAATGAAAAGAATGTAATGAATAATACAAGAGCTTATGACCCAAAAAAATAATCAGGGCTACATATAGCTCACCAAAAAGCTCAAGGCCTTTCACAGTGGTAATGCATTTTCGTTTATTGCGAATAACCTTCTCAATGACAACCTCTTGCTTCTCCTGAAAACAAGAGCCACTCTCATGAAATGATTGGAATCATTACTTGGTGTCAAAGGCTGGCCATGTCTAATTAGATAGCATGAAGGAATGCCATGGAATACCTTTTTCTTTATCTTACCACCAGGAAGACGCTTGACTTCTTCCTGCTTAGGTGCTAAAACATCAAAAGGATACTGTGAGGGAGTATTTGAGATGTTATCGTCATAACCAATATTCAAGCAGTAGAAAAACAACATTTCACATTATTACAGAATTAACTGGCCAAGAAATGAGTAACTCAACTAAATAAAAATATGATGGATGCCAAATTAAACATCCAAATTCATGGAATCAAGGGAAAAACAATTACAGGTTACATCAAGTTGTATGGAACCGTCAATGCTCTCATGAAGGAAAAAATGAATTTACAATAAAAAAAATAAAAGTTAATGACTTTGTGCATTTGCATTACTTCATTCAACATTAAAACTGGAATAACCCAAAAATTACTCAATTGCATACAAACATAAATTTTTTTCTCAAGTAGTACTCTATCAAAGTAAAAATCAAAGCACGGAAATAATATCTTAGAACATTAGCTGTGAAGTTTATTCACCATTTTGTTTTTTTGTTAACAAACTGCCAATTCCTTCATTTGCCACTTTGTTTAGTTTCTCACATTACATGACATCACGAACATTGAAACGAAGGTATCCTTTTGGTTCTTTGTTCATGTTTTAAGAAATTTTAACTTTATTTGTGGATGGAACAGAACAAACGTAAAATGACCACTATTGTTGTGAATCAGTGAAAAATAAGCTACTTCTCCAAAGAGAAATGATCTACATTATGAGGCACTTTTCATAATTGGGGAACATGACATCTCATTGGAATGTTCAGATGCAAAAGTCTCTAGTAAAAGTAAAACATCGTAATGTTTTCCAGCCAACAGGATAATTTAACAGTAAAGACAATAATGGGCAGGAAGCAGCCTGTGCCAAACTAATGGAAACATTACAGCCTACAAGATAAAAGAAATATTAATGGACAAAAATTTAACCAGACGAACTAAATCCATTCAGAAATTTAATCAAGCTTCATTGCATGCGACCAAGGTTATAATTTTGTTCTAGGGTGAATATCAAATGAACTTTATTCTGAATGGGGTAAAAAGCAAAGTACTTGTATTTGCTATGACTGACAAAGAGAAGTGCATCTCAAAGTTTGAAAGGGTATTTATGCATTACATTAATGACTCATATGACTGACCCTAAAAGGGGGTAATAATTAACAAAAAGGAGCTCATGAAAGTTATGGAGGAAAAAAAAGAAGATTTAGAGTTAGTATTATAGTATAGCTTCAATTATCACTTTACTATTAGTTTGAGTGACCATATTGAAAACGGGGGCAAAAAAAAAAAAAAAAAACGATAAAAGCAAGGCAAAACGCAGAGAAAGCCAACCTGAGGTAGCAGCTCCATCTCTAGACCCAGACGATATTCCGGTATTTTGCAATTGCTCAGCAACTTTACCAGCTTCCTTATTGCTCGCCTCTGCGAACAACATAATCCAATTTCATATCATAATATTCAAGGGATTAAAATACATGTTAAACAGGGAAGTAGCGAGAAAAAAAAATAGAATCGAAGAATGAAAGAGACCTTTAAGGAGATCAGGGTATAGTTGAGGGGCGTTGTGGATCAACCAGGGTTTGCATTTCTCGAAATCGGGTCCGAATTCACAGTATTCGGCGGGCAAACTGCAGACGGGGCAGTATAGCACCCGAACCGGTTGAGGTTTCTCCGCCATAACGCAGCAAATAATTGTTCTGTGTCACTGAGCGATTGAGACTTGAGAGAACGGGGATAGAAACGGTGCGTTTAGAAAACGCAGCTCCTCAATACAATATTTTGTTCGGTGGGTGTTCCCTTCTTTAACAGAATCGTTCGCCGGTCATCAGTCTCTAGTCGGCATATCAGACACCTGGCTCGCCTGTAGCGCGATGCCCTGACCCTGTTCGGTGGTAGCGACGACGTTTCGCTGCTCTGCCCCCTCCCCTTAACCTACTCTGAATTCTTTTTAATTAAATTAAAATGTACTATGGGAGAAAAATGATATATAATAGGGAAAACCCTACAAAAAGGAACTTTAAGAATAGGAAAGTACAAAATGATGTTTTGAATATTTATAATATCAAAAAGGTGTTAATATCTGATTTGTGCTTCTGAAATTAAAAGAAATGATACAAATGCTCTCAAAGATATTAAAAAAAAAAGAATAATCCCCACTTCAGTTGGCTGCTGTTATTGGCAAAATAACAAGATTTGTTAAGAAATTCATAATACTTCATTAGGTTTTAATAACTTTTGTTTACCAATAAACAAATATAAACTATCGAGGTTTTTATAAGTTTTGTTAAAGAATTCATGATATTTGATTAGATTTTAACAATTTTTTTTTTTTTACTAAGTAACAAATATACACTGTCAAAATTTTCACAATTTTTGTTAAGGAATTCATGACATTTGAATAGGTTTTAACAATTTTCATTTACCAAGTAATAAATATATACTATCAAGTTTTTCACAAGTTTTATTAAGGAATTCACGATATTTTATTAGGTTTTAATAACTTTCATTTACCAAATAATAGATTAAACTATTAGAAGTTGTTATTTTCATATCGACTAAATTCACCTATGCATGCATTACCATTATTCACAAGCAGTCATTTTTATTTGGAGAGTTGTGATTTTTATATCAAAAGTTGTTATACCTATATCAAGTTCAAGAATCCATCCATACCTGCATTGTCATTTTTCACAAGTGGTCATTTTTATTTGAAGAGTTGTTATTTTCACATCAAAAATTGTTATTTTCATATTAAAAGTTGTTATACTCATATTAAGTCAAAGAATTCATCCATACCTACATTGCATTTTTCACTAAAGAAGCAGTCCAATGTTATTATCAATCACAAGTTTTCACTATGAAAAACCACTTTTCAAGCTTCAAAAAAACCCCAATTAGGCGTAATTAGAAATTTTCCAAGAACTAACTCACATCTCCACCATCCCAAATATTTATAGCCATCATCCACCATAACAGTAGCTACCGACAACTACTAAGACACCACTAACCAGCACAAAACATCAGCCACCAACAAGATGATGATTTAAGAATAAAAATAACATCACCAACAACACAAAAATCATACAAATGCCAAAAAAATTGATCTGAGAATAAAAAATAACACTAGTGACAACACAAAGATCTAAGAACAAAAAAATTGATTCAAAACCGCTGTTGATATCAAGGTTGCAAGTTTAAGAATTGATGAGCAAGAGGAATCGCTGAAATCACCATTGATGCTATCAAGCTTACAAATATGAGAATCGAAGAGCACGACGGATGGCTAAAGTCGCCATTGATATCATCACCAAATTTGAGAATATGAGGAGGATGAGGGTGATGGAGGTTGAAGAAGAAGAATTGTTGTCGTCGTCACCTAAGGTTGAAGAAGATTACAGGGTAGGAGTGACAAACGACGATAGATCCATGAGTGCGATGTCCTCATTATCCCTATCATCCTTGCCACCGTCTTCGCCGTTGTTGGAGGAGGTTGTCTCAGCTGCATCATTGGAGAAGAGGATGGAGAAGAAGTGTCGAAGGATGGAGAAGATTTTTGTTGAGGGTATTTGTGTAATTTTTTTTTTATTTCAAAAAGGACGAATGAGGCACTCACGCGTTTTTGATATTATGAATATTCAGAATACTTTTTTGTCATTTAGTATTTTTAAAGTTCTTTATAAGGAATTTTCCCTACATAATTTGTGAGGTAAAATTTCACCTCATTTTAATCAATTTTTTTATCAAATATTTATGATTTTTTAACAAATTATGAGTACGGGATCTACATGTATAATTGAAAAATCTATACGGACCCAATAAAAAAAATGTAAAAAAAAAACTACAAGGCAAGATTAAAAATGAGCTAAAATTACATGAACTTTTATATTAAGTTTTACAAAATGTTGGCAAAAAATGTTTTTTTGAAAGGAAACAGCAAAGCCTGTTCTTTTTTCGAACCTAGCAGGGGCCACGACTTTAAACAAATTTGAACTGGGCCCAAAACAAACTTATCTTTTGACCTGAGGCCCAAAAATATTTTTGTTTGACCTGATAGGTAGAACTTTAGATAAAAACATAAATTTCAGAAATAACAAGCGGAGTGTATAACCCGAAGCATTTCTGTTCCTCGTAAGATATAAACCGTGTACTTTTTATTCAGGTGCCATAGACAAAATTTTCGGTTTCAAAGTCCCAAAAAAAAAAAAAAAACAGGAATAATATGATCATTTATTAAAATTTATATAATGCAGGAGAGATTTTACTTTTTGTATCTAATATATATTGGATCCAACTCATCCTTTGAACCGGTTTAACATGTAGGACTTTTGATATTACAAACTCAGCTCCACTGATAACTACCCCTAATCCGGTCCTTAATATAAAACATATTTAGAAAGTTGATTTTAGTCCTAAATACAAAACATTAATTTTTTCCTTATTTACCTTTATCGATACTCCCTCAACAATAAACAAGAAAGAGAGGGAATGAAAGAATTAAGGAAGATTATTATGGTGTTTTAGAAAATACATATTATATTAACTCTCTTAACTAAATTTCTTAATCTAATCAAATTAGATAAATTTATCTTATTTAATCTTGTAGGATTATTACTAGCAAGCCATACGTATTAATTAGTCACATTATAAAATTGAAATAATTATTAATTGTTTTGCCAAATAATTATTAGTTAATTGTATATACATTGTTGACGATAATTCATCTCATAAAATGAAAAGGAATATTATTCAATTATTAATACTTACGGTGTATGATGGTGTGTTGCACTCGTTTTTTTAAATCAAATCAAGGGTTTTTCTCTCGAGGCTTAAAAAGTAAAAGGTTCTTACCTCCTCCAATAAATGGGAGGATTCGCATTTGTGTTCTTCTCTTAAAAGGTAAGATGTTCTTACCAAGGTAATTAAACCCGGACCGGTCAGTGAACCGGTCAGGGTACTGGGTCAAGGGTCAGTGGGTCAAACCGGAGTCAGCCCGGAGTCAACCCGGACCTAAACCGGTGAGGAGTAAAAAATTGAAAAATATTGTAATTTGACTAATTTCTCATCACACCATCCAAATTACGAATAGTATATATCCAGAATCAAAATGCTAACAAAATAACTTGATTGTATCATATATAAATCACCTAATGATAGCTGTTATAACTTGTAATCCCAAAATATTTATCATAAGTTCATAACACAATATCAAAACATGTTTATGATAACAAAAGTAGTAAACTAATAATTAGTTATCAATATCATCATTAAAATAAGAATCAACTATATCATTCAACTCTCTAGGTACTGAGACATTAGGAGGTGGAGCTGTAGGAGAAAGAGTAAAGGCATTAGGAGCAACTTCCTCAACATTTAATGATGGAGCCCCAACAACATCGTCATCACCTATGTATCAAAATTCAAATGAATAAAATTAGTACTAATTATGCTCAAAATATGGTTATATTCTTTTGTGTAAAAAATAAGAATATAATCTTAGATAATTAAAAGGATGGTTAGAAACCTTCATAATCCTTCGCCATTTGTTGAAATTGAAGATCCGTTGCTTCAACATTTTCAAATTCAGGAGTTGGATCTTCGTCAAGAACCCAAAAGTCTAGTCTATCAATTGATTCATAATCAATGGGGTCGTAATTATCTTTCTTCTTCTTCAATTGGTTCCTATAATGCCAATGCCAACACAATAGAATATCATTATTTACTAAACATATATAACAACCATTCTTCAATCATGACTTTTTAGATTACCTAAACTTTAACTTCAGATTGTAGTTTGTGAAAACCAAATCATTAAGCCTTTGATGCTCCAATCTGTTTCTTCTTTTAGTATGGATACGTTCAAATAAACTCCAATTTCTTTCACAGCCAGAAGAAGAAGAAGTTTGACTAAGAACACGAATAGCAATTTGTTGCAATTCTGGTACTGAACCCCCATAATACAACCACCACTCATCTTCAAAATAAAGTAAAAACATTTAGTATGTATTAATAAACATTAAATAATAATCATAATATGTGCTTTCAAATATAAAACTTAATATACTTACGAGGAACTAGCTTTTGGGCTGTTTTCTCGCATGAAACTTTATCAAATGAATCTTTACGTTCACGGTAGACACTGATTTGTTGCATCATTGTAACAAAATGATCATCATTATCAGGTGAGAGTGCCTCAAACAAATTAATCACAGCATCCATTAGTCTATGCTTTCGAACAAAGTTAGGACTGTACAAGAATGCAGGATTCAAGAGATATGCCGCTGCATGTAGGTCATTTTTCAAATGCTTATCCCAGCGACTTTGAATGATATCCGTATATGGCTTGTACAATTCCTTCTTCATTTGAAACATTTCCTTAATTCCATTCTTAGCTCTTTGCATGCCTTCATAGATGTAAGGCATTGAAGGTTTTTCATCTGAATCCACAATCCTCAACAACCTTATCAAAGGAGACACAAGTCTCACAATTTCAAAGCAATCGTCCCAAAACTGATTATTTAGAACGATTGCACTGAAAATTTTTCCAGGTTCAGTGCTTGCTAATTTGTGCTGCACAAAATGATGATCAACAACTAAAGCTTGTAAATCATGCTTATATGAATAGATGCTATGAAGGGTGATGAATGTGGTGGCGAATCTCGTCACACCAGGACGTACAATTTCCTTCCAACCTGGTCTATTCCTCAACCATGACAAGAAGACCATATGATTATATGCAAAAACAGTGATTTTTGATGCACTCTTCGCAAGTTCTGACACATGAGGCATGGCTGCAATGTCTTTCAAAATAAGATTCAAACAATGAGCTGCACACGGTGACCAATAAATAGTTTTGTATTTTTTTTTATCAATCTACCACATGCTACATAATTAGCTGCATTGTCAGTCACCACATGGACTAGATTTTGAGGACCAACCCACTCAATAACTTCTGTGAACAATGAGAATAAAGTGTTGGCATCTTTAACTATATCCGAAGCATCAACTGACTTCACAAATACCATGCCATGTAATGAATAAACTAAGAAATTAATCAAAGTTCGTTGTCTAACATCTGTCCAACCATCAGCCATGAGTGTGCAACCATTTTCTTTCCATTTGGCTCGATGGCTATCAATCAGTAGATGAAGTTCCTTTTTGCAGTCTCTCAACATGGTAACTCTATACTCATGAAAACTTGGGACCTTAAACCCAGGCCCAATTGCAGCAGCAGCATCAACAGCTTTTTGAAATAATGGACAAGTCATTGCATTAAATGGAACACAATTAACATAAGCCCAATGAGCAAATGCCATTTTCGCATTATATTGTGCTTCTTGACTTGCCCATGCACTTTTGATGCTTGGTTGGCTACCAGGAGTTGTCCTAGATGCAAAATGACTATCAATCTTCCCAACTATAGGAGCTTTCCTCTTTAAAGAAGCAAGTGGTTCCTCAACCTCTTTAACTTCATTGTCCTCCTCAACAACATGTTTTTTCTTTGAACCTTCTAACAAAGATTCTTTCATTTTAGCACGTACATCATGAGAAACCTTTTTACAAGAACTCACTTGACCACTCACACCAGCCAAATGTTGTTTCAACCTATTTATCCCACCTCCCCTATAACTTGAAGCACATAAAAGACAAGTGAAAACATTTATTTTTCCCTCTTTCTTAACAGAAACATATTGCCAAGCTGGGTCTGTTTTTTTTAAAGTCCCTAATGTCTGTGGAGGGGGTAAATTACTGTTAGGAGGATTGGTAGTGTCGGAATTTGGGTTGGCTACAACATTCTCATGTGCTTCATTACTTCCCTCCATTAAGAAACCAAAACCAAAGCAAACAGCAAACAAACCCTTTCAATTCGCAAACCAAAAGCACCCCGTTGATTAATAATCACTATCAGAGGATTCAGAGCTACAATGAAACAACAAGCCAACCAAACCAGCAAGCAAAAACAAACAAAGCATCAGCCATTGCCAATCACATTTTATTTTTAAGAAAATCAATACAAAACCAGAGCAGCAACAAGCTAGGAACACAACATTAATCACCAAGATTACCGGCATTAATATGGAAATCAGTTCAGAACAAAGCCAAAAAATGTGGAAATCAGTTAAGAATAAAACCAAGATTACGATGCAAGCAGCCAAAAAAAAATACAGGTATACGAATCCAGAAATCAAACTGAAAATGTGAAGAACAAAGCCAGGAAGTAGAACACCGACCTTAATCCCCAAAAATCATTCCACTGCCACAAAACCACCAGGAGTCCAGGACAGCAACAATCGAAGCCAAAGCTCCCACATTTCAAGCAAAACGTTGAGGAATCAACCACATTTGGCTCAGACGGCCTGAAACGCTGAGGAAGAACGAAGAACCAGTGAACGCTACAGTGCTTCGATCTGAAAACAGAGGAGCGCCGCCTCGTTGTTGCAACGGCCGTCGCCGGAGATGGGAGACGGAAGTTCAGAGGGAACGGCAAGCTCGAGGAGGGAGAGGGAAGAAGACGCCCGCTGCCGTTCTGCCGTTCGTTTCAGGGTCGAAGAATGAAGAAAATCACTGAATCAGAGTGCTGTCTGTGCGGGTTCGGGCGGAGAAAGCATTTGAAATTTTTTTTTTTTTATATCACAGAAACGACGTCGTTTCATATGGTTGGTAGGCAAATTTTTTTAACTCGGTCGACTCGCTGACCAGGCCGAGTCGACCGAGTTAATACCGGGTCACAGCGAGTCGGCCGAGTCATGGCCGAGTCGTGTGACCCGGGGTCACATATTGAACCGGACCGGTTAAGGCACCGGTCCGGCGGTTCCCGGCCCGGACCGGCCGGTCCAGGCCGGTTCTTATAACCTTGGTTCTTACCATATCAACCATTAGCTTGTTGTGCACTAGTGTTTTTTGTTGGCAGTTGAAACGTCTCCATCACAAATTTTGACATGTAATAACTTCAACCATTTTTAATGTTCATTTTTAAATAATGATAATTGACTTGGAATGAATGAGTCATAAACCAATTCTAAATGGATTTGTTCGCTTATTAGCTGCCCGTAATGCGTAAGTTGACCTTAATATACATTCATTGTACATTCCTCTCTTTTAAACTTTGTCAAATTTGAGCTCTCCATTTCTCTCATAATTAAATACACATAATAATCAAGGTAAATACTCTTCATTAATTAAGATAATTAGTAATGATCTTAGGGATGATCCTGTTGACATAAATTAATTATTCCAAAAAAAAACTGATGATTGACTTTACCAAAAATCATGGCCATAAACTAAGGTTTAGGGTTCAAGAAATGATTATAGGATAAATTAAAAAAAAGTATAAAAATAGTTGGTCAAAGGTGCAATTTTTCAATCGTGAGGGATTGTCCCAGTTTGAAGTTTATTGATTATGGGGGTGTTTGTTTTCACGGCAGCTTAAAAAATAAGCCCGAATCACGCAAGCCGAGAAAAAACTCCTCTCACATACTTACCTCGTATACCGTGAATCACGAATTATAAGCACGTTTTGGACAAAAATAAGCCATTCCAAACACGCACTATGTTGAGCATAATCACTTAGTACGTAGTGTGCTTCAAAGTGTATTTTCTTGGAACTAGTGCAACATAATAATAGTGTAATAAACTAATAATAAATCTCAAAATGTCGGTTACTAATATTGCTTAAGAGATTGTATGATGCACCAGAAAGGATGCTTCAAATTGTGATTAAAAAAAGTAACAATATATCACCTCCTGAAATCTTCGTAACGTCTTTAATTATTTTCTTCATCATGATGCTCGATTAATTTGCTCCTAAGGTTAAGACAAATTGTGCTGTAAAATCGGATTTTTTTAATAGACGTATATTACAGATTGGGATGTATTTAATACATTCAATGAGATCCACATATGATATAAATAATGACTGCCAAAAAATAACGTAATTAAATATCATACGTAATTTCAACCTTAAACTTTTCTGGAAAATTAAATTTGGTCTTTCTCATGGCTTAAAATATGTTCTCTTTTCCTTAATGACTTCCAAAAAAGAACGTAATTAAATATCATATGTAATTTCAACCTTAAAGTTTTCTGGAAAATTAAATTAGTTCTGTCTCATGGCTTAAAATATGTACTCTTTTCCTTAATCATGCATTCGTATTTCGTAGAGCAAGGCTTTGCTGCAAAAGAATGCGTGCATATTATATTTAGAGACGATATACTTAATTTATATGTACTTTTAATTAAATAATGATGAAAAGGATTATTTAATTAATTACCACAAACCAATTTTTTTGGGGGTAAAAATACCACAAATCAACTTAATCAAATCTCTTGTCTACAGCAAAAAAAGAAATATTGATAAGAAAAGAAGATGAGGAGAACGATCCAAAAATATATCTATCATCAAGTTAGTTGGCGACTTTATTAATAGGTTTAATTAAAAAGACCCAGAATAAAAATAACTAGCTATGTGTGAGAATATTTCTAATTTGGACGCAAACGAATGAATAACTATGTGTGAGAATCATCTATCATCATCATCATCCCTTTGTTTTTAAATCGTTTTTGCAGAGTTATATGTTATCTATAATATGAGTATTAATCAATAATACCTCCGGTTCTAAATATAAAACATAGTTAACTCTTTTTGGAGAGATTAAAAAAGTTAAATAAGTCACTTATTCATATCATATATTATATATCCTTAGATTATATATCATTTTATAAGTTAAGAAAAATAGTTTGAAGAAAAAATGATAAATATAAATATTTTAAAGTAATTTAATTAGCTTAATTAATCTCTAAAAAAATCAAATTTTTCTTATATTTATGACCGAAAGGAGTATAAAATCTATAATTTACAACGATGGAGCCAGATATTGTTAATGAGTTATTATCAACATAAATGATCATTCTTGGACTTGGATATAAGAAAAAGAGTGGAGTATATATGGTGTTGAGTTTTGATATTTTATTACACTATATGTATGATTGATTAGTAGTGCACACAAGTTCAAATGAATATTTAATTAGGGATCACGCACGCGTTCACCTAAGTATACGTGATGAAGAGTAAAGAAGAAAAGTCAAAAGGTCGGCTGCATGTTAGACACTTAGAGTGGAAGTAGGTTGGACAAAGCCATTCCTCCAAGTCACTTCAACCTCTTGCCAAGCAAGTCAATTCACAAACCTAGTGGAACTATATGTACTTCTAGCTCAATGACATCAAAGCCTTTTTCTTAATTTTTTTTTTATAATCCTTTGGCCCGCTTGGCATTTGGCTAGCGCTTTTTTTTTTTTTAATTTTATTATTAGATGTCCAAGCAACCGATTGATTTGAATGAAGGCTTTACGATTGGAATGCCTCTCCCAACGATGTTTTGTATTAAGTTTACTCAAATGTGGAGTTGCAAATTGGACCTTTTGTAAGTGGGATGAATATGGGTTCCTTCAATTGAGCGCTTCTTTGTTTTTAACTTATATGATATGTAGGGCAAGTATGTGAAACAAATTTGCGAAAAAGTATTTTTTTTTTTGTGTTTCCCAAACAAGCATTGGGTGAAGAATGATAAAAAAGGGCAAAATTCAAAAAAATAAGTTAAAATAGGGAAAAGACAAATTAAGGAGTCCAACATCACAAATCTCAAGTTAGATTTGTAGGAGGAATATGGAATTTACAAATATTTCTAAATGACCAATTTGCCTCTGACAGCATTTGAGTAGCTCAAATTGTCAATATGTATACTGAAATTTTT
Organism: Inga oerstediana; assembly: GCA_963210345.1. Classification (NCBI taxonomy): domain Eukaryota; kingdom Viridiplantae; phylum Streptophyta; class Magnoliopsida; order Fabales; family Fabaceae; genus Inga; species Inga oerstediana. Next base: position 57,048,808 of record OY723407.1, on the reverse strand, counting down.
AATTGCGATTTTTAAGTTGTTATTATTTATACTTAAGTTGATTACACACCACAATTAACAACTTCAGTATATATATTGACAACTTGAGTTTCCCAAATATCAACAATATGTAGGTAATATTTTGAAGTCATACATATCAGGTATTATTGACTATTTATGTATAGAGAATAACTATTTAAGAATATAGGGAAAATCGCTCAAAAATACCTTTGGGGCAAATTAATTATTTAATGCTACCAAGCTCGCAAACGATTTTCTTTGTGTGCAAACGATCTTCCGTTGTGTGCAAACGATCTTTCATTGTGTGCAAAAAACTTCCATATGAACGTGTAAACAATCTTCCATTATGTGCAAAATATTTTCTGTTCATGTGCAATAGATTTTCTAAGGTAGCATTCAGCAATTAATATGCTAAGAATGTATTTATTCACAATTCTCTCAAGAATATATCGTAATTAACAACTTTAGTATATATGTTGACAACTTGGGCTCCATAAATGCTGTTAGGAGCAAATTGATTATTTGAAAATATTTGCAAATCTCATATTATATTCCTCCTATGGGCCTGATGTGAGATTTATGATATTGGACTCTCTGAAAATTTTAAATTATTTTTTTTGGGATTTTTCCAAAAATAATCTCACATGAATATTTACGAACAGTTTATGAAGATGGAGATTTTCCCAAGATAAAGAGAAAACCATGGGCGCTATAAGAAAAAGTCCCGAGCAAGCAATAGGAGAGCATGAGGAATATTATTTTATCACTCTTTCCTTGCATCTACTTTTCTACTACAATATTGGTCTTAATTTAATTAGCATGAATGTAGGGTGTTGTGATATATTTGAAGGATAAATCATTATATTAATGGGTTATAATAAATAATCCAGTTTGTTAAAGTTTTAATATTAATTAAACTCTATATAAATATTGATTTATTTTATAACATCATAAGAGTTTGAATCCTAACATCTTATACCCCACTCTACTTTTGATCACCTAGGATGAGTAGATAACTATACTTTCTTTAAGGCCAGAATTTTCAAGAGAGGTTTTTGTCTATTTTATTTTTCATTAGAATAAGTGGTTGAGGGTTCTAATTCTAAGCCTTGTGTATATAACAACCTAATTGTTGGGAGAGGTCTACGTCTGTTGTCAATGGAATATACTCTACGTACGTGCCCCACCAATATATATATATATAAAATTCTCCCTTGGTTTTCACATGGAATCTGTGTAATTCTTGAAATAAGATCGAGTAAGTGTTTGGAGATTTTCAAAATGCAAAAAAAAAAAAAAAAAAAAAAAGTCTTTAGATTAATTTTTATAAAACTCAAAGAATTTTGTATAGCGTAATTTTAATAAAGCTAGAAAAGTAATTTTCCCTCATCACTATCTAAGAAAATTTTTCTATACACTTTTATTTTAATCTTCGTTTGGCATTTTGTAATGACCACATTAGCATGTGTTTGTGGGTGTGGGGGGTTGAGTTATTGGCATAATTATAGTAATTATTAATATTAAACACACAAAATCAAATATATTTTCATGCAATCAATTATTAAATAAGTTAAAATAAGAAAAGTTAATTATTTAGTCCTCATTATACTTTGGACTCAAGGAAAGTAATTCACTTGTCCAAGCCAAAACTCTTTCCACTAAGACCAAAACCTATGGGCACAAGTTTTAGTCATTTAAATCTCTATCGGTCCCTACACTTTTAGAAAATTATCAAGTGTAATTTCATGTTTAGAAATAATTATATCACTATTATAGAACATGCGTTTTTGAGAGTTTAAGATAATCAATTTTTATATTTAATGCATGATTTAAATGGTAAGGTATTATATAGCATAATAGCAACAAGGCAACTTATGATATCAAATTATATCAATTCCAATATTTGATAAATTAGAAATTACTGTAATTGGAATTAAATATTACATAGATGATTGCGCAAACTCTCGAACAATATCTATGAATAGACTGTATATATTAATTAACATTCATGAGTCTTCTTTATCAAAGGAAGAAAAATCTGGGGGTATTTTCTCTGGGGATTCGTATCAAATATTTGTCACCATCGATCATATTGGTCAAGGAAAATCAGAGAAACTTAATCCGAGAAGATATACGAAAATTGATTGACAATTGATACATGGTAGTAATATTTATTATTTGGGTAGAATTCTTAAGAAAAATGGCCCCTTCTAAGGAATTGTTTTTCCGGGGCGAGAATGTTGTGGGGGGGAAAACAAAGAAATTTCGATGGCTACAAAATCTCAAAATAGTATGTCAAACGTCTCACAAAATAAAATACTTGTCGACTTTGACAAAAATATAGCCCTTGTTTGTTTATATAATAAAATAATATAATTGTCCCAGTCAGCAGTTATTTTAAAACGAAATCATCAAAGTTTGACCATAATTCTTTATTTCCGTCCATCGAGTATTTAATTAATTAGAATAGAATGATCATTAAGAAAGATATGGCCTTTTATTTATTTTTTCATAACCTTCCTCTTATTGTTATCCGGTGTTTTTTCTGACTCTTATTGTTAAATATTCGAACACCCAATTAATCCAAATCAACATCTTATAATGATCAGGATACTTTTTTTCAGAAGTCTTTTTTAACAGGGTGGAGTTTGAATACCTGTAGCTTACCTGGTCCACCGGTCGGAGTTGGTATGGCCTTTTATTTACCAAAAAAAAAAAAAAGCAAATCAATCTTAGTTTTATCGTTCAATACATGCGTGCATCTGCAAAAGGAAACACTCACAAATTCACAATACAAGGCGTAAATCACACCAAACCAACAAGCCCACAGACAACGTACAAAAGCCTCCTCGCAACACGACGTCGTTTCCCTCCCCCAATTCCTCTCCAACTCCTATTAATACACACGACATGACACCACACACACTTCACCCCATTGAAACCTGTCTCTCTCTCTCTCTCTCTCAAGCCAAATACAGCGATCAGCTAACCAAAAACTAAAACTTGTCAGTGAGTCAAATGGCGAGGTCTTTAATCTTGATGCTTCTATGGCTAACCAGCATCCTAGTAGTCTCCAAGGGACAACCTGGGACATTGTCGTTAGTGTTCCGGGCACCAACACAGGTAGCCATAAGGCTCAGCCGTGACCCTCTGTCTCTGTTAGAAGGCTCCACAGATTTCGGCCACATGGTTCATAAGACTCCGGTGGCGATCATGAACCCGGCGTCCACAAGCGACATATCGGTGCTCGTAAAGTTCTCAAACTCGTTGCCCATTCCGTTCAGTGTGGCGGCCAGAGGGGAGGGTCACTCCGTTAACGGACAGTCCATGGCTTTTGGTGGTGTGGTGGTGAATATGAGCAGTTTCAGAGATAGTAGTACTGATAATGATGGGTCTGGTGGGATACTTGTGATGGAGAAGACGGCGGCGCCGGGGGATTATTACGTGGATGTGGGTGGTGGACAGAGGTGGATCGATGTTCTGCATGAGACCATGAAACGAGGATTGTCACCTCGTTCTTGGACTGATTACTTGTATTTGACGGTCGGTGGTACACTCTCTAATGCTGGGATTAGTGGCCAAACATTTCGATTTGGTCCTCAGATTCAAAATGTTTACGAATTGGATGTTGTTACAGGTATGAATCACTTATCTGATTCTTTTTGAAACTAAATCTCATATTAAAGTTTTGAAAAAATGACAGAAAAATATCATTTCAATTACAAAAATAAAAAAAATGTCTACTAAATTAATAAAAAAGATAAATAGGTAATTTGATAGCGTTAAGAATACGAGATTTTGAAATTTTGTGTTGATAACTTGAGTATCCACAATGACAAGTTAAGAACTTGGGTATATATGTACTATCAAAAAAAAAAAAAAAAAGAACTTGGGTATATACAGTAACAATTTGGGGATTTCAAAATGTTAATCTCTATATCTAAGTTGCTAATTCTTATACTCAAGTTATCAATATCCAAACTTCAAAATATTATATTCTTACTAAATTATTTATTTATCCTTTTACTAATTTAGTAAACATTTTGATGTTTTTCTAATTTAAATGGTACTTTTCTGTCATCTTTTTAAAATTGTTTGTGTTTGATGAAAGTATATTAATTACTCCCTTATTATAAGGATATATTAATTCCTTTAAACATTGATTAAGGAATATATATAAAACAAGGGTTTTACAAACTTTTTTTTTTACGAAAGTCAAGGAGGGGATTTGGCATGATTAATGTTTGATATATGCCATCTGAGTTAGTTGTATATATTAACATATAGGATTCTGATAATCATCAGCTATTATTTTTATTTGATTACGCTTTTTACGTAATTAAATTTTACCCCCTCTAGTTCTATTTATAAGCAACTTTTATTTTGTGTCTAAAAATATAAGTTTTTTTTCCTATTTTACCCTTATTAAATACATATATTTATAGTTAATTATCACAACACCAAGAGTTATTTCTCATATTCTTCATCCATTCTCTCTCTTATACTCTTTTCATAAATAGGGGTATATATGGAAAAAATATGGTATTTTAACACACTTATTGTTTTTAACTATCAGTTCGTTTTGCTCAATCAAGAGGAAAGTTGCTTATAAATAAGACCGAAAAGAATATTAGTCACACTCAAACCTTATGTTTGTACGTACGTAGCAGATTTCTGGCTGGCTGGATAGGATAGGTATAAATTATTAGTTAGTCATATTTTGAAAATACTATAGCTGTGACATTTGGAGGTTTATATGTGTATTTCATTAAAATTAATATTTGTTCTAATTTTTTGACCAGGGGTCCAGTCTTCTATCCATACCGGATGGATTCAAATATTCATAAAACTATTGTTAATTACTAATATTATTTGTATGCATACTTATTTATATTTTCATATAAAACATTGACTATTAATGACTAAAATTCTAAAACGTTAATTTTGTTTTAGAAACTACGTGCGTGTTTTCTTTATTTTCTTTTAGTGTGTGTGTGTGTGTGTGTATTTATATGTATCATTCTCACTTTTCTTTTAAATGTCATATAGAATTATAACTTTAAGTTTCTTCTTCGACCCCTGACCTTGTGAAAATATTAAATACCTTTGACTTTATTTTTTTCCCTTAAAAATTATGCACGTTAACCAAACATATCCTTGTTAGAATTTTCCTGAATATTTATTAGTTTGTCAATAAAATTACGTATGTTTTTTTTTTTTACAAAATTAGATCAATCAATCACTTTTTTTTTTCTTTTTTGTGTGTGTGAATGATGGCGACTATATTTGGCTAAGACCATACGACCAAAACAAAAGGGGTTGAACTGTGATTTTTATAATTCATTGAAAGTACAGTTATCCTATGGTTTCAATATGTTTTGGTCGGCTCGGAAAAAAAAAAAACGATCGTAAAAGAAGCCTTACATACTAAACATAACCCCAAAAATAAATAAAACATAAATATATGTAATTGTCACGTGACTACTTCACCGGATATTAATCCAGATTACATGTAAATGATATATTGGATGAAGATACATCATCACTGGATTGCGACAGCAAATTGTATTATTGGTAGATTATTTCTACCTTAAACAAACAGCTACTCTAGTCTGCAATATTCAATATACGAATATGGGGACGAGTGTGCATTTCCCATGATACATACATACATATATATATATATAATCCTATTGACCAATCTCTTTACAGAGGTCAAAAATATTTTAGATCATATAGTATTATATGTTGTTCATTATTAATAAAGATGTTGAATTAATAATTAATTGTTTATTAATAAACATTAAAATGAAGCTAAGTCAACTCTTCTATGGTTTGAGGGAAATGGCTCTTAAACATTGCCATTTGGTTGAATTGTAGGGTCACTTAAACAAAGCTAAGCACATTGCAAGAATTGAGACAGATATCCTTTTGTATATGTTCCCTTTTTTAAAATTATTCGACGTGATAGTAGTCCTTGCTTAATACTTATATTATTATTAATTATTAATTAATGTTTATTGATTATAATTTGCAGGGGAAGGAGAAGAAATAACATGTTCTAGTGAGATTAACTCAGACCTTTTCTACGCTGTTCTTGGAGGTTTAGGCCAATTTGGGATAATCACCAGAGCCAGAATTGCTTTAGCACCTGCACCAACCAGGGCAAGTATTTAATTTCATATATATATATATATAGAGACGCAAATAATTTAACAATAAGATAAATTAAATTAAATTAAATTCAATGGTTTGTTTAATTATTGATTGCAGGTGAAGTGGCTGAGTTTGCTTTACGATGACTTCTCTGTACTAAGTGCAGATCAAGAAAAATTAATCTCAATGAACGAAAGTGTAGAAACTAACATGCCTAATTATGTAGAAGGATCGCTTCTTCTGAATCAATCATCCATGGATGTTTCTTTTTATCCAGAGGCTGATCGTCCAAGAATCACTTCCCTAGTCCAACAAAATGGCATCGTTTACGTCTTAGAGCTGGCCAAGTATTACACCAACGATTCTCAGGCAAGAGTGGACCAGGAAGTTGAGGAGCTGTTAAGTGGGTTGAAGTTTTTGTCGGCGTTTAAGTTCGAGAAGGATGTGTCGTACGAGGAGTTTCTGGATCGGGTTCATTCTGTTGAACTTTTCCTTAGGCCTCAAGGACTGTGGGATCTTCCTCATCCATGGCTCAACATGTTTGTTCCAAAGTCTCGAATCATGGATTTCCATCATGGTGTCTTCAAGGCCATTCTTCTCAACCAAACCCTTCCTTCAGGACTCGTCCTCGTCTATCCCATGAATCGCAACAAGTAAGTACGACGCTATTTAGATTTTGGTTAAGATACATTTAGCATCCTGAAATATTTTTTCAGACACATCCGACATTTTAAAGCATTTTCTCATGTGTGTCCAGCACCATGAAGTATTTTTTTGGAGCATCTAGTATTCTAGAGTATTTTTTTGGGTGTATTTAGCACTTTAAAATGTTTTTTTGCGACCAAGGATTAAAAAATACTTTTAGGCTTTGGACACAATTGAAAAATATTTCAGAGTGCTAGATTCATTTAAGAAAATACCTCAGGGTTCTTGAGACGCCTTAACCCTTTAGATTTTTGAGATATATGCATATAATATATTAGGTCTGTCTTCCTTTAAAAATAGTTTAAGCCAATAATTTGATAGGACTTGTATGTTTGTAGGTGGGATGATAGGATGTCTGCGATGATTCCGGATGAAGATATATTCTACGCTGTAAGTTTTCTGCACACGAGTACGTATGATCAAGAGGAAGCATATAAAGAGCAAAACCAGATGGTGTTGCAGTTCTGTGAGGAAGCTGGAATTCAGATTAAGAAATATCTTCCACAAAACTTGACCAGGAAACAATGGATGGATCACTTTGGAGACAAATGGAAGCCTTTTCAACAAAGAAAAGCTCAATATGATCCCAAACATATTTTGTCACGTGGCCAAGCCATTTTCACTAATTAACTCAGCCATATATATAGATTTATATATATTTTAGTATTTAGGTCAATATATATAGTAGATTATGTATAAAAAAGTGGAGATCTCACTGGTTTAGTTTAAAGCTTAATATTAATGTAGCCATTGCCAGTTGGTTTAATTGCTTCAACAGTTGAATTGCAGTTCGAAATAAATGTATATTGGCTCATATTTTGTCGCCTTTTTTTCAGTCTCCTAAAATGAACTTCTATATTTAAGTTAACCAGAACCACAATTGTAATTATAACTAAAATGTTGACCCGGAGGTCGTATAATCTCACAAGGACAACTACAAATGAGAGAAAGTATAAAAACTAACAAAAGAAGCGTTTTTTTTTTTTTTTCAAAAATACTTCATTGAAAGCATACAACTCAAGATCAATCATATCCATCAAATTTTACTATTATTTATAAATCACTGACTTCCTTCAAAAATATATAATGATTATTGATTTAAATTTTTAATGATGGATAAGCAACGAGCTAGATAAATGAGTTCTTCATTTCCGTACGTCACTAATTTTTCCAAGTATTGTTATTAAGGAACAGAAAAATATACTTAGAAACTAATTTGCGTACGGGGAACAGGCATGTTTAAAAATTTAGATGTGAATTTGGTAATTATGCTTCAAAATTTGTCCGCCAATCTAGGGCCCTACTCAAGATAATAAGATAATTTATCCTTTTTAAAAAATATGACTTATATTCCTCACCAAATTCATGACTAACTATGTATATGAATCAATTATATATATATATATGGGTTAAGGGGCATTTTTGCCCTAGTTTTTACCAAAGAGTAATTTTGCCCCGGAAGTTTTTCAGGGAGTAATTATGCTCTAGCTTTTATCCCAGTTAATTTTGACCGTTAGTTAGTTGACCAAATATACTGAACTGATAATTCATATGTCATCCATGTTATTTTTGTTATGGTACAAATTTACCCTGAAAATTTTACATCTAACTTTGGGAAAAGATTAAGTAAATGACACATGGACTTTCGGCGTAAATTTACACATTAACAAAAATAACGTGGATGATATGTGGACTACTAGCTTAGCATATTTGATCAACTAACGGTCAAAATTAACTAGGATAATGCCTAGGATAAAATTGCTTTTTCTTTTTTTTTGAACTTTTGCTTATGGGGCAAAATTGCTCCCGAAAAACTTGCGGTGCAAAATTACCTCTCACTAAAAACTTCCAGGGCAAAATTATCGCTTACCATATATATATATATATATATATTCTTTACGTGCACGTTCCCTTTTCAATTCTCGGAGTTTCTTGACTCTGTCAAACTTAAACGGAATCCTCCTTTTAATTTGTGAAGATAGTAATAGTAATTGAATTTGTCTAAAAAAAAAAAGCTTGATTCATTTAGATCTCTTACATTTTTGGTGATATTTCTTCTTGATTATTATTTTGACTCCGAAATTAACTAATATATATGGTATACTAATGTCAAGTGTGTGGTATTTTAACTTTGCAGAAATCTGTCTCAATAATATCCCATTCTCACCCATATGACGTGTGATTATTTTCAAAGCTAATTAAATAATTAAGATAGTTGAACTTCAATTCATCCAGATTTTATTTGGAAATTTAGCCATAAAATCTGTTGAACGAATAATTCCATTGAATTTTTTGAGATATGAGGAGACTAACTATTATTGTTTCCTAATAAAATTTTCCAATAATGCATCCAAATCTTTAGATATGTAGTATCACTATCACCAAATATCACTGAAGACGACACACCATGAATCAGAATATTTATTTTGGAACTTCTCTACTTTTGATTGATTCAACTAGTGTGAATTGAATTATTCCACTTAATTATTAACTACCACTGGAAAAAAATGTGACAAAATCTTCCCTTCATTGATTTGTCTCCGAGACTCTTCGATCCACAAAGTCAAGATTCAGTTAGATTTTGCATCACCATCAGATGCCTATTTAATTTCTTTATTATTTATGTGTATAACTGTATATATAGTTTATCTTGGAAAGATCCCAGTAACATCATACAACAAACTAAAAAATCGACAAGATATTGTGAAGATTATAGTTCCCAATATTGGAGTGGAATATGGACCAGTTTGACGTATGAAACACGTGCTATTGTTCAAGAAACAAGCAAATGCTTCGAAGTTTTCAAACATTCAATTAATTGGGAAACTGACTTCCTGTCATCCACCATAAAGTATCTATTTCTCATTAGGAATATATATATATATATATATATATATATATTTGTAGAAGCTATAATATAGCAAGAAACAGGCACCCACATAGGCTGGTCCAGACCCACTACTGCGTTATTCATAAATTTTCTATCGTTTCAAATTTGGTCTCTATGATTATGTCCATAGATAATGTGAATGCATATAATGATCTAACCACTACTCTAATGATTTTCCTTTGTTTTCTTTGAATGATCAGTTTGGTCTAGAAGAATTTCTTCTAGATGGTTGGGAGGGACAGTTCAGGTCCACACAGAAGAAAAGGAGTTTCTTCACAAAAAAGCTATGCATTATTAATGAATGCCAAAAACAAAAACATGATTAATCTCAGTAATTTAAAATCTAAGCACACTAAAGAATTAGTGATCGATTGATCCCGGCAAAGTCCTTATAATTTGCTCCATGTCTTTCTCATTTCTGTTGCTAATGATGATGATCTCTAAATTAAAGATGCTTTTAAAAAGCCTTACGTTGCATGTGCAATGTTCATGGCTAACATTAAATAATACTCTATCTGGTCCTATTTACAAGAACTCGATAACTGAATTACGTGATTTAAAAAAATGGTTAAAATTAATTAAAAATAATAAGTATGTCTTGAAATAAATTTTTTTTCCCTAGTATGCACTTATTTATAAGAGTGCAAATAAGAGAGAGAATGGGGTAAACATAAGCATCATCAACCCTTTAATTAATGCAATTATATAATTAATGAAGGGCGCAAATGAAAAAAACTCATTAAATATTGAGACAATTCTTGATGGGCCCTTATAAAAAGCACAAGAGGGAGTATTAATACAATGTAATGTTTTTCATGAATTATTTATTGTTGGTAAAAGTGTACCTTTGGTTTCTCTAATTTTATATAAGATTTCAGTTTGATCCCATAATTTTGTAAAATATTTTATAATTAATTTAACCCTAACAATGTCAAGTGATGATTTTTTGCGTCAATCATTGTAATTTTGGAAAACTAAACTTAATATACCATTATTTGATAATATTTTATCCACATTTAAAACTTCAATATTATCAATTTTTTGTTAATGACATTAGAATTAAACAACTGAAAAAGCATTTTTTAAAATTAAGGGATTAAAATGAAACTTTATGTAAAGTTAAAAGACTGATCCAAAAGTGCACTTTTGCGATTATTATTTTCATACGTCTCATGTGCATATTATTATTCATTAATATCTTTAATTTTCTTTGTTGATAATGATAATGATGCATAAAAATGTGTGTCTTGCACTCGTGCATGCGCATATGATAATTAAACATCTTTAGAATCTTATAATACATGATTGAGAGATATTGGGATTGCCATATCCATTTTTTCTTCTCTTGACGTACTAATCACAATCTTATAATGAGTATATATAAGGCTCCACGAGACAAAATAATTACTGTGGTTGGCAAAATTAGGAGCATTGCTACGAAAGAGGATGTCGTCTTCTTCAACTTTAACTTGCCTAGTTTCAAAAGAGGAAAAAGAAGCACTTTATTTATTATGAAGTGAGCAACGGAATCAACAGCTTATCGATCTCCACAATTAAAACACCTTTGTTTTCATGGTAACTACAAGATCATCCCTGTTTTGGTAAATAGAATCGATCATTGAAGCATAGTTTGGTCTACTCTTTCCCTTCCTAAATATAAGGGCTAATTTATGAGTTTGATTTGGTTCTAAATATACTTCAATTCTCTTTACTTTCTAAATTTATAATTTTTTTCTAAACTATCATTACCACTAATTGCATATATTAAAGTAATTTTCATTAAAAAAAGGTATTTTAAGAAAACTAACATATTTTTATTATAAATAATTAACTTACCTAGTTTATACCATGGTACTGAAAACCGGACCGGACATTGAACCGGTCGAGGCACTGGGTTAAGGGTCAGTGGTTCAAACCGGGGTCAACCCGGGGGTCAAACCGGGGGTCAGACCGGGGTCAATTTAAAAAAAATATATAATTTAAATGTTCATACATACCTTTCAAAAAACTATATGAGAGTTATTTTTCAACTAATAGTCCAATATAACCTCCTAAACCTAATACCTACAAAAATATCGTTAAATATATAAGGATTTTTCCCCAACCAATGTTAAAAGTATTCCATAATCCTTTTAAAGCTCCTTATAAATAAAAAAACTGTTAGGAATATTTTTTTTTTGAAAAAAAAAGAAGCCAAAATGACTTCATTTGGAGTGTAAAAAAGTAAAAAAAAAAAAAAAAAGGAGCAAACCGTGACTAATCCGGGTCAGGCCGGTTCACCCCGGTTCTGTCCGGTTCACACCGGGTCAGACCGGGTTGACCGGTTCACCGGTTCACCGGTTTCTCCCCTCACCCGGACCGGACCAGTGACCGGTTCACCGGTTTCCGGTCTGAACCGGCCGGTCCGGTCCGGTTTTCCATACAATGGTTTATACAAGAGGTGCGTCCTTCCCGGTCCTCTCGTACTAGGGAAAGGTCCTCTCAATGCTCTAACGCCCACACCGGATATGGACCAAAAAATTAGTTATATAGCTGATATATTTAAAATCTGAGGGACAATTGATTATATAAAGAATGAAATATATTATCCGTCTTATATTCTTCTTACTTCTGTTATATTTTTATTCAAGAATATAAAAAATTTTACTTACAAAGTTACTTTCTTTTTAGTCCTCTCTAGGTGTTAACAATTTGATTTATATTTTAATATTTTTTATTTGAAACATCATGAGTACTTTTTATCAGTAATTTCGCTCAGCATGCATCGGAAGAAGGGAATAAAATTTTCAATACCCTCACATGTTTAGTTAGCTGAGGCTTCTGGATTCTATATGCACTGCACAAAATTTAATATCAAAAGTGGCACCAATGTAATCGATCTTATAAACAAGATAACTTTCAATAGTTTATATATATATATATATATATTGATATTGAATTTTATTTTGATTTTGGCTTTCATTTGATCACACTCGTGTATTAGTTCAGAGTCTCGTAGAGTTCTCCAGTTTTGATTCTCTTGATATTCTTAATTAGGTTTGATCAAAACGCTTTCATTAGACAAAAGTTCAGAGCCATTTTCTTACAATTGCGACAATTATAGTATAAATTTATTATTCCTTTTAATTTTGGTACTTCCTCCCAACCTAAATATATTATAAGAGCTAGGAGACACAGGTTTGTTTTCATCCTAAATGTGTAATATCTTAATCCACTTTATATTATCTCCTAAATTTATATTTTTTTTCAATGCATAATAATTAAAATGAGTACTTTAGAAAATTCAACACACATTTTTGTTTTCAAATAACTAACTTAATTGCTTTTCTTAATCTTTACAAACTAGTCATCTAGCTCCTATTTTTAGAACTGGACGAAGTATGTACTCCATCTGGTCCTTTTAATAAATAATTTTCTTCCTCTTGGGGTTGGTCCTTAATGTAAGCAACTTTCTTTTTATGTCTTAAAATTTAAACTACATTTTCCTTTTTTACCCCTATTAAATATATAACTTTGTATTAATTATTCCTCACTCACCACTAATTCATTTTTATTTAATCATTTATTATCCATTCTCTCATATTTTTTACTCATTCTTTCATATATTTTTTATTCATTATCTCTCCTATACTCTTTTCATAAATAGGTGCATATTTTGTAAAGACTTAACACATTTATTATTTTTAACTAATTTTAACCACAAGTTCAATTTGCACCATCTGAAAAAAAAAGTTTCCTATAAAAAGGGTTTTACATGTGGGGGCTAATTAATGTGTTGTACATTAAGATCCTGAAAAATTATTTGAACCTTGGATTCTAGTCATGGAGGTGGACCTCCTCCTTCTGCTTTCTGGAATTGTACTAGTAGCTGCTTCATAATCAAATCAAAAGAGTTAGAATTTCGATTAAAATACGTTCATATAAAGTCCAGCATATGGATCTGCATATCTTTGTGACATTCCAAAACGCAATCATAAAAAAAGATATTCCTCCTAAATATATATATATATATATATATATATATATCAAACGTTGAACATGACTCTAAAGGAGGCCATTCACAGTTCACACTTATTTTTATGCATATCTTTCATATTTCACTTGAAAGTGAAATGCCTAACTCTTTAAAGACTTCAGCGTAAAACATCACATTACTTAATTTTCAAATTTATGAGTTTATTAAACTTTATACCAATTCAAAATTTGTATGCGTTGGCTTGTTATACATATGCGTGTATTCATGAAAAATGTGTTTAAAATTCAAATATTTTGACGTTATTCATTTTTTTGTGGACGATATTATTCATTTTTATGCGTTGGTTTGTTATACATATATATATGTGTGTGTATTCATGAGCTTTTTTGGACAGTAGTGGGAGGGCTGGATTGAGAGTTCAGAGTTTCCTTCTTTTCCACGGCATCCATCGATCTTACTGATTAGATATATAGGGGAAGTCAAAAATCAACTCGAATCGATTCAAGTGGAAAATTCTAGAAATTGTTCAAACCATTTAGATTTAATTAATTTCTTGTTTATTTAATTGTTTTAAAGTTTTAAATCATTTGTTATAAGAAAATAAAGGCTGAATAAAAGTAATGTTAATCTTGAATAACAATATGAAAAATAATAGGGTTAAGGTGCAAAAATGCACATGTGATTTTTCTGAAAGTGCGCCCAGCAGTAAATGCTTTTTTTAAGTGCAAAAGTAGCTATGTGGTTATAAAATAGGTGTAAAAGTCACAGTATCTGTTACAAGGAAAATGTTGACTGTTAAAAACAAGTTTGTTGACTAAATGTGATGATATGGACAGTGACTAGGTAGGTGAAGTTGCTGATTGGAATAATTTACTGTTGAAAAAAAGAAAAAACACTCTCAGTTAAAACATGGGAAAAGGACATGAGGGTGAAAGGCATCAAGTGTTATTGGGGAAAAAATTAGAAATAGAGTCGGACGAAAGAGAGGTTGAACGGACCACTGTGATGGTAAAACAAATCAAAGGGTGAACAACAATCCTCAACGAAGTGGAGGGAGAAGGAGGTGAAATCAAATTCGAGGGAAAAAAAATGGCGTGGGGAAATTGAAACCTATAGTTTTGGGACGAAATTATCAGAATGAGTTGAAGAATGTAGGGTTTCCAAGTTTGGGAATGGAGAACATGTACCAGAGGTAAAGAGGAATCGAATGTGAGGAAAGATTTCTATAGAGCAACATTTTGGACAAGAAGAGACAAAAGCAATCCCAAGTAAGCATCGATTGGGACCCATAAATCTTTGTATTTTTGTTGTGGCTAAAGTGAAATGCCATGAAAACCCTTCGGTAAACGTTTTTGTTTTTCATATTGTAGTGTCAATAGCATCAAATGGCGAGGACAAGGAAGTAATCGGGGTCGACGAGATAGAGACAGAGATAGTCGAACAAAAGCATGATAGGTTAGTACAAAAGGCTTGCAAACTTTATGATTTAGGAAAAAATAGTTGGGAAGATGTTAACCTCATGAAATTCTTGTCAGAATTGCACATTTCCTCCTATTTCTCCCACACTTTGGGTATATTAGTGGGCATTTGGGAGTGCTAAAGTAGAGGAAATGTGTTCTATTCATGCTTGGCACAAAAAGAGTAAAAATGTGGAGGAAATATGTTACTAACTGCTATGATTATTCAACTGTGGTTGTTTGTGAGTTCTTTGTGTTGAAAGGATACAAATTCAGTCATAGCTGGACCAGAGAAAGCCAAATTCAATGAGAAGGAGGTGAAATGAAGTTGAAGCCATCAACCATGCCAAGGAAATGCAAGAAGGGATGAGAACAGAGCATAGAAAGAGAGGAAGCTGAACTTCAGAGATGACTGGCCGCGGCCAACCATTCTATGGGCCGCGGCCAACAAGAGGTCAGAAAATTACTGGCCGCAGCCAAGCATCCATGGGCCACGGCCAATTTGAGGTCAGACAGTTACTGGCCGCGGCCAAGAATCCATGGGCCGTGGCCCAAAACTGGACAAAAGCTCATTGGCCGCGGCCCATAGATTGCCTGGCTGCGGCCAACCCCCGAAAATGCTGTTGTGCATTTTGTCACCTGAGAACTATAAAAGCAAAAACCAGAAGCTGAAGGAGGGGATCCAGATTAGGAAAGACCTAGGCAGGCGGCTGAGAGTATCCTCTGAGCTTGGGTGTGTCTAAAATCAAGGAGAATCAAGGAGAGATTGAAGATTTGCAGAGATTTCAGCTCAGATTCTCTGGTTTTTCTGTATTCCTTCCATTTCTCCTCTGTAATTCTGATATGGCTGTAATGAGAGCTTATGTCTGTGATTCATTTGTGAACATGGATAGCTAGAGTCCCTTTCTAGGATTGTTTATGATCCTTTGTATGGATTAAACTTGATTCCTTTCCTCTCTAAGTATCTAATGGCATATATATGTTGATTTTACTCCGTTTTTACTGCTGTTTGTAACTGGCCATCACTGTGGATGATGTGTTCAATTAAATTAAGCTTGAGAGAGTTAATTTAATTGCAAAACTTGAGTGAAATCATGCTAGACTTGAAGTTTACAACTAAACGAATGGTTTGTTAGTAACATAGAGATATAGTTATTAACTTAGCATTGTCAAATTAAGATTGGTATGTAATGAATATCTTCTCTTAGCTATAGCAAGAGATTGTGCATGCTAATAGAAGATATAAAACTGGTTCTGACTTGAGAGAGCATAATCATATGCTTGGGATTCTTAAACTGACATATATATACCCCATGGAAATGATCCTAGGAGAGGAAAAGAAGTAAGTTTATGAAATACTAGGGGGATGAACAATCCTAGGCTTATTATATTTGATTGAAGTCACATAAATCAGAGTTTTGTTCAGTAAATTTCAGCTTTACAAATATATCTTTTGAAATTCCTTTTTCCACACACAACAACATGTTTTGGCTTAACTTAATCGAATTCACCAAATCTATTGCTTGACTGATTTGTTACTCAAATCCTCGAGGGAACGATCTTTACTTATCACTTTATTACTCGACGCGATCCGTGCACTTGCGGTAGCAAACAGAAGAAACTAAATGTCGTTTGCAAGAGGGTCATAGCACTGTGGTAGAGAGTAAATTAGCTGCTGGTGGGAATGGGGGAAGTAAAAATCAAAGAGGGGTAGGGGAAACGAACATGGTTAATGAAGTGGAAAATGATGATGATATGATTGAGTACCTTGGAGAGTTAAACGTTGACTTTGATGATATGGATGAGGTTGTAGAGAGTGAGGAAGGTGAATATGATTATAGTCATTGTGTTGATAAAAGGAAACAAGAAATGCCAAGTTCAGCTAGAGATGACAATAAGGAAGGTCAAGATGGTTGTGGTGAGGATGAAAGTGATGATGTGAGCTAATTGGGCCTAAGTGGGAGTTGTGATACAGAGGGGAGTATGTATGATGAATTTGAAGTAGGGGAGGTGGATTCAGAAAATGGAAGTGATGATGAAGATGTTGAAATTGGCCCAAATGACAATGATAGATCACAAATCTCCCACTACTATCACAAGAACACCCATTTAGCTAGCTACAGAACAAAGCTAAAACCTATAAGGGGGAAGCAATTTTGTGACACTGAAACATTCCTCCCAATGCAACCTCCGCTTGTAAGCAACTTACTTGACATACCTCCAAAAAAAAGGGTTAAAACTAAGGAAGCAGAAAGAAGGGTTACAACAATAAGGAAGCCCAAACGACAATGATAGCCCTTGATGAGGCTAAAACATCGGCTACTAGGCCCTTTTTACTATTGGAATTACTTATGTAGACAAAAAAAAAAAGCTAAAGAGGGCTGTAGATAAATATGCTATCAGTCGTGAAGTTAAGCTTAACATAGTGAGAAGTGATAAGAAGACATTTCAGGTAGTGTGTGAAGAGGGGTGCCCGTTTAACCTTTATGCTTCTACATACGGGTTAATTGTAGATTTCCAAGTGAAGACTCTATTTTATGAGCATAACTATGCTTGTGTGTATAAGAACCCTAGAGCTTCAATGAATTGGTTGGCTGAACATTTCAAAGAGAAAGTGCAAGAGATGCCTTAGTCTAAAACAAGTGACATGAAGAAGGACGTGTAGAGAGAATTCATGGTGAGTGTGAGCTTACACAAGTGTAAGAAGGCCAAGCGAAAGATAATGCAAGAAATGGAAGGAAGCTTCAAAGATGAATTTGGAAAGCTGGAGGCATATTGCAATGAATTTTAAGAGTATCAAACCCTGGGTCGGACATAAGATTTAAGTTGAGCACCGAAGCTTTGGAACAAGGAAGAAGAGTTTTCAAAAGAATGTACCTATGCTTTAATGCTTCAAAGGTATAAATTTTCCTTTCAAATATGAAGTTTAATATACATGTAGTAAACTTGTGTTTTAAATGTTTAATTTGTGTATAGGTTGGCTGGAAAGAAGGATGTAGGCCTTTAATTAGGTTAGATGGAACTTTCTTAAAAGGAAAATCAAGAGGCATTTTACTAACTACAGTGGGTTTAAATGGTAATGATTCCTTGTACCTACTTGCTTATGGGCTAGTTGATAAAGAGAATAGGTTTCACTAGACTTGGTTCCTTGAATGGCTTCGAAAGTTACTAGATCTAAGTGTGGGTGAAACTGTAACACTCATTTTTGATATGCAAAAGGTAAAAAGACAACTTACTTGTGTGAAAATGTTAGGGTTTTTTGATTGGTATCATACCTGACGCATTTCTCGTCATTTGTTGATTATATTAGGGATTGACTCACGCAATAAAAGAGGTTCTTCCATGTGCAAAACACAGACTTTGTGCACCCCATATTTATGCTAATTGGAGCAAGAAATGGAGGGGCAATGAGTTTAAAAAAAAAATTTCACCTATGCATAGAGTACATTCCCACAAGAGTTCAAAGACAATTTAACTGCTCTTGGCTCATTGAAGGAAGAGGCAGCTCAAGATGCTTTGACTTATCCTCACAATTCATGGATAAGAGCGTATTTCAGTAGTAGATGTAAGTCTTGAGTTGTTGATAGCAATATGAGTGAGTCCCTAAATGCATGAATAGATGAGTATCGGTATCTTTCGGTAATTAGAATGTTTAATGGTATAAGACAGAAAATAATAGGAAAATGGGTTGAGAGTGAGATAAATGTAAGGAATTGAAAATGTGAATATAGTCCAAAATGTATTGACTTATTTAAGGCTAATAGGTTTCTTGCTGCCAAATATATAGTTCATTTTAATGGGGATGAGGGATATGAGGTAGCAGAGGGGCCAGATAGGCATTCTGTTCACTTGTCTAGGGTAATATGCACATGTAGGGCTTAGGATATAACAAGAATCCTATGTCAACATGCAATATGTGCTATGTCTCATGCTAAAATAGATCATAAATCATAAATCTCCCACTACTATCACAAGGACACCCATTTAGCTAGCTACAGAACAAAGCTAAAACCTATAAGGGGGAAGCAATTTTAGGACACTGAAACATTCCTCCCAATGCAACCTTCGCTTGTAAGCAACTTACTTGACATACCTCCAAAAAAAGGGTTAAAACTAAGGAAGCAAAAAGAAGGAGGAAAAAATCTGTCCACAATGCACAAGGGACAACTCAACCTCAACCTCAAATGGAAAAATTGACTAGAGTAGGAAAGAGGCACAAGTGCACTGTGTGCAAACAAGAGGGACATAATAAGAGTACTTGTAAGGAGGTGAGTCATTATTGGTGTCCTGCGGTTTTATTCTAGTATAATTAGGCTATCTTTCACTGTATTTTCGGTCTATGTGATACAAAACTTATAATGGATAAGTTTGATAAATATATATCATGGACTTATATGGCAATGTCTGGAGACTTGTATAGTAATGTCTCTTTCCATGTTATGACTAGTTGTGATTATTCATATTAGGTTGATTGAAGTTGGTTATTGGAAATACAAAAGCAAGTCTGAGAGTGTGTCATGTTATGTGTTGAGTATTTTCATGTCATATTATTAGTTTTATACTTGAATTGTTTGTAAGATGCTCAAAATTGAGCAAATCTGCCATTGCTGATGAGTGTGGAAGGATAACATGATAATTCTTAGTTGACATGCTCAACTTACTTTATGTGCTTGCCATTGATTTTATGAAATTCTAATCACTACATTGGCTGAAAATTTATTACCTTAAGTTAGTCCATATGTGCTTCCATGATAGGAGTGTTGGCATATTGCTTATTTAAATCATATTTCATTTTCCACTTCTGGTAGAGGAGAAACAATGTTCAAACTTGTCTCTTATGGTGTTCATTTAAAAATGTTTTTAGATCTCTAACAACTTGCAGATGTAGTTTAAAAATGTCCTTTGTTCTGATGATTTATTTTCTGCCTTTCCATTCGTTATAGAATAAAGCTTAGCTTTCAATGTTCAGGTTATTGCAATTAGGGTATGTACTAAATGATTATATGCTTTGACCTTCTTCAGGCTCCTTCAGCAGACCTCTACATAAAAGCAAAAACAAAAACTGTACCTACCCAAGAGCCCACACCACCATCCCAACCAACCCAAGAGCCCCCACAACCATCCCAACCAACTCAACAGTCAAGAAACCTTTCACAGATTTCTCACATTGCACCTAACCCTACTCTTTCATCCCAATGAATATCTGCAGCAAATAAGTGCTCCTATAAGTCAAGGGCTCAATATGGGTTTGGTATACAATATGAAGAAAGCACTGGTCACACTGTTTACAATGTAAGATTATGTCAATGATGTTAAGCACTTAATCAAACATTGTCCAAAAATGAATGCAAGGCTATCTTGATATTTTTGTCCTTCTTATTTTGCAGCCAGGACTCTCATCCGAGGTGGTGCTTGAAAAGGGGACAACATAAGAATATATGCGTCATTATGTAGACCCACAAATAAAATTCCCTATTCCCAATGAAAAGGAATTGAGAATGTCAAGGGCTGCAAGCTCTAGTGTACCAGAGGGTTCAAGGTTGATTCAGTTTGAGCCTTAATCATCAGACTTACCATTTCAACCACAAGGTCTACAATGTCTGGGGCAACCATGTGTCACAACAAGACAACTCTTGGCACAGAGATAGAGTCAAATTCAAAAGGCCAAAGAGAAATCAAAGAAGACATATATGTAGTTTCTTGTGTATTCTTGGCACTTTTGTAAATGTCATTTGACGCAAAATGTTTTTCAGTTATCTTTTAATACCTTATGTAGAGGCTATTTTGATTACATGTCTGGGTGAAACTCAAACACTCAAGTCTGATTTTATGTAGCTTTTGTTAACATGTAAATTGCACTCTACCAGGTTTATTCTAGGTTTTTAATATTTATGCACTCTAATATGTGCATTGATATAAGCAAAGATGAAGGTTAATTGTAGTCTCCCTATTTTGTTCTTCAAACTTTTTCCAGTATATTGTTCTTAAGGTTTGTATGGTATACTCCTGAGTCCTTTTTGAAGTTGAGGATAAGCAATGACATTGATATAAGCAAAGATGAATTTGCATTTAACCTTTATAATAAGCAATCTAGGAATGAATAGGAAGAATTGCTGATAAATACCTTTTTGGCAAATTAATTGCCGAATGCTACCATAGAAGATTTGTTACACATAATGGAAGATATTTTGCACACAACAGAAGATTGCTTGCACATTTATATGGAAAATTTTTGCACACACGGAAGATGATTTGCACAAACGGAAGATTACTTACAAAAACGGAAGATCGATTGCACGCTTGATTGCAATCAGCAATTAATTTTCCCCAAAGGTATTTTTGGGCAATTCTCACGAATGAATATGCATTTAACCTTTATATCCCAAAAAAAAAACTCATTTTTTCTTCCCTTACTAACATTACAATTAAAAAGAGTTTTTATAATAAAATACATAACATATTCAATCTTACTGAGTAACATTCTTTCTTTCTTCACATTAAATCACAAATCACCCTATACAATGGGCATCCAAAACAACCAACTACACCCAAGTGATAATCAATATAACCATTGCCACTTTGAACTTCATATCCATAGTCCGTAGGTCTCTTTCTCTATTCCCATATGAGGCTTTCAACTTTCTCACCTCACCATGGATTGTAACAGGCTCTTCATATAACTTCTCAGCATCATCCCCTCTTTGAAGTTGTCTTCTTTTATCATATAGCTTGTCTATGTCATTGAGTAAATATTTTATCACTTCATTTGTCCTTTCCCTAAATTCACCATCGTGCCAGGCAAAAAAACCACATCCCCCATCTTGTTAACATTCAATAACATATAAGTGATAACAAGTTTGTGTTTCAAAATGCTGCACATTTACAGATACCTGAAAAAGACAATTCACACAAACAGCAGAAGAAGTAATCACTAAATTGCGTTGTACACAGAAAGCTTTCAAAGATTGTGACAACTTCCAATTTCCAAGCAACCTTTCAACCTTTCAAAATTTCTTTGCTTTTAGACAAACCTTTCAATAATGACACAGGAATCCGATCCAGATGAAGGCAAGTAACAAGAATTAAGTTGACCACATAAAAGCCATTCCTAACGCAAACAAGAACTATAGAAGATTCAATTTTTATTCTCTATTTTCACCTGGTAATAATTCCGGCAGCCATAGAACCTCCTACCTGTGTTGCCTTCCTTTCACGACCTCCACCGTGGAGCAACAAAGTCGTGATGGTACCGTCTCGTCAGACCCTCGTACTCCTCTTTGCGACTGGGCCGCCTTATCAAACCAACCCTTCTTTTGCATCTCCCAGTAGTCGAAGTCAAAGATGCCCCCATTTCTTCACCCTCGGATTTGATTTCACCTCCTTCTCCCTCCGATTCGTTGAGAATTGTTGTTTGCCCTTCGACTTATTTCACCGTCACAATGTTCCGTTCGACCTCTCTTTTGTCCGACTCTGTTTCTAATTTTTTTCCTAGTAACAATTGATGCCTTTCGCCCTCATATCCTTTTCCCACATTTTAACTGAGAGTTTTTTTTTTATTTTTCAACAGTAAATTATTCCAGTAAGCAACTTTACCTGCCTAGTCACCATCCATGTTATCACAGTTAGTTAACAAACTTGTTTTTAACGGTCAACATTTCCCTTGTAATAGATACTGTGACTCTTGTACCTATTTTATAACCACATAGCTACTTTTCCACTTAAAAAAACTATTTGCTGTTGGGCGCACTTTCAGAAAAATCAAATGTGCATTTTTTCACCTTAACCCAAAATAGTAATATAACTCGTTGAGGTCTAATTTGTACAATTTAAATTATTTAATCGAAAATCTGTAAATTTAAGAAGAGATAAAAGTTGCTCTAGAGGTGTACCAAAAAAAAAAGTTGCTCAAGAGTACCTTCGTCCTATTCAAATAGCCACTAACTAGGTCTTCATCAAACCTAATTAATCATATTAAATTTAATTAGGAACTGCGCAGATAATTAACTATACAGTAAGTGTGAAACCAAAAATTGTGTAGGCTAAAGCAATTCCAAGGCATTCTCAATGATAACAAGGAGATATTCATGTTGGAGAATCTTTCAAATCAAATACCAAGTGTAAATTAAGTTAAAAGAATAATAAACATCTTATAGTAAAAATGTGGACATCATATTTTATGTTAACTTTTGATTTCGGGTTTTAAACAACTTTACAACACTAACATTTTTTTTTTTTTTTTGCGAGAGGTTGATAATTAGATTATGAACATTCTCTTAGGATCTCATTGAAGTATATGCATACCTATTTAACAAGTTTGATGATCACAATTGTTTGTATTAATTTATTATTCAATAATACACCGCGCGTAATCTTATTGTTTCGTTTCACTCTCTCTTGAAATTAAAAATTAAATAACATCCGAATGAATATTGATCTAATTAATATGAATGCAATCATATCCAATAAAGATATAAGTTTGAATTATATTTCTTTTGTTAGAACCTTGTTAATAAACAGCATGTAATTAAGTATATAAGCACTATTGAATAGTAGAACTTGTCTTAGACTAAGCGGCATAATACATACAAACTTTTATTGAAAAATAGAATAGTATATAAAAATATGCACTTGTACATTGAAGTGACAAAGAAACAAACAAGTACGATAAATTAGTTAACATAAAATCATACTGTCAACTTTCAAAATATATTTTTAAAAAAAATTAAGGTGCATCCAACATACATCTAAAATACTTTTTCAAGTGTATCTAGTGTCCTAAGATATTTTATTTTATATCTAACACCCTGAAGTATTTTTTCAAATGCTCTATCATCCTAAAATATTTTTTTAGGCATGTCTAGCACCATAATCTTAAATTATTTTTTGGTGTATCAAACATTCTAAAGTATTTTTCATCAGCTGTATTTAACAAATTACCTAAATCGTTAAGTGTAAAATTATACAAAAAAATATTTTAGGGTGATGGACGCACGTGAAAAAATTCTTTAAGATGTTGGCTGCACTTTAATTTTGAAAAAAATGAAGAATATTTAAATCAATAGCGACCCATAATCGTTCCCCAGCACTAGCATTCATTATTTCTTGTGAGAGAAACGCATGAAATTTGTCTAATATTCAACTGAAAAATAATTATATTGCTTATTACTTTGGCTGACCAATCTCCAACAAGACACACATAAACATGAAAGCGTTGTTTGCCTGCACGCTGTGATAGACTTTGTACTGGACTGTCGTATATATGGAGTTTGGTAAGCGTGTACGTGAGTGCGTGTGTGTCTCTATATTAGCCCATTTCACCAAGAATAATAGGACAATATTAAAAACAGTGTTAATGGTCTTAATTAATTAACAATACCAGAAACTTGTTCCTCGATGTATTAATACAAGTGATCTCTGACTTTACCTTTCATGAAAGGATACATGCATGCATATCAGGGCTTAACAGTTTCACAGGGATATTGTAGCTTCATATATCCAAAGCCTTCATTTCTTTGTTTACTTTTTTTTTCTTCGTTTTTCTATCTAAGATATGTTTTTGTATCTTTGTAATTATCATAATCATCATATCATCCCTTTGATTTGTTTCGATGGTTACACTAGACAAGTTTGGTTCTAATAATTAAACATGGTACAATCGCTGCTAATAATATATATTAACCATATGGTATTGATGCATTATTGAATCGATATCATATCATATTATATATATGTTTGTTAGGTGGATCAAGTGTGTTCTTATCCTATAATCAAAAAAAGTATGGATGGATCAGATTTGATTCATGATGTAAAAGATTCGTTCTCGACATTACGAGGAAGTTCACACTCTCTGTCACCTCTTGTCGTTTAAAGGATAGAAAAAACAAAAAGGAGAAAAAAAAAGAAAAAGAAAGAGGATTTAATGTGAAGGAGGGTTGGGAAGTGAGAACACTACTGGCTCTTAGCCGATGGGTTTTAGCTTCAAAAATTGACAGTTCAACATAAACAGAATCTTGAGAAAGATACGGTCGTGGGGAGCAAAGGATATATATATTACAAGCACTACAGCATTTTCAATGATAATAACCTTTCTTGTTGGATTTACAATATTCACAATATATTTTGTTTTCATAATGGTCCCTTACGTAGTGGTGGGCATTTTGGTTTTTGTCCAGATCGATCCAATTAATGGCATTAACTTCTAAATAGATAAACTTATTTTTTATTGTTTTTTTTTTTTGACTGAGCATGATTCACTGAGAGGCCACTTTGTGTAGGGCTAAAACGAAGACATATATCAAAGAGGCGTCAGATCATCACTAAAGAACAAAAGTTTGGATTACAAATTAAAAAGCCTGGTGGGTAGATCTTGATGAACTGTTCTCTTCAGGAACCTTTAAAGTTTCCTAAATCGAAGAATTGAAGCATTTGGTCCCATATATAGATCACGGAGATTGAAGAAGAGGGTCCATATAGAACATCTTATTAGTACTCATATGTAAGTACTGTCCCCCATTATATATTGCTAGCTATATACCACTCAAGACCCCTCTCTTAATCATCCATATTCATATACTCTTCTGCATTATTAGCTAGTTTATTTAATATCAACTTTTTCATAATCTAATTGATGAACCGGTTGATTAAACCATCGTCCATCAGTCATAAACACCCCTCTTGTTCTATTTGTAAAGCGAAGAGAAGAAATTTTTTTCACCTTATTTATAAGGCATGTCATTAAATTTTATCCTTCATTTATTATAGTGTGGACTTCGTTTTCCTAGGGATAAGGTTGAAAAATTTTCGAATTTTAAAGCATAGTTACTGAGGTTTAAGATTATTCTTGGTCTGTGTGACATATATTAGAAGTGCTTGATAAATAGGATAAGAGGAGTATAAGAGTTGGTTTGGGAGTTAATTTTTTGTCATAAATATAAAACCTAAATGTCCTTTGTCTTCTATGTTTGTTACAGTAATTTTTTTTTTCCAGATTTACCCATATAGTTAGATTCTGATATATAAGTTATGTTGATAATACACCAATGTAAAACGATTAAAAGGATAGATAGTATGTTAAGAAAAATCAACATACTTTTTACAGATAACTAATTTAATTACCCTAATGTTTTTAATCTATATGAATAATTAGCTAGTTCTTGCATTATATTTAGAATCGTAAGGAACAATAATTTCAAAACTGTTATAGTTAGCTAGGACTTGATTATCAAGTGGTCAAAACTTATCCAAACTGGTAAAAAAACTTGATGTAAAAGTTAAGTATATATTGCTTCAAGTATAATTAATTTGATCATGGTCAAAACTCTAAATTTTAACTAGTACTTCAGCCATTTTAATAGCGTATCAATTAAATATATTTCTTAATACAATTATGAGTTTTGATCTAATTAATTAAATTTTTTGAAAAGGTATAATTTGTTAATGGTAGCTTCACATTTCACCATTATTGGCTTTGCCCCCTACTTATGCATGGAACCTCATTATGCATTAATGGGTTTATTTTTTCCCCTTTGGTCCTAAACAAAATGGCTTTTTATCATTAATTAATTTCTTACAAAGGTATGTTTAAGATTCTGTTGTCCAATTACATGTAGATATAATTAAAAGTAAAGTTGAGAGCACATTGTCGATGTTTGCTTAAAGAGACAACCAAATTGGCCCGTGACAATCATAGTGTTCAAAAAGATTAGACAATCGAATTGAGGGCTAATCATTGCTTTGAATTGATTATCACCTTGTTTATCCACGAATTATTAGTACAAAGTAATTAAAGAACCCCCTTCTTTGAATGTGGACAAAGTATAAAAAGCTTCTAAATTACTTCTAAAGTAATAAGACAATTATCAATAAACTTACATGCAAATGTTTAAAATTTACTAGTTACTCCAAAAACAAGAACCAGCTTTAAATAAATAATTAAATCTATAAAAATGAAAAGACAAAATTGCTACAAAAATCCCGCATTGCAACATTTATTCATGTCCCTGAGTGGATGCAACTCATCTTTAGCAAGTATAACGCTTCTTCAGTTACATGCAACATATCTTTAGTTATGTATGTGCAAATGTCTTATGTTTTATATATAGTTAAAGAAATGTTACATATAGATGAATAAGAGTTACGTCTAGGTCCTCAAACAAATTTTAGATAGCTTTGAGCAATAAATTTTACAATGATGGATTTTTTTAGCATTTTTCCCAAAAAAGAATGTTAATTAATACCGTTCACGTTCAATCTCCAAATTTGTCAAAGTTGTGAACAATTGTGCATGCAGCTGTTACTTGTTGCCTACTGTTAGGCAAGTGGGAACCGACTTCTCACCGAATCATTTAACTTTTTTTGTATGTTAAATCCAAGTCCACGTGGGGCGTAGCTGTTATATTTACTTTATGAGCAATATCTAATAATTAATATTTAATTAGGTTGTTGATGGTGTCTGATTATTTCTCGACAGTAACACAATCATAGATTGTTTGTATTATGATTTTGCCTCGGCTTATAAGAGAGTTTTGATTACCTCCAAACATGTCTCAGCTTTTGGCGAATTATTTTATTGTTTTGTAATTAAGTACTTTGATCATATGATATGTGCATTGTATAATTTCCCCCCTTTAGTTTATGATCACAATGGAGATATTATATTAATCCTTAAAAGTCGCTAGTATGTCCATGCATAATAGGTTTCGAATATGTCTGATTCATTAGTGTTACTAGAATAAAGTTTTGGACGTAGTGTTAAGGGATGTAATTTTGTTATTCAAGATGTATGTTTCTCTCCAAAATTGTCATCTTGTATATCTTGTTAACAAAATATATATAGTTTATAAAAACGAGTGTGATCGGGCTTGAAAAGAAGTTGGTGCGTGATTATTAATTCAAAGCCCATTTGTCAATAAAATTTGTGATAAAAGTAAACACAATTGCATATTAATTACTCAAAGTATAGCCATATAAGAATGTTATTTTAGTTTTCCTCTATTATGGCATATTTCAACAAGTAGAGTTAATAAAATGATCGTATCAACTTATCTTAGGACACATCACCCAGTTATATTAATTATTCGTAATTGAGATTTAACATGATGAACACAATATTAAAAGCAAAATATTCTAAATATAAATTGAAATAAAAATATTGAACTTTGAAATTAAAATTAACAACCATATATATGATCAATTTTCCCCACTAAATCTTATATATATAAAAGGAAAGAAAAATTAATCTTTTAGTTCTTATAATTTTAACTTAGTTGTAACTCATCAGTTTTTTATTTTTAATTTTTGACTCAGTACAATTCAATTCTTATAGTTTTTAGTTAGTTGAAACTCAATCCTTAAATTTTAACTCAAAGCAACTCAATCATTATAGTATTGATCATTTAAGACTTTAGTTCATAAACTTCATTAAATATATGATTTTATTTTCTAAAACACAAATATCAATATTTTATATGGTTAAACTATAAGGATTGAGTTGCACATTGAGTTAAAGTTCAATGAATGAGCTGTATATTGGATCAAAGTTATAGGAACTAAGTTGCATTAAATCAAAGTTTAAGGACTAAATTATAAACGAGTTTTATCTATCTATTGAGTTACCAACACAATTTATCTATCTTGAGGGATATATTTTTAACGAGTAGTTAGAAATAAAATGAATAGTACTGCTTTCCCCATCGTACCGTGTCGTTTTGCTTGTTTTGGGCAAACCATAACAAAGAAACAAAAAGTTTAGAGTGACAGGAAGAAGGGCAGAAAATGCCAAGGGAGAAAGCATTAATGAAAGAGATAAATGAGATAAAAAATCTAGTAGATAGGATTTGGGGGTGCAAAGATGACACTTTAATCATGGTTTTGCCATATTCACAAGTTTCAAAAAGAGAAGTGAAAGGTGCATATCATAGAATCGAATAGGGCAAAGAAAGAAGGGAAAACTTCACTGCACCCACATGTAACCCTTTAATATTAAGCAACCTTCAAAATTTTTTAAAATTTCACTGCATACTCAGGACTAAACTGATCAAAGTAAGATTTATGGGTAAAAAGACAATTTTTCTGTTATTTTATAAATCAAATATGATTATTTACAATATATATATATATATATATAGGAATTTATAAGTCAAATATGCTTATTTTTAAAATAAATAAGTGAAATTATAAGATCATATCGGCCATATACAAGATAAGAAGTATATTTACGAGATAATTTATAAGTCAAATATATGTATATTATAAGACTATCTTGACTATGTAAAAAAAAAAAGCATAAATGTCTTTTTAACCCCAAAAAATTTTAATTTCAGTTTAGTTGTAATTAAGAGGTGCAGTGATATTTTCGCACGAAAGAAAGAAAGAAGTGAATCTCTCTCTGTCTCTCTTGGTCACGTGCATTGCTTCCTCTAAATTATAAAACTCCAATCCATGCACGTACGGGCGAACTATATAATTGCACAATACGCCATGTACATAACAATCAAAGTGACATCATCGAGAGACTTGGCTCTGTGTTTGCACTGTGGAGTTGGAAAGGGTATATTGTTCTTTGTTCTTTCTCTTATCTCCCACGTGATCTTGTTGCCCCTCCCTTGGTCCCCATAAAGATCTCCAATATCTTCCTCACAGTGCCCCCCCACTTTCCTTCTCTCTCTCTCTCTCTGTCTCATATTTACCCCTCTCCACAATACCGTTTCTCTCTCCCTCTCTCTGTTTTTTTTTTGCCATTTTCTCTCTCCCTCTCTCACATGCACACATATACATACTCTCACACACACGTTGTATTCGGCATGGTCAATAAGCTTTATGTGCTGTTCCAACTTTGTTCCGTAAGAGGAAAATCAGATAAGATCAGTTTCTTAGTCACTCAGATCGCTTGACATCCATCTCTGTTTTTATTTTTTTAATATGTATATATATATATATGTCATTGTCTCTCTATATATATAAAGGTGTCACGAGATTGACATAATTGATTACGAAATTAGAGTATTGGAAAGCCTCTCGTGCATGGTATTGGCAGCTAGCTAGACTTTAGTGGTGTTTAATTAGAAAGAAAATTAGAGAGAGAGGGAGAAAATAAAACTTACTGTCGTTGTTTTGTCAGAATTATTGAAAACTTGACCGCCAGAAAACAACAAATTAAAATCTAAGCAATGTTAGGTCCAGATTCATTCGATGATCAAGAATAGATGGTGTCTTGTGTCTTGTGAACACAACAAAACCTTCGCTTAATGATGATGATGATGCTTATATGGCTTTACTATAGCCATTATAGGGATTATTGCTCAGAAATATTCGACTGTTTCCCAAAAGACAAGTGTGTAAATTTCATTGTATATACATGTTTATTGCTCACAATTATGATTCGCAATGAATTTTTCAAAGTTACAATATCAGTCGTTAATGGTGGCAACATGTGTGTGTGTGTACATCTCTCGTTGTATTCGCTCCAACGAGTTGAATTTAGGTTTCCACCAAAACTTGTCCGGCGAGATTCTAATTAATAAGTGGTCCTATATCTTAATCTTTTTTTTTTTTTTTGAAAAGGAAAAAAAAATCTATAACATACATATGCTATGTTTCCCCTCCCACATTTTCTTCTCTAAAAATATGTGTCTAGTTAGGTAGGAGACGACCAAACTGTCACTGTTGGGACATGTGGGACGGCATTCGTTTCCAAAAATTATAAATGCCACATGAATTCTCATTGAAATTCAAGGACGATAGAGGATCAAAGTTAGAAATATGGACAGCATAATAATGAAGTGGCTTGGACTTATTAAGTCATTAATTTTTGTCATTTATTGGTCATGCATGAAGCACATGTATTTTCTTCAAAGATCTTAAATCTTAATAGGGAAGGTATAGAATAATTAATATTTTCCTATTATTATTATTATTATTGATCAGCCATGAACATATTTATAAAAATGGTGGAGGGTCTTGCAATCAGATAGCTCCCTCTACCTGCGAGATCTTTGGGTCAAAGATCGTTTCTTTGAATAAAAACCCTTTCTTCTTAATTAGTCCAATTTAATTTCCCCCCACTTATTCCAATCAATATATTCGTTCAAGACCTGAGAAGATCACGTACTTGTCTTGGTCTACTTTGTTTAATTAATTCATTCATTAAAATTTTAGCCAACTATTTGGGTACAGATAGAGTTTTTTGTTAGTTTTCGACATCCTCCTTTTCACATTCTTTTATTAGTTTATATGTGCAGTGATTGTGTACGTCCTTTATATAAATATAATGTTATATATAATTATATACTTCTCATCAAATTGCACCAACTAGATTTTCAGACGCCTCAAAAGCTAAACCCTTGCTTCAAAATTATATATAATATATTGTTAATGTTAATGATCATAGTTGGATTCTCTCTTGCGTGTGCATGGCATGTTGTTATTTTTTGCCCATATTTTTTTTAATGTAATGCAAGCCGCCATGTGTTAGAATTATTTATTTAGACACAAATACTTTATTGTTATATTATTATACGAAGAAGGCCTTGATTACCGATTAGCTAGCTAGGTTCATCAAATATATATAAAGTTGGCAAATAAAAACAGTAGAGTCCAATTGGGTATATAGTTCAATGAGGATCTAGCCAACTAGTAATAATGAAACACCTCTCTCAAGAATACATCATCAACACGAACATTATTTTATACTTGAAAGAACAACATTTTTTTAAAAATGTGTGTGTGTGTGTGTATGACAAGATAATTTTAATAATTAAGAAAAAAAGGTGAAGTGGTATAGACATATAGTGAGACAAGAAATGGGTGGGTATAATTATAGTAGTAATTGGGAACTTGACGTTTTTCACTGATTACATGTTGGCATAGATGGTCACAAACAAAATCTGGCCAGAAGCAAATCTGATTTCATGTCTCCTTTAGTTTCAATATTATTTGAGTTTTTTTTTAACCTTATTATTACGCTTATATGAACCACAAAAGCTCATCAATATAATTCAAAGTATTTAACTAGCTTCTTCTTCATAAGCTTCTTTCTGCTATATGCTTCCCCCCAAAACAAAAACCAAATCTTCATAGATCTTTCTGATATTTACCTAATTTTGACCGTTCTCAGCTCCCAAAATAGCGAGTTGGACCATTTTTTCCAATATTAAAATGCCACGATTGACCATAGTTGACCGATTTTGACCACACGTTTCTTTCATCATCCAACGGTCCATATTCCCTCATCTCAAATTAAGGCCCACACTATTGGAAAAATTTATCTGTGGGTTAAATTGCCAGGAATCTTCGTCGTCATCATCATGATGATGCACACATACACACATATATTCACGGAAAACACGTACCACATTTGTTATTAATATATATTTAATTAATTAATAATTAATTACTCTCTCATGAATATTAGCTTGGTGCCGTTTTGGAAGGGAGAAGGAGAAGGAAAATAATCTTGGGTCTCGTTCCATCGGATCTTTGAACTTTGAATTTTTTGCCATCTTTCTCTTTCTCTCTCTTAGCCCCACCTACGACGTCGTTTCCTTTACTTTTTCCTCCTCATGCAAATTATATATAAACCCCTCTTTTGTCTTCCCTCCCTAACAAACAACAATCTTCTTCTTCTTCTTCACTCTCCATAGCTTCTCTCTCTCCCTCTCCCTCTCTCTACCTCTGCTTCAGAAATGGCTGAGACTTTCCCCTTTCCTACATATTTCGTGCTTACCATAATAACCATAACTCGTTTGATATCAACTGTGGGAAAAACTGAGTTAACTGGGCCGAGTCTGGTTCCTTCAAATATATCCCACAGGCTACGTGACGACCCAGAAGCCATTAAATTAGCTTCAAGTGACTATGGCAATCTTGTTCGTCACTCTCCTCTCGCCGTGTTTCACCCATCTTCCATTTACGACATTATAAGCTTGATACGATCTTCCTACACCAGCTCTGTACCCTTCCACATAGCCGCCAGAGGACACGGCCACTCCACTCGCGGCCAGGCCATGGCTCCCAACGGCGTCGTCCTCGACATGTCCGCCCTCCGCCGGAACCGGCTCGGCGGAGGAATTAGCCCCGTCTTTCGTGATCCTTCCCTCGGTTCCTACGCCGTCGACGTCGGAGGTGAGCAGCTGTGGATTGATGTTCTTCAGGCCACGCTTCAACACGGACTTGCACCGGCGTCGTGGACCGATTATCTGTACTTGACCGTCGGCGGTACCCTCTCTAATGCCGGCATCAGCGGCCAGACTTTCCGTTACGGACCTCAGATCAGTAATGTCCATGAAATGGATGTCATCACTGGTATGGACTACTCTTTGTAAAAATATACTACCTCGTCCTTGGTACAAGACTTGACTCTTTTTTTTTTTTAAAAGAAAGTAAGTAAATTATTTATATTTTTCTTTCAACTAATTTATTTGACTTATAAACTAATATATAATATAATGATATATAATATATATTATGATTAAATAGTCTATTTAACTTCTTAATCTTTTTTAAAATAATCAATTGAGTTTTATATATATCTATATACACACAAAAACTAATCTGTTGCTTTCTCTTAAAATTTAGTTTATTGCTCTCTATGGGACCAACAATAAATTAAATTTTAATGAGCTTAGTCGTATTAATAAAAATAGACTGATTTGAGATGGCTAGTTGTTAAAGTACTAAAAGACATACTCTTTAAAAACTGTTCTTCTCGGTTTCCCATATTCTGTTAAGACTTTTTGTGATGATTTCGTTTTCTGGAAATTTGGTGGATGTATGTTGCCGTGTATCTCTTTGAACAATTCTATCAAAAGTACCAGTGTCCACACGGTCATATAGCCCACCTTCGTTATTAATTTATTCACTAATATTAAATTATTATTAAACTATTCTATAATATATAATTGAGATCAATCAGACTCTTTAGGCTCTCAACAATTCACGTTCGGTCAACTTTTTTTGAATACAAAACTGAAATACTTAACCAAGACAAATTTTTAATTATATATACATGCATGCAACTAACAATAATATAAAGTAATTAATTATTATTAAACGGTTTAATTTTATGTTTGTTTGTGATTGATTCAGGAAAGGGAGATTTGTTAACCTGCTCGCCAGAGAAGAACTCGGAACTTTTTCATGGCGTTCTTGGAGGCTTGGGACAATTTGGGATCATAGCCAGGGCACGAATCGCTCTTCAACCAGCTCCAAAACGAGTACGTTATATATATATATATATGAGCTAGTATTTGACTGCCACTTTGTCTCCTAGCTAGCTACCCCTATATATTCTTCAAATTATTCATTACGTTCATATATATATATAACGTCAAAACTCTGTTCCTCACATTTTTCAACTCTAGTATTTATTGAAACTCTGCAACCTGTCCCTTTTCCCAGAATTCACGGTGTGTTGCCTGGTTTTATTCACACACACAGTTCATATATACTACGTTTCTGATGTCTCTGTACATGTTGCACACGTATTTACCAAATTACAACAAGATTTTTCAATAATTGAATAAACAACTAGTGTCTATAGCTTGCATGCATTTTTGCATTAATATTTGGGAGATAATTAATTGATTTTTGTGTTCGGGTGCATCTCAGGTTAAGTGGGTCAGAGTGATCTATAATGATTTCTCTGACTTCACAAGAGACCAAGAGAGATTAATCTCAATCAGTGGAGATATTGATAATCATATGGCGTTAGATTATTTGGAAGGGATGCTTCTGATGCACCAAGGACCCATCAATAATTGGAGATCCTCTTTCTTTCCATTATCCGACCACCCTAAAATTATCTCCCTCCTCGTTCAACACCGCATCCTATATTGCCTCGAAGTCGTCAAATACTATGATGATCATTCTGAACACACTGTGGACAAGGTATATAAACATATACATATATATACACATTGCTCATTTGATTTATCCTATTTTAACTTTTAGTTCTCACATGTGAAGTCTAATATAATAGCTAGCAACAAAAGTTTAATGATATTTCTTTGGATGCGTGTAGGAAATGCAAGAATTGCTCCAAGGACTAAGTTATGTTCCTGGATTTTATTACGAGAAAAATGTGTCGTTTGTGGAGTTCTTGAATAGAGTTCGAAGTGGAGAGCTGAAACTTCAATCACAAGGACTATGGGATGTTCCACATCCATGGCTAAACATGTTCATACCCAAATCTAGGATCCATGATTTTGATTCTGGGGTTTTTAAGGATATTATCCTCAAACGAAACATCACCAAAGGACCAGTCTTAGTTTATCCCATGAATCGAAGCAAGTAAGTCCATAATCACACTCAATATTCTAATTAAAAAAGATAATAACTTTTTTACTCTTCAGAGCAAGAAAATTAATAAAGGTAAAAACTTTCATTGATTATTACAGATGGAACGATAAAATGTCGGCCATTATCCCAGACGAGGAAGTGTTCTACACAGTGGGATTTTTGCATTCAAGTGGGTTTGATGATTGGAAAGCATTTGATGTTCAAAATAGAGACATATTAAGGTTTTGTGAAGAATCTGGGATGAAGGTGAAGCAATATTTTGCTCACTACACAATACAGCAAGAGTGGAAAAATCATTTTGGCGCCAAATGGAGGAGTTTCCAAGAAAGAAAATATGAGTTTGATCCAAGAATGATTCTATCGCCAGGACAGAGAATCTTCAACAACATTGATTGATTTGCTACAAATCATATTCTTTTTTCTTTCTTTATTTAGTTTTGCCTTATTTATTAATTTTCCCAAGAAAAAGTGGGCATATAGGTGTGGTACGGCCTCGCTTTTTTATTTATTAGCTTATAGCTAGCTGGTCGCAGATGTATTAATGTATATGACCCCAGATTGCCTTAGATGATGGCCTCTCTCTCTCTTTTCCAGTTCTGTAACTTTTTTTAATTAATTAGAGACATTAGGAGAGGGTGGGGTTCAAAGACCGAAGGAAAAAATAATTATAAGTCGTAGACTATTTATATATATATTATTTAGTGTTACATCATTAACTAAATTCTCCACTTAAAATAATCACATAATAAATATCAATGTCAATCAATATCAATATATATATCATTGATAATATAAATAATATATATTTTACATAAACTGTGTATTGTATTCCTCACGTTTGGTGTAATGGAAAGAAAATAAAAGTCGCCCAATTAATGAGTTGGGAGAAAATTAGGGTTAAGAAAAGGATCAAACAGCTGTCTCTCTTTCTCTCTCTTGTGTTTTTCTCACATTGTCTGTCATCATATTGATCAGTAGTTTTCGAATTTTATGAAGAGAAAACGATATATATTAAGATGTGTTTTGGTGCATTCCAGCACAAGGACGAAAGAATCCCAATATAACTTTGATTATATATATCCATAATAATATTTTTCTCTCCAACAATCTAATAATTTGAGTGATCACTTTATGTTCTTAATAATACTACTGTGATGGCTAATTATAGTTATGATGTAATGAATAATTAATTATAACTGGTAATAATTAAGTCAAAAGAAAGGGACTTGGTATCCGTATATAAGATTGAGGGTTTGGTTTCAGTGGATAATTAAAAAAAAAAAAAAAAAAAGCTAGGGAGAACTATTTCATTTCAACCCGACATTGCTCAAATTGAATCCAATGAAAATAGGTGCTAGATAATTATACAAAAAAATTAAAAATATTTTATTAGTAATTACTTTAATAAATTGTTTGATAATATACTTCATATATGCTTGAATGAACATAAAAATACATCAATATTTCTCTAATAAATCAAGCCTCTGCTTGCTTGCTTGATAGGCAATGAGTGTATTTTGTCCTCTAATAATAACTTGATTTTTCTTTTAGGTTTTTCCCTTGCTCTCTTCCTTTCTGTGAGGGCAAGCTAGCAATAATTATGATATATCCTAGGTTAACAACAATTATGTATAATTGTGTCTACACAGCTTGGGATCTTCCTAGCTGTATTCCATGAATCAATCATCGTAGGTTGCTAGATAGATATGATAACGCCAAATGACTTCAAATACTATAATCATTTTTTAATTTAAAACCAAGATCTTTCTTCCTTATATGTATAGATCACGCTGCATTATTAGGACAATAAAAAAAAAAAACAGTTTATAGCCCCTCAATCAATCGAGGGTGCAACCATTGGAGAGAAGCTAGTCATAGTTTATTTATAATTGGTGGGTCAGCTGATTTCAAACTTTTTCTCAAGGAAAAAAAACTAGGCAGATTTCTTTATTAGTTTCATGGTATGGAATTTAAAATACAATCATTCATGATTTGATTTATTATATTTATAGACATTTTTTTATAATATTAAAAAATTTCAAGTTATCTAACCATATTACTCCTCTGCTCTTTAATACACACACCAACATTTTAGTTAATTTAAGCATATTAAGAAAGTTAGATAAATTAGTTAATTATAACAAAGGGTTAAGGAGCAAATTTACCAATAAAGTTTTGTCTGAAGAGTGTCTGACGCAAATATGTTTTAGAAAGGGCAAAAATACCAATGAACAATTAAAAGGGGGCATCTAGCACAAAAACCGTTAAATCCGTACTAACGACGTTAAATTATAAGAGAAAAAAACCTCTAACGACGTTACTATTGATTTAACGGTTTTTATGCTGGATGCCTCTTTTTAATTGGTCATTGGTATTTTTGCCCCTTCTAAAATATATTTGTGTCAGACACTCCTCAAACAAAATTTCATTGATAAATTTACTCTTTAACTCTTATAACAAATATGACCTAGTCTTTCCAAATACCCCTATTATATTAGAAATTTAAATTATATATCGGTTTACAGATTATGTACATTAGTTTGGGGTAAAATATAAATGGTAGAGATAAAATGATGAATAGAGATATTATAATTAGGATCAAGACCAACCTCCTATATCATTAGAACCGGAGGAGTATTTATCTATCTATATTAATGATAATTGAATATCCTAAAAAAATTCTTTGATAAAAAAATATTTGAAATAAATTATTATAAATACTTCATAAAATTACAAACTCAAATTTTTTTCATGCAAGCTTAATTTTTTATGAAACGTTTATGATAACCATTTGTATGAGCTTTTTCATTAACATAAATTATATGTTCTTAAAGGGTATATTTCCCCAAACTTTTACTTTAGCCCATTAATTAAGTTACAAATAAATAAAGAAGAAGAAAAACTATTTATGTTTCAAAGACGTCTTTGGTGATCAGAGAATTCTATTCTATTCTATTCTGAAGAAAGAGCGAGCTAGCTAGCTAGCTTGCCTTTGTCCAATTATAGGAACCAACCAGTTGTATTTCTTTTGCCAAACTAACATATATTAAATGTGTTGGAATCACTTTAGCCAACCCTAGAAAGAAAAAGAATGAGTTGGTTTTAAACTTTTAGGGTTTCACACATATTTATGTATAGACCCACGAGGGCCTTCGTTGTCACAACTTAAAAGCAAACTTCCTCTTTTACTACTCAAAAGTATGCCAATTTAGCTGTCCTTCTTTTGTTATAAAGATTAGGGATAATATAAGTTTTAATGCCTAAACATTCTCTCAATTATCAATTTTATTATTGAACTTTTACTCGAAATTGAATTGTGCTGAATTAAAAAATTATAAGGACTGAATTATTTTGAGTCAAGAAATTAAATGAACTGAGTTATTTTGAATTGAAGTTTAGAAATTGATTTAGAGGCCAAAAGTTATATTCTTTTTTTAAAAATATTATATTGTATGGTTTTCCTTTGAGGGTGTTTGTGTTAACTGCCTGTTTTTTTTTTTTTAAATTTAATTTCTTGTTATCATTGTTAATAAGATTCGATGATAAAGGTGGTACGATCTATCGGCTTTTGCCCCCATAAAGTGAAACTTTTTTTCCACTTTCTATCATTTATTAAATAAAATTTGTTCATTAATTAACCAAAATAATGCGCTTTACGGCCTAAACAGGACCAAAAGCACCTTATTTGATTACGCTAGCCCATTGCATACATAGTTCAACTATTTACACAGTTAGGTAGATTTAATTTTTTTAATTATATAAAAAATGTACAAAAAATTAATTAGATTATTTATAGTAATTTATAAACAATAATGTTTGATATTAATTTTTACTGGGTCTGATTCATACATTGCCAAGGCTCAATGAAATTACTCTTTTTAAAGTGTCTATGATGTGTGTGTGTAACTGTGTATTCCCCATTGTAAGACATCATGTTTAAATTGTAATAACTCATTTCACTTCCTGTGTGGGATCTTTAACAGAACTTTTTTTTTTTTTTTTGGTACGAGTCACATATTTATTTTTTATTTTTTATCTTTGGTCAGAGGTATCCGGCGCTAGATCTGGACCCCGGAACCGGGCCGTCCGAGCAACCGACTAATCCCCCGCTGATTTGTAGGTACCTCGATGGGTAGAACAGCTGGCCAGGAGATTTAACGCTGCTCCATACCTAAGACTAGGGATCAAACCCCCGACCAAGGTTAAGGGTGGAAGAACCCTTACCGCTCTACCACACGCTCCTGGTTGTCACATATTTATTTTGCATATTTATTTTGCATAGTACATAATCAATAAAGATAAGATGATACAAACAAGCACTTCCAACTATTGATATACCTCTCTCAATAATTAACATTCCCTCTGCTCCCTAATATAAGAGGTAGACTAGATGTTTACTTTAATTGATTTTAAATATAAGATCTCAATGCAGTTTATCTTCTAAATTCATAAGTTTTGCTTCAAAGCATATATAGTGATTGCACAAGTTTCAAGTAATAGTTACAATACACATGATTAAAAATATTATTTTAGAGAAACCAATTTTTATTTATTAAAAATAATTAACTCACCAATTTTCTTAATATCCATAAATTAATTATATAATTTGTGATTAAAATATTAATTAATGTGATAGTAGGAGTATTAGATAAAGGAGGATATATAACAGTTAATTCCAGCTTGCAGGCAATCAGGAGACAGAGAAGGTGAGAAGCGCCACAGTGATTTTTGTTGACTTTTTTGTCCCTATATTTTTCTTATTTGTTTTTAAATTTTTCTTTGTACAACCAACAGAGAAGAAACGCTTTAGGGATTGATGTCTCGTTGTTGTGGAAAATCCAAGACAAGATCCCAACATTCACACACTGTGAATTATTACTAATGTTGACGATTTTTCATTCATTAGTAAAAAACAATTAATGTTATTAATAAACACATGTATCTCAGGATAGAATCTAATCATCACAGAGATTTTTCCTAACCCTGACTTTCCTTCTTTTTCTTCTTTACCACGATTACTTGAATAATTTAAAATAAAAAAATAAAAAGGGCATCTGTATCTTTAAATTAATGATTCCCTTGATCTTTTGTTCTCTTGGTAAGAGATTTATAAATCATTCCTTTCCTAATCCACTAAATGGAGAATTACCTAATCTCCTGCTCATATTCTTTGGGATCCAACCCGATTGATACTTCATACTTGATTGAATAATAAACCAATAACCGATATTGGTATAAATTTAATTAATTTCAATATTTAAATTTAAAAGATTTTTTATGTGTTGACCATGACCAGGAAAGACTTTTTATGTAAGTTTGTGAAGAGTAGTATGTAAGAGTGTGGTAGAATGTCTTAAATTTATCTCAATAGGTAGAACAACCAACGTAGATAAACACAATGAACATCTGTTACACCTAGGTAATTAAACATAGAAAGTGACTAATCTACCCTGGTTAACTTGTTAGTGGTACCTCTCATTCTTATTTCAACTAAGTCTAATCTTTTATTGATTCCCTCCTTAGTCTTCTTGCAAATGTGCATAAGCTTACCGATAAGATTATCACATGCGTTTTTCTTCTCAAGCATCATATTAAGACTGCGTCATATCAAAACTCCGCCAGTATAGAAAATAAAAAATGAACCTTTTTTTCATAAACTTTTCTCACTTGTAGTTTTTTATTCTTATCATAGATACTATTAATTCTTTCCGCTTTGTTGATAAACTTGCTCTGCAGTTAATAAGCATCATATGATTTTTTTTTTTTTTTTTACTTTAAAAAATGAGACCATAAAGATTTGACTTGAACCAAATTGAGCTAGGGGTCTTAGATCACCCAATGTTACAAATAAGAATATAAAATGGGTTAGTATGGTCGGTAAATTTGTTTAAAAGGGAGATGTTGACCCTAGAAACTAGTCATCAATATGCTTTTAGTGAGCTTATCCTCTCTCACACGTCTACCAATGCCCGAGCACCAAAATCTTACCGGCATTGGCTTGAGTTATGCCTTTCTATATTGAATTATTAGGATTTATCTTTTAGTTGCTTATCCTGGTGTGGATTTCGAATACAGTATTATGCAAGTCTCTTCCATCTTCAAGTTCGTTCTTATTTGTTCTGTAGTTGTTTTATTTCCTGTTATGTATGTTTGTTCTGTTGTTGGTTTTTTAATTTTCTATTATGTATGATGGATTGGGTGTGTGATCTATTTGGCAATTTTTGAGTTTATCCCTTGAAACCCCAGTAGATCTAGGCCTTTTTATGTACTCCATCTGATTTTTTATATAAGATGTATTTATCTAATTTGATTAGATTAAGGAAATTAGTTGAGTTAGTTTATATGACATGTATTTTTTTAAAACATTCTAGTCATCTTCGTTGATTCTCTCCTCCCCTTCCCTCCTTAATTATTGTTGAGGGAGCATTGATAGGGATAAATTAGGAAAAAATTGATAAATGTAAAACTTTATGTTATATTTAATATCAAGTTCAACTCCTCAAATATGTCTTATATTAAGGACTAAAGGGAGTAACTTATTTTATCTTTTTAATAAATTGTCTTTTCAAGAAAAAAATTAGGATTTTTCTTTTCAAAATACTCTGCATTAAATTTGGAAAAATATTATTTTATGAATAATCAAATAAGCTTAGATGCGATCCTTTGCATTTCTGTCACTGATTCTTAATTGAAGGATAATAAATGTATGATTTGAATAAAAGTTCTATGTTCTATGTTATCAAGCTTTGATAAATTTAATGATAAAATATATATTAAAAAACTACACTTCAACAATTTTTTCCTTACAAGCATATTTTCCCAAGAGTAAAAGACTAATCTTAGCAAAAAGTAAACCAATTCACATTTAGGCTTTTTTTTTTTTTTCAAGTGTTAAAAATTGAGTCTTCATTGTACCAAAAAATATTGAATCTTCAACTACTTATTTAAGGAACGAAAATTCCTACCATATTTTACACCTACATGAGTTGGTGTGTTTAAACCATTTCATACTTGAAGAAAAATATTAAAAGGGTTTGAGGGGAAAACTGTGTAAATACTTAAACCGGACGCATTCAGAGTGAACTGATTAGCAGTATTTTTCCATATATATTTTACAACAATGGAGAAGAAGCTTTCTGAAAAAATTGACAGACTTTACCCAAACGGCAGATTGACAATTTTAAGCTCATCACTTGGAAATCTATGTATTATGAATAACTATACGCAAGTCCTATGTGGTGGTTAGTAAAAAGAATAGCACAGTTTTGACTTATGATATGAGAATTGTTTGCAACCACATGGTAATAGTCTTGGGATCATCATTAACATCATACATGGACAGATCTCGCTAAAATAAATCACATTGCCATTACAGCATCATAGGCTGTTCCCACCTGCCGATGAAGTTCGTCATCAGCATCACAATGAAATGGCTCAAACCAGTCAGATATACTAGCCCTACTATATTATTTGGAAGAATATCAAACAAAGAGTTTCTTGAACTCTCAAGAACAGCTACCTAAGCA
Source organism: Inga oerstediana (assembly GCA_963210345.1). Lineage (NCBI taxonomy): Eukaryota > Viridiplantae > Streptophyta > Magnoliopsida > Fabales > Fabaceae > Inga > Inga oerstediana. Next base: position 57,005,803 of record OY723407.1, on the reverse strand, counting down.
TCAGTGCCCTGCTGCAACATCTCCTTTATGAAGCCGGCAACCACCGAGGATAATTCAGCTTGATGAGCAGCATATACATGATTAGCTCCTTCTACGACATGTAACTTGTGGTTAGGCAGGATCTTGGCGAACTCATATGCATCACTAACAGGGATAGCTTCGTCAGCAGAACCATGGACTGTGAAGACCCTGTCATATAATATCATAGCTTTCCAATGAAGATATAACATATACATTTTTTTTACAGTTGACATGAAGTAAAAGTAAAAGTGTAAAACAGTAAAACAATCAGATTCTAGTATTGGCACCTGGGTTTCATTAGTATTTCTTATCTAGTCTAGGATGGCCTACAAATAGGTCTGTACTCATGTAGGAAAATTAACCCAGCTTATTATGATAGCTGATAGCCTGATGATGGTAGTATGACCACTCAAACTTTGAATGCATACAAGTAAATCTTTTCTTAAACTACTAGATTTTTCTAAATCCATAAAGCCGTTTAATGGGGTTCACTACAAATAACTTTTTTACTTAATCCATAAAACTTTCTTAAACACTAACTCTTACCAGATGTTTATTAAAAGCTGTACTTTATAGATAAGTATCATCAACGTTATCGCAAGGTGACTGTGATTCAAGTTTTAGTGTAGACACACATGGTCCATGAAGAAATGAAACAAGAGGCAAAAATGGGTCAAACGAGGAAGAAAGAAGAGGAGAACTATCAGACAACTTGTTTTCCCCTTACCTGCATTCTTTGTCAATCTTAAGGCATTCTTCATGCATATTTATAATTAGGCGATCCTTCAGACTTTCCTCAGTGACCCTGTACCTTCCTACAAAAGCATATTCCTTTTAGTGATTACAAACAATAAAAGAGAATGCATGGAAGTGTGTGTAAGCGATTTGGAGAGTTGTTGTTTTCTTAACTGCCTAGTTAGTGTTTCCATCAAGTGTTAAGATGTCTATCTGATAGAGTAAATGATGGAAAAGTAAGACTGTTGAGGCAGAAGCTTCATGACAAGGGATTATACACCCCCAACTCAAAATTCTACTAAAAAGTGTAGGGAAAAAAACAAACGAAGACAAAGTTCTCGACTCACTAGATTTAGCAATTTCATTCAACAGCAGGATCAGGATGGAGGAGCAAGTAATAATAGATAATAGAGAAAAAATTTGCTCAAACATCTCTTACAACATGCTTCCAAACCAATTCCGGCATTCAATCACATACTTGAGTAAGTGACAGGCTACCTGAATTAATCTTCACCTCAATGAAGCCTTCCTTCCTTATTCTGTCCATAAAATCCTTGCCAAGACTTTCTTCAAGGCCTTCTATCAGGTTATAGCGACCAGAGAGGTTGAAAACTGTGCTAGTGTCATGATGCTTTGAAGCATAAAGAAGCACCACATCAGCTCCTGTATCAGAGTACATAAACCGTTAGTAATGATTCAAATAAGCCTGCAATACCTTGTTCACAATGCTACAAAATCTAGGGCGAAAGACAAGTAGTTAATAAACACAATACAAGGATAACTCATAAATAGCCCATGTTTTTCTTGCCTTCACCTGGGTGAGCTTCTTTTCATATACCATGCGTATCATGTATATCAGTGCATGAACTTTATTTGTTTTTTCTCTGGAAGGGACTGGAGATAGTTTATGGAGTTTGTTCTTGTGCTTCAGTACGTGAAGGTCTCACTTTGCGCTTTGGACATCTCTTTTACATGCTTCACTTATTTGCTTCTTATCCACTAATGTATGAAGAACAAATATAAACATTAAACAAACCTTTACTGTGCCCAATAATAGCAGTAACTCTGCGGTTTGCTCCATGGAAGTGTTGGATCACTGCATGTAAATCGTCAACCTCCCTCCAATAGTTACCAAATCCAAATGAACCTTCACTTTCCCTAGAAAGAAGCAACCAAATCAAAATGAAATAGTATGAAAGTAGATTAACAGTGAGGATGAAATATATAAAGACACAAAAGAACCATAGACATATTTTGACTATGGTAAGAAAAAGCAGTCCGTAACTATTTTCATATATTAATTTTGTGCACAACTATAAATGTAGTTTGCAAGTTCTGTAGCATGACCTATCTTTGATAGTTTCATTTCCTGTATTTGACAAAATATTAATAGTTCCCAATTTCAGGATGTGGTCTTTCTCAAACTTAAGCATTCTAGAATATATCCTTCCACAAGAAAAACTAAGATAACAGAGGGTTAAACTTATCAGTTTTAAGTATAGTATAGTTCCTTACTCCAATTAGAACAATATCAACAGCAACAAGCAAAAACCAAGTGTTTGTTATGAAAGTAATACTTCACACACATGATCTTCAAAATTCACAGTTTGGTTCTGTACTATTAGAAACATACCCATTTCCAGTAAAGTCAAAGCGAAAAGAACTAATCCCAGCTTTTTCCAGTGCAGAAGCAAGGTTCACCATGATATTGTCTTCCTGAAAATAAGAAAACTCAATTAGCCAATCAGTGTGAGTTGGGGCTGATCAGTTTTACATTCAATTTTAATGACAACACGTCTCCACGATAATAATGAACAGGGGCTTTCTGTATCAAAAAGAGTCACCTTTGAGGCACCTAGACCATGGCATAAGATAACAATTTCAGAGGTTCCAGAGTCATGGAGGATGCCAACTAGTTTATTTCCCAGCTTGTTGGGTATTATGACTTTTTGCTGTTGAAAAGCTGAAAAAATAATTGAACAATCATAAATTGATTTCGCTGAATTTGTTGAACATTCAAACAGCCTGTATGATTACCAATGTAGTTCATCACTTCAAACACTGATACCAGAATTGTAAAACATCAGCATCATTTTCCCAAGTTGATGGTCCATTTTTTTGATATTGTACTTCTCAAATGCTACTTTAGATATTTTCCAATTTGTTATTTTCATAAAATTAAAAAAAAAAAAACAACATACATTGAAATTATTCAAATGATATAAAAACCTGCCTTCAGAAGTACACAAGTGACATTATAAATAGAAAGATGCGATCTCTAAAGATAAAATGCTCAATGGGGATCAAGAAGCCTTTCTTTGTCCATTTCCGCCAACAGGGACAGTAGTTTTTCAGAGGGTTTTAAACGAAACCCAGTAGAAGCTAAGGAAATGTGTATAGCAACAAGGAGGGCAGGAAACCTTTGTAATGAGATCAATTTGCAATGACGTACAGTTAAGTCAAAGCCTCTAGACAATGACCACAAAACTTGGTCTAGATCATATCCATGGTAAGAAAGTTCAAGAGACATTTTGCAGTGAGTACAAGTGACAAAAATATTACAAGCAATTATGCAAACTCGAACATATAAACACTTTAAAATATTACGTCTAAATATTGAATTTGAGCAGGAAATAACAACTATATATTGATACGGGTAGCTTACAAATAAAGCAGCAATTAGATGTACAGCTACCGATCAATTTGGTCTGAATTAAGTGAGCTAAACTATGACCTTAGTTTCTAGTAACTAACATAAAGTAACGGCTTGAAAGCAATGTGAAAACTTTTAGCATAAATTATCACAGATTCACCTATTTTTAAAGTCCTCATTAATCAACATGACCTAAATAGATAATGTGAACACATCCAGTTCAACCTCAACAAATGAAAGAACAGAGTTACCGTTTGATTCGGGTACCCCGCAAACGAGACCATAATTTGTGTGTTTGTGTACCAAATCATGTCATATTCAGCATAACAGGGGCAAAACAAAACACATACTTACCTAGGTCTTGTGCAGCTTGGGCCATCCTCAAATTTAGGTTCCTTCTGGGTTTCCGATTGAGAGGGATGAATACGGGACCTGGCTTGTAGGAAAGATTAAGAAATTTGGGTACATAAGACTTTCTTGAAACTGATGAATCTGGCAGCACGCAGCATAAATTTTGCAGGATGATGTCCATTCAAAGCATTGCAAATTTGCAATTTACAAGTGACAGTTAACTCACTGAGTCCCTCACCGTTCACAACTTTTGGTACGAAAGTCTCCTGTCCGTCAATTTCCGGCTATCGATGACCAGTAAGGGAACGCGTTTTTTTTTTTTGGCAAAAAAAAAAAAAAAAGGAAACGCGTTTTTTATTTTTAAAAAAATATGAATTATTTATTAATAAGTTATTACCTCTAGTCGTAAATATAAAACAAAGTTTACTTATTTTAGAAAGATTAAAAGCATGTTTGTTTGAGCTTATAAAAACTTATAAGTTGCTTTTTACGTAAATCGAGACACAACTCCTCTCACATACTTACTTCGTATACCGTAAATCACTATTAAAAAGCAACTTATAAGCAATCGAATCGCTCAACCAAACATACCCTAAGTAAGCTAAATAAGTTACTTAATCATATCATATGTTATATATCCTTATATTATATATTAATTTATTAATTAAACTAATTAGTTTGAAGAAAAAAAAATATATAAATACTCTAAAGTAATTTAATTAGCTTACTTAATTTCTCTAAAAAAGTCAGTTTTATCTTATAATTAGGACCGGAGTATAACACCTCAAATTTTATTCACCAAGAGTATATTGTGACTATTTTATATATTCAATAAAATGATGAATATTTAAGGCTATAGTAATTAAATATTGAAAATTGAAAGTTGAACGGTATTTTCAGTGAAATCGGTTGCGAAGTAGTAAGCTTGTCATATGATCTTGGAAGAACAAATGATGAGAAAAAATTATGAAATTTTATAGAGTGAAAGTAGACATCCTAAGTTTTAATTTGATAGGTCATATGAATCAATTGAAGTTATGTACAAAAAGATATGAGTTTTTGAAGTTAGTCTAGAAAATCTGGAAAGTTTCTGAAGTAACGGTCAAATATTGAAAATTTGGGAATGATATAATCCCAGTTAGTAAAATTCCATATTTTTTCTTGAAACTAAACTCAATAAGGGTTCCATAACCTTTGGAATCACTCCAAAAAGATATCTACAAAATTAGTTATGATTTTTCAAATTTATAGCAGAAAATCTGCCAGAATTGGCATTATTCCGAAAATTAAAAATAAAATGTGTTAGAAATTGATTAATAGAATTAAAATGCCAAGTGTCATGATTATATGATGAGGGGATTAAATTATAATGGATTTGTAAGAGCACATGTCAAATTGCATTAAAATAATGTACATGGACAAATAATGATGAAATGGTATGCTACCTTGAGTGTAAGAATTGGTCTAGTTGGAAGAGTAATGGTTTAGTTGGAGCATGAGAAGGGGGAGCAAGTTTTTTTAAAAGCTAACCAAGGGAGAAGGCTAGTTCAATGTTAAAGGAAGTCAAAGGGAGCAATTATGAAGGGAGTATGAGTGGAAGTATGGTGGTTATGTCAACCCTTGATGAGATCAATGGAGTAGAATGAATAGAGAAAAATTTATGAAGCCTCATCCTCTTTCTCTTGCCTTCATTTTTGTCACTTGCAACAAGAAAGAAGAGAGAGAAAAGCTTAAGGAAAGTTCAAGCCAAGAGAGAAGGAAGAAGAGAAGGATTAAAGTAAGTTGAGATTTCTTAAAGGTTTTTCCTTCTAATATTCCATATAACTCTTCTCTAATCTCTTCCTTTCCATAAACTTCATGGTTTAGCAAGCTTATCTTGAGATCAAGAAGAGAGGGAGGAGGTGCCTAGAGTGAAAGGATCGAAGAAGCCTAAGAGGTAACTACACCAAACTCAAATTTATACTTGTATAAAGTTGGTTTTGAAGTTTGTTGATAGTTTAGTGATTTTTGGTTGAGTTGTAAAATTGGAAAAGCTATAACCCTAAGGGGTTATGCTGCCCAATTTTCTTTGAATTATGATTAAGAAGTGTTTAAATAAGTTAATAAAGGATTAGAACTGAAAAAGTACAATTTTTGGAAGCTAAAACATAAAACTATATTTTTCCATTTTTCTTTAAGAATTTCGGCCAGCATTGTTTCATGGGGTAGGAGCTGGATTTTCATAAAATAAATGGTTCCATTGGATTCAATGGGCAAAAATAGGTGGGGTTACAGTTGGCCACTTTTTCGGAAAAGGCCGAAAAAGCATAATTACAAAAACGCCCATAAAACCCTAAATAGGATTTATCAAGGCTATTTTCGTAATTTGACAGTGAATTTGATGATTTCGATCCCTAAAATGGATTCCTTGAGTGAAAATATATTAGAATAGCTCTAGTCAAAATTTTGGGAAAACGTGCTATCGGGCTAGGTATGGCCGGCGGGGCTAGGGTCCCAAGGGCATTTTGGTAAATTCTCACTATAGACTAATATAACCACCAGAAACACTATGGAAGAGTCTAAAATGATACTCGGATAGGTTATGATTTGTTTCTTATACATTTAATATTTTAGGATCGAGTCGGAGGCCGGACACGACACGTTTTTCAAGACACATATAAAGAAGGGTTCATAAAGCTTTGAGGTAGGAACATCCTTCATACATCATGCTATAGTTATATGCTTGTGTGGATACCAATGTTTGTAAATGTACTTTATTAATTAACATATATTGCCAAGAGAGAGGCAATTAGTGTCGGTGTGCACTTACATTAGGAGTTGGTGGAAGACCAACCGGTGTAGATCGTGGGGTTGAATCTTACTCATGTATACATGACGATGATGTGTTATATTGTTTATTAATTAGTGTATACCTTAGTGCATGTCATATTTACTTTTCGCATTTTCTATGAACGATAGCATGTTTCTACTGAGATTCTTTGGAATCTCACTCTATTTTTAAATAAACATCTCAGTTGGTGCCAGTGGGTCAAAGGGCAAAGACGTAGACGCCGGGAAGTGAGTGGCACGTGTCACGAGACCAGGACATGATCGTGGTTATAATTAGTTTATGTGTAGATATTTTGGAGAATTCTGTAAATATTAAGTTTTCGCTGTATGTTTTGTATTTCGCTGATGAACAATGACGAGATTATAAATGAATATTTTTATCAGTATAATTATACTATTCTGTATGCCCATTGAACTCCGTCTTTATTACTCTTTGATTATCAAAATAGAAACGGGTGTTGACACGGAGGGAGTATTAGTTGAGGGGGTAAGTGACCTCATCTTGTAAAGAAGAGAACAGAAGTTCGATTCCTGAAAAGCCCATTTATTGGAAGAGGCGAAAAATCTCTATGTTTAAGAAATTCTTGATTTCTTAAAAAAAATTATTTAATCCTCGTAGTTTTATTCATTTTGCAACTTAGTCATCATGACCGCAATTTTTTAATTTTCTAAAACAAATGTGAATCTCTTACCATTCATCCTAACAAAGCCAAATAAGAAAAAGGTAAAGGTGTAATTTTACCCGTAAACATTTTTTGGAAGAGCTATAGGCATAGTAAATATTTTTTATGAGCAAAAATACCCATCAACATTAAAAAGTAATCCAATAATACACTTTCTGTTAAGTTGGTGGACGTTAATGTGAAAATGAAACATTTGACCATTTTTTATAATACGTAGGGTGAGGTGGCGAATGTGATGATGACGTGTACAATGAGAAAGGTGAAAAGCTTACTTCTCTCTTCGCTTTTGGCCCTTCTGGGTTCCTTCTCGTTGCTGCCTATTTCATCATTGTAAGCCTAACATGTTTTATTCGGTCTTTCTCTGTTAGTGCTGATTGTTAATGCCTTTGTGAGGTCAAATTGGTTCTTCATTGAGTTCTATGCAATTGTTTGTTCATTAGAGTTCTATATCCTAAGAAAACTTGAATAATTAACTCCAATGAACTCCAATTACTGATCATGGCCTAAACAGATAATGTGAACACATCTAGTTCAACCTCGACAAATGAAAGAACAGAGTTACCATTTGATTCAGATAACCCAGAAACAAGACCGTAATTTGTGCGTTTGTGTACCAAATCATGTCATATTCAGCATAACAGAGGCAAAACAAAACACATAATTACCTAGATCTTGTGCAGCTTGGGCCATCCTCAAATTTAGGCTCCTTCTGGGCTTCTGATTGACAAGGATGACTAATTAACTCCAGTGAACTCCAACCACAAGTCATTGGAGTTAATTATTCGAGTTTTCTTGGGGTATAAAACTCCATTGAACAAACAATGGCATAAAACTCAGTGAATAACTAATCTGACCTCACAAAGGCATTAATAGTCAGCATTAACAGAGAAAGAACAGACCTATTTATATATATATAGCGAACCGGACCGGTTTACTGGCCGGTCCATTGATTTCCAAGCTAGACCATTGGTCCGGTCCCTGCAAAAAAGGGAAGAGAGAAGAGTAAGGGGATACATTTTTCTTAGGGCAAATGTGCAATTCTACTTATAAATATTTTCTGGGGGAGCTATAGGCACAATAGACATTTTTGGGTGTGCAAAAGTACCCATCAACATTAAAAAGTATAGATTCATTGGCCATTATTTCCTGTTACTGAAGCAAGACTCCAAAATATACCATCATTAAAAGAGAGAGATGGTAACTCAAATGAAGAAAAATGATCATGCGCTAGTAGGGGTAGGAGCCTTGTCTTGGTGAAAGGCTTCCTTGATGAAGTTCACAACAACAGAGGCTAGCTCATCTTGATGCTCTGAGAATAAATGATCAGCTCCTTCTACGATATGTAACTTGTGGTTGGGTATAATCTTGGCAAATTCATATGCACTTTCAACACCCACAATTTCATCAGCAGAACCATGAACTGTAAGCACCCTGTAATATATATATATATATATACACATATCAAGTGTTATGACACTGTATTTTGGAAAATCTTGGCAAACTCATGGTAAAAGGAAAATGAAGTCACCAGAAATTCCTTATCCGCTCACCTGCATCCATTGTCAATCTGGAGACATGCTTCATGCATATTCGTATTTAGCCAATCCATCAAGCTTTCCTCGGTCACGCGATAGAGAAAATCTCCTGTAGGAGGGAAGAGAAATGAACTGATAGGCTATTATCATTTCATTCAAAACTGGATGAGAGATTACCTGACTTGTACATGTCAATGAATCCATCCTTCTTGATTCTTTCCATGTAATCTTTTCCTAGGCGTTCTTCAACACCTGCCTTCAGATCATAGCGACCTGAGATGTTCACAACTGTTTTGATGTCATGATATTTTGAAGCATACAGAAGCACCACACCACCTCCTGTGTCAAGGTGCAGAAACAATTAGTAAGAGTTTCTCTTTTCCAAACAGCAAATTCAAATAAATGAAACCAGTGGCAGATAACCAATGGTGTAACCCATCGTCCATGGGTTCAGTTGGTGAGGGGAGCGGACAATGAGTGCCTGGGTGACCCCCTTGGCATGAGTTCGATCCTTGGGAGTGGCATTTAGTTATGCCTCCAGTTGCGGCGCTTGGGGAGGCATCTCCACAGCTAAGTGAAGCTGGGGTGAAAAAATAGGGGTGAAAGTCCCCTACCTACCTGTGTGGATTGGGCGGCTTGCCAACCAGGAGCCCACAGGGACAGGCCTCCAGTGGATCATGAGTTAGGGGCCCTGCCCTTGGATTGGGTTAAGCCTGAACCCCTTCCTAAAATTTTTGTATCAAAAAAAAAAAAACCAATGGTGTATCACTCACCACAAACGTTACCTATTCCTATAAAAGGCCTAGATTAAGAAATATAAGTGATTCATGGCATACCAATGCCTGTAAAATAATAGTTCTCAACGGCATAATACAGGAAATATCATCACCAATCATGTCATTTTTTATCCTCTATGATAAATGACAACCCTGTGTCTGAGTCACCAAGACATAAATAAAACACCTTAGCTATTCCTTGCTGTGGATATAGCTGAAGGCTAGACTTTAACAGCATAGAAAGCGATGAAATTCCAATTAGATCATCGTTCTAATTCAAATTATACGAATTTTACAGTTGACATAGTTCACAGAGTAACAAAGTGACATTTGTACTTGAGCATTTTTACCAAGTATCTCAGTAATTCAAGAAAAAGTTTGGTGAATCAACTTAATGATACTAGAAGATTTAACCAGTTTACAATTATTATTATTATTAGATGAAAACTAATGCCAATTTTATGCCAAAAATTACACCATTCTTATCTGATCTTATTATATTACTAATAATTTCTACTTCATAGGCAAATATTGTTGATAAGAAGTCACTTTCAAAAGAAAAATCCAATCCAATCATACCATCACTTGCACAGTAGCAGAGCCTTTTCCATTTTTTCTTGCAGGTAAAGACAGTCAAGAAATTATGACAACAAATCCAACACACCTTTACTATGCCCAACAATTGTTCTGACAGCTCGCTTTTCTCCAAAAAAGTGTTGAGCTACAGCATGTAAATCTTCAACTTCCCTCCGATAGTTTCCAGACTCAAATGAACCTTCACTTTCCCTAGAAGGAATATACCATAGGTGCAAAAGAAATAATAATAATAATAAAGAAGAAGAAGAAGAAGAAGAAGAAATAATTATTGAGATCAAATGTAGAAATTTTTTATCAAAGAAATCAGCATAAGTGGAGGAACTAAAGCCAATGCACAGTCCAATAGACGCAAGTAACAAAAGGACCAAGAGAAAATATGAACAAGTATTAACATATAATTTTGATGTTGTGGGCCAATGATTATATAACATTTCACATTTACAACTAGCTTGTGGTGTTGTGGATCTCAATTCTGAGTCACTAGCATGCATTTCCCTGTATATTTTTGTTGGCTATACTATACATGAGGAGATTTCTGGTTATTGATCCATTGAAATTTTTTACCATATTATTATTGACAGGACCTTCATTGTATTAGCAGCACCAGTGAGGTTTTAGTGGTTTTTGGTCCTTAAAAATAATTACAACCAGAGGTACCCCTAAGTTTTTCTTACTCTTCTATTATGAGAGTAAGCAATCACTATGTTTATCAAACTTCACACATTTTACTTTTCCAACTGGAACTCAAATTTAACATTTTAAAACTACTAGGTTTTTCCTTTAGTAAATTTTTAATCAGAACTTCCATATATATTCAAGGAATCTGCTTTTCTCTACTCATACATTCTATCTTTACAGTTACAACTATGCTTCAGCAACTCCTCCAAAACCCTCACTCTCAACTTCTAAATTCATGCATTTTATAAATAATTTACAGAAATAAATAAAAAGATCTTTGTAGAAGGAAAGCTTGAATAACAGTGAGAAATCCTGTTTATCCTTTTCAGATTATCATTGACAGTATAATTTTTAATTTAATGTCGCTCAATGTTATGGCAGAAAGTAAACCAGCTATTTGCTAGCATACTTTAAAGGTGACGATGTTGATACTAATATATTCAAAGTCTATGAATCTCAGTAATACCATAAACTTACCCATTTCCAGTAAAGTCAAAGCGGAAAGAACTTATTCCTGCATTTTCCAATGCAGCAGCAAGGTTTGCTATGAGTTCAGTTTCCTGGATATGGGAAAAATATAAGAAATGAGATCGATTCAAGGCATTTATGATTATGGTATCAGATGTTACATGTGTTTGCATAGGAATTATAGAAAAGGCTTCATATATCAGGCAAACTAACTTTTGATGATCGAAATCCGTGGCACAAGATTACAATGTCCGTAGTTCCAGATTCGTGCAATATGCCCACTAGCTTTTCACCATGTTTGTCTGCTATAACGACCTTCTTCTGGTGAGCAGCTGAAAAAGTAATTGACAGATCGATATCAATTTCCATGATATTTGTTGAAACATCGAAGGCCCCTTATTCTTCAAGGTCAGAGGAAGAGAAATTAAAGGATGCACTGAAATCTAAAGGAATAACAGTATTTTACGAAGAACCCTTGAAGCATTAAGGGAAAACATCACCCTATCATGCGCTATCATTTACGCGTAAACAGAAGCATAATCATGGTATTATAAGCTTGACAAGAACTGTAAGTAAAAATTGGCTACTATCTGTATTCAGGATAGCTAGAAAAGCAGCACGAAAGTTAGAAACTAGATGAGTTTTGGAGATACTTGTTGATTTGGATTTGAATCATTTACGATGCAGAGGAACAAAATATGCATCTAACTTGGTAGCAACAAGTAAGGATTGGGAGTACCAAAGTCGACCCCCAGAACAACGTGATTCAAAGTTCTGGGTCGTCGCTATCAGTTCTATCTATGAGAGTAGACTTGTGCCTCTCAGCACGATTTTCAGTTGAGCACTATAGGAGGAAAGAGAAGGATAAAGCAAAAAAGGCACGGAAATCGTTTCAGTATCAATTGCATTTGACATATACTCACAAGGGTTTTGTGCAGTCAGTGACATCTTCAATCAGAAGGTTTTCCTGGTTTTCAGTTGAAGAGGGATGAAAATGCAAGCCAGCTCAGAATGATTAAAATGAGGAATATGATTAATGGATTTGGGGGAGGATCGGATTCCCTCGCTCCACAGGATAACTAGTCCAAGTCACTTGACGTGGTAATATTGTTTATTTATCAATTTTTTATCTGTAATTAATATTTAAATATGGTTATTTATTTTTTTTCTTTAAAATCTTATTTAATATAAGTAATATTGGAATTTTTTTTTAATTTAAGACAAATTTAACAAGCTAATGATTACTTTTTATTAGTGCCGATGAGTTAGTTAAAATGATTTTTAATGTCTATTTAAGTTAGTATTCAAGAAATATGTTCATATAAGTTAAGATAAAATTTTTTTTATATAGTTATTTTAAATACTGTAAATAATATTAGAAAAACAGCCTCCATCACTTACTGCACGCGTTCTTATACTAATACAATGGATAAAGTGGAGCTATTACTAATTAGAGAGAGGAGACGGTGGACTGGGCCTGGCATATTATAAGTCCACAAAAACAAGGCTTCTCACGCTGTTTCGCATGGGCTAGGTTAGCCTGTCTGGTACTATAAAATTATTTAACTCATAAAAGTATAATGGATCATAATAGAGTATACCCATTTGGCTTTGTTTTATTGTCACTCTTGAGAGCTCTGCAAAAGAGTGCGAAAATTAATTTTGAAATGGACGCATCCATCCCCACTCTTGAAATACTTTTAAAGAGGCTTTCATTTTTAATAATGTGTAACTTGGGAAATATTGGTTTGGTATTTATTCAATGAAAACAAAATTCATCACTTTAATCATTTCAAATGCCCATTTATGCACCCAAAGTGAAGTAAAACAGGATGAAATATGAAATTCTAGTAAGAATTTCCTGAAGTTAACAAAAAGTTGAAACCTTAAGCAAATCACTAACTTAAAATCTAAGGATACACCAGTTGGTACCTTTGATTGCTTTCATGACATTGCCTTAGGTTTACTCAGAGCGGTTGTACATCCCCAACTACTAGCCTCCATCGAGCTCGTCATATCGTTGGGGTTGAAAGAGATCCATTGCTTTGATTTGTTCTTCACTAGTGGGGGCCATGGGCGAACCCATCGCAGATCCTTATCGGAGCATTTCACTGAACATTGAGGCCTAACAACCTTCTCGCATCCCTCCTCGCTCCTTCCCTACTCACTGCCGTCGCCAGTTTCAGTCCCAACCAACTCCACTCCCGGTCGCGACATGGGGCTACTCAAGAGCTCACCCAAAAAGGGTGATCCAAACCTTACGACGAGAGAAGAGATCTACGCCTCAAGCCGCCGCTGGAGGAGATCAACCCCACTTGAAAGGTAAATCGCACTGATGGCGAAACCCTAGTAGAGGGAAGAAAAATCGCACGGACGGCGAAGAATAATTGCGTATTTGATTGCCTATTTCATCATTGTAAGCCTAACATCTTTTATTCGGTCTTTCTCTGTTCGTGCTGATTGTTAATGCCTTTGTGAGGTCAAATTGGTTCTTCATTGAGTTTTATGCAATTATTTGTTTATTGGAGTTCTATATCCTAAGAAAACTTGAATAATTAACTCAAATGAACTCCAATTATTGGTCATGGCCTAAACAGATAATGTGAACACATCTAGTTCAACCTCGACAAATGAAAGAACAAAGTTACTGTTTGATTTAGATAACCCAAAAATAAGACCATAATTTGTGTGTTTGTGTACCAAATCATGTCATATTCAGCATAACAGGGGCAAAACAAAACACATAATTACCTAGATCTTATGTAGCTTGGGCCATCCTCAAATTTAGGTTCCTTCTGGGCTTTTGATTGACAAGGATGACTAATTAACTCCAGTGAACTCCAATCACAGGTCATTGGAGTTAATTATTCGAGTTTTCTTAGGGTATAAAACTCCAATGAACAAACGATTGCATGAAACTCAGTGAATAACTAATCTGACCTCACAAAAAAATTAATAGTCAGCATGAATAGAGAAAGATTGAATAAAAGATATCAAGCTTACAATAATGAAATAGGCAACAACGAGAAGGAACCCAGAAGGGCCAAAAGTGTGCAAGCCAGCAACCAAAAGTAGAGAGAGAAGTACACGTTTCACCTTTCTCATTGTACATGTCATCGTCACATTCGCCAGCTCACCCTACGTGTCAAAAAAAATGGTCAAACGTTTCATTCTCAAGGTCAACACTTACCAATTTAACAGAAATGATATTATTGAGTTACTTTTTAATGTTGATGGATATTTTTACACAAAAAAAATGTCTATTGTGCCTGCAGCTCTTCCAAAAAATATTGATAAGTAGAATTGCACATTTGCCCTAAGAAAAATGTATCCCCTTACTCCTCTCTCTACCCTTTTATGTAGGGACCAGACCGATGGTTCAGCTTGGAAATCGACGAACCGGCCAGTAAACCGGTCCGGTTCACTATATATTTATAAAATTTAAATTTCTTTATAATTTTATATTATTAAGTCTGAAATCTTCAATTTCTCACCTGTTTGACTCGGGTTTGACCTCGATCTGGACCCACTGACCCTTAACTCAGTACCCCGGCTGGTTTAGTACCTAGTCTGGGTTCATGAACTATGCTATTTTGTGATACAAACTAAAAACTTACCCTTTATTCTATTTTCAAGAATATATACTTTTCTTCATTATTTTGGAATCTCTCTCTTTTTTCCCAACATATTTTGGAATTCCAAACAATGTAAAAATTATTAGCAATAAATATTATATGCAATTCATAGAGAAACAGTGGGCTGAGCCTAACATGGGCTACGCTCCCAGTCTCCCATGGGCTAGGCTCGCCAAATTGGGATAATAATTATTTTCCTCATAAAAAAAAGAAAAGAAATGTAATAGATCATAATAGAAGTGACCCGGGTTTTGTTTTATAGTCACTCTTGAGAACTTTGCAAAAGAGTGTAAATATTAATTTTGAAGTGTTCGGATCCATTTAGGGTCTGTTTGGTTGGAGGTTATTTTAGGTTAGGTTAGATTGGGGTGGGGTTGGGTATTAAAAATAGATGTTTGGTTGGAATGAGGTTAGGTTATGTGAGGTTTGTTTTTTTGTCATTTAGTGGAAACATCACCCACTTAAACCTCCAAAATTGGGGTTTTTCTTAGGTTAGAGAAATTTTATGTGCAAGTGTGACTAAATTGCTCATGGCAATTTTTGAAAATTCCAGAACTGCCCTTCCCAAAAATTCGCATGTCTATCCCGCTGTGTGTATTATTTCATTCCCTCTCCCGCGCAAAAATCACATTTGCTCTCTTGTGGTTCGCACCCTCTGAAGTGAAGCATTGAACATTATCCTAATTTGCTGATTTTTTTTTTTTCAAAGTCACCCACTACCATCGCAGTTTTGCAAAATCACCCAATATCCAGTCTTGCAAATTATCACGCTTCCATTTTTTTTCTATAAACAAGGATATTTTTTAAAAGTAATTTATATTTCTTTATATATTTATGATCCGTAATTAATTTAAATCCAATATTTTTATTATAACTCATCTTTTTATGTATTATAAAAAGAGAAGAATATGCAATGAAGTATATATCATTGTTAGAATAATTATTTTATAAATAATTATTATTAATAAATATATTATGAAAGAAGTGTATATAATTGTTAAAATAATTATTTCATAAATAATAATTTTACAAATAACTATTATTACTAAATACATTATAAAAAAAGAAGGAAAATATGTATAAGGGCATTTTTGTCCACTTATAATTAATTCACCTAACCTAACCTCTTGAACCAAACAAGATACCAAATCTAACCTAACCCCTGTTTGAACCAAACAACATTATAACCTCCTCTAACTTAACTTAAATAAACCTCACTTAACCTCACCTCCGTTGATCCAAACAAAGCCTTATAGTCTTGAAATACCTTTAAAGAAGCTCGCATCTTTATCAAGGTGTGACTTGGCATTTAGACTCGAACAACATGTTGGAACATAAAATATAGATTCATTGGCCATTATTTCCTGTTATTCTCCACACTGAAGCAAGACTCCAAAATATACCATCATTAAAAAGAAACAGATGGTAACTCAAATGAAGAAAAATGATCATGCGCTGGTAGGGGTAGGAGCCTTGTCTTGGTGAAAGGCTTCCTTGATGAAGTTCACAACAACACAGGCTAGCTCATCTTGATGCTCTGAGAATGAATGATCAGCTCCTTCTACGATATGTAACTTGTGGTTGGGTATAATCTTGGCAAATTCATATGCACTTTCAACACCCACAATTTCATCAGCAGAACCATGAACTGTAAGCACCCTGTAATATATATATATCAAGTGGTATGACACTGTATTTTGGAAAATCTTGCAAACTCATGATAAAAGGAAAATGAAGTCATCAGAATTTCCTTATCCGCTCACCTGCATCCATTGTCAAACTGAAGACATGCTTCATGCATATTCGTATTTAGCCGATCCATCAAGCTTTCCTCAGTCACGCGATAGAGAAAATCTCCTGCAGAAGTAGATGTTCTCAAAAAGTCAAAGAATAATGGAATCGACCATGTTTTTGTAGGAGGGAAGAGAAATGAACAGATAGGCTATTATCATTTCATTCAAAACTGGATCAGAGATTACCTGACTTGTACATGTCAATGAATCCATCCTTCTTGATTCTTTCCACGTAATCTTTTCCTAGGCGTTCTTCAACACCTGTCTTCAGATCATAGCGACCAGAGATGTTCACAACTGTTTCGATTTCATGATATTTTGAAGCATACAGAAGCACCACACCACCTCCTGTGTCAAGGTGCAGAAACAATCAGAAAGAGTTTCTCTTTGCCAAACAGCAAATTCAAATAAATGAAACCAGTCGCAGATAACCACGCACATGGTGTATCACTCACCACAAACCTTACCTATTCCTATAAAAGGCCTAGATTAAGAAATATAAATGATTCATGTCATACCAATGCCTGTAAAATAATAGTTCTCAATGGCATAATACAGGGAAGATCATCACCAATCATGTCATTTTTTATCCTCTATGATAAATGACAACCCTGTGTCTGAGTCACCAAGACATAAATAAAACACCTTAGCTATTTTATTCCTTGCTTTCGATATAGCTGAAGGCTAGACTTTAACAGCATAGAAAGCGATGAAATTCCAATTATATCATCGTTCTAATTCAAATTATACGAATTTTACAATTGACATAGTTCACAGAGTAACAAAGTTAAGTGACATTTGTACCTGAGCATTTTTACCAAGTATCTCAGTAATTCAAGAAAAAGTTTGGTGAATCAACTTAATGATACTAGAAGATTTAACCAGTTTACAATTATTATTATTAGATGAAAACTAATGCCAATTTTATGCCAAAAATTACACCATTCTTATATGATCTTAATATATTACTAATAATTTCTACTTCATAGGCAAATATTGTTAATAAGAAGTCACTTTCAAAAGAAAACTCCAATCCAATCATACCATCACTTGCACAGTAGCAGAGCCTTTTCCACTTTTTCTTGCAGGTAAAGTTAGTCAAGAAATTATGACAACAAATCCAACACACCTTTACTATGCCCAACAATTGTCCTGACAGCTCGCTTTTCTCCAAAAAAGTGTTGAGCTACAGCATGTAAATCTTCAACTTCCCTCCAATAGTTTCCATACTCAAATGAACCTTCACTTTCCCTAGAAGGTATATACCATAGGTGCAAAAGAAATAATAATAATAATAATAAAGAAGAAGAAGAAGAAATAATTATTGAGATCAAATGTAGAAATTTTTTATCAAAGAAATCAGCATAAGTGGAGGAACTAAAGCCAATACACAGTCCCATAGACGCAAGTAACAAAAGGACCAAGAGAAAATATGAACAAGTATTAACATATGATTTTGATGTTGTGGGCCAATGATTATATAACATTTCACATTTACAACTATCTTGTGGTGTCGTGGATCTCAATTCTGAGTCAGTAGCATGCATTTGCCTGTATATTTTTGTTGGCTATACTATACTATACATGAGGAGATTTCTGGTTATTGATCCATTGAAATTTTTTACCATATCATTATTGCCAGGACCTTCATTGTATTCGCAGCACCAGTGAGGCTTTAGTGGTTTTTGGTCCTTGAAAATAATTACAACCAGAAGTGCCCCTAAGTTTTTCTTACTCTTCTATTATGAGAGTAAGCAATCACTATGTTTATCAAACTTCACATATTCTACTTTTCCAATTGGAACTTAAATTTAACATTTTAAAACTACTGGGTTTTTCCTTTAGTAAATTTTTAATCAGAACTTCCATATATATTCAAGGAATCTGCTTTTCTCTACTCATAATTTCTATCTTTACAGTTACAACTATACTTCAGCAACTCCTCCAAAACCCTCACTCTCAACTTCTAAATTCATGCATTTTATAAATAATTTCTAGAAGTAAATAAATAAATAAAAAGATCTTTGTAGAAGGAAAGCTTGATTAACAGAGAGAAATCCTGTTTATCCTTTCAGATTATCCTTGACAGTATAATTTTTAATTTAACGTCACACAATGTTACGGCAGAAAGTAAAGCACCTATTTACGAGCATACTTTAAAGGTGACGATGTTGATACTAATATATTCAAAGCCTATGAATCTCAGTAATACCATAAACTTACCCATTTCCAGCAAAGTCAAAGCGGAAAGAACTTATTCCTGCATTTTCCAATGCAGCAGCAAGGTTTGCTATGAGTTCAGTTTCCTGGATATGGGAAAAATATAAGAAATGAGATCGATTCAAGGCATTTATGATTATGGTATCAGATGTTACATGTGTTTGCATAGGAATTATAGAAAAGGCTTCATATATCAGGCAAACTAACTTTTGATGATCGAAATCCGTGGCACAAGATTACAATGTCCGTAGTTCCAGATTCGTGCAATATGCCCACTAGCTTTTCACCATGTTTGTTAGCTATAACGATCTTCTTCTGGTGAGCAGCTGAAAAAGTAATTGACAGATCGATATCAATTTCCATGATATTTGTTGAAACATCGAAGGCCCCTTATTCTTCAAGGTCAGAGGAAGAGAAATTAAAGGATGCACTGAAATCTAAAGGAATAACAGTATTTTACGAAGAACCCTTGAAGCATTAAGGGAAAACATCACCCTACCATGCGCTATCATTTACGCGTAAACAGAAGCATAATCATGGTATTATAAGCTTGACAAGAACTGTAAGTAAAAATTGGCTACTATCTGTATTCAGGATAGCTAGAAAAGCAGCACGAAAGTTAGAAACTAGATGAGTTTTGGAGATACTTGTTGATTTGGATTTGAATCATTTACGATGCAGAGGAACAAAATATGCATCTAACTTGGTAGCAACAAGTAAGGATTGGGAGTACCAAAGTCGACCCCCAGAACAACGTGATTCAAAGTTCTGGGTCGTCGCTATCAGTTCTATCTATGAGAGTAGACTTGTGCCTCTCAGCACGATTTTTAGTTGAGCACTATAGGAGGAAAGAGAAGGATAAAGCAGAAAAGGCACGGAAATCGTTTCCGTATCAATTGCATTTGACATATACTCACAAGGGTTTTGTGCAGTCAGTGACATCTTCAATCAGAAGGTTTTCCTGGTTTTCAGTTGAAGAGGGATGAAAATGCAAGCCAGCTCAGAATGATTAAAATGAGGAAGATGATTAATGGATTTGGGGAAGAATCGGATTCCCTCGCTCCACAGCATAACCAGTCCAAGTCACTTGACGAAGTAATATTGTTTATTTATCAATTTTTTATCTGTAATTAATGTTTAAATATGATTATTTATATTTTTTTTACTTTAAAATCTCATTTAATATAAATAATATTGAAATTTTTTTTAATTTAAAACAAATTTAACAAACTAACTATCACTTTTTATTAGTACCGACGAGTTAGTTAAAATGACTTTTAGTATCTATTTGAGTTAGTATTAGAAATAAGTTTATACAAGTTGCTGAGATAAAATTTTTTTTATATATTTATTTCAAACACAATAAAATAATATTAAAAAAACAGCATCTTTCACTTATCAACCACGCATTTATACTAATACAATGGATAAATTGGAGCGATTACTAATTAGAGAGAGGAGACGGTGGACTGGGCCTTGCATATTATAACTGCAAGCAAAAACAAGGCTTCTCACGCTGTTTCGCATGGGCTAGGTTAGCCTGTCTGGTACTATAAAATTATTTAACTCATAAAAGTATAATGGATCATAATAGAGTATACCCATTTGGCTTTGTTTTATTGTCATTCTTGAGAGCTCTGCAAAAGAGTGCGAAAATTAATTTTGAAATGGACGCATCCATCCCCACTCTTGAAATACTTTTAAAGAGGCTTTCATTTTTAATAATGTGTAACTTGGGAAATATTGGTTTGGTATTTATTCAATGAAATCCGAAGTCTTGCAATTGGAATATAAAATATAAAGAATTGGCCATTATTCCCTGTTATTCCACGCACTGAAGCAAGACTTCAAAATATACTTGGGCACAACAACAGAAGCTAGCTCAATATCACACCATTCTATCATTAAAAAGAGAGATTTTATTGCGCCAGAAGCCTAATTGACTTGAACTTGTAATTTTGTAACCTTGTATATATTTGTCTAATATATTTCCATTTCCACTCAAGAGAGAGAGAGATGGTAACACAGATGAAGAAAATGATCATGTGCTAGTAGGGTTAGGAGCCATGTCTTGGTGAAAGGATTCCTTGATGAAGTTCACAACAACAGAGGCTAGCTCATCTTGATGCTTTGAGAATGAATGATTAGCTCCTTTTATGATATGTAACTTGTGGTTGGGTATAATCTTGGCAAACTCACGTGCACTTTCAACACCCACAATTTTATCAGCAGAACCATGAACTGTAAGCACCCTGTAATGACACTGTATTTTAGAAAATCTTGGCAAACTCACGGGACAAGGAAAATGAAAGCCATCAGAATTTCCTTTTTTGCTCACCTGCATCCATTCTCAATCTGGAGACATGCTTCATGCATATTCGTATTTAGCCGATCCATCAAGCTTTCCTCGGTCACGCGATAACGAAGATTTCCTGCAGAAGTAGATGTTCTCAAATGGTCAAAGAATAGTGAAATTGATGCATGCAAGAACCCCCGT
The DNA here is from genome assembly GCA_963210345.1 of Inga oerstediana. Classification (NCBI taxonomy): domain Eukaryota; kingdom Viridiplantae; phylum Streptophyta; class Magnoliopsida; order Fabales; family Fabaceae; genus Inga; species Inga oerstediana. The sequence goes on along the minus strand of OY723407.1, from coordinate 56,984,332 downwards.
TTGTGTAGGAGGAAGAGAAATGAACTGACAGGCTATTATCATCATTTCATTCAAAACGGGATGAGAGATTACCTGACTTGTTGCACACATCAATGAATCCATCCTTCTTGATTCTTTCCATAAAATCTTTTCCTAGGCGTTCTTCAACACCTGACTTCAGATCATATCGACCAGAGAGGTTGACAACTGTTTTGATGTCATGATATTTTGAAGCATACAGAAGCACCAAATTACCTCCTGTGTCAAGGTGCAGAAACAGTTAGTCAAGAGTTTCTCTTTGCCAAAAAGCAAATTCAAATAGATGAAACCCGTGGCAGGTAACCACCGACATGGTGTAGCAATTACCAAAAACCTTGCCTATTTCTATAAAAGGCCTAGATTAAGATATATAAGAGATTCATGTCATACCAATGCCTTTAAAATAATAGTTCTCAATAGCATAATAAAGGGAAGATCATCACCAATCATGTCCTATTTCATCTTTTATGATAAATGATAACCCTTTGTCTGAGTCACCAAGACATTTGAAGCACCTTGGCTATTTCTATTCCTTACTGTGGATATAGTTGAAGGCTAGACTTTAACAGCAAGGAAAGCCATGAAATTCCAATTATATCATCATTCTAATTGTACAAACTTTATTATTGACATAGTTCATAGAATAACAAAGTGAAGTCTACATTTGCACTTTAACATCTTTACCAAGTATCTCAGTAATTCAAGCAGAAGTTTGATGGATCAACTTAGATGATACTAGAAGATTTAGCTAGTTCACGCTTATTATTAGATGAAAGCTAATGCCAATAAAATTACACCATTCTTATCTGATATTAAATTACTGACAATTTCTACTTCAGAGCCAAATCATGTTGAGCAGAAATCACTTTCAAAAGAAAACTTCAATTCCAATTATATCATCACTTCTACTGTAGCAGAGCCTTTTCCACTTTTTCTTGCTGGTAAAATTAGTCAAGAAATTATGAAAACAAATCCAACACACCTTTACTATGCCCTACAATTGCCCTGACAGCTCGCTTTTCTCCACCAAAGTATTGAGTTACAGCATGTAAATCTTCAACTTCCCTCCAATAGTTTCCATACTGAAATGAACCTTCGCTTTCCCTAGAAGAATATACCATAGGTACAAAAAGAAATTATAAAAAGAGAGACAAAAGTAATTATGAAGATCAAATGTCAGAAATTATAGAGCATAAGACTCAGCATAAGTGAAGGAACTAAAGCCAATATAAAGTCCCCTAGATGCGATTAGCAAAAGGACCAAGAGAAAATATGAACAAGTATTAACCTTTAAATTTTATTTTGTGGGACAATGATTATATAACACTTCACATTTACAACTAGCCTGTGATATTATGGATCTAAATTCTAAGGCAGAGGCATGCATTTCCCTGTATATTTTCGTTAGTTATACTATACCTGATGTGATGTTCATATCACCAGCTAGGCGGACATCAGCGATTGTTGGTTATTGAGCCATTGATAACTTTGGAGTTTGGACCATATTATGATTGCCCCCTTCATTGTATTAGCACCAGTGATGTTTTAGTTGTTTTTTGTCCTTAAAAATAATTACAACCAATGGTGCCCCTGAGTTTTTCTTACTCTTATATTATTAGAGTAAACAATACTATGCTTATCAAACTTCACACATTCTTTTTTTTTTTTTTTCCAATTGGAACTTAAATTTAAAATTTTAAAAATACTGGGTTTTTCCTTTAATAAATGTTTAATCAGAGTCAAAACCTCCATATAAAAAAAAATTAATATATTCAAGGCATCTGATTCGCTCTACTCATAATTTTTATTTTCACTGTTACAGTTATACTTCAGCAACTCCTCCAAAAACCTCAATCTCAACTTCTCAATTCATGCATTTTAGAAATAACTTTCAGGAAAAAAATTTATAAAAAAATCCTTGTGGAAGGAAAACTCGAAGAACAGAAAGAGAAATAACTGTTCTCCTTCAGATTACAATTGACAACATATTTTTTAATTTAGCTTCACACAATGTTACAGCAGAAAGTAAAGCTGCTATTTACTTGCACACTTAAAAAGGTGCAAGGGTTGATACATAATATATTCAAAATCTATGACTCTCACAGTAATACCATAAACTTACCCATTTCCAGCAAAGTCAAAGCGGAAAGAACTGATTCCAGCATTTTCCAGCGCAGCAGCAAAGTTTGATATGGCTTCAGCTTCCTGGATATGGGAAAAACATAACAACTAAGATTGATCCACGGAATTTATGTTTATGATATCGGATGTCACATGCGTATACGTAGGAATTAGAGAAAAGGCTTCATATATCAAGCAAACTAACTTTTGATGATAGAAATCCGTGGCACAAGATTACAATGTCCGTAGTTCCAGATTCGTGCAATATGCCAACGAGCTTTTCACCATGTTTGTTAGCTATAACGACCTTCTTCTGGTGAGCAGCTGAAAAAGTAATTGACAGATCGATATCAATTTCCTTGATATTAGTTGAAACATCCACAGCCCTTTGTTTTTCAAATTCGGAGGAAGAGATATTAAAGGATGCTCTGAAATCTAAAGGAATCACCGAATTTTAGGAAAAGTCCTTACATCACACTACCATATGCTATCATTTACACGTAAACAGAAGCATAATCATGGTACTATAAGCTTGGAATGAACTCTAAGTAAAAATTGGAGACTCTGTGTATTCAGGATAGCTAGAAAAGCAAAGAGAAAGTTAGAAACCAGATGAGTTTTGTAGATACTTGTTGATTTGGATTTGAATCTTGTACAATGCGGAGGAACAAAATATACATCTACCTTGGTGGCAACAGGTAAGGATTGGGACTACCAAAGTCGATCGCCAAATAACCGGATTCAAATTTCCGGGTCGTCGCTATCAGTGCTATATGAGAGAAGATTTTTGCCGCTCAACACGATTTTAGGCCGACCATTACAGAAGGACAGAGAAGGAGAGAGTGGCAAAAACACGGAGACCCTTTTAGTATCTATTTGCATGTGACATACTCACAGGGGTTTTGTGCAGGCGGGGACATCTTCAATCTGAAGGTATTTCCGGGTTTCTGATGAAGAGGGATGAAAATGCGAGCCTTCTGAGAATGACTAAACGAAGAAGACGATTTAGTAAATAATGGATTTGGGGGAAGAGGGTGGGATTTGAGCAAAAGGATATCCATCGGAAGAGGCAAGAACGACATGACTTTACCTACAGGATCCACTCGTTATTGTTGTCTGTGATGTTATCGTCTACAAAATGATTGCCCTCTGAATTAGGAAATCCCACCACTGAGAAGAGAAATGTGATGAATCTCTGCACTTGTTTGCCTGACTTCCAAGATTGAGCTCATAATTTGAAAACAAATGGTGAAAAATAAGATTTGTTTGGACTAGTTTATTATGCGAGTGAACACTTTACATTGCCAAGTTTTGGATCTGGTCCGGATGGATATTTAAATGGGCTCGGCCCATTTTGGTGAATTGGGCCAGACAACAAACTCTCAGTCTCCATCCATTCTCGGTGGCTTCAAAAGCTGAGTGCTTTTTAAAATTTTTCTTTCCTTGTTTAGCGGAAGCCGGAAAGACTGCTTAGGCCTCAGAGTAACAGATTGAATAATTTTCAGTTAATTTTTTTTTGTAAAACAATAATATATTTTTAAAAAACAAGAGCTTTTATATGTTTTCTTATTTTTTTCTTAACGGCTTTAATTCCTGTCACTCAAAATCAAACTCGAACTCTTCACTTTCTTAATTTTTAGTTTGGATGCTGTCTACGGAAGGTGGTCACAGGAAATTTCCTCTGAAGTTGGTAAAGGCGCGTGGCAAACCAGAAATTCAAGCCACATTAGTGGAGATATTAAATATGAGCACTTCCTTTAGTAATAATTCAAATTCAAATAATTGTTCATAAGAGGTTGGCCCTTTCTACTAGACCCAATTGTAGTTGGTTTTTGTGAAACATGTGAAAATAAACCCCATTGATTTAAAACTTTGAATAACAAATTTACTTCTGCAAAAAAAAAAAAATTACTCAAATAATTCCTCTTATAAAAAGGTTTCAGAAAAAATAAGAGTTGGAAATAACAGTATAATTGAATGGAATACAAAAATAAAGTCGTATTATTCATTTTGTATCAGCAATATAATGTCCTCTACTTTTTTATTTGAAAACGATCGCTAGACACATGCTCACACCTAAGAACCCCAAATTTAAAAACGCGACATTAAAAAGCTTTGGTTCTCAGTTGAAAAAATTAGTTCAAATGAAAAGTTCCCTAAAAAATGTAAAACAATTCATACTCCCAAGTTATAAGATAACACACTTATAATTTACATTTTGTGTTTTAAAAGTAAAGTGCATATGTATAATTTACAACTGATTTTTCATAATTTACAAATACAATTACGTTAAAGATGTCAAATTTTGGATTCCATGATAATTGTCATGGAATTCACAAGTGAATCATATGCATAATTTGTAACTAAACATCCATCTTTTGTAGTGTAATTATATTGAAGGAGAAAAAATAAAGAGAGAAAAGAGACATACTAGGGATCTGGTCACAACTCAAATGCTCCATATAAACTCGAACAATCTAATGCTCACAGAGGCTACAGATCACCAGAATAAGAAAGATAATAAGAGAGAAGAAATTGTCAAAAAGCTCAGAGTGAAGTTCAAGCAAAGGATACATATTCTATTTATAGAGGTCTATAGAAATCACTAATTAGGAAGTTATGTGTATTCTTGCTTTTCCTTTAAGTAAGAATCAGTAAATTAATTCTTAATTGATTTTGTGTTCCTTAATATACAATAACTTGTTTATCAATTAATAAATTCATAATTAATGCTGATTTATTTCTTATTTGATAAGGATACTCATTTTCTAATTAAATAGTCCGGCCCATCAAGAACAAATATAAATCCAAAGTCCCACGTATATCAAAGACAATGAACTTAGGCTCCGCATGATATGCTAATGGGCTTCCATGATTTGAAAATTAATCATATGATTTACAACTAAATTTCTGAAATTTACAATTGCAATTACATTGAACAGTTCTGACTCCAAATCATTTAATATCGAGTTGTCATTATCTTCTAGTGCACCGTGCATAATTTACATCTAAACCCATGGACATTGGGGGTCGTTGGATGTAAACATGTTTCAATTGGGGTATGAGTGTAATTTTCTCTTCTATATGCCATATTGATATTTATATTTTTTTAGTAAATATATTATTTTGACCATTTTCTGATTTGCTATATTAATATTGATGCTTTCTAATTCGTTGACCCGCATACACCTATTTCACTTTCATTTTGTGCTCTTGTCGCGTTCTTTTCCATTGCTTTCACATCACTTGATGTTTTCACATTTCATGTCAGCAATGAGAAAAATATATGTAAAACGTTGGATACACACACACACATGTATATGCATTCTCACTTGTTAAAAACACCGTATGACCGTATATATATATTAGACTGTCCTTATCACTCGACATTGATTGTTTTGATAAATTTGTTTTCTTTAGAAAAAGAAGTTTAGAGCTCTTGATTTAATACATCCCTTGATTGAACTGCTAGTTTTTCAACATTCACATTATGATATGTACTCCTCTTGTCTGATGACAAAGTCTATTCCTAATTCCCTTCTCTTGTCTCCTGTATTATGGTGTTACCTTTCAACCATTCTGCCACTTTATTATATATCTGAAGTATTCGTTTAATTTTGGGAAATGTTGCCGCTTAATTTACTCACGGGTTATATAATATCTCTTAAAAACAATGTTATCAAATACGTCTCAAACAATATATTTTGTCGTATTTTATTTTTGTAGGTGTTGCCAACATTTAGTGCTTATTTAGGAGCACTAAAAATAAATGTTTTTATACTACTTTGTAAGAAAACTCCTCATACATGTTTATATGATATAAATCAGTTAATAAGTTGATCCAAAATGCTTCTTATATCATGCAATAATGACTAGAGAACCTGCAAAACGCAAATACAAATTTTGGAAAAAGGGCTAAGATCCTGGTCAAAAACAATAATATCTAAAAAGTCTCAAAACTTATTAATAGAGCCATTTTTCTTAGTCATTGACAAGTTAGAGAACTTTTCAAACACTTTTTTTGTTTTTGTTGGAGCTTTATTGTGATTTTCCCTACAAATTTTTTAAAAGCAAATACTAGTCAAATCAAAATATTGACTACAAGAGATCCACATACCCTTGTGTAGCAACGTGAACGCATCTCTACCATAGAACAACAACAACAACCCCAATAAGGCATATGCTACGCAGGTTTTGTGACTTTTTAATTCCAAATGGTGAAATATTTAATTAAAGCCAATATCAACCACTCATAAATAGGACCCCAATTTTGCCAGCCCTTGCTTCTTCTTACAAATCAAAGTATTAAGCGTGGGGCTATAGCCATTTAACTAAATCTGGGTGTTAGTTCACAGTTCCTTTGTCAGACTGCGATATAATTGAGCAATGATATGGAGCTAATTGAGATTAAAATATATAGTACTTCTTCCGATCTTAAATATAAGATAAAGTTGCTTTTTTTTAAAGATTAAGGAAGCTAAATAAGTTACTTAATCATATCATATGTTATGTATCCTTAGATTATATATCGGTTTATAAATTGTGCAATATAGTTTGGAGAAAAATTGATAAATATAAATATTTTAAAGTAATTTAATTAGCTTTCTTAATATCAACAAAAAAAGTCAACTCTGTATTATATTTAAAATTGGAAGAGTAGTACTTTTTTAATTTTTAAATGACAATGTCTAATAAAGAAGACATGAGAATATTTTACCAAAAAAAAAAGACATGAGAATAATAACAAATTTATTTTAAATAGAAAAAATAATAAAAATTCATTTCACTCTCAAACACCTGATGTTTGGATGCAGAGAAAAGTGGGAGGGGATAGGAAGAATGAATACTAAGAAATAAAACTTTCACAAATGATAAAGAAATTTACTATTTTTGAAAGTTTTCCTCCTAATATGTTTTTCCTCTAATTCTCTCTCAATCCAAATATAGGGCCAACGCTTTATGTCTTTAATGAAAACAAAAAAACATACACGCACATAAACGAGCTATCACGCCGCTTCTAATTGATCTCAATAAGCAAAATTACATTCTAGTAGAATATTAATTCCGGCGCTAATATAATTAATAATATCATCATATATACAAACTATGATATATACCATAGCTATAGATATGGGATAGATAATAAAATAGTACGGCCGGGTGCAGTTGATTTTTTTTAATGATTAAAAAGTTAAATAAATTATTTAATTATATCATATGTTGTGAATGATTCAATTATATGTAAATTTATAAGTCCAATAAATTAATTTAAAAAAATTGATAAATATAAATATTTTAAATTAATTTAATTAATTTCTTAAACCTATCCAAAAAAAAAAATCAATTCAGTGAAAATGACTCCATACTGTGTCTCCATACTTTTCCAAGATTTGTGAAAAGAAGCAAGATTTGTGAAAAGAAAGGCTCGTGGGTGGTTCCTTGACTAATTTCCACTAATTTCAGGCATTCATTTTCACTTTGACCCCATACTTTTCCAACCTCCTCTCTCTTTCTTTCTACCTTTCAAATTTCAATAATACATGCATTCCCCTCAACTTCCTTTATCTTGCAGGTTGCCCCTCCATTTTTCTTTAACTTCTTTTTTCATCACCGTTTCACACCGACGCGTAATCAAATGATCTCCTCTTATAATCAATGAGCTATATGGTAGTACATACCCTTCAACAATAATTGTTACATTTGGTGGGACTTACTGCACAATATTATTGTATTATATCATCAATTAAATTTTTAGATCATTAATTAAAAGATTTGGTTCAATAATTTCATTGTATGTGACATTTATCATTCTTTATCCTTTTTAAAAAATTTCATACCGTCTCTCTATCATCCTCTCACCAATGCCCTTAAGAGTTTTCTTTATATATGCCTAAATCAATTCCAACGATTTTCTTATACTATTTGCTTCAGAATCAATATACTATACTGATTTTTTTATAAAAAAATCTCTGACAGATCGCAAGCTCCCTTTCACACACACAGTCCTCTTGTTTTTTCCAACCATGTTCCCAAGTAATCTGCTTTATATACAAGATTCCAATTGCTTGTCAATTCACAGCGAAGTAAGCCACTGAAATAATAATCACAATCTTAGATGCCATATACCCCAAAATGACTGGCACCACCAACTACAATACTCCTTTTTCTCATCCCTCGTTAACAATAATGAAGAAACCCTAGCATCATCATCATCAACAACAACAGCAGCAACACTGGAATATTCAAATATGGATAGCGTCTTCTCCTTCTCAGAAGCCGAAAGACTTGATTTCCTCCAATCCGTACTCAACACTTATGGCTGTGCTTATATCTGCCTCTGGTTCTACTGTCCCTCTTCCAAGTAATTAATTATATGTTTATGTATATATATACATATTTTGTGTGGTTTAATTCCAAGTGTAATTCCTCTTTTGATTTTGATTATTCTTGCGCAGTCGGCTGATGTTCTTGGATGGTTTGTGCGACGTACCAAACTGTCTGGATGTTTTAGACCAATATAGGGGTTTGGAATTTGAAGTCACTTCTGATAATTAGTAGGACTCATGTATTCATTAATTCCCTAATAATTATGCATTAATTGAAGAGTGTTTTGCTTAATTATCTTGCTTTTAATTATATATATCAGTGGCGTTCCGGGACTAGCTTTTCGGAACCACCAGTACACCTTCCTAGAGCTGCAACAATCCGATCTCTTAAGACTCGCATGCACTCATATCCAAAGACGCTTCTTTCAGGTAATTAACTAACTCGAGACTTAGTAGCCAAACATATATATCATCACACAGAAGAGCTCGCATTAATTAATGGTGTATGCATGTTTTCACAGGAAGCAAGGATTAAGGTTAGTTTATTTTGTCTCTGAACTAGAGAATTGCTAGTTTTATATTACATAGAACGTGGTCATTAATCGTTAATTAATATATATCATGTTCCTTAATTATATACAGACAGCTGTTTTCATAGGTTGTGGCAATGGGGAAATTGAGCTTGGTTTCTCATCAGTTATCTCTCAAGTCAGCAAAGTTAATTATTAAAGTCTATATAATTACTCTCTGCCTATATAGATAATGAATTTGTTAAATTATTGTTTGGATTCTGATGTATGTGGCTTTAATTTCTGTGTGTGTGTGTGCGCGCGGGCGCAGGGTGCTGAGATTCATCAAACTGATGATGTGATGAAGAACTTATTTGCAGAAGAATATTCTAGACAGTCCCATCTAGCTCAACTGAAGAATCCATCTTCATGTTGTTTGAGATCAATAACATCCACAGCGAGCAGTCCCGAATCCACATCCCTCCGGTCCGGTAATATTCCTCCGGCGGCCACTTGGCTCTTGCCTGAAATGCTGCTGCTGAAACAAGAGAATGAACACGAAGCAATAGTTAAAGCAATTATTCATGTTCTATCCTCGCCTCCTTCTTCTTCTTCTAATAATAATAATAATAATAATAATAATAATTCAGCCTTTATTCATCCGCAAAATCCGCCTATTACACATCCAGAAGCAGGAACTAGTGCTTTTACCAGGTACAGACCTAATTCAGAAAAGATAAGTTCCAAATTACCGAGCACGAGGCAGCAACAAAGCTTGCTCAAGAGATCATTCGAATTGTTGAGAGGCTTAGATTTCATGAGAAATATGAGAGAGCGCTATCAGGCTAGTCGTCCCACTAGTGCCCACCTCCTTCATGTGATCTCAGAACGAAGAAGACGTGGGAAGCTCAATCAGAACTTTCAGACACTTAGGTCACTACTCCCTCCTGGAACCAAGGTACTTCATTATATCAAACTAATTTGTCTTGCTTAATCGAATGAATGATGATACACAACATATATATGTTATGAATAATTAACTTATTTAGCTTCTTTAACCTATCTTAAAAAAAAGTCAATTAGATCTTATATTAATGAGCGAATGGAGCAGTTCAAAATTCAAATGATCATTACCAAAGAGTATAATTGAATTTTCATGTGTATGTAGAAAGACAAGGGTTCAATACTTACAGCAGCAAGGGAGACATTGAACTCTTTGATGGCTGAGATTGAAAAGATGACCAAAGGAGATCAGAAAATGAAAGCTAGGGAATTATTATTATTAACAGATCAAGAAACGAAAACCAGTAGTGCCTCCTCTACTGAAAGACTGAGTTTGAGAGTCTCAGATGTGGGAGGGTCGAGCTCATCAGAGGAAAGATTCATTGACCTGCAAGTGACTGTGAGAGGACGAAGCTATTATAATTCTCAGGAAGAGATATTGATTCGCTTATTGGAATTCTTGAAAGGAGTTCAGGGAGTGAGCTTGGTTTCTGTGAACTCTAACACAACACATATAGTACAAGAAGGAGCCGCCATTAATGAAGCAACTTTAACACTCAAGATAGAGGTACGCACATTACATATGAATCCGATCCCGACATCTATTTTCAGTTCATATAAGAGAGTACGTACAAATTTTTAGCCATGTTATATCTTATCTCTTTCTTAGGGTTCTATATGTATTGTGTTGCCTAATATAGTAGTGGTATGTTCGTATATAGAATTTCCTTCTGTGTAGGGCTTAATGTACATTGGCTAAACTTTACAGATACCTGTTAGGTGCCTTAAGTTGTTGCTAAGGATAACAAGACTAGCTATCGAATTTGGAGTGTATGTCCCCCACTCAGCCGCCCCTTGAAATTTCCACACTTTTCAAATGTTATTTGTATTCTTTTTTATAAATAGATTTTACATAAAATGAATGACATTTTTATATCTTATGGACAGAAAATGATGCAACTTCAAATTTGTTTTACGATTTTTCAAAAAAAAAAAAACTCTAAATTAAAAAGAAGCTACACAATCTTATAGTATTTTTTTTATTTAAAAAATAATAAATAATTCAAAACTGTATCATTTTCTGTCCATAAAATATCAAAATGTTACTTAAATTCTAAATATAAAAACAAATATAGAGTACAAATAACATTTGTGAAGTGGGGGGAAAAGGGGCAGCGGGGGTGGCTGCCACCCCTTACCCCTAGCTATCACGGTTTAGAACTCAGAATGGTCTAGATACATTTCAAAATCAGTAGCAAATGTTAATGATTTTTTAGGTAATATTATATTGTTGTAGAGTTAAAAGGAAGGATCTTAGAAAGTGCAGTGATAGAACTTGGTGCGCTATGGTACGTCGAATTCTCTGAGGATTTGATTAGTCAACGACATTTCATATATTGAAGAAGGTTTCAATTTTGGCAGCCACCAATTAAGAATTTGAGCTATATTGATTTCTTGCCAAAAGTTATCTCCTGCTGCTGGAAGACACGTAATAAAACCTTCTATTAATATGCATACAATAAATAGACATATGGTATACACCTGAGAATCGGATTAATACCAATCTCATTTGTTTGTAGTGCACTTTACATTAGGAACGAACGGGATCTTATATTAAGATTGGAATGTAGTAATAAGTTATTGGGTATAGATGAGAACCAACTTATAGATTTTGTGGGTTTTTTAATGAGGTTTTTATTCTTTTAACTTGACAAGTTGATATTAACCCTATATTTAGATGCATAGAAAATTATGGGAGAAATACGGAAAACTCCAAAACAATAGTAAATTTTTTTTAACCTCTTTAGAAAGTTTTTGTTCCTAATATTCCTTTTCCCTATCCCAAACTTTTCTTTCCATCCAAACAACTACGAGTACTTTACAATAAGATATGTTGCAATAAAGTTGTTGCTACACTATTTCGACTGCTGAAAATAGGCTGCTAGATTTATTAGATGTGTATCACACTTTTAGTTAGAATTAAATTGCATATATAAAGATAATAATGAATATAATAATAATCTAAATGATAATTATAAAATATTATTCTTCAACTCTAGATCAATTTATATAATTATTATAACCTTATTAGTTATTCAATAATAACTTTAAACAATAGAATATAAAGAATTTTAATGATATAATGATATTTTTTAAGTTTATTATTTTTTTAAAAAATAAACTAGGATTTTCCGATCCCATCCCGATACTTCCAGACTGGGATCACACCAAACTGAGATAACAAAAAATGGAAACCAAAACCGGGATTAGAGGATCCAGTCCCATCTGATCACAGGTTTGAACACCCCTAGAATACACAATTAATTACAACACACTCACTTGCACACATAACGATAGAAGTTAAAGTGATAAGAATTATATGATTGTCATGTTTTGATTAAAAATTATATGGTAATTGTATATGCATTTAAATTTTTCAAATAAATAATTAACCAATAAGTTTTGAATCGGCAATAATTAATATGATTTGGTTCCCCATATTTATATATCAAATTTGAATGCTTTGATATTTTCTATGTACAAAATTTCATTCTCACCAATAAATTTTTAAGGGTGACCTTTTCCAAAAAAAATTTCCAGTTTTTTGTGCTTAATTTATTGAAGTTGTGTCTCAAAAATTCAAAAAAAAATTATTTGTAGGGGAGAGAATGGGATGAGGGTGCCTTCAGAGAAGCAGTGAGGAGGGTGGTTGCTGACCTGGCAGAGTGACTAACCAGACCAATTACCACCTGACACGTCAACCCTCCAGTTTTGGCATATGTATACTGTTTAGGGGGTAATTACCATGAGTTCTCAAGCAAGATACTTAAGTGCCAAGAAGTCTCAATTACAACTAAAAACAATGCAAGGGCAAGTTCCAATGTAAAAAATACAACACCTTTCTTGTCTTTGGGATAGGACTTTTTGGTTATTAAATTACTTCATTGGGACCTCATAGTAATCCCCCTAACTTCTTATAGTAAAATTATGCTGCAGCGTAAACACTAATTGATTAAGTTTTCATCTAAAATTTATTTTTGTACAATGATATATAGTGTTGTGTAAGGCCAAACTAGTCTCAATGGTGAGTCCTTAATCTTTAGGATCTTGAACTCAAATGCTTTTATGGGGAAGAAAAGATAATTTTAGTGTTATGTATTTTAGTTTATAAAAGAGTTAATTAACAAAGAATGTGAATACATATAACACTAATGGAGTGAGGTTTTCATAACATAATATGAATATTTAAGTAAATAAAATGCCATGCATAATTCCAAATGCTCATAGTTAGAAGATTTTTTCATTTGATCAAGGGAACTAATTCCTTTCGAGATTTAGAGTCTAAAGGTTTTTATCTCTCTCATCAAATATACTTCTTGGCATTCAAACTTTTGTTCTCCTCTTAACGGTAGGATGAGGCCGCTTTCCACCTTAACCAGCAACTTACAAAAATATAATCAGAAGTTTTATATTTTAGAAGAAACACAAATGGATACTAATTCAACAAGAGATTCTCGCAAGAGGGTCCAAGGCCACAAAAGTTCAAAAGAAGTTTTATATTTAAAAATGTAAGAATTTAAATTCACACACAAATGGGTTCACATATATATATATATATATATGTACTTAACACAGAATATAATGCCTTAACATTTGACAATTGACACTTGAGTGTCTCGTCTAAATTAAGTTCACCCTTCAAGTCACAAAATTTGTTCACAACTTGGGGACATTGTGCGATTGAGCTAGGGATCAAAATTTTGATGTCCCGTGTGAGTCCCTTCAAGCACAGACTAGTCAAACTGTGGAACTTTGAGGATTAATTCTTTTGTGGAAAAATTGTTGCCTCCAAAATCAAAGTCACTTTCCTAATTAAGGCCACAATTTCGAAACATCACAGTTTTCAATTCCACATGTTATCTCTTGCATTTTAAAATTAGGGTATATTTGAAATCATTTGGATGAGGAAGAAGAAAATGAAAGATTAGGTTGGTTGGGACAGAGAGGAAAATAGGAGAGAAGGAAGGGAGAAGAAGAAGGAACTGTGAAAACAAAGCCCGTGGGTTGCGACGTGTTGACTAATTTTCAAATATTTCAAGAGCATTGACTTTGACCAACCCTCTCTGTATCTCTCCTCATTCTAAGCCTCTCATTTGGTTCTATATATCTTCATTGGGGTTTCCTGGATTATTTCTTTGTCTTCAATATAATCTTTTAGTCTGTTACAGAAATGTATTGGCCTTTTGTGTTTGTATCACTGTGGACTTGTTAGATTTATCATTCCATTCGAGTAATGTAAAAGAGATTGTGGTCACATCGTCCTCCTCAGATCGCCGCCATGCCATCATCGCCGGTGAGTGAATATATGCATGCTCACTTGTTGGAAACACCGTATGGCCGTATATATATATTAGACTGTCCTTATCACTCGACATTGATTGTTTTGATAAATTTGTTTTCTTTAGAAAAAGAAGTTCAGAGCTCTTGATTTAATACATCCCTTGATTGAACTGCTAGTTTTTCAACATTCACATTATGATATGTACTCCTCTTGACAAAGTCTATTCCTGATTCGCTTCTCTTTTCTCCTGTATTATGGTGTTATCTTTCAACTATTCTACCACTTTATTATATGTTTGAAGCATTCATTTTATTCTAGGGAGTACTGCCTCTTGATTTACTGAGGGGTACGTAATATCTCCTAAAAACAGTATCATCAATACATCTCGAACAATATATTTTGTTGTATTGTTGTAGATGATGCCAACATTTAGCGCTTATTTAGGAGCACTAAAAATAAATGCTTTTATACTACTTTGTAAGAAAACTCCTCACACACGTTTATCTATACAAATCACTTAATAAGTTGATCCAAAATGCTCCTTATATCATGCAATAATGACCAAAGAATCTGCAAAATGCAAATACAAATTTTGGAAAAAGCACACTGAGATCCTGGTAAAAAATAATAATATCTAAAAAGTCTCATAATTTATTAATAGAGCCACTTTCCCTAGTCATTGACAAGAGGGAACTTTTCAAACACTTTTTTTTTTGTTGGAGCCTTAGTGTGATTTTTCCTACAATTTTTTTAAAAGCAAATACTAGTCAAATCAAAATATTGACTACAAGAGATCCACATACACTTGTGTAGCAATGTGAACGCATCTCAGCCATAGAACAACAACAACAACGACAACCACAATAAGGCATATGCTACGCAGGTTTTGTGACTTTTTAATTCCAAACGGTGAAATATTTAATTAAAGCCAATATCAACAACTCATAAATAGGACCCCAATTTGGCAGCCCTTGCTTCTTCTTAGAAATCAAAGTATTAGGCATGGGGCTATAGCCATTTAACTATAATTAAATCTGGGTATTAGTTCACAGTTCCTTTGTCAGACTGCGATATAATTGAGCAATGATATGGAGCTAATTGAGATTAAAATAGTACTTCTTCCGGTTTTAAATATAAGATAAAGTTGACTTTTTTTAGAGATTAAGGAAGTTAAATAAGTTACTTAATCATATAATATATTGTGTATCCTTAGATTATATATCAGTTTATAAGTTAAGCAATATAGTTTAGAGAAAAATTGACAAACATAAATATTTTAAAGTAATTTAATTAACTTTCTTAATATCTACAAAAAAAGTCAACTCTATATTATATTTAGAATTGGAGGAGTAGTACTTTTTTAATTTTTAAATGACAATGTCTAATAAAGAAGACATGAGAATATTTTACCCAAAAAAAAGAAGACATGAGAGTAATAACAAATTTGTTTTAGATAGAAACAATAATAAAAATTCATTTCACTCTCAAACACCCGATGTTTGGATGCAGAGAAAAGGGGGGGGATAGGAAGAATGAATACTAGAAAATAAAACTTCCAAAAATGATAAAAAAATTTACTGTTTTTGAAAGTTTTCCCCCCTAATTCTCTCTGAATCCAAACATAGGGCCAAGACTTTATGTCTTTAATGAAAACAAATAAATACACTCACATAAACGAGCTATCACGCCTCTTCTAATTGATCCCAATAAGCAAAATTACATTCTAGTAAAATATTAATTCCGGCGCTAATATAATTAATACTACCTCCAGTCCTAATTATAAGACAAAGTTGACTTTTTTTAGAGAAATTAAGGAAACTAAATAAGTTATTTAATCATATCATATGATATGTATCCTTAGATTATATATTAATTTATTAGTCAAACTAATTAATTTGAAGAAAAAAATAAAAATATAAATACTCTAAAGTAATTTAATTAGCTTACTTAATTTTTCAAAAAAGTCTATTTTATCTTATAATTAGGACCGGAGGGAGTAATATGATCATATATACAAACTATGATAAATGCCAAAGTTTTGTAATTCAAATAATTTAAATTACAAAGAAGTGGTTAGCATAAAATGAACAACTGACTCAACAAAAAATTAAAAAAAAAAAATCTACCTGTTTTAAATATCATGTTAATTGATTAGTTTCCGTACACTCACGGTTGCTAGCTAAAGCTTTCAATTAATAATTTTTAAATAATTTTATTTGAAATCTGACGACTGTTAAGATATTATCTTTTTTTTTTTTTGGCAAAAAGGCATTATGTTTATTTTAGATAATATCGTATAAAATATTTTTTTAAAAAATAAAAAAAAATATTAAATCTAAACTACCCAAATTTAACACCTAAATGGCCTAAATTTAAACGATGAGTACTCAAACTCAATCCCATCCAGTCAGGAATCACGACGGGCAGTACTTTATTTTTGGGCTGAGAGATCATGTTATGATAACTAGTACTCCCTTTCTCAGATCCTAATTATATGATAAAATTAATTTTTTTAGAGAAATTAAGAAAGCTAATTAAATTATTTTAGAGCATTTATATTTGTATTTTTTCCTCCAAACTAATTAGTTTGACTAATAAACTAATATATAATATAAGGATACATAACATATGATATAATTAAGTAACTTATTTAATTTTTTGATTCTCTCTAAAAAAGTTAACTTTATCTTATATTTAAAACTGAAGATGATAATATTTTATTTTTGGACAAGTAGTATATTTTTCCATGCAGGGCGTCATCGACAAATTTTGTTGGCTAGAAAAAAAAAAGGACGGAGTCAACTTAGTTCAAGATTCATTCAACAGTATTATTGACAATTTTTTCAACAAAATTTATGTGAATTTATTTTTATGAGTAAAGTAAATGTTATTCAAAATGCACAAAAAAAAAATCACAATGACTCCTAAACAAATTATATATGTGTGTATTTTTCATGGTTCAAAAAACCGGACCGGACCGGCCGGTTCGACCGGTTGAACCGGGAACCGGTCCCTGGTCCGGTTTGAGCAAAAACCGGTCAGACTGGTCGAACCGGTCAGAACCGGTCGGACCGGTCAGAACCGGTCAAAACCGGTAAAACCGGTGGTCCGACCGGTTGACCCGGTTTCTTCCTTTTTTTTTTTTTAAATTTTTCAAATTTTTATTTTGTGTTTTTTGAGGGTAAAATGGAAAGTTGAAGACTAAAATGAAGAGAAAAATAGATAAAGAAAGAACAAATCTAAAAAAATGAAGAAAATAATGAAAAAAATTAATTAAAAAGATATAATAATTATAGGAAATGAGATATCTTTGTATAAGTATAGGTATTATAACTAATACTAATAGATTTTAAACATTTTTTTTTTCTAAAAATCTTTATTTTTATCTATAGAAGTTTAAAAATATATTAATATATATTATTACTAATAAATTATAATATTTTAATATGACCGGTTATGACCGGTTCAACTACCGGTTAGACCCCGGTTGACCCATTAACCCTTGAACCTGTGCTGTGACCGGTTCATTGCCCGGTCCGGTTTTTCGTTCCTTGGTATTTTTGGCCTGAAGGGTCAGAGTGTCCGAGCAGCATGGCTATAGATGGGATAGATAATAAAATAGTACTTCCTGATGTAGTTGTTTCTTTTTTCTTTTCTTTTTTTTGGTGATTTAAGAAGTTAAGTAAATTATTTAATTATATCATATATTATTTATGATTAAATTATATATCAATTTATAAGTTTAATAAATTAATTTTAAAAAAAATTGATAAATATGAATACTTTAAATTAATTTAATTAATTTTTTTAATCCTTCAAAAAAAAATATGAATTAAGAGTGAAAATGACTCCATATTTTTCCAAGATTTGTGAAAAGAAGCAAGATTTGTGAAAGGAAAAGCTCGTGGGTGGTTCCTTGACTACTTTCCACTAATTTCGGGCATTCATTTTGACTTTGACTCCATACTTTTCCAACCTCCTCTCTCTTTCTTTCTCCCTTTCAAAATTCAATAATACATGCATTACCCTCAACTTCCTTTAACTTGCAGGTTGCCCCTCCATGTTTCTTTAATTTCTTTTCTCATCACCGTTCCACACCGACGCGTAATCACATCTCCTCTTATAATCAATGAGTTATATGGTAGTACATACTCTTCAACAACAACTTCAACAATAATTGTTACATTTGATGGGACTTCACTACAAAATAAATAGGATATTAGTGACAGAATCTAGGGACAGAAAATGTTCTGTCGCTAAAAAAGGTGTTACTAATTCAATTAGAGACAAAATTTCACTAAATTGGAGACGGAGTAGTGACGGAAATTCTGTCGCTAATGACTAATTCCATCACTAATTTATGGAATAACATTCTTTTTTTGCGACAGATTAAATTTCCAGGATAGCCTATTCCGTTTCTGAGACGGAATTAGCAACAGAATTTCTGTCGCTAATCCATCGCAATCCCATTGCTAGTTTGTTGTAATTCTATCGCAAACTTAATTTTTGGTTTGTTTAATAATGTTGTAATGGAAATTCCGTCACAAATCCGTCTCTAATCATTTCTAATTTTATTTTTTACAATTAAAAATTTCATGTTATTTTGAATTTAATTGTAAGTCAACCTTAATAATGGTTAAATAAAAAAGTGAAATTAAATGGATTACAAAAAAAAATTTGAAACCAAATTATAAAATGATAGCAAGTAATATCCAAAAAGCAATAAAAGTACTCAAGTGAAAATGTATATTATGTATCAAACAAACCACACAAATGTTATAATGTAGTCAAACAACCTAGAAACTGCCATATTTTATGGTGTTATATCACCTATGTCACGAGCTTCAATGTTTGAATTGTTGACTGCCCTAAGCCAAATATGCAACTCTTCCTGTTATTATGTACTACCTGCAGCCTCTAAATATAGGTTCCTTCTTCATCTAGTTCATTTGATTGCATATCACTTGGAGAATCTGTATTAGAACACTTTAGATGCCTTAATCCTCATGTAATGATCCTATTAAAGAAAATAATGAGTATAAAAAGTTAAAATATATGAAAAAATATAAAATAAAGGATAATATGCAACAACTAAAATGAATTTGACCGCTCAAGTTAACAAAACAATAACAAGCAATCAACAAGTCATTTCTTACACAAATAAAAATGTTCTGTTCGTATCTTGTCTCACTTTAACTTGAATCAAAATCATAATTAAGCAAAAACCACATTATATGGATAGAGTTTATGTGTAAAGTTATTTCATGTTCATGCAAAACGTCAATGGCACATGTAGTGCAAGCTTATACATATTTGAAACCAAACAATCCATCTAGTATTCTAGGATTTCCTGTTTACACTTAAAAGAAATGTGTTGTTCGAATATATATATCAATATCATAATTTAGTCAAAAGTAACAGCTATAAACAAGGTCATTAAGGGATTTTTTTTTTTCCTTCCAAAAACCACATTATGGATACCATTTTAGCAAAACTAGTTCCGGAAGTTTAGCAAAATTTCAGAGTTCATGAACCGCATATAACAGCAATACTTTTACCATTTAGCAAAACTATTTCCGGAAATTTTAATCCAGTAATAGCAGCAATAGCAAGTAACCTCACTACACTCTTAGGGACAAATTATTAGCTCATAAATGCGACAACAATGGCACTTAATAGCACAATCCAACAATTTTGTTTCCAAGCAATTCAATGCAATGCTAATTACAACAACAACAACAATTTCAATAGGACACACAGAGCCAAACCAAGGAATAATGAATTCCTTCACAAACTTGTTTCCAATTGAATATGATCAGTTGATCACTGGTTTCAATATTCTAGACGTGTTGACTCAAACCACAAGTTAAAAAACCAATAATAGAAGATCATCACAATTCAAGAAAATGTGTTCAAAGCAAGATATATTTTTGGCAGACAACAAACCTCAATTGCCTAAGATGAAATTCTGCCAAAAAGCAATAATAATTCAACAACAGAAATTATGCAAAAAAAACAAAGCTGCATCAATAACCTCCAACATGTATAGGATCCAGTAAATTATTTTGCTACAAATTCAAATTCATCAAAAATTCCATCAAATGTAATCTAATTCAAAGATCATAAAAACACTAACATTTTTTTTATACTTTCTTGGCTCACCCAATTTTCTTTTGTCTGGGATTTGAAGTGAAAACAATGAGCCACAATAGTATCATTCTATGTAATAGACTTGAGTGGTTATTGTCCTTATTTACCTAAGTTACCATCTATTTTGTTATCCTTATTCAGCATAGTCAAGAGATCCAAAAACATTTTTACCTCTTTAAAGATGTAATAAATTTGAAAATACTAAAGTACAAAACAATATTAATAACTCCTTGCCTTTGTTCAATATTCACTTCATGCAGACAAAAAAGAAAAAGAAAAGAAAAGAATCAACAATTAAAGAAAGGACTACAAATAATTTTATAAGTTACAATTAACATGTTAGCATATATTGTACTAAACTAAATAAAGAAAAAAAAAGCTCACCGAATCATATAGAAGAGGAAGCCAATAGCATTGAGGGGTTGACAAATCCTCCTTCATTTACTGCAAAATAGAAAGATGTGTATCTTATTTCAGAATGGTAACCTAAAAAACCAAAACTAATAATAGTTTCCAATACAATATACCATGGAAAGGAAATTCCATATTTTTAGTGCATTCTTATTGTCAGAAAGATTACAGGAGTTTATTATATGTAACAAAAAAAAATATCCACATAAATCTTCATTCTCAACAATAAAAAAAGGTTCATTTCCATCATATATCCTTTTTCTCAAAACTTTCTACAACTCTGACATCATTACAAAATTCTTATTGTCACAAATTGCTGCAACCCAAGAGGCCAAGATAATAAAATAGTACTTCCTGATGCAGTTGATCTTTTTTTAGGGATTAAAAAAGTTAAATAATTTATTTAATTATATTATATATTTTATACAAAAACGTTCGTTTCCATCATATATCCTTTTTCTCAAAACTTTCTACAACTCTGACATCATTACAAAATTCTCATTGTCACAAATTGCTGCAACCCAAGAGGCCAAGATAATAAAATAGTACATCCTGATGCAGTTGATCTTTTTTTAGTGATTAAAGAAGTTAAATAAGTTATTTAATTATATCATATGTTATGTATGATTAAATTATATGTCAATTTATAAGTCCAACAAATTAGTTTAGAGAAAAGTTGATAAATATAAATACTTTAAATTAATTTAATTAACTTCTTTAATATCTCTAAAAAAATCAATTAACAATGAAAATGACTCCATACTTTTCCAAGATTTGTGAAAAGAAAAGCTCGTGGGTGGTTCCTTGACTAATTTCCACTAATTTCAGGCATTCATTTTGACTTTGACTCCATGCTTTTCCAACCTCCTCTCTCTTTCTTTCTACCTTCCAGATTTAAATAATACATGCATTCCCCTCAACTGCTTTTAACTTGCAGGTTGCCCCTGCATTTTTCTTTAATTTCTTTTCTCATCACCGTTCCACACCAACGCGTAATCACATCTCCTCTTATAATCAATGAGTTA
The DNA here is from genome assembly GCA_963210345.1 of Inga oerstediana. Lineage (NCBI taxonomy): Eukaryota > Viridiplantae > Streptophyta > Magnoliopsida > Fabales > Fabaceae > Inga > Inga oerstediana. The sequence goes on along the minus strand of OY723407.1, from coordinate 56,962,428 downwards.
TATGGTAGTACATTATCTTCAACAACTACTTCAACAATAATTATTACATTTGGTGGGACTTACTGCACAATATTATTGTATTATATCATCAATTAAATTTTTAGATTATTAATCAAAAGATTTGGTTGAATAATTTCATTGTATGTGATCTTTTATCTTTCTTTATCCTTTTTAAAAGTTTCCATACCGTCTGTCTATCATCCTCTCATCAATGCCCTTAATAGTCTTCTTTATATATGCCTAAATCAATTCTAATTATTTTCTTATACTATTTGCGTCAGAATCAATATACTATACTTATTTTTTTATAAAAAAATCTCTGACAGATCGCAAGCGCCCTTTCACACACACAGTCCTCTTGTTTTTTCCAACCATGTTCCCAAGTAATCTGCTTTATACAAGATTCCAATTGCTTGTCAATTCCCAGCGAAGTAAGCCACTGAAATAATAATCCCAATCTTAGATGCCATATACCCCAAAATGACTGGCACCACCAACTACAATACTCTTATTTCGCATCCCTCGTTAACAATAATGAAGAAACCCTAGCATCATCATCATCATCATCAACAGCAGCAACACTGGAATATTCAAATATGGATAGCGTCTTCTTCTTCTCAGAAGCCTAAAGACTTGATTTCCTCCAATCCGTATTCAACACTTATGGCTGCGCTTATACCTGCCTCTGGTTCTACTGTCCCTCTTCCAAGTAATTAATTATATGTTTATGTATATATATACATATTTTGTGTGGTTTAATTCCAAGTACAATTCCTCTTTTTGATTTTGATTATTCTTGCGCAGTCGGCTGATGTTCTTGGATGGTTTGTGCGACGTACCAAACTGTCTGGGTGTTTTAGACCAATATAGGGGTTTGGAATTTGATGTCACTTCTGATAATTAGTAGGACTCGTGTATTGATTAATTCCCTAATAACTATGCACTAATTGAAGAGTGTTTTGCTTAATTATCTTGCTTTTGATTATAAATATCAGTGGCGTTCCGGGACTAGCTTTTCGGAACCACCAGTACACCTTCCTAGAGCTGCAACAATCCGATCTCTTAAGACTCGCATGCACTCATATCCAAAGACGCTTCTTTCAGGTAATTAATTAACTCGAGACTTAGTAGCCAAACATATATATCATCACACAGAAGAGCTCCCATTAATTAATGATGTATGCATGTTTTCACAGGAAGCAAGGATTAAGGTTAGTTTATTTTGTCTCTGAACTAGAGAATTGCTAGTTTTTTATTACACAGAACGTGGTCATTAATCGTTAATTAATATATATCATGTTCCTAAATTATATACAGACAGCTGTTTTCATAGGTTTCGGCAATGGGGAAATCGAGCTTGGTTTCTCATCAGTTACCTCTCAAGTCAGTAAAGTTAATTATTAAAGTCTATAAAATTACTCTCTGCCTATATAGATAATGAATTTTTTACATTATTGTTTGGAGTCTGATGTATGTGGCTTTAATTTCTGCGCGCGCGCGCGCGCGCGCAGGGTGCTGAGATTCATCAAACAGATGATGCGATGAAGAACTTGTTTCCAGAAGAACATTCTAGACGGTCCCATCTAGCTCAACTGAAGAATCCATCTTCATGTTGTTTGAGATCAATAATATCCACAGCGAGCAGTCCCGAATCCACATCCCTCCGGTCCGGTAATATTCCTCCGGCGGCCACTTGGCTCTTGCCTGAAATGCAAGAGAATGAACACGAAGCAATAGTTAAAGCAATTATTCATGTTATATCCTCGCCTTCTTCTTCTTCTAATAATAATACTAATAATAATTTCGCCTTTACTCAAAAGCAAAATCCGCCTAATACACATCCAGAAGCAGGAACTAGTGCTTTTACCAGGTACAGACCTAATTCAGAAATGATGAGTTCCAAATTACCGAGCAGGAGGCAACAACAAAGCTTGCTCAAGAGATCATTCGAATTGTTGAGAGGCTTAGATTTCATGAGAAATATGAGAGAGCGCTATCAGGCTAGTCATCCCACTAGTGCCCACCTCCTTCATGTGATCTCAGAACGAAGAAGACGTGGGAAGCTCAATCAGAACTTTCAGGCACTTAGGTCACTACTCCCTCCTGGAGCCAAGGTACTTCATTATATCAAACTAATTTGTCTTCCTTAATCGAATGAATGATGATACACAACATATAACATATGTTATGAATAATTAATTTATTTAGCTTCTTTAACCTATCCCAAAAAAAAAGTCAATTAAGTCTTATATTAAGAAACGGATGGAGCAGTTCAAAATTCAAATGATCATTACCAGAGAGTATAATTGAATTTTCATGTGTATGTAGAAAGACAAGGGTTCAATACTTACAGCAGCAAGGGAGACATTGAACTCTTTGATGGCTGAGATTGAAAAGATGACCAAAGGAGATCAGAAAATGAAAGCTAGGGAATTATTATTATTAACAGATCAAGAAACGAAAACCAGTAGTGCCTCCTCTACTGAAAGACTGAGTTTGAGAGTCTCAGATGTGGGAGGGTCGAGCTCATCAGAGGAAAGATTCATTGACCTGCAAGTGACTGTGAGAGGACGAAGCTATTATAATTCTCAGGAAGAGATATTGATTCGCTTATTGGAATTCTTGAATGGAGTTCAGGGAGTGATCTTGGTTTCTGTGAACTCTAACACAACACATAGAGCACAAGAAGGAGCCGCCATTAATGAAGCAACTTTAACAATCAAGATAGAGGTACGCACATTACATATGAATCCGATCCCGACATCTACTTTCAGTTCATATAAGACAGTACGTACAAATTTTTAGCCAAGTTATATCTTATCTCTTTCTTAGGGTTCTATATGTATTGTGCTGCCTAATATAGTAGTGGTATGTTCGTATATACAATTTCCTTCTGAGTAGGGCTTAATGTACATTGGCTAAACTTTACAGATAACCTGTTAGGTGCCTTAAGTTGTTGCTAAGGATAACAAGACTAGCTATCGAATTTGGAGTGTATGTCCCCCTCTCAGCCGCCACTTAAAATTTTCACACTTCTCAAATGTTATTTGTATTCTTTTTTATAAATAGATTTTACATAAAATAAGTGACATTTTTATATCTTATAGGCAGAAAATGATGCAGCTTCAAATTTCTTTTACGATTTTTCAAAAAAAAAAAAAGAATACTCTAAATTAAAAAGAAGCTACACAATTTTATAGTATTTTCTATTTAAAAAATAGTATATAATTCAAAACTGTATTATTTTCTGTCCATAAAATATTAAAATATTACTTAAATTCTAAATATAAAAACAAATATAGAGTACAAATAACATTTGGGAAGTGGGGGAAAAGAGGCAGCGGGGGCGGCTGCCACCCCTTGCCCCTAGCTATCACGGTTTAGAACACAGAATGGTCTACATACATTTCAAAATCAGAAGCAAATGTTAATGATTTTTTAGGTAATATTATATTGTTGTAAAGTTAAAAGGAAGGATCTTAGAAAGTGCAGTGATAGAACTTGGTGCGCTATGGTACGTCGAATTCTCTGAGGATTTGATTATTCAACGACATTTCATATATTCAAGAAGGTTCCACTTTTGGCAGCCACCAATTAAGAATTTGAGCTATATTGATTTCTTGCCAAAAGTTATCTCCTGCTGCTGGAAGACACGTAATAAAACCTTCTATTAATATGCATACAATAAATAGACATATGGTATACATCTGGGAATCAATTTAATACCAATCTCATTTGTTTGTAGTGCACTTTATACTACGAACTAATGGGATCTTATATTAAGATCAGAATGTAGTAGCGAGTTACTAGGTATAGATGAGAACCAACTCAGATTTTGTGGGTTTTTTAAAGAGGTATTTATTCTTTTAACTTGACAAGTTGATATTAACCCTATATTTAGATGGAGAGAAAATTAGGAGAGAAATACTGAAAACTCCAAAAAATAGTAATTTTCCTTTTACCTCTTTGTTTTTGTTCCTAATATTCCTTTTCCCTATCCCCAATTTTTCTTTCCATCCAAACATAACTTAAAAATAACTACGAGTACTTTACAATAAGATATCTGTTGCAATAAAGTTGTTGCTACACTATTTAGACTGCTGAAAATAGGCTGCTAGATTATATTAAAAGAGGAGTCTCCTATCTTTGAATTGTATATGTTATATAATTACCAGTATTCTTCCTTTTGTTTTATGAAAATCGATAATGTTGCCTACAAATAAATATTAATTAAATACCCGACTTGATTTGATTTGAATCTTAGTTAATTCGTAGTACATCGGGTGTTATATTTTGGATTTGTTTTTTGAAATAATAAACATAAACAAATTATAATTTTGACATGTTAAATATCTTATAGTAGTATAATTGATTGGTTGTGATCCACGATAGACTTATATTATGTATTAAAAATTTTATTCGTTAAATTCTTATATTGAAATGCAATCATGGTTTTAAATAATAATATAACCTATGTGATAACTAATATGTGATCCCAGTCGTCTTAGCCTAGTCTTGGATATTTTAATCCTAGAATCTCCCATCTGAGACGGTAATAGGTATCACCCTTGAGATCCCAGTCCCATTTTTTTTTTAAACAAAGTTTATCTCATAAATTAAGTTATCTTTTTATTTTTTTATTTTTTGTGTCATAAATTAATTTATCCTTTTATTAGATGTGTATCACATTTTTACTTAACTGCATATATAAAGATAATAACGAATATGATAATAATAATCTAAATGATAATAATAAAACGTTATTCTTTAACTCTAAATCAATTTATGTAATTATTATAGTCTTATTAGTTGTTAAATAATAACGTTAAATAATAGAATATAGAGAATTTTAATAATATAATAATATTTTTAAAATTTATTATTTTCTTAAAACAATAAACCAGAATTTTCTGATTCCATCCCGATACTTACGGACTGGGATCACACCAATTCAGGATGCAATTACAAAAACTGGAAACCAGAACCGGGATTGGAGGATCCAGCCCCATCTAATCACAGGTTTGAACACCCTTAGAATACACACTTAATTACAACACACTCACATGCACACATATCGATAGAAGTTAAAGTGATCAGAATTATACGATTGTCATGTTTTGATTAAAAATTATAATTAACCACTAACCAGTAAGTTTTGAATCGGCAATAATTAATATGATTTGGTTCCCCATATATATATATATATCAAATTTGAATGCTTTGATATTTTCTATGTACAAAATTTCATTCTCACCAATAAAATTTTTAAGGGTGACCTTTTCCAAATTTTTTTTCCAGTTTTTTGCGCTTAATTTATTGAAGTTGTGTCTCAAAAATTCAAAAAAAATTATTTGTCGGGGAGCGACTGGGATGAGGGTGCCTTCAGAGAAGCAGTGAGGAGGGTGGTTGCTGACCTGGCAGAGTGACTAACCAGACCAATTACCACCTGACACGTCAACCCTCCAGTTTTGGTATTTGTATAATGTTTAGGGGGTAATTACCATGAGTTCTCAAGCAAGATACTTAAGTGCCAAGAAGTCTCAATTACAACTAAAAAGAATGCACGGGCAAGTTCCAATGTAAAAAATACAACACCTTTCTTGTTTTGGGATAGGACTTTTTGGTAATTAAATTACTTCCTTGGGACCTCATAGTAATCCCCCTAATTTTTTATAGTAAAATTATGCTGCAGAGTAAACACTAATTGATAAAGTTTTCATCTAAAATTTATTTTTGTACAATGATATATAGTGCTGTGTAAGGCAAAACTAGTCTCAATGGTGAGTCCTTAATCTTTAGGATCTTGAACTCAAATGCTTTTAGTAGGAAGAAAAGATAATTTTAGTGTTATATATTTTAGTTTATAAAAGAGTTAATTAACAAAGAATGTGAATACATTTAACACTAATGGAGTGAAGTTATCATAATATAATATGAATATTTAAATAAATAAAGTGCCATGCATAAATCCAAATGCTCATAGTTAGAAGTTTTTTTCATTTGATCAAGGGAACTAATCTCTTTCAAGATTTAGAGTGCAAAGAGTTTTTATCTCTCTTATTAAATGTACTTCTCGACATTCAAACTTTTGTTCTCCTCTTAACGGTGGAATGGGGCCGCTTTCTACCTTAACCAACAACTTACAAATATAATCAGAAGTTTTATATTTTAGAAGAAACACAAATGGATACTAATTCAACAAGAGATTCTCGCAAGAGGGTCCAAGCCACAAAAATTCAAAAGAAGTTTTATATTTAAGAATTTAAATACACACACACAACATGGGTTCACATATATATGTATACTTAACACAGAATATAATGCCTTAACATTTGACAATTGACACTTGAGTGTCTAGTCAAAATTAAGTTCACCCTTCAAGTCACAAAATTTTGTCACAACTTAGGGACATTGTGCGATTGGGCTAGGGATCAAAATTTTGATGTCCAGTGTGAGTCCCTTCAAACACAGACTAGTCAAACTGTGGAACTTGAGGATTAATTCTTTTGTGGAAAAATTATTGCCTCCAAAATCAAAGTCACTTTCCTAATGAAGGCCACAATTTCGAAACATCACAGTTTTCAATTCCACATGTTATCTCTTGCATTTTAAAATTAGGGTATATTTGAAATCATTTGGATGAGGAAGAAGAAAATGAAAGATTAGGTTGGTTGGGACAGAGAGGGAAATAGGAGAGAAGGAAGGGAGAAGAAGAAGGAACTGTGAAAACAAAGCCCGTGGGTTGCGATGTGTTGACTAATTTTCAAATATTTCAAGAGCATTGACTTTGACCAACCCTCTCTTTATCTCTCCTCATTCTAAGCCTCTCATTTGGTTGCATATACCTTCATTGGGGTTTCTTGGATTATTTCTTTGTCTTCAATCTTTTAGTCTGTTACAGAAATGTATTGGCCTTTTGTGTTTGTATCACCGTGGATTTGTTAGATTTATCATTCCATTCGAGAAATGTAAAAGAGATTGTGGTCACACCGTCCTCCTCATATCGCCGCCATGCCATCATCGTCGGAGAGTAAATAGGCAATGGAACACTATTACAAAAATAGGCAATAGTGGCGCAGGTTTTGTGGCACAGCTTCTTATTATTATTCTTATTGTTTTTTTGATATAGGGATATTGTGACGCTTATTGGATAGAGTGTTACAGGTAAGAGCAGGCCTTCTGTGGCTCTTATTCGAGCAAACGGCACACAAGCTACTTTATATAGCTGCCATTGGTTCTTGTGTAGAGCTTGGCTATCCAAGCGCCACACAAGACCCACAGTCACACTTTATGTGGCCCTTCTTAAGGGAAGAGCCACAAAGGACCTTTTTACTTTTTTTTTTTTCAAAACCTTATCTCTTGAGTTTTGACCGGCCAGATTTTCACCCACTCACCTTCATTTTATCCCTTCCCTCTACTTCCATGTGCAAGTCCTCCCCAAGTTCCCTTTTATTTTAATTTGACCATGTGTCGTCCCCACCGACCAGCTCCCTCCTTTTCACTTTCAATTCATTCTCTCTACTCCTTGTTCCCTCTCATCATACCGTCCTCCCCACTCCCTTTTTTCATTTCATCATTCTCCATTTTCACTTAGACAGCTCACCGTCCCCACTCCCTTTTCCCTTATTCTCTATTTTTGTCCCCATACTCAGAGTCCCCACCTCCTCTCCTTCTCTTTTCATCATTCACGCCACTTCCTCCATTTTTGCTTCAAAAGTCCACATCACTCCTCCTCCCTCCTCTTTTCTGCATTCATCACTGTCCTCACTTCATTTGATCCCATTTGTTGGACCAAAACGACCCCAGTACTCCTCCTTCCTCCACATTTGCTTTGGTTCATTTGTTGCGCCATCCCATGAAAGTACCCACTCCCTTTATCTTTATCTTTTTTAAAATTTTTAAAGATCTAGCAACTTTATCTTTTTTATTTTTTGCTTTTCTAATTTTTTTTTATATTTGTGTTTATAGTTTGAGCTCACTCTATTGAAGCTTCTATTCACTGTAAGTTTTTTAATTTTTGAGCTTACAAATGTAATATTATTAGAAGTTAATAGTTTAATTTTCTAAATTTTTTTTATATTTTATTTATTATAAAATCTGAAAAAATTATTCTCATTTTTTTATGCTGAAAAATAAATGAGATAAAATTAAATGTTATTGTGTATAGCTTGTATGTGAAAGATACGCATAAGTTATAATTTGAAGGTGTTCTAGTCATTGCTATTGATGATGAGTTGCATAAGTAGATATGATTTCTTTCTTTATGAGCTATGAAAAATATATTGATGATATATGTTGGCAAATATGATTTCTTTCTTTATGAGCTGTGAAAAATTATTATGATGATGTGGCGTTAATTAATTGATGATTTATCAATTAAAAGAGAGGGTTTAAGACCTGGAAAGCTTCAATTTTTAAGATGTTATGCTGCCCAATTTATTTTAAAACAAATAACAAAATATAAAAGTAATTAGTAAACGCAATAGTCAAGAAACTAACCACTTTTTAAAAATAGATTGAAGATATAGATGGATCGAAATGGATGTCATCTGATCAATGTTTAAGGGAATATATAGTGGAGTAAAAGAGTTTATCAGATTTGCAGTCGAGCATACAAAAGATCCTAACAAAATCTTGTGTCATTGGTTATCTTGTTGTTATGGAAAGCGAATTAGTTAACTTGACTTGCTAGATCATTTAGTGTGTCACGGAATTGATCAAACATATACACGATGGACAAGGCATGGTGAAACAAACAATGCATGTAGTCATCGGGTGCATACCACAAGTGGTGCTTCAAATGAGTTTGACCGAAGCATGTGTGATAAGGACGATAGTCTTGAAGAAATGCTAAATACCGTTGAAGGGGAGTTTCATAACTGCCCTAAAGAATTTGAGAAGTTGAAAGGTGATACAGAGAAACCATTATATGCCGGTAGAATTGAATACACAAGATTGCTAGCGGCGTTGAAATTGTGCAACTTTAAAGTACGGTATGGATTGAGTGATTCGAGTTTCACCACACTGTTTGAACTTTTGCATGATATGCTTGCAGAAGAAAATGTACTTCCTATCAAGACATACGAGGCAAAGCGAATTCTTTGCTCTATAACCGGTATGGGATATGAGAAGATACATGCATGCCCTAACGATTGCATTTTATTTCAGAATCAGTATGCAACATTAGAGGGGTGCCCTAAATGCAACACACCTCGATATAGGAAGAAGAAAGGAAAAAGTCCTTTGAAGGTGCTATGGTATTTTCCCATTATTTTGTGATTCAAGCGACTGAACAATAATGCAGAGATTACTAAGCAATTGATATGGCATGCAGATGAAAGGATTAAAGACACGAAGCTTAGGCACTCTGCAGATGCTCCCAATGGAAAAGAATTGATCATGAATACCCTGACTTTACAGATGAAGTAAGGAACCTATGCCTTGCACTGTCAATTGATGGAATTAATCCACACGGTGTTCAAAGTAGTACACACAGCACGTGGCCAGTGATATTGATAATTTATAACCTTCCTCCACACTTGATCATGAAATGCAAGCTGATGATGCTGTCTATGTTAATTTCTGGGCCAAGGCAACCTGGGAATAATATAAATGTATACTCAGCTTCTTTAATGGATGACTTGAAGCTGCTTTGGATAGAAGGCGTCAATGTGTATGATGAGTACAGGGAAGAAAGTTTCACTTTAAAAATTATATTATTTGGCATAGTTAATGATTTCCCTACTTATGGTAATTTGTTCGGATACAGCGTTAAAGGATATGGTGTATGCCCTATATGTGAAGATGACACACATTCAGTGTGACTACATCATTGTAAGAAAAATGTTTACATGGGACATCGAAGATTCTTACCATCACAACATCGTTGGAGGAAGTGCAAAAAAGCTCTCAATAGTGACTCAGAAGAAGGTAGCCCACCGAAGATGTTGACCGGTGCCCAGGTTTTACAAAGGTAAAAGACTTGGATAATACTTTTGGCAAGCCTTTTGTAAAACAAATCAAAACAAGTGGTTGAAAGAAAAAGGTTATTTTCTTTGAACTTCTATATTGGAAGTCTTTATATGTGAGACATTTTCTTGATATTATGCATATAGAAAAAAACATCTGTGATAGTCTAATTGGCATGTTGTTCAATATCCAAGAAAAAAGTAAGGATAGTGTCAATTTGAGGTTGGATTTGGTGAACTTGAGAAGCAAAGAAGAGTTGGCACCGGTTGAGCAAAGGCACCATACTTATCTACCTTCAGTGGCCTACACTCTGTCAAGGAAAGATAAAAAATTGTTTTGTGAGTTTTTGCAAGGAATTAAAGTTCTCGGGGGCTACTATTCAAATATAAAGAACCTTGTATCGGTGAAAGAGTTAAAGTTAAAGAACCTTAAATCTCATGATTGTCATGCGCTCATGTAGAATTTCCTACTAGTTGGTATACAGTCCATTTTACCCAAAAATGTAAGAAACACCATCACTAAATTTTGCATTTTTTCAAGTTGATTTGCAATAAAGTAGTTGATTCAACCAAGTTGTAAGATTTGCAAAGGCTAATTATTTGTCCTCTATGTGAACTTGAAATGTATTTTTCACCTTTATTTTTTGACATTATGGTCCATTTAACTGTACACTTGGTCAAAGAGGTTCAATTGTGCGGTCGAATGTACTTGAGATGGATGTACCCGAATAAGCGATTTATGGAAATTTTAAAAGGGTATATGAAAAATAGATATCGACCAGAGGGTTGTATTGCTGAAAGGTACATGTTTGAAGAAGCAAGTGACTTATGTGCTGATTTTCTATCAAATGTTGACCCTATAAAGATCCCGAAGTCTCGTTATGATGGGCACAAATCAGGGAAAGAAACAAGTGGGAGGGAGGTAATAACGATATCGTGACTAAAAGAGAGCAAGCTCACTTATATGTACTACATAACACTGATGAGGTCGAACTGTATGTTGAAGAACATAAAGATGCTCTTTGATTGGTACATGGTGATAGAAATGAAAATTTGATAACAAAATAACACAATCGGTATTTTCAAGTTGGTTGAAAAAGCGCATTAATGATGGGATGGAGAGGAATCCTGATTCAGTTTCTGAAAAATTGAAATGGCTGTCAAAGGGACCGAGCTTAAATGTATTATCTTACAATGGTTATGCAATCAATAGTTACACATTCTATACATAAAACCATGATACACGAAGCACGATGCAGAATAGTGGGGTCACACTTGTTGCTAATTCTTGGCATAGATCCAGTGCTGAAGACATGCACCCTATCTACGTATCAATGTCATACTTTAATGTCATTGAATGCATATGGGAGTAGTTAGATTACTCTATGTTTAGGGTCCATGTCTTCATATGTAAGTAGATTAACAACAACAGTAGATTACGGACAAATGAGTTAAGCTTTGTTCAAGTGGACCTTTCTAAAGTTTGGTATGGAGATGATCCTTTTATTTTAGCAATACAAGCAGGACAAGTGTTTTTCATTCCAGATCCTACTATGATGAATTGGTCTATTGTACTCCCATCAAATAAGCATCATTAAGAATAAGCTGATGTTGAAAGTAATGAATATTTGAATATCATTAAGGATGATCCTTCGTTTGAGAATTTGTAGTCAGAAGATATTATTGTAGATGAAGATGAAGATGAAGATGGACCCTTATACATGAGACATGATTATGACGAGAGGACTTGGGTCAAGAGAAACACAATTCTCAATCCAACACGAACTATGAAGAACAAAATTTTAAATCAAACAACAAAAAGGAAAAGATAATAAGTGTTTTGACTTTTTTACTTGTATGTTTTTTATGTATTTATATATTTCAAATTAATTTACTTTCGTTGACATGATTGTCACTATGCATTTATATTTTGTTTGGTTTATTTCACTTGCAGGAGTATGGATTCACCACGTAATGAAAATGATGATGTTCCCACAAACATTACTAGACAAAGATTTGTGGAAAGCGTAACCCGTGGTAGGACCATTATGGCGAGGTTGATCAAATTGAGAAGCAAGGGAATTAAGTTAGAACTGGAGTGGAATAAAAAGGGAAACCCAATCAAACCAAACAGTAGCTCGTTCAATAACTTCATTAGGACTACAATTCGAGATAGAATCCCTATTACAATTCAAGATTGGAGACGGGTGAAGCAACATTATGGGGATGAAATCTGGAGTTAAATACAGGTAACACATTAATTACTTTATTGTTCAGTTTGTTTTGTTTCATATAATTACAATCTAACAAATTATGGTTGTTTTTTGTTGCAGAGTTGTTTTATTATTGAGGGTGATGATCAAAAGAACTTCGTGTTAAGAAAAGCTAATAAAGTTATGAGAAAGTTTCATTTTGATCTTGTAAAATAATTCATAAGAGATGATAATGAGAATATCATCACTATATCGCTGGAATTATACGAAGGAATCATCACTCAAGAAATTTGGGATGAGTTTTTGAGAACACATGCAACTCAGGAATTCCAGGTAATATAATATATTAGACTTCACCTACTACTTGCAATATATTTGTAATTAACATTTATTGATGTGAATCATTTAGATCTAAACAGGACTTGAGCGAGAAAAATCGCTCTAACTCGACCAACATGGCATACCAATACACACAAGGACTTGTTTCATATGGACAATTAGAAAAAAATATTGTAAGAACTAATTATTATTTCATATTTAGATAAGTTGTATGAATAACAATTAACTTCAACTAACTTTGATATGCAGATAGAAGAATTAAATTCAGATATTACATAGGTACCACGACATGATTTGTGAGTAGCCGGTTGCACAAACAAAAAATGTGAAATTCATAGTAAAGAAGCAAGAAGAGTAGTAGAATATTATGTAAATATTGGATTATGTGTATAATAAATAACTAACTTTACTTAAATGAATCTGATTTATAATAACTCATATTGTTGTAATTCTTTGTGATAGCGATTAATGACATAGGAGGAGCCTGAGTTGGCTAGCTATGTTGGTCGAGATGATTTGTTGAGCAGAGCGATAGGAGTACCTGAGTATAATGGTTGTGTTAAGGGCACTGGTTTTACAGTCACCCAAACATCATACTTCGGACGCCAGAAGTGCTCCAATAAAAGTGACGTTTTGCAACTATGTGAGGAGATGAATAGCTTCAAGTATCAAATTAAATGCAAGAACTTCACTGTAAGACCCCTCTTTATTTTGACTTACAGCGAAATATTAATGCGTGGTTCGGTGGGCACAACAGGAATAACGTAAATATACTGATATTATTAATATAATATACTTGAGTGTATACAGGAATTCCCATACAAGGTATCGTACAATAAATTTCACACCTTAAAGTAAATGAAAAGTCTTCAAATAACCAACTGCTCTGCTTATACTGTTTGGAACCTTTGGTTGTCAGAAATTATGCTTCTGCCTTTTAGCTGTTGCCTGCAGCCGAAAACTATATATTTGTATGGAAATTGTGAGATTCGAGAGTAACAAACTATCAATCATATAAAATGTCATACATAAATATGCTAGGCATACACCAAATCATGTAACAGAACCATGACACTGTGTATGCACCCTACCTGTCAGTATACCACATCTGGGTCTTAGACCACAACTAGGTAATATGTGTGTTCACTATTCATATCACAAAATATGATATACACACATATAAACACTCACATGGTGTATGAGAGATAGGTTACTACCTTGAATGTCTCTTCCTTGCCTAACTGTCGGTCCAAACTGTCTGTCCTACTCGGGCTATCGGTATATCCTAAAATTCTAAATTTGGGATAAATGAGTTATTACTCATTCATAAATCACTCTAAACACATTGTGTTGGTTATCTTGACTCAAAAACAGATTTTGACCATTTTATTCTTGGGAACTCGGTCTAAGCCCCTTCGTACTCGATCCCACTGTACTTTTCCAAAAATTTTGACCCGACCTATTCCTACATGGTTTTACGTGTAGAATCCATTTGTAACCTCAGTTTTCACAAAATCACTGCCAAATGATAGTTTTGCCCTTGACAACCCCTATTTAAGGTTTTAGGGGTATTTTCGTAATTTCACTTTATAGGGCTTTTCCGAAAGTGTTAAACATCAACCCTACACAATTTTTCCTCTTGAACACCATGAAATCACCAAATTTATGAAAATCCAACTCCTACCCCCTGATTTAGGTCTAGCCGAAACTTAGAGGGAAAAAGGAAAAAATTATAATTATGATTTTGATTTTTAACTCTAAAAGCTTGTTCCTTCCCACTCCTAATCCCTTGATTAACCATTTAAACATATACTAAACAAGATTTGAGGAAATTTGGGTAGCATAACCCCTTAGGGTTTTTATTTCCCAAATTTACAAAACCAACAAACATACCACAAATCACAACCAAATCAACAACAACACCATCACAATATCAAAGAGAAGGAGATTATGGAAGCTACCTCTTAATTCCACTCTTCCTCCCACTAGGCCAACCACCATCACTCTCTCTTCCTTAAAGATTAGCTTGCTAAATATAATGTTTCATGGAGATAAAGAGATTAGACAGGGAACTACACAAGTTGGAAGCTAAATCACAAGGAACAACAAAGTTTACCTTGAGATTGCTTCTTCTTCTCTCTCTCCCCCTTGCTTGCTCTTGGGATGAAAATATGAAGAGGAAAGAGGAAGCAAAATATTTATGAAATATCTCCTTATTTTCCCTAATTAACTAAATTCCAAAAATAGAATTTATGACACCATTGTACTTGGGCTTATCTACTACCAACTAGTATCACAATCTTCTATTAAACTTGAATCGATCCACCTTCCCTTGGTCAGCCTAAAATGATGCCTAGGACGGTCCTTCATGCTTCAATTGGGCTTCTTCCATTAGCCTAAATAATTGCCCAATTATATTGTAGTTTAATGCAATTAAGCATGTGCTCCAATTTTAACAATTATAAATTAATCCTTTGCCTTAAGATATTGACACTTGGCACATTTAGGATTCAAAATAATTATTTCCCTTCCTATTTTCTTTATTCCACAATTTACATAATTGCCATTACATTCCTTTTTTCCAAATTCACAACAATTGGCAATTTTGGTATATTTTCTGACCAAATTTTAAAAAATCATAAATTTATTTGTAAAACTTCAATTGGAGTGATTACAAAGGCTATATGACCCTTATTGAGTCTAGTTTCAAGGAAAAATATAGCCTTCAGCTAACTAGAAGCTCACACTTCCCAGAATTTTTGTTTTTGGATGCTGCCACGAATGTTGGCCAGTTTCACTGGGTAAACTTAAAAAAATACATAACTCTTTGTGTACAACTTCAAATAATTCATATCACCTATCAAATTAAAGCTTAGAATGTCTAATTTCATCATGTAAAATTTCACAATTTTTGGACATCATTTGCCTATTTAAAAATGTCAAACAACAAGAATGCTACACAGGGAAACTCATTGGCAACAAATTCAAATATTCACCATTTGTGTTCCAAGCATAATCAAGTCATGTGAAATCACTACTTGCTTGATTTTGTCATTTCATGTTCTCTTTAATTCGCCATTTTATTCCCTGAATATAAGAAATTTTGGTGACCGAAATTTGGGATATTACATTTATGAACAAATGCGCTTCAAGCAACAAATGGAAGAACAATTTCTGAAACAAATGTGTTTGTTGCAAGAACAAAATGTGTAGTTGAAAACGCAAATTGAACACTTAGTTTAGTCTAGGGTAACACAAAATGTTCCCACCTATGACAGCCCAAATGTCAAAGATAGTTGCACTTCCACGCCTAAAGTTCCTCTTCTCTTGGTAATTAATTTCTTCTCTACTTGACTTTTTGTTATATCACAATTCAGCGAACCTTAATATATTAACTCACTGGTACAAAAATGGAGTTTTAGACCGGCACATTTAAACCGGTTATAGTGGGTAAGGTCTAAAAGAAATGCGCGGTGGCATTATCATAATTTTGACAACTTCTGAGACCGGTTACCCTAATATGTGGTCTAAAAAATACTATCTAGACCAGTTTTCTAACAAACCGGTCTTTAAAATATAAAATAATTAAAAAAAAGTCTATGTAATATATTTCTTAGACCGGTTATAAAAATAACCGATCTAGTATCTTTATTGAATTACTAAATTAATATATATATCTATTACATTTAAGACCGGTTGTAAATGACAACTGGTCTTATATGTTTCACTTTGTAGACCGGTTATAAATAGAAACCGGTCTAAAAGGTTAACCAAATAAAAAAAATAAAAACGTTGATTTAAAACCGGTTGGTGGAAATAACCGATCTTAAATGTTTAACCTTTTAGATCGGTTAAATTAGAAACCAGTCCAAAAGTTTATTTAAATAAAAAAAATTAAAAAACCTTGATTTAAGACCGGTTGGTAAGAATAACCGATCTTAAATATCATATTTAAGACCGGTTATTCCATTAAACCGGTCTTAAAAGTCGTCCTTAAGAATTTTTCCCCTTGTTTTCACTGCAACACTCTTGCTCTCTCTTTTCGCCGAGTGTCCCATCCGGCGTCTATTGTTTGAATCCCTAATTCTCTTGGGCTTGCAAAAAATTTGCATCGACACTTACACACTCTGTTCTCATTTATTTCCCAATGTCGGTCAACGAGAGTCCAGCTTCTTGTGGTGATTGTTGAATCCCTAATTCTCTTGGGTACGGTGATTGTTGAATCCCTAATTCTCTTGGAGTTGCGAGGTTTCTGTCGGCCCTTACACAGTCTCTCAGCATTTTTTTGCATCGTCTTTCGGCGAGAGTCCTTTGTCTTGTGGTTAAATTTGGGTACGATATTTTGTGAATCCCTAATTCGGCAGTGTTTGCATCTATAGCACAAATTTGTGGTTGAATCTTCTTTTTTGATATTGGTCAAAATTTATGTGCAGGAGGTGGTGTTTAGAGAAATAAGGCAGTCTCACGATGACCCAAAAGTTTTGGCTGCTCAATCTCAATAACAGTATGATAAGGTAATCAATTGCATTGTATGTTTGTGTTTGCTGGTTGCCTTTTCCATTTCGACACTGATTAAGCATCAAATATTTTTGTCCCCAGTTGAAAAAGAAGTTACAAATCCTCACATTGGGAATAGGTGGCTTGGGTCTAGTATCTGTTTATGTTTCTTATTCTGCTAAGGTGGCAGCTAGGTACATATGCCTTTATGCACTTAATCGGTTTTTCCCTTTGAGCTCATTCGAAATGTATCTTTCACCTATGCTTTTCCATATGCACAATTTATAATTAAGTTTAATAGAGCCAATGGCATCCACACTCTATCATAATTCCTTGACTCCTAGACATGTTAGCATCTGCTGTAAATTGATTGAACTAAGAAAATTTGTGATTCAACGGTGCTATTGGAACTCATGACTTGATAGTTGATAGAGAAAAGCGAAATGCTCTCACTAATAAGCCAGAAATTTGCTGGGCTGAACTAAGCATATTTTAACTGCTCATTCATTTCTTATTATGATAGAGAGCATTTAACCATTTAGAGAAGCTTTTAAATGAAAAAAGATTCAAAATGGAAGGCTGAATATTTAGCTCCCCTTGTCCGAAAATTTAAAAAATAGTACTTACGTATGTAGTAGCTAGAGAGAAAAAATGGTGTTTAGGCAAATCATATATATACATATACGGGAGTGATGAGAGTTTTGGTCAATATGGAATAAGAGAATCTATCCTATGCAATAGCCTCGCAATGATGCCTTCTCCTTTAATTTTCTTCCTTTGTGGGTGTCTTCCGTGTTGTCTTCTCATCTTTAGAGCATATAGCTTGTGTGTGTGTAGGAATATATAATGAGTAAGTATGTGGAAGCAAAGTGGTAGTGTTACGTTACACTAATCCTAATATTGGCATGTACTCATTAAATATTAAGTATCATTTTTGTTTCCTAATTCACATATTTTTTTCACTATTTTTGTTTCTTTTTTCACATATGTGGAAGCAAAGTAGTTCTTTTTGTTTCCTAACTCTTAATTCTTTCACCAAAGATGACAAGTTATTCTCATCAATATGCGCATAAACTTTTAAGCTGAAGTACTCAAAGTTTAAACCACATAACCCAACTATATTTTTGAAGTTCAAACTTTTAATAAAAGAAACATTTATGCATTCCTGCTCAAGGACTTTGAAATAATGAGCTAACTAAAGATTTCCATTAGCTTGATCACTGTGCATTGATGGTAATAATTCTTCAATTTTATCCAGCTGCAACTGAAACATTGCTTGTTTCAATTGAAAATTAAAATATTATTTTTACAACTGTTTCATGAGACATGTACTATCATTTCTCTGCAATCAATCATTATGTCTGTGAATTTGGATTTTATTAATGGTAAAGTTCAGCTTTTCTATTGTTGTTGCTAGGGCTTATTTTGCATTTTGTTGTTGCGGTGTAGTTTCCTGTCTTCAAAGCCTCTCTTCCAATGTGAATTCCACCCTATCATACCAAATTGATCTTTGCTGAGTAGTTTCTGGTCTTCAAAGCGTTTCTTCGAGTGATTGATGGTTAATTCAATTAGTCGTTGTCATTAAATAATTGAAGTGATGCCTACCAATTGATCTTTGCTATATATAATGCATTGTAATCTAAAATTTTCTATATGTGTGTTCATAATGTAGTAGTTAATCTAGGTACTTGAGTGAAATGATTGTTGCATGCTCTCATCATATTCTTGCCTTTTCCAGGGGAAAAATAGAAAAGAGAAAAAAAGTGTTGAAATATATGGATCGTAGTTGGATAAAAGCTAAACGGACAAGTGTTGAATATGATAATGGGGTAAGGGATTTTTTAGACTTTGCTAGAAAAAATGCAAATGATGATAGTGGGATGTTCTATTGCCCCTGTTAAAATGTTTAAATGAGAAGCGATTGATTGCTACAGATATATACACATCTAATTTGTGAAGGATTTTGTAAGAGTTATACATTTTAAGTATGGTATGGTGAAGAATTAGAAATGCCAAGTGCATCTCAACAAGGGGGAGTGGCTTTTGATGATAATGACATGGATGATGCGGATGACTGAATAGAGGATATTATTCGTGATGTAAGAGAAGAGGATTTTGAACAATCACATGCATATGGTAATATGTGCAGTGATACTGAGAAGCCGTTGTACCTGGGGTACAAAAAATACCAATTGTTGAAAGCAGTATTGAAATTGGTAGGCTTGAAAGCACGTCATAGATGGAGCAACAAGAGTTTTTTAGAAATGCTTAAGACCTTTAAGGACATACTTCATATGATAATGTGTTACCTTGTCGATACTATGATGCTAATAAAATATTGTGGCCACTAGGGATAAGGTATAAAAAGATCCATATATGTCCTAATGATTGCATATTGTATAGAGAAGTAGCATTGTCCGATGTGTGAAACCCCAAGGAAAAAATCAAATGAGGCCCCCGCAAAAGTGTTGTGGTATATTCCAATCATACCAAGGTTTAAACGCTTGTTTGCTCAGAAAAATGATGCAAAAAATTTGAGATGGCATGCAGATGAGAGGATTTTTTATGGAAAGCTTCAACATGTAACTGATTCTTCTCAATGGAAGAAAATTGATGAATTATTTCCTAGCTTCGGTGAAGAACCTAATAATCGTAGGCTTGGGCTTAGCATAGATGGCATGAATCCTTATGGTAGTATAAGCAGTATACATAGTTTATGGCCTATTCTTTTGGTTATTTACAACTTATCTCCTCTGTTATGCATGAGACGAAAGTATATCATGTTGTCTATGTTGATTTCAGGACCAAAACAACCCAAGAATGACATAGATGTTTGCCTAGAACCCTTGATCGAAGACTTAAAAGAGTTGTGAGATGAAGGTGTCGATGTTTTTTATGCGAACAAGAAGGAGATTTTTAAAATGTGAGTCATAATCTTTTGTACTATAAATGACTTCCTTATATATAAAAACTTATCAGGATATAACATTAAAGGCCACAAATCATGTCCGATTTATGAAGAAGGTACATGCTACCATTAACTTCAACATGGAAGAAGGACCATTTATCTTAGCCATAGGAGATTTTTTAGACGAGGCCATTTATATCATAGATTAAAGAAAACGTTTTTTGGTGGCCAAGAGTTTGAAGATGCTCTAGAGGCATTAACTGGGGAGAAAGTTTATGAAAAGGTGAGAAATATCAATTTAATCTTTGGTAAGACTACAAAGAGTAGAAATGAGAAAAATATATGGAAAAAGAGGTCTGTCTTCTTCAATATTCCATATTGGCGCAATCTTGATGTGAGGTATTGTATTGATTTTATGCATGTGGAGAAAAACGTATGTGATAGTATTGTTGGGACACTACTTAACATACAAGGTAGTTCCTGGTAGCTCCTAGACAAATTCTTGCAATTGGGATTGTCCAACTGTTCTTAATGTAAGTATCTTCTTCAATTTGAAATAAATATTTTAAAAATTTCACCGTTTACCTTTGATTTATGTGCTTGCATTATTGTAGGTGCATGCATCATAGGTTGATCTCCTCTGACAAAAGAGAAAAATTTGAATTCTTATGCCCAGTTCAAATCCAAGAGAAAGGGATCACTACTGCTATCATACATACATATTTATCATAGAGGCTTAGTAAAATAGCAATTGAGTGTTTCTTGGCTCCATATGTGCATGGGTAATTATAATGTATATTTTATAATATATATATATATAATGTTTTATGTTTGCTTAATATTTTTCTCTTTTTTTCAGTAATAATTGGCAGTTGGTTCTTCTATGTAAGAGTAGTTACGCTGTCATCCTCTTATGCTCCCTCTACTTCAAACCAGGGAATGATTTGAAAAAGACCATGAACTTGTA
The DNA here is from genome assembly GCA_963210345.1 of Inga oerstediana. Classification (NCBI taxonomy): domain Eukaryota; kingdom Viridiplantae; phylum Streptophyta; class Magnoliopsida; order Fabales; family Fabaceae; genus Inga; species Inga oerstediana. Next base: position 56,941,536 of record OY723407.1, on the reverse strand, counting down.
AGTTTCCTTGCATTATTACCTGTTGTGTGCTAAGTTTATGGAATTTGTGTAAAATAAGTAACCTTTGTGATTTTGATGATGATAAGGCTATGTGGACATTCCTGTATACTGCTTGTGGTAAACATGTTCATGACTTAAAAGACCCTATATGGATCATGCCAAAGGTTAGTACATATTGATTTGTTTAAAGAATGTAATAAGTCATGCATTTATACTTGTTTTAATGATATCATATTCTTTTTCAGAGCCATAGGCAACCACATGGGTCCAACTTATGTGGTTTTTATGTCTTAAGACATATTTACAATATTATCACTCTAGGCACGACTGATGTTACTAAAGAGGTAATTTATATTTCAGAACTTTTGTATTACTTTATTGTTTTTAAGTTACCAAGTTAATGTTTTGTCTAGTTTTGGTGTTATAGATGTTTGATCTTGCTAATCCCTTTTCTGAAGAAGATATTGATTTCATCTACATATGTTGTGCTGAATTCATCTATGAGCTTTTACAAAAATAATGAGTTTTTGAATCCAACGTTACATTGTACATTGTTCTTATACGTATGGCTCATCTGCTGTATGAATTTCTAATTGGGTTTATGTATCTGTGTAGGACAATTTCTAGGATATGGGTATACAGGCATGGGATTTGAGGGATTGACCTCTGTACTTTTTTCTTTCCTTTGTATTCTGTCAAACTAAGGAATTTCTGTTGTTGCTTGTATCAATCCTTACTGCTATTGTCATTCAAAGTTTTGCATCCATTTCTGAGCAAATTCGTCTGTTTGGACATTCCTTCATATTGCATTTTGAAATTGATTCATAAGCTGTGTTTTAGTTTTAGACAGATGTTGGGCGTATTATGGAATTCCTAGAATCTGTAAGCTTGTTGTTTGAATTGTCCACATCGAAATGATTGTCAACTCATATATATGAATTAATATTGCTGCAATTTGCAAAAATCTGATTTGTGGCTCAAAATTAAGTGTTCTACACTTACCATTTGTTGGAAGTTGATTTAAAGTCACCTACACACCTTCATTTTTGCTTGTTGTTGATCTTGTTGTTGTCATTGCTTCTGTGAAATCTATGTGACGTTGCTTCTATGGAATCTAGGATTGATATTGAAATGGCTTGCTGGGTAGGGCTAATTGTAAGAGGGACTTTTTTAAAAAAATAGAACTTTTAAGACCGGTTGTAGCATTAACAGGTCTTAAAGTATCACCTTTTAGATTGGTTGTAGCAACAACCGGTCTTCAAAGTATAACCTTTAAAACCGATTGTACCCATAACAGGTCTAAAAGGTATGTCCTTTAAGACCGATTATAGCTACAACGGTCTAAAAAGTCTTTCCTTTTCCACAACCGGTCTAAAACATAACAGACTTTTTAAACCGGCTGTAACAAGACCTAATCCACAACCGGTCTAAAAAATCTTTTTTAACTAGTATAAAAAGTCTTTTTTCCACTAGTGACTCTATTTTCCATAGGGCGAATCAACATGCAAGTTATATGTCGATCAATCTTCCAAGCATGCGATTGCAATGGGTGTTGCCAACAACATCGATAACGATACACTACACAATTCACCATTGCTCGACAACACACTACGAGTAAGGGTTGACATCTGCATGAATGAAGATGTGCACTTACTGATCTCTTCTTAGGATGAGGAAACAATAGTGAAAGATGTTGTAGGTGGTTATGTTGCTTGGCCAATAGGTCGTATAAAGCCATGTGAAAAGGTAGTTCATTTACAATTCCCTTTACTTTTCCTTTACACTTCCATCTAAAACTATATGATTTAATTTCTTGATTTTTTAGGCTGGGCAGTCTAAAAGAAAATAAATTCAACTGCATGGCAAAATTTCAAAGTGTTCGACAATACAACCAAAGTTCAAAGCCTTAGCTAGACAACAGAGCAAAAGAAAAACAACCTCATATCACGATCAATTGGTATCGAATGCACCTAATTTGGTCGGCGAAGGAGGTTTGGAATTACATTTTGATAGACACATCTTGCTAGTGGTTTAGCTAATCATATTAATGGTAATGTGTTGGATGAAATATTTCATCATGGATAGGTCAGTGCTTTTGGTTATCAACATCTAGATTAGGTACTTTATCATCATCATTTAGCATTGTTATTATTATTTATCATTGAATTTTTTTGTTTTAATGACATTGTTTGTTTTGTACCAAACACTTGTACCATGACATCTTAATGGATACAGACAGGGTCTAATTCGCATTTGTCAACCCTTATCTCGTTGCCCAGCATGGGGGAAGAGTAGATATGTATGTACAATCTAATGATCTGAAAGATTACTTTAGAAAGAAAGCAACACCAACTATACTATTTCTAGTACTATACAATGCAAGGTAAGTTATTAGTGGTAGTATTTCAATGTATGTTGTTTTATTGTTTAACTTTTACCATAACATCTTGATTAATGAAGAAAATTTTTTAAAATATTTTAAAGCATATTGGATATTGATTGTTATCAATCCAGCGGAACTTTCATGCCCTTGCATTTACTATGTGGATCCTCTAATTAGAGGTCTTCCAACAAAACTGTCCTGATATGTTGTGATTGTTCAATAGGTAAGCGTACGTGTGTATCTGTAAATATTTGCATGTATGACTGAATAACCAAAAGTAATCAATTTCTATTTATTTTGTTGGCGCATTGAGTGCATATCAGGCTTCTACCTCCTTAAGCTATTCTAAAGCTGCTGACCCTGTCAATAGCTATTGCAATTGTTTTGGAGCGCCACAGTTTCTTTTAGTGACGTCTTGATATGTAGCACCACACCTCCTCTCTCTTTCTTTCCACATTTCAAATTTCAATAATACATGCATTCCCCTTAACTTCCTTTAACTTGCAGGTTGCCCCTTCATTTTTCTTTAATTTCTTTTTTCATCGCCGTTTCACACCGACGTGTAATCACATCTCCTCTTATAATCAGTGAGTTATATGGTAGTACATACTCTTCAACAACAACTTCAACAGTAATTGTTACATTTGGTGGGACTTACTACATAATATTATTGTATTATATCATCAATTAAATCTTTATATTATTAATCAAAAGATTTTGTTCAATAATTTTATTATATGTGATATTTTATCTTTCTGTGTCCTTTTTAAAAATTTCCATACCGTCTATCAATCATCCTCTTCGTGATATCCTTAATAGTCTTATTTACATATGTCTAAATCAATTCAAACAATTTTCTTGTACTATTTGCGTCAGCATCAATATACTGTACTTAATTTTTTATAAAAAAACTCTGACAGATCGCAAGCGCCCTTTCACACTCACAGTCGTCTTGTTTTTTCCAACCGTGTTCCCAATTAATCTGCTTTATACAAGATTCCAATTGCTTGTCAATTCACAGTGAAGTAAGCAACTGAAATAATAATCACAATCTTAGATGCCATATACCCCAAAATGACTGGCACCACCAACTACAATACTCTTATTTCGCATCCCTTGTTAACAATAATGAAGAAACCCTAGCATCATCATCATCATCAACAACAACAGCAGCAACACTGGAATATTCAAACATGGATAGCGTCTTCTTCTTCTCAGAAGCCGAAAGACTTGATTTCCTCCAATCCGTACTCAACACTTATGGCTGCGCTTATATCTGCCTCTGGTTCTACTGTCCCTCTTCCAAGTAATTAATTACATGTTTGTTTATATATATTGTGTGGTTTAATTCCTCGTACAATTCGTTTTTGATTTTGATTATTCTTACGCAGTCGGCTGCTCTTCTTGGATGGTTTGTGCGACGTACCAAACTGTCTGGGTGTTTTAGACCAATATAGGGGTTTGGAATTTGATGTCACTTCTGATAATTAGTAAGATTCATGTATTAATTAATTCCCTAATAATTATGCATTAATTGAAGAGTGTTTTGCTTAATTATCTTGCTTTTAATTTTATATATCAGTAGTGGCGTTCCGGGACTAGCTTTTCGGAACCACCAGTACACCTTCCTAGAGCTGCAACAATCCGATCTCTTAAGACTCGCATGCACTCATATCCAAAGACGCTTCTTTCAGGTAATTAACTAACTCGCGACTTTGTTGCCGAACATATATATCATCACACAGCAGAATTTGCATTAATTAATGATGTATGCATGTTTTTACAGGAAGCAAGAATTGAGGTTAGTTTATTTTGTTTCTGAACTAGAGAATTGCTAGTTTTTTATTACATAGAACATGGTCATTAATCCTTAATTAATATATCATGTTCCTTAATTATATACAGACAGCTGTTTTCATAGGTTGCGGCAATGGGGAAATCGAGCTTGGTTTCTCATCAGTTATCTCTCAAGTCAGTAAAGTTAATTATTAAAGTCTATATAATTACTCTCTGCCTATATAGATAATGAATTTGTTACATTATTGTTTGGATTCTGATGTATGCGGCTTTAATTTCTGTGCGCGCGCGTGCGCGGGCGCAGGGTGCTGAGATTCATCAAACAGATGATGTGATGAAGAACTTGTTTGCAGAAGAATATTCTAGACAGTCCCATCTAGCTCAACTGAAGAATCCATCTTCATGTTGTTTGAGATCAATAATATCCACAGCGAGCAGTCCCGAATCCACATCCCTCCGGTCCGGTAATATTCCTCCGGCGGCCACTTGGCTCTTGCCTGAAATGCTGCTGCTGAAACAAGAGAATGAACACGAAGCAATAGTTAAAGCAATTATTCATGTTATATCCTCGCCTTCTTCTTCTTCTAATAATAATAATAATTCAGCCTTTATTCATCAGCAAAATCCGCCTATTACACATCCAGAAGCAGGAACTAGTGCTTTTACCAGGTACAGACCTAATTCAGTAATGATAAGTTCCAAATTACCGAGCAGGAGGCAGCAACAAAGCTTGCTCAAGAGATCATTCGAATTGTTGAGAGGCTTACATTACGTGAGAAATATGAGAGAGCGTTGTCAGGCTAGTCGTCCCCCTAGTGCCCACCTCCTTCATGTGATCTCAGAACGAAGAAGACGTGGGAAGCTCAATCAGAACTTTCAGGAACTTAGGTCACTACTCCCTCCTGGAACCAAGGTACTTCATTATATCAAACTAATTTGTCTTGCTTAATCGAATGAATAATGATACACAACATATGTTATGAATAATTAACTTATTTAGCTTCTTTAATCTATCTAAAAAAAATTAATTAGGTATTATATTAAGGAATGGATGGAGCAGTTCAAAATTCAAATGATCATTATCAGAGAGTATAATTGAATTTTCATGTGTATGTAGAAAGATAAGAGTTCAATACTTACAGCAGCAAAGGAGACATTGAACTCTTTGATGGCTGAGATTGAAAAGATGTCCAAAGGAGATCAGAAAATAAAATCCAGGGAATTATTATTATTAACAGATCAAGAAACGAAAACCAGTAGTGCCTCCTCTACTGAAAGACTGAGTGTGAGAGTCTCAGATGTGGGAGGGTCGAGCTCATCAGAGGAAAGATTCATTGACCTGCAAGTGACTGTGAAAGGACGAAGCTATTATAATTCTCAGGAAGAGATATTGATTCGCTTATTGGAAATCTTGAAAGGAGTTCAGGGAGTGAGCTTGGTTTCTGTGAACTCTAACACAACACATGTACCACAACAAGGAGCCGCCATTAATGAAGCAACTTTTACACTCAAGATAGAGGTACGTACATTACATATGAATCCGATCCCAACATCTACTTACAGTTCATATAAGAGAGTACGCGCAAATTTTTAGCCATGTTATATCTTATCTCTTTCTTAGGGTTCTATATCTATGGTGTTGCCTACACAAAATTTCCTTCTGTGTAGGGCTTAATTTACATTGGCCAAACTTTACAGATAGCCTGTTACGTGCCTTAACTTGTTGCTAAGGATAACAAGACTAGCTATCGAATTTGGAGTGTATGTCCCCCTCTCAGCCGCCCACTTAAAATTTCCACACTTCTCAAATGTTATTTGTATTCTTTTTTATGAGTAAATTTTATATAAAATGAGTGATATTTTTATATCTTATGGGTAAGAAATGATACAGCTTCAAAATTTTTTTACTATTTTTCAAAGAAAAATACTCCAAATCAAAAAGAAGCTACACAATTTTATAGTATTTTCTATTTGAAAAATGGTAAAAAGTTCAAAACTATATCATTTTCTACCATAAGATATCAAAATGTTACTTAAAATCTAATCATCAAAACAAATAGAGTTTGGTAAATGGGAAGTGGGGAAAAGGGGGCAACGGTGGCGGCTGCCTCCCCTTGCCCCAAGCTATGACGGTCTAGAACACAGAATGGTCTAGATACATTTCAAAATCAGAAGCACATGTTAATGATTTTTAAGGCGATATTATATTGTTGAAAAGTCAAAAGGAAGGATCTTAGAAAGTGCAGTGATAGAACTTGGTGCGCTATGGTATGTCGAATTCTCTGAGGATTTGAGTTTTCAACGATAAAACCTTTGACAGCCACCAATTAAGAATATAAGTTATCTCTCCTGCTGCTGGAAGACACGTAATAAAACCTTCTATTAATATACATACAATAAATAGACATATGGTATACACTGGGAATCAGATTAATGCCAATCTCATTTGTTTGTAGTGTACTTTATACTATGAACGATCGAGATCTTATATTAAAATCGGAACATAGTAATGAGTTACTAGCTATAGATGAGAACCAACTCATAGATTTTTTGGGTTTTTTAATGAGGTCTTTGTTTTTTTAACTTGACAAGTGGACATTAACCCTATATTTAAAGGGAGAGAAAATTAAGAGAGTAATACGGAAAACTCCAAAAAATAGTAAATTTTTTTTACCACTTTGAAAAGTTTTTGTTCTTAATATTCCCTTTCCCTATTCCTAACTTTTCTCTCCATCCAGACATACCCTAAAAATAACTAACGAGTACTTTACAATAAGATATCTGTTGTAATAAAGTTGTTGCTAACTATTTCGACTGCTGAAAATAGGCTGCTAGATTATATTAAAGGAGGAGTCTCCTTGCTTTGAATTGTATTTGTTATATAATTACCAGTATTCTTCCTTTTGTTTTATGAAAATCGATAATGTTGCCTACAAATATTTATTAATTAAATTCCCGAAATGATTTGATTTGAATCTAAATTAATTTGTAGTACCTCAAGTGTTATATTTTGGATTTGTTTTTTGAAATAATAAACATAGACAAATTATAATTTTGACATGTTAAATATCTTATAGTAGTATAATTGATTGGTTGCGATCCACGATAGAATTATAATATGCATTCAAAATTTTATTCGTTAAATTCTTATATTGAAATGCAATCATGGTTTTAAATAATAATTTAACATGTGTGATGAATGATATGTATAATTTTACTGAAGAATACGTTAGGGGTGTTTAAAGTGTCCTGGTCTCAGTCGTCTCGCCCTGGTCTTGGACATTTTGATCCTTAAATCTCCCGTTCGGGACGGGAACCAGTATCACCTTTGAGATCCTGGTCCCAGTTTTTTTTTAAAAAAAAATTATCTCATAAATTAAGTTATCTTTTTATTTTTGTATTTTTTTTACCTCATAAATTAATTTATCTTTTTATTAGATGTGTATCACATTTTTAATTGGAATTAATTAAACTGCATATATAAAGATAATAACGAATATAACAATAATCTAAATGATAATAATAAAATGCTATTCTTCAACTCTAGATCAATTTATATAATTATTATAGTCTTATTAGTTGTTAAATAATAACTTTAAACAATAGAATATAGAGAATTCTAATAATATAATGATATTTTTTAATTTTATTATTTTTTAAAAAAAATAAACCAAAATTTTCCAATCCCATCCTAATACTATCAAGATTGGGATTACACCCGAATCAAGATGTAAATTACATTCCAACCATATTTCAGGACTAGGAACTGGGAATGGGGGATCCCAATCCCATCCCGAGCTTGAACACCCTAGAATACACTTGTTTACAACACACTCACATGCACACTTATCAATATAAGTGAAAGTGATCAGAATTACATGATTGTCATGTTTTGATTAAAAATTATATTGTAATTGTCTATACATTTGAGCTTTTCAAATATATAATTAACCACTAACCAGTAAGTTTTGAATCGGCAATAATTAATATGATTTGGTTCCCCATATATATATATATATATCAAATTTGAATACTTTGATATTGTCTATGTGCAAAATTTCATTCTCACCAATAAAATTTCTAAAGGATGACTTTTTCCAATTTTTTCCCCAGTTTTTATGCTTAATTTATTGAAGTTGTGTCTCAAAACTTCAAAACAAAATATTTGTAGGGGAGCGAATGGGATGAGGCTGCCTTCAGAGAAGCAGTGAGAAGGGTGGTTGCTGACCTGGCAGAGTGACTAACCAGACCATTTACCACCTGACGCGTCGACCCGCCAGTTTTTGTATTTGTTTTTTTTTTTTTAGGGGGGAATTACTACTTTAATTTCTAAAAAGTCATCATAACAACTGAAAATAATGCGAGGGCAAGTTCCAATGTAAAAAATACAACACCTCGCTTGTTTTTAGGATAGGACTTTTTGGTAATTAAATTACTTCCTTGGGACCTCATAACAATTCCTCTTATTTCTTTTACAGTAAAATTATGCTACACAATAAACACTAATTGATAAAGTTTTCATCTAAATTTATTTTTGTACAATGATATATAGTGGTGTGTAATGCAAAACTAGTCTCAATGGTGAGTCCTTAATCTTTAGGATCTTGAACTCAAATGCTTTTATCAGGCAGAAAAGATAATTCTACTGTTATAAAAGAGTTAATTAACAAACAATGTGAATACATTTAACAATAATGGAGTGAAGTTATCATAATATAATATGAATATTTAAATAAATAAAATGCTATGCATAAATCCAAATGCTCATAGTTAGAAGTTTTTCCATTTAGTTAAGGGAACTAATCCTTATGAGATTTAGAGTGTAAAGGGTTTTTATCTCTCTCAATAAATACACTTCTTGGTATTCGAATTTTTGTTCTTCTCCTTAAGGCGGGTTGAGGCTGCTTGCCACTTTAGCCAACAACTTACATATATAATTAGAAAATTTATATTTAGAAGAAACACAAATGGATACTAATTCAACAAGAGATTCTCGCAAGAGGGTCCAAGTCCACAAAAATTCAAAAGAATTTTTATATTTAAAAATGTAAGAATTTAAATCTACACACACAAATGGGCTCACGTATATATGTACTTAACACAGAATATAATGCATTAACGTTTGACAATTGACACTTGAGTGTCTCGTCAAAATTAAGTTCACACTTCAGAAGCTTCAGTCACAAAATTTGTTCACAACTTGGGGACATTGCAGGATTGAGCTAGGGATGAAAATTTTGATGTCCTGTGTGAGTCCCTTCAAGCACAGACTAGTCAAACTGTGGAACTTGAGGATTAATTCTTTTGTGGAAAAATTGTTGCCTCCAAAATCGAAGTCACTTTCCTAATTAAGGCCACAATTTCGAAACATCACATTGTTCAATTCCACATGTTATCTCTTGCATTTAAAATTAGGGTATATTTGAAATCATTTGGATGAGGAAGAAGAAAATGAAAGATTAGGTTGGTTGGGACAGAGAGGGAAATAGGAGAGAAGGAAGGGAGAAGAAGAGGGAATTGTGAAAACAAAGCCCGTGGGTCGCGATGTGTTGACTAATTTTCAAATATTTCAAGAGCATTGACTTTGACCAACCCTCTCTCTATGTCTCCTCATTCTAAGCCTCTCATTTGGTTGTATTTGCCTTCATTGGGGTTTCTTCGATTATTTCTTTGTCTTCAATTGTCTGTTACAGAAATGTATTGGCCTTTTGTGTTTGTATCACTGTGGACTTGTTAGATTTATCATTCTGTTCCAGTAATGTAAAAGAGATTGTGGTCACATCGTCCTCCTCTGATCGCCGCCATGCCATTATCGCCGGTGAGTGAATAGGCAATGGAGGTGGATGGAAGTGAAAAGTTCCCCGGCAAGTGAGCTTAGGCGGTCGGTTGATAAGGGCAACATGCATCTAATATCGAATATCGCATCCTTCAATACCAATACACACAGTAATGTTTCAATGTATCAAATGTTTTTTTTTTATTGATCATTAGATTTTACGCCAAAATAGTGACATTTTAATATTTTATAAGTGAAAAAAGGATGCAATTTTGAATTTTTTATGATTTTTTTAAAAAAAAAAATTGCACGCTTTTTATTTAATTTTTTAAAACCATATAAAATTTAAAACTGCATTATTTTTTATCCATTAAACATCAAAATGTTTCTAATTTTTTTAGAATATAATAACTAAAGGATAAAAAAATGTTTAGGAGTTGAGGCATTACAAAGAACAATAAAGAGTGTCGCATTGGAGGCCTCTTACCCGGTTGTCAGAAGGCAAAAAAGGGGAATGTAAAATTCTGAGTTAGAGGATGGAACCCAATTTTGCCATTGTCATTGCATTGGATGCCACGTGCCATTGAAATTTGAGCATCAAACACGAGGGGAAAAAAAGGGTTATGGGGAAATTTTAAAGCAATTGTGTCTTAGAAGTTTTTGGGAAGCACTTTTGTCTGGTGTTGTATCAGTTAATTTTGACTGTTATTTGATTAAATATGTTGTACTGGTAGTCTACATATTGTTTATGTCATTTTTGTTAATGTGCAAATTTTCTCGGAAAGTTTTAAATCTAACTTTGGAAAAAAATAAAGTAAATGATATATAGTCTTCCGGAGTAAATTTGTACCTTTAACAAAAATGACGTGAATAACATATGAGGTGCTAGCCGAGAATATTTAGTCAATTAATAATCAAAATTAATTGAAATAACGGTCAGAACAAAATTATTTCCTTTTTTACATTTTTAGAACAAAATTACCCCTTAACCAAAAATTATACGCGAAGCTACAAGAACCATGTTACAGTCCAACCAACCCAGGTCCCAACTCAATAAATTACAAGAACTAAGTTTTACTAAGTAATGAATTATAGTCTCATTGCTTAGGTTTGTTCTCCATTCTGACAGCCACACATATAGAGCGTCCAGGACCCCAGAATCTCCATCTTTTCCTCTTCTGTTGTCTGTGTTTTTTGACGTCTTCTTGTCTGTGGATGACGCTGACGAATGGTGAGGGATGAGGGAGAAGACACTAGGACCCCCAAAAGAAAAATGTGATGGATATTTATGAGAAATAACGGTGATACTTTTTCTCCTTCTAAAAGATTTCATATATATTTTTGTATCTAAAAAACATTAGTATGCTAGGTGCTTTTTTGGAAGCGCTTCTCTCTTATGCTTTTAAGGTCTGTTGTCGTCCTTTTCCAGTAAACTGTGACATTTTAGCGCAAAATACTGCAGCAGTTTTTTTATTTTTTTGAAAAACAGTATTCAACATCCTGATGTATTTTTTCAGTATCAGTTAGTTCCCTAAAATATTTTTTCAAGATCTTAAAATAATTTTTCAGTATCATTCAGCATCCTGATGTATTTTGAAAAACACAATTCAAAATTCTGAAGTATTTTTTTAGTACCAGTCAGTTTTCTAAAATAATTTTTCAATATTATCCAGTATTCATTCGCCTATTCTGTTTGATATATTTTTTTCCAATGAGATAATATTTCCTAAAAAATAATATAGGATTTGATTAGATTTTATATCAAAATTTATTCTTATCCTATAATTTAATTGAAAGATAAAAAATATATAAAAGATAATTAAATAGGTATAAAATATTTATAAATCCAGTGAATATATCTAAAATATATACCTATTTAATTATAAAATATATACTTATCAAACTCCCCCACACTAAATCTTTTGCACTCCTGGGCAAAGAAAAATCAATCTTAAAAATAGGTTGGAGAAAGAAGAGAGACAAATTGAATTAACTAAGAAACCGTGAGAACTCGAGTAAACATAACCTCGGAACTAAGTGTAAAATATGGGTTGTCAATCACATATAAAGAAATTTATATTAAGATATGAAGTTTAACAAGATTAAATCCAGGTAAAATAGTCACACATGGGTATAAAGTGTATCACTCAACTTACTAGCATATGGGTTCTTTTTCGCTCAGTTCAATTGTTCAATCACCCTACTATAGGCTTGTAATAGTTCTAATTTTCCACCACCATTCATATGTGCATTCAAAAATCAAGAGGACTTTATGGCTTGTAATGTTGGAATATAGGCTACATGGAGTAGATGATGGATACTAAGCAATATGCATGTAGATCATGTTATACAGATAATTTAATGTAATAGTGATATGTGTGCTATTCTTCAAGATTCAAGAAGGGTATTCTCTCTTTATATATTTTTTTTTCTCTCTTTTTTTTTCAATTTTTTTTTTCATCTTGAGCTTATTGTAGATTCCCTTTTGACGCGATCTTGCTTATAGGTGATGCAGCACCGGTTACTCAGTTACTCCAACAAGTGCCTCAAGAGGCTTTTAGCCCAACTCATAGCCCTCTTTGGCTTCACCGTTTGACACGAGAGCAATCATTGGTGATGAAGTGCCCCCGGTTACTAAGTGAGGTCGAGAGAAACCATTGGAGTTGTATTTTTTCTTTTTCTTTTTCTTTTTTTGAAATACCCTCCAACATAAAACACTAATAGCAACAATACCACATCTTGTGATTTGATAACATGATCAAACTACTGCAATAATGATTATACATGCATATTAACTTAATATATATATGATAGATGAAAAGAAAAAAAAATTGATGGGCTCAAAGGGGTAGCAATGGATGAAGTGTTTGTAGCTTGTGTTTAGGATTCAAGGGTATAAAAATGAATGCCTCTATCCTATTAACGAATTGCACATGTATTAGGTAGCAGTGAAAAGAAATAAGACAAGTTCTGAAGAGTAAGTTGAGACAAGTGAAATATCACACTAGAATCGAATATTTTAGGCTCAAATTTCCTTCCAACAGGGTTATACTATCTCACCTAATTTAATCAAGTTAAACAATATATCATCATATAAATTGCAATATATGTAATCAACTTCCCTTCATGCAACTAGTAACTAAGCTACATTTATTCAAATTCAACAATCTCAAAATCAAGACAAAGTTAGAGCTGGGAATCAGGGCCGGCCCGGCCCTACAGGGCTGGCCCTTGACGGGCCAGGGCCTAACAGGGCCGGCCCTAAAGGGCTCGAGGTCAGGAAAATTGCAATTTTTCAAGGGCCGGCCCGCAGGGCCGAGAAATCCTTTTCGCAATATTTAACTATTTTTCCTGCGTATTTTCCCCAAAGAGATATAATTAGTAAATAACAACGATTAAAGTTCTAATTTAATACATAAATGTTGTCAACATTAAGGTTTAAATAACACGTCTCTTACAACAAACAAACACAGTTACTAATGTATAATCAAAGGTAAAATCATGTCCATAAATAACTCATACAAAAGCCAAAGTATAAGAAGGCAATAAGCTAAATACTCTAACCTCTAAACAACATGAGTATGACGACTATCATTTTCACCTTCTTCGCCACTATCATCAATTTCAAGGACATTTGATTGTATTTCACTTTGAGCAGTAGGTTCAAGTAGTCAAATAATTACAACCTCCATAAAAAATCATACTCTATTAGGCAGAATAGTATATAATATGATTTTAGTCTAAATAGGCAGAACAATATACTCAAAAATCATAATATGATTCAATTAGACAAAACAATATACTCAAAAATCATACTCTATACAATATGAGGACAGAGTGACATATAGATTCAACAAGGTAATTCAAAAATGTAACATGGTTCCTTTCCAAGTAAAAAAATAAAAAATAAACGGGCCTAAAAGGCCGGCCCTTTTAAGCCCGAGGCCCTACAGGGCCAGCCCTTTTAGGCCCGACTTCCTTTTGAGGCTGTAATTTACAAACCCGGCCCTTGAAGGGCCAGGGCCTAAAAGGGCCGGCCCGACGGGCTCGGCCCGTTTTCCCGGCTCTAGACAAAGTACCTCTATTCCCTTCATTATTATTTTTTTTTGAAAAAAAAAATTCTATTAAATTATGAGTCCTAATTCTCTCCCCCACACTTAAATCAAGCGTTGTCCTCAATGTTGCAAAAATTAATAAAGGAGAAAGAAACTAGTACTCCCCTGGTTTAGGTCTCAAATTCTAATGTGGAGTTATTCCTCTGATGTTTCAAAACTGAAGGAGGAAAGAGCGCATGAGCCGGAACGTGGAGTTGCGAGAGGAGCGACACCCTAGAGCCTGAATAGCAATAAGAGAAGAAGAACAAAAATAGTAAATGAAAATCAAATCATTGGGTTGCCTCCCAACAAGCGCTAAGTTTATAGTCTTCAACCAGACTATGGCAGCATCTCAAGAATCAACTATTAGAGGTAATGTAGTGGTTTGATGGTCCACTTCACCACCCTAATAGTGCTTCAATCGTTGCCCATTGACTTTGAATTTCTCTCGACTTTTGCCTTCTAACTCTACTGCACCATAATCAAATACTTGAACCACAGTGAATGGTCCAAACCAACGAGATTTTAGCTTTCCCGGAAACAACCTTAGCCTGGAATTATATAAGAGCACTTGTTGTCCTGGATCAAAGGTCTTGAGTATGATCTTCTTATCATGTCACTTCTTAGTCTTCTCTTTAAACAATTTAGAGCTTTCATAGGCATGAAATCGAAACTCCTCTAGCTCATTCAATTATAAGAGTCTCTTTTCTCCCATAGCTGTAGCATCAAAGTTGAGCTTTTTGATAGCCCAATAAGCATTGTGTTCTAATTCCATCAGGAGATGACAAGCTTTCCCAAATACCAATCAATAAGGAGACATACCAATTGGTGTCTTGTAAGCAGTACGATAGGCCCACAATGCATCATCAAGTTTTATGGACCAATCTTTTCTTGTGACCCCCACTTTTTTTTCAAGAATCTTCTTAATCTCCCGATTAGAAATCTCAGCTTGCCCATTAGTTTGAGGATGGTATGATAGGGCTACCTTGTGGGTAACACCGTATTTCTTTAAGAGCATTTTGAACTGGTTATTACAAAAATGAGCACCTCCATCGCTTATAATGGCTCGTGGCGCACCAAATCGAGTGAAAATATGCTTCTTCAAGAATTTGACCACAACCTTACCATCATTAGTTGGAAAATCAGCCACTTCAACCCATTTTGACACATAATCTACAGCCACAAGAATATAGTGATTATTGAAGGATTCAAGGAAATGTCCCATAAAGTCTATTCCCCAAACGTCAAACAATTCCACTTCAAGCATGTTATTAAGTGGCATCTCATTCCGTTTAGAGATGTTTCCCAATATTTGGCATCGATCACATGTTAAGGCAAACTCATAAGAATTTTTAAACAAGGTGGGCCAGAAGAAGCCACATTGTAAGACTTTTGCTGCAGTTTTATTACCTCTAAAGTGACCTCCATACTCAGAAGAATAACAGCACTTCAATATTTCCTGTTGCTCATTTTCCGGTACACATCTTCTTATCAATTGATCAACACAATGATGAAACAAGAATGGTTCTTCCCAATAATATAGCTTAACATCATGCAAGAACTTTCTTCGTTGATGATAATTCAAATCAGGAGGAATAATGTCGCAAACTAAATAGTTAACAAGGTCAGCATACCAGGGAGTATCAAAGTGGTGCACAGCAAATAGTTGCTCATCCGGGAAGGTCTCATGAATGGCTTTGTCAGCTTCTAGTTGAGCATTAGTACTCAACCTCGATAAATGATCAGCAACTTGATTTTTTGTATCCTTCCTATCCACAATATCAAGATCAAATTACTGTAAGAGAAGCACCACTCGAATTAATCTTGCCTTTGAATCTTTCTTGCTGAACAAATATTTAAGAGCTGCATGATCTGTGTGTACAATGACTTTGGCTCCTATCAGATAAGAACGAAACTTTCCACAAGCAAATACCACAACAAGAAGCTCTTTCTCAGTGGTTGAATAGTTTTCTTATGCATCATCAAGTGTACAATTGGCATAATAGATTGGGTGAAAGGCTTTATCCCTCTTTTGGCCAAGAACTGCTCCCACAGCAAAGTCACTAGCATCACACATCACTATATGAAGGGCAAACTCCAATCTGGGGCCATCATTATAAGCGCAGTAACAAGTTTTTTCTTTAGTTCTTCAAATGCTTGAAGGCAGGCATCATCAAACTTGAATTCTACGTCTTTCTCAAGTAGAGCACAGAGGGGCTTGGTAATGTTGGAGAAGTTTTTAATGAAGCGATGGTAGAAACCAGCATGGCCAAGAAAGCTCCGCACCCCCTTAACATTCACCGATGGAGGAAGTTGTTCAATTACTGCAATTTTCGCTCTATCTACTTCTAATCCATTCTTTGAGACTTTATGATCTAGCACAATTCCTTCTTTCACCATAAAGTGACATTTTTCCCAGTTAAGCACTAAGTTGGTTTCTTCACAACGTCTCAACACATTGGCCAAATTAAATAAGCATTCATCATAGGAATCTCCAAAGACTGTGAAGTCATCCATGAAAACTTCCATAGTTTGCTCAATCATATCAGCAAAAATGGCCATCATGCATCACTGAAAGGTAGCTGGTGCATTGCATAATCCAAATGGCATACGCTTAAAAGCGAAGGTCCCATATGGACAAGTAAAAGTGGTCTTTTCTTGATCTTCAGGGGCAATTACAATCTGATTATACCCAGAATATCCATCCAAAAAATAGAAGAATTCCTTGCCAACAAGTTTATCCAGCATCTGATCAATGAATGGAAGAGGAAAGTGATCCTTTCGAGTTGCTGCATTCAACTTACGATAATCCATGCAAAACCCTCTAACCAGTAACGGTGCGAGTAGGAATTAGCTCGTTATGGGTGTTAGCCACTACAGTCATACAACCCTTTTTGGGGACACATTGGACTGGGCTCACCCAAGAGCTGTCTGAGATAGGATATACTATGCCTGCGTCAAGCCATTTAAGAATTTCCTTTTTCACAACTTCCCTCATGATTGGATTCAACCCCCTTTGATGCTCAATGGATGGTTTATGCTTGTCTTCAAGGAGGATTTTATGCATACAAGTAGAGGGACTAATACCCTTGATATCAGCAATAGTCCAACCAATGGCTCTTTTATGAGCCTTCAAGACGTCAACTAGTTGCTCCTCCTGTTGAACAGTGAGATCAGAAGCAATGATAACAGGAAGGGTATTATTTTCTCCTAAGTAGACATACTGCAAGTGAGATGGCAAAGCTTTTAGCTCAAGTGAAGGTGGTTCCTCTATGGAAGGTTTCAACTTTGGTCTGTCAATAAAACCCAAATCAAGTGATTCAAACTGCATTCGTCCTTAAGGATAAGGAATCGATACATCCATGATAGCTTTGCATTCCTCTATTATAACATTTTCTGAATCAATCCCAAGTATTACAGCTTTAAGTGGGTCATCAGTCATACATTTTTCATATTCTTTTTGTACCATAGGATCAAGCATGTCAATGAAGAAACAGTCCTCTGGAATATTAGGAGATTTAATCAACTGATTCATATTAAAGGTGACCTGCTCATCAGCTACTCTCAGAGTTAACTCACCTTTCTCTACATCAATCAGTGTTCTAGCAGTTGCCAGAAATGGTCTCCCTAACAGCAAAGGTAATTCTTTATCTGCCTCAAAGTTAAGTACAATGAAGTCTGCTGGAAAGATACACTTGTCAACTTTCACTAATACATCTTCAATGATTCCACGAGGTTGAGATAGACTTCTATCAGCAAATTAAAGAGTAACTGTTGTTGGTCGAGCTTCACCCAATCCCAACTGGTTGAAGACAGACAAAGGCATAAGGTTAATGCTAGCTCCAAGGTCACACATTCCTTTTCCCAAGAATTTATCTGCAATATGGCAAGGAACAGAAAAGCTCCCAGGATCTTTTAATTTTGGAGGCATCTGCTTAATGATATCAGTGAAACTTTTGGTCACAGCAACTGTCTCAAACTCACTGAATCATCGCTTCTTAGCTAGAATATCCTTCATAAATTTGGCATATTTAGGCATATGTTCCAAAGCTTCAGCGAATGGTATGTAGAGGTGGAGTTACTTGAATATTTGAATGAACTCCTTGAATTGCGAATCTTCTTGATGTTTTTTAAGTAGCTGAGGGAATGGTGGTGGAGGCACATATTTTAAAGGGGAAGTGCAGGTCTTCTCCTTATTTTCATCCATTTTCTCGAGAGCAATAGATTGCTCTCTAGCCACCTCATCAATATCTGTCTGTATTTCATCTTCTTGCCTAGTAGTAACCGCATTACTTGCGCTCTCTTTCTTTCCACTTTGGCTAGGAATGTCAGCTAGTTGCTTTCCACTTCTCAAGGTTACTGCTTTGCAATCTTCCTTACCATCCCTTCTAGGATTAGGAACAGTGTCACTAGGGAGACTATTTCTGTTGAATGAGTTCATTTGAGATGCTATTTGGCCCACTTGTATCTCAAGATTTCTAATGGTGGTATCATGAAGATTAACCTTGCTTATTATACCTTCTTGGCTTTTAAGAATCTGTCTCAAGAGCTGGTTTGTCTCTGAATCACTTTCTCTAGATTTTTGTTGTTGCTCAAAACCTGGTGGTGCCATTGGCTTGCTAGCATAGTGATTAGGTGGATTCTCACTTGGTCCATTCTTCCAAGAGAAATTTGGATGATCCCTCATACCTTGGTTATAGGTGTTAAAATAGGGATTGTCACGAGGATATCTTTGATTATTGTTCAAGTAATGGACTGTCTCCATAGTATGTGGGCAATCCTCATAAGAATGTGCTTCTCCACAAGTTTCACAAGAGAGGCCCAAGGCTTGGATAGCATGAATACCCTTAGAAGATGTCCTCTCTATCTTCATTTCAAGTTGATCAAACCTCTTGGCCATAGCTGCAAGTTGAGTGGCAATATCTTTAGATGCACTAGAAGCATTGGAAGTATTTGGCTCTTTATAAGTCATGTACCCAGAGCGTGCTTTATCGGATTGTTGCAAAGTGCTAAAAGCAATTTCATCGTACAACTTTAATAATTCGGACACTTTCTTCTTGCCAATCCCACCATTGCAAGCATTCTCAAACACAGAAACAGTAGGACCATCCGATCCAGCCCAAAAAGCTTCTAATAACACATAAGTCTTTTGCTCATGATTAGGACAGTTGCGCCACATTTCTTTGAATCTCTCCCATGCCTCATGAAAGAGTTCACCTGGTTCTTGTGCAAAGCCCAATAACTCAGCTCTTTGCACTGCTCATTTACCCCTTGGAATGAATCTTGCTTTGAATAGAGAAGCTAGGGTGTCCCATGTAGAAATAGAATTGGGAGGTAGAGCCGTGAGCCAAGCTGTTGCCTTTTTATCTAAAGACATGGGGAAGAGTCTCAATCTCAGTGTATCAGAAGACACTCCCTGCTGTTTGAAATTTTCACACATTTGAACAAATTTTGTCAAATGCTTAATTGGGTTTTCATTCTGATTTCCTGTGAATGTACCAATCATCTGGAGCATCTGCAGCATAATTGGCCTCACCTCAAAATTTCTAGCAGTAATAGCTGGGAATTGAATGCTAGATTGATAGGTGGTGCTCTCCTGTTCCATATATTCATCCAAAGTACGATCCATATCCTCGTCATTAGGGTATGCCATGATCTTTAGATTAGGTGACATCGGTTCTTCTGATGATTCTGATTCAGACTTAAGTTCCTTTTCTTTAGAATGATGCTCGTCGTCTAGGTTGTTAGGGTGGACTACCAATGCGCCACTCATATGTCGAGAGGTACCTGTAAATCGAAACAACAACCGAGGAATATCAAACTTATAAAAAAAATCAAGAAAAGAAGGAAAATACTCAAACGTGATTAATCACACAATTAAGATGACTAGTTCAATCAGCTTTTTGTCAAAGTCCCAGCAACGGCGCCAAAAACTTGTTAGCCGTCTAACTTTACCACAAGCGTACGGGTCGCAAGTAATATAGAAAGATCGTTCCCACGAGGACTATGACAAAAATGAATTAATTATCTTAATTAAGTTATCAATCAGGTTAAGTGAGAATATTTTGAAAGAAATTTTATACTTAAGAATTAATTGATTAACTTGAGAACTTCAAGACAGGAGGAACCTAGGATTATCTATCCCCTATTTATTTCATGAACTAATTAATTTACCCTCAATAAGCAATAAAACGAAGATATGTATTTGTCTAAGATTCAAAGACATTCGATAACGCTCTCTCGAGTCAAAACCAAATATTTATCCTAATAAACTAATCAATCTCTTGTATTAATTTATAAGGATTAACTTTAAACACCAATCTTAATCTGACAATGCTAGGTTAGTAACTATATCTCTATGATACTAACAAACCATCCATTTAATATATCTAAACTTCAAGTCTAACATGATTTTACCCAAGTTCTACACTTAAATTATCTTTCTCAAGATTAATTTAAATGAACAAGACAACTAAATGGTGATCAGGTATTTAGAGGTATTAAGAGCAAGATAAAATCAATACAAAAACTCATTCGTTGCAAAAAGAGAGTAAATAAATAATTCAATCCATAAATAGGTTCAAGAAAATCCTAGAACAAGAAAATCAGCTACTCATATTCATCAACAAATTAAAACCATAAATAATAATTTGGTTTATATCAGAGACTAAGAAAAAGAGAGAAAAAAATTAATAGAAAATCAAATTTAAAACTCCAAATCTCTTTAAATCTTAAAGTCCTAGCTTCCTAGTCTCTACTTCACGCT
The DNA here is from genome assembly GCA_963210345.1 of Inga oerstediana. Taxonomy (NCBI): domain Eukaryota; kingdom Viridiplantae; phylum Streptophyta; class Magnoliopsida; order Fabales; family Fabaceae; genus Inga; species Inga oerstediana. The sequence goes on along the minus strand of OY723407.1, from coordinate 56,920,720 downwards.
CCGCTCCTCGCGTTCTCTGCCTTCTCCGTCTCAGCGTTCTGTTGTTTTTTCTGTCTTTTTCCCGTGTTTTTCCCGGATGCCTCTTCCTCTCGCATATATATATAGGCTTCCTTGCGTGCTGTTCGTGATTTCCTTTTTTTCTTGATATCTTCTATCATAATTCATATGGGGTCCACGGGGGCTATCCCAATTTCTTTTTTTTGGTCAATGGGCTATCCCAATTTCTTAAAGATGTGATATATAATATTTGTTGCTCAAATAATCTGTATCTCATATATTCGTTTTGACTTTTTCTTATGGGACCCACGTTTTGTTAGGCCTTCAAATTGCTTTTCTATCTTCCAATATCTTTCAGATGGTTTTATCAGGTGGGGTCCACGTTTTGGCTTGAATGATTTGCTTGAGATGTTGCTTCTGCTACGTCCATTAATTAGATATTACATATATCTACATATATGTAGATATATATAATAACTGTTATATCATTCGCCTATTCTGTTTGATATTTTTTTTTTCTAATGAGATAATATTTCCTATAAAATAATATAGGATTTGATTAAATTTTATATCAAAATTTATTCTTATCCTATAATTTAATTGAAAGATAAAAAATATATAAAAGATAATTAAATAGGTATAAAATATTTATAAATCCAGTGAATATATCTAAAATATATACCTATTTAATTATAAAATATATACTTATCAAGTATCCTGAAGTGTTTTTTATTGACAGTCAGTATGGTCCATGTTATTTTTTAAAAATAAATAAATAAATAGCTTGTGTATTTTACACCAAAACAATACATTTTAAGAGAGAAAAACGAACGGACCTGAAGAGAAAAAGATAGGATCCAAATCCGCAATTTTACAACACGTTAACATTTTATTTAACCGGAAACTCGGTTTTAAACTACCAAAGATAAGCTTTTTTTTTTTTTTTTTTTTGGCTCAAAACAAAGATAAGCATATTATAAGGCATCTTTCCTCGATGTTTTAGATGAGAGGTTTGAGTGAGACCTGATTTCGAAATAAATGTAATTAATTTTTTATTCTCTTTATTTTACATCACTTCCTTCAAATTTTACAATTTTATAATTCCACTTATCTCTCAACCATAACAAATTGGGTCTCCCTTTTTTCTTGATATGATTTGTGATTGATACGAAATAAATGTGAAGTTCCTAAATTATTCACTTTTTAAAAAAAAAAAAAAATTGATCACATTTTATGTTTGATTTATATAATGCAACACAGCACATTCCAATATTAAATCTAAATCCCTTTTATAAAAAAAGATGTGAAATTCTCATTGATTGCTCATAGTGCGGGTATAAATTATTAATGATATAGCTAATAAACTGAAAAATTAAATATAAAATCCCATAACAATATCATTATTACAAAATCTTACAAAACATGTACATCTTCCTCTATCTTTCATTCTTTCTTAATCTTTTGGCGGAAGAAAAGAAAATCTCCAAAGAATATTCACTATTTTAATTTTACACGAATACTTACACCACCATTCTCTCTTAACTTAGGGTTGCAAAAGTCCTAATTACCTAGGGTTCTTGCGTCCTCAATTTTAGTTTAAGAATTTGTTTTATCTATGCAGATAAAATTTCCATCAAAGAAAAAAAATCTATGCAGATAAAATAATCCTCAAGGACATCTTAAAACATTACTCAGACTTTAGCATCAAAAAATATACTCGTACTAAATAAATATACTCATTTCTATCCATGCATATTTATGTCAGGATTTCATAGACACAGAACCGTGCCACACGCAGTTATGCTCTTTAGAAGGAGGAATGACATGAAACACAGAAAATCTCCAATGAGACACAGATTCGGTATTATATAGAGTGGAGTAATATCCTCACAAATCATTGGAAATGCCCAGTCTTTGATAATAATTACCTCCCTTTTTCTTCCCAATCACGGAACATGCAGGAACCACATGAAAATGGCATACATATAATGACCAGCAAAATTATATCTACAAGAACTATATGCAGCACTTTCAAACATTTACCTGAGCCACCTGATGCTTCTTCATGTGGCTTTCTTCAATTGAATTTCAATTGACGAGTTTATAACCAATTGATTAGGATATGCCATCCTATCCCCATGGATCCAAATCCAGGCAGGGTAAAACCGTGAACCAGAACTTTGAGGCCATTCACAAACTCATGCTTCTGCGGCTGTAGCTGCTTCTTCGTCGGTAGAATCGGGTGATACAATTTCTTCTGTGACACCTCCAATTGTTGCCTCTGCCTCTGGTTCGTTTCCTGTCTCAGCATATAGCTTCTCCCTGAGTTTCATCATAAGTTCTTCTTGTTCACCATGATTCTCTGCTAAAAACCTCTTGATAGCATCCTTACCATGGAAAGTCTCACCGTTATAGTAAAAAAATGAGCCAGACTTTGAGATTAATTTGTGTTTCAGGCTCAACTCTATAATTTCTGCTGGTCTATTTATACCCTTGCCAAACTCAAGCTCAAATTGTGCTGATTTGAATGGAGGGGCAAGCTTGTTCTTCACCACCTTGACCATAACCTGGCTTCCTATAGCCTGCATAATGAACCATCAAAAAAGAGGACGACTCAGACCAGTAATGAAAACACTTCAACGCAATCAAGCTAATCCGCATACCCAAAAATACTACAAAAGCTGAAATTACACGGACAGGCTTAATATGAGACATACTCCAATGCACTGAACCAGTTTCTCCAAAAGAAATGATAAAAAACATATTCCCCAAATATCGATGACATTGATTCCACATGTATGATTTTTAACTCATACCAGTTATTGTCAATACTCAATACGAAGTACTACCTCCGGACCTAAATGTAGGACCTAGTTTGTAGTGCAACCGGACGAGTATAATGGATTCCATCACAATCATGGAAGCATGCGGTGATTGGGATGATATGTATGGGTAATCCATTACCCATGCTTTCTTATGCATTCAAAGTAGATCTATCAGTAAACTATCACGATTACAGATTAAGGTTATGCTTGGTTTGGAAGAAATTGACATCTGTAAGACAATAAGGCAGAAATTTGAAAAATATTTGAACACAACTACGTAAAAATACATTGCTATTTCAATATGCCCATTTTCACCCAAATCAAGTGCAACCTAAGAAGTTTTCATGCCAATATACGTGAGAAGTCTTGAGTATGCCACTAATATCAAAGGGTTGACACCCAACCCTTAGCCCATAAAATTTCAACCAGATAAAGAATACAGGGGAAGCAGTGGAATGAACAGATTATTTGTACCTCTTCACCCTTCTTAACATACGCTGTTCTCTTGATATTTAGCCGCACAGAAGCATAAAATTTCAATGCATTACCACCACAGGTAACTTCAGTAGGCCCACCAAATCCAAAAGTAGAAAGCTTAGACCTCACCTGAAGAAACATGCAAACACTCATCAAAAGATTATATAAGCAAATCCTTTGATTGATTTAACATAATCAGGTTATTCATGCACTTAAAATAAAAATGAAAAACAAATTCTTCCAGAAAATACATCTTATGACAATGGGCCAACAGTCACTTCCCACGTAAACAACCGGAAAAGATAATATCACCCACATTATTAGGATTCCCAAGAACTCCACCAGTTAAAGTCCAACTATGTTACCCAAGTTCCTTGAAATCTTATAAAAGATGTCAAAAGAAAGAGATCTGAGTAAAGAAAATTAGCACAATCAGCAACCATAGCTGATACCTGGTTAACAAAAATCAATATACACTGTGATAGTGATAAAGCATGGCTCAATTTTCGAAGTGCCTGGCTCATCAACCTAGCCTGCATTGCCATGTGAGCATCACCCATCTCACCATCCAGTTCACCTTTAGGAACAAGAGCAGCTACCTAGTATTGGGAACACTGCAAAGAGTCAGTGGGCATATACCTGGCATATAAGTACTCTAATCCATTAAACCAGAGGATATAATCACATATTCACATGCAAGCAATATCTACAAGAGATACAGAGAAAAGGTGAAAGGGAAATACGGAGAGATGGAACACTAAAGATTTTACTCATTAAAGCAATCAAGAGTCATACTTACAATGACCAATAAAAATAATACAAACAAAAGAAAAGGTGCCCCATACTTACACTGTCAACAACAATTACATCAACTGAGCCACTGCGGATTAAGGTATCCACGAGACTAAGTGCTTGTTCCCCACAATCTGGTTGTGAGAGAAGCAAATTCTTAGTATCTACACCAATGGACTCTGCAAGTGTTTGATCAAGTGCATGCTCAGCATCAACGAAAACACAGTAGCCTGCAAGAAACAAACCAATCAATGTCTATAATGCTGCATGGACCAAGCACTAGTCCTTAATAGATATGCACTAAGAAGTTTAGTCTTGGCATTCAAAATCAAAAAGCTCCCTCATCTTCGCAGTCATTGTAATGGCAAAGCAAATGTAATAGATTAACATAACACAATGGAACTAATCATGTAAAGTTCACATTATAAAAAGCAACCAATAACAATCTCTTATTTATAGAAGTAATCCAAGAAACGGGAGGTAACACATAACCCCCATTCATAGAGTTAGAAAATTGCTACAACCTGCAATAAGTTGCCGCAGTGTTGAGCAGCCATAGTTAAATGAGAAGCCTTACAAGAATAAGACCAACGATTTACTGCATTCAAATAACATAGTCATGCGGGTAATTCTTAAAATTCATTTGGACCTGCAATAAAATTTCATGAAAAGAAAATACATCTATCCAGAGTAAATAACAAAGGAACGTGTAAAGTGCAGGAGAAACAGAGACTACGAAATGGTACTAGCATCATAAATAATAGCAGCAGTACAATGGTCACATATGTAGTTAAGAACAAAGCCAAGACAACCAGAAAACTATAAACATGCTTATGTCTGAAGAAAAGGCATAGAAAGATAACCTCCTTGCTTCTGTGCTTCCGCAATCACATGTAAAGCAAGAGTTGTTTTCCCAGAAGCTTCTGGACCATATATCTCTATAACCCGTCCCTACAAAAATTCACAATTTGCAAGTAACTTAAGTGTGTATCTATTTGCACAGCAAAACATAAGGTTGATTCCCTCCACTCTCTTCGATATACAAATATGTAGCTAGAATCCAAATTATTCTAGTCACAACCTATATGCACACAATGTGTTATCTTGCAATAAAAAATTATTTTAAAAATGAAATGCCAGCACTAAACAGTCAATAAAACTCACTAAGACAACAAATTTATTCTGTTAATCGCACATAAACAATAAAATGTACTTGTCATATCAATACTGCAAGGAAATCGGCAAAAGCAGTGAAGAAACAAAAACAATAAATTTAAAAATAAAAAATTGTTTCTATCAAATAATTACATTTTTAAATAAAAGCATAACATTTAAAATTCTATTCATGTACTCAAGTAGAATAAAAGAGAAAAGAACTTCATAAATGGCGCTAAATATACCTTTGGAAGTCCACCAATTCCTAACGCTATGTCCAGAGAAAAAGACCCTGTTGACACCACAGGGACTTGTCTTGATGCAACAGAGCGACCAAGCCACATAATAGATCCCTTTCCAAAAGCAGAAGTGATCTGATCCAGAGCTTGTTGTAGGGCCAAGTCTTTCTTGGAGATGTTCTCATCACTCGAGTCACTTCCATCTGATTTAGATCCCTTTCTACCTTCAGGTAGATGAATAAATAACAATCAAACTTAGAAGCATTAGCGCAAAGACTATGATAAACAGAAAGGAAAAAGGTGATAATTGTCGCTGCGGGGAAAAGATTCTTAGCATAGTATCTATACATTATATTTAATGTTAATCGATGCATCTAATCTTGCATCAGAAATTAAAGCTAGTTTTTCTTGTTTTGTCATCAACTTGAGAAAGATAAAAAGAGAAAGTAGAAAAGGCCTTTCTCCTAAAAACAAACCTCTGGATGAAAAGCTGAAAACTTGAGACGCGCCAAATATTCCTTGTCTAAAGCCCTGTAAATAAAGCAAGCAATAGGTAAGTATATTAAAGATGAGGAATCAATCTCACAAACGTACGTAGAACAATATGCCGAAAGGGGGAAAGCTAGTGTTAGGTCTGCATAAACATGCTCAGTCATTCGCCATTGCGATTTTCTTAGTTTTTCCCCCTCTACAAAGGGCTGATAATATTCAGAATACATTGATTTTCGCGGTAAAGGCTATCCGAGAATCATTTAAGCTTCACCCCTTCATTTTGATTCCAAGCCACGGAAAGATTAAACATTAAACAAGAATAAATAAAGACGAATGAACTTAAAAGGTGAGCCATGGCCGCATAGACTCCGCCAAGTGAGAATGTATGATAAGGAGAAATGACGGGCTGTGGGAAGGTGGGAAAACGGCAACATAGCTCGGAAAACAAAATATGAGAAAAGAAAAAGAAAAATGTCTCACCGTAGTGATCGTAGGGTCGAATAGAGAGCGCTTGAGGAGGTAAGTGTTCCGAAGCAGCCTTGCCATAGAAGCACTCTGCAGGATTCTCACTTCCCGCCTTCAACCCCGAGAGGAAAGAGACTAACCTTCACAAGCACACTGATCACCCAAAAATACAAAAATTAAAAGGCTCAAGGAAACTTGAATGGTTTATGATAAGCATGCCAGAAGAACTAAGTAGGAAGCCCGCGAGAGCTTAGTGAGGTTTAGGGTTTTTGGGCGTTTGATTTCCCTCCCTTTTCATTTCCGTGGGGAGGGGAGACCGGGAGAGGGACAGCAGCGAGTGCGATATACGCGCGGGACTGTCCTGATCTGCCCGCGTTGTTACCAAAAAAAACACTGATAATGGGCCGGGCCTGCAGATTTCACTTTTTCAGTAACTGCTTCTATATTCAATTTTTCCTCCTCAACTCCCCCAAACAATTTTTGCCGTGGGATCAAGTCATTTACTATCTACGGTTTAAGTTGTGCCACATCAGCAACCTCAATATCCCACCACGCACCGTTTCACATTATATCACTGGCAGAGTTGGTAATCACTTGATTAATCAAGATTAACCAGTTTAGTGGTACAGTGATTTGATGAAAGAATGTGAACACACATTATCCCCTATTTTGCCTTTATTTGATTCCTACTTTGAAGTACAGGCCCCGATTTCTTAGTCAGACGTTAATATCCTCTGCTATAAGCGATGTTTAAAAAACATTATAATCAATTAAAAAAAGTTCTATCACATTTTATCAAAACTTTTTTTACATATTTATCTCATATAACATGTAACGACTCAAAATGAGCATATAACTTAAGAATAGTAGAAGTGTATCAAGGGTCCCACTGTCTGGGTATTGTTTGGTTGTGGGGAGATTTTACTATAATTAGGTGGGAACGAGAATCTCATTCCTTTGATGAAACCTGTTTGGTTGACGCCATAAAAAAAATGACTGTTTCCATTGTCCGCCATAATGTACTCTTTCCCAAAACAGTAGGAAATTTTTATCCCTTCAAAGTTATATGTGTAGGAATACTTCAAGATTTTACATTATCAGCATTAGCATTTCATATTTATTGTTGTATATTTATAAACCATCTGGGGAAGAACTTGTCAATGGTTAAGAAATTGACTAAAAAATATTTTAATATATTTGTTGCATTATAGGTCATACTTTCTAACCAAAAATGAATTTCCTAAAACGTAACGTTATGAATATATTTGGTTTCAATAATCTTACTTCCATGTAAACATTGTGTGAAGAGGGGATCATCTGAGTCAAAGAAGGACGGTCCTAGTTAGGAAGGATACAACTCTTGTGCCTCCTAAGCACATGCTTTTAAATACTAGTCCCATTGACGTGAGTATAAAAGCATATCCTAATTTAGATATATGGGTCCTAAGACTTGACCGATCCAAACTTTTTTGTTCACGTGTGTTGTGTGAGAGAGAATGAGGGCGCTTGAGAATGTATACAAAGCAGCCCTTGATTATTATCTTCGTTTTTAAATATAAGACATAGTTAAGTTTTTTTGGGAAAGATTAAAGAAACTAAATAAGTTATTTAATCATATCATATGTTGTGTATCCTTAAATTATATATCAATTTATAAGTTAGGTAAAATAATTTAGAAAAAAATGATAAATATAAATACTTTAAAGTAATTTAATTAACTTCCTTAATATTTTTAAAAAATCACCTTTATCTTATATTTAAAACAAAAAGAAATAATAAATATGGCCGCCATTCCTTAGATCCAAGCCAACCAGCCCACATGTATCAGCAGTGTGTGTGTGTAAATGATGACAAATAAATAGGGACAGATTTGAGGGTCCATGGGGTATTGGGGTCGATGGGTTGACCAAAACTATCGGCAGATAATTCAAACCCATATTTCCCATTCAGCACTTCCAGCTCATTTAGTAAAAGTCAAAACCATTTGGGAAATTTCTGATCTTATTCTATAATTTCCTCACCAAATGGGCTTCTTGCTCACCCAATAATTTATCCACGACCAATATTTATATTCTTCAGGAATATCATCTCATATATATTTTGATTAATTAAAATATAATAAATCATCTCATTTTAATTCTACATGGCTGGTAAGTCATCTAAAAAAATTTAAATTTTATGATTTTTAAAAAATATAAATTCCATAATTTAGAAAAACAAAAAACACAATTCCCTCCTTTGAGTTGTAATTTTTTTAAAATTATAAAATTTGAATTTATCCAAATGATTCATCAGCATTTGGGATTAAAACGAGATGTGTTGTTATATTTTAATTAGTTAGAGTACAGATGAGGTGACACTCCTGGAGTATATAAGTATTCCTCATTTATCTATTTATTATGTACCGAAATTTGGGGTACATGGGAATACTAAGATGAATGAATGTATACCAAAAAAAATAATGGTAAAGGATAAAAAAAGGTCAATGCTGTATCTACTGTGGAAAAAAATATTAAAAATAATTTTTATATATACTAAGAAAACCAATAGAGATGTCAAAGGAAAATCATTGGTATAAAGTCTTTTAATCTTATAAGGAAAGACAGGCTCAACCCGTTGGCCCATGGGTTGGGGCAAGAATAAGGTTGGAAGTTTTGCATACCACATTTTAGGTCGTAGCATGCAACCCATGAGCTAATGTGGGTTGGCCAGCAAATTTTTTATTTTTTAAAAAATAAACTGAAGTGTCGAACAAAGGGGAATAAAGGAGTATAATGGATCTAACACCTTTATATAAGTGGAAAAAAAGAGTCTAAAAGAGTATAATAGGCTGGATCCCCATTTTTTAAAATAACAGGGTCTGGTCCCTTTTTTCAACAAAAAGAAAATAATACTAATAATAATAATAATAATAATAATGTATAAATTGGCACGTCAGCACCTACTGATTAGGGTTAGTATTTTACCAGCCCGTTAAAGTGCAAGCCGCCCAACCCTAGCTAGCCCACATCCCCAGCTCGAAAGACAAGTAAGTCAAGATAACATTTATCAAATGGGATGTATTGATGAGTGATTTATTTGAAAAGGACAAAATTTAGATGAAGTTGGTCTAGGTAACTAATTAGCTTTTGCCATTAATCAATATGCACCGTCACTTAACTCATGTTAACCCACTGTTGGTGAGGGCTAACCGAATAACCGATGGTATATATGAGGAGACGGCGTAATTTTACTTGATTGGCAACCAAAGAAATATAGTTGATTGTTTCATATCTTTGAATGCTTGAAGTTGATCGGCAAACTTTATCAAGAGTGAGATAGGAAGTAGAATGCTTGTTTATTCTCCCACACGAGAGAGGCTAACGTTCAGCATGAAGACAGATAGCCAGGTGATGAATGATGACTCGTGAAGTACTTTATCCGATACTAAATATAAAATAAAGTTGATTTTTTTTAGAGAGATTGAGGAAGTTAATTAATTAAATTATTAGAATATTTTTTTTCTCAAAATTAATTAGTTTGACTAATAAACTAATATATAATCTAAAGATACAAAATATATGATATAATTTAATAACTTATTTAGCTTCCTTAATTTCTCAAAAAAAGTAAATTCTGTCTTATATTTAGAACTAGAGGGAGTAATATCTATTACTCATTGAAGCAGATCTTGTACTCATTCCCCATCTACAATATAAATCATTTCAACTACTTTAATAAAATTAAAAATTGGTAGTTAACTCATTAAATTTGCCTTAAATTGAAAGAAATTTTCAATTTTACCCATATTAAATATTGAAACAAAGAGAGATATACAATGAATCCTATTTAAACGTTAATTATAAAAAAAAATTGACAAATAAACATTAATTGTTTTTTAAGTGACTTATATTGTGAACCAAATCATTATTCTAAAAAAATGATTTATATTGTGGATTATTAGAGGTAGTATATGTGTGTTTGGGTAACCTCAAACCGCGGTTTCAAAAGCCCTTTTTCCGTAAATCAAAACAAAATCTCTCTCATATACTTACTTCGTAAATCGTAAAAATTATTCTCTAAAAGTTAATCCAAACACATACTATGTAACAAAAAGCTAATTGGTTACGGTTACACCTACTCAATCTAACAAGCGCTGTCCATTTAAAACTTGACTGTGAAATAGATCATAATAATGTCATGGGATCTATACGAGAAACCCCCTTTGGTAGATCAGGACATGTTGCTGTAGGTTTTTTTCCCCTTTTTGGTACTCCATATTTAGATTTGTTTTTTTTACTGAATAGAAAATGTATTAAGTTAAACACCATGACCAAAAACGAACACCTACAACGCGTTGAATCATATTTCGTGCTGGGCAAAGTGAAAACAACCACAATCATCATTTCTTTGTTGATATTTGATCATTGATTACGTAGATATTACTGCAAGAATATTCTACGTTTACGTGTTGTAGTTTATATAATTATTCGAATGGCTGCTTCCATGGCCTAAAGGCAAAAGGAAAAGCAAAGATCACGTGATTCATTAATCACTACCAAAGAGCGTATTTGAGTTGGCGGTGGAAAAGTCTGTTTACACAAGTCGAAAAAAAACTCTTCTCATAGATTTAACTTGTATACCATAAACCACGTTAGAAAAATAGTTTCTAATCCAAACAGATACTAAGTTGCACTATTCTATGGGAATGAACAACTAACACATATATTATATCCACAGCACACAAAATGCTAGCATAATTGAGATATTAAACACTTTACATAAAACTTAGCGTTAAGAGGCAAAACCAACCTTAAATTTTTCTCAAAAGTGCACTCACCACTATAAACTATTTTTTGGTGCAAAAGTAACCATAAACTTTTAAAAATGGTGCAAAAGTAACCATGAACTTTTAAAAAAGGGGTAAAAGTGACACTACCGTTAACTACCGTTTACTCAAAATTTTTTAAGGGGTAAAAATACCCATAAAATTTTCTCAAAACTGCACTCACCACCATAAACTTTTTTTTGGGTGAAAAAGTAACCATAAACTTTAAAAAATGGGGCAAAAATGATGGTTCTCTTACTGTATTCAAATGTCATCTTTTGATTGTTCTAAGTCCAGGAAAACAGCACTTGACTTGTCCACTATGATTTTTCCAAACCAAAAATTGAAAAATTGATCTTCAATGAAGATGACGTTATCATCCTACTCTCACCGACATACCGTAAATGGAATTGTTGATATCAATGTTGTCGTAAATGCAGTTGCCAAAATTGTTGATGGGGAAGGATTTTAACAATTCCGTTTGCTGCACGTTGGTAAGAGCAGGATAGCGATGTCATCTTCATTGAAGATGGGTTTTCAATTTTTTGCTTGGAAAAATCATGATGGACAATTCGATATGTTTTTTTCCTAGACTTAGAACAATCAAAAGATTACATTTGATCCTAGTAAGAAAACCGTCACTTTTGCCCCATTTTTAAAAGTTTATGGCTATTTTTGCACCCAAAAAAAATTTTATGGTGGTGAGTGTACTCTTGAGAAAATTTTATGGGTATTTTTGCCTTCTAAAAACTTTTGAATAAACGGCCGTTAATGGTAGTGTCACTTTTGCCCCTTTTTTAAAAGTCCATGGTTACTTTTGCACAAAAAAAAAGTTTATGGTGACAGGTGCACTTTTGAGAAAAGTTTAAGGGTAGTTTTGCCCCTCAACCCTAAAACTTATATATGTGTGACTTAAACTACAGATACAATGATTCTAAAAAAATTATAATGTAATGATTAAATATGAGTGAGGGTATGACTAAAAATGGTCATATATTGAATTTTGAAAATAATATGTTCTACAACAAATAAAAATAAAAATTCTAGAACAGCCATATAATTCTAGAATGGAGGCTGCACATACATATAACTTACAATTTATGTATACATTATTAAATATAGTTTTATTATGCGTTTAATGTATGACAATAAAACGTCGTTAGTACTATACCCCTCCATACACCTAAAAGGCAAGTTAACGATGTTGGTATCCTAAGTGCATGTTTGGGAAAGCTTTTTGTACAGGAAATAAGCCCTTATTACGCAAGCCGAGAAAAAACTCCTCTCACATACTTACCTCGTATACCGTGAATCACGAATTATAAGCACTTATTGCCCAAAAATAAGCTATTCCAAACACACACTAAGACAGCTTCAAATTATGGATTGGTCAGCCTGCATGACAGCTATGGCGGCCGGGAAGCACGGTTACATGATTTATGATGGACAAATCAACAATAGTTTTCATACATACATACATATATATATATATATATATATAATAGGATTAATATTACTTTTAAATATAAAATTTATAAGTCCCAAGAATATTCATGCATGCTTTGAAGCAAAAGATGACTGTTTTGAAAGCTTCTGAAGAGAAACTGATTTTAACTGAAGTTCAAAACGAGCCTTTCCAAGCAAGAGGAATATTATTACATTCCACTGTCTCGACAAGAGAGACATAAGAAATAGCGATGATATATGGGTTACGGTGTTATCCTGAAAGATTTTTTAAATTTATTGTCATTTTAGAAGTTTTAAAATGTAACAATATTACCTCTATATCATTAAAAAATTTACGTTGATTGTTAAAAAATTAACATCGACCATTAAACTTTTAATAGTAAGAGATAATATTGCTCCATTTTAACACTTTTGGAGTAATATTGAATTTAAAAAAAACTTTCAAAATAACATTATTCCCCAACAAAAACTTTCAGAATAAATTTATACCTTAACCTATTATATATCATGTCATGTCCTTAATATAATAAGATCTCATTCGTAATGAAAAATTCAGTACTAATAAAATCTTATATTAAGGATCATAGGTAATATTGATTAGCATCTTAAGATCTAATGACCCTATAAACATTTCCCTTACTTTTTTTAAGACTTAAGTATAGAGCTAATAAAGTGTATTTTTTAGTTATTCAATCTTAAAAATGTTAGTCTCATCTAACTAAAAATGTTAACTTATCAAATTTAAGCAATGACTATATAACACACACTAACAAAACATTTGCAAAATATAGTTGCTTTTATTTTAAATTTTTTAATTTACAATATTTAAAATATAAAAATATTACTCTATATATATTAAAAAGATTAATAAAATACAAGTATATGTTATTAGCGTTTAATTGCATAATAGTAACTCAGGTTTTATATGCTGACATTTTTTGTTAGATGAAACTAATGGTGTTGAGGTTAAAAAATTAAAATCGCATTTTATAAACTTCAGAGACTAATTAAAATGAAACTTAATGCAAAATAAAGGACAAAACATGTAATTTAACATTTTTTTAATCATCATATTATAAGTTGAACTCTCTATGGATATCATGAGTACATGAGTTTCTTCTATTGGGTGAATGATAAAAAAATAGCGATATATCTTCAGATTAAAGTGCAGTTTTATCATAAAGTAATCATTCAAGAGCGATAGGTATTCGAAAGTTTTTCGAGGAACAATTTTATCTTAAAAGTAACTAAAGTATAAAATATAGTAATTTTGCTCTTTACAATTAAAAATGTTAATGGTCAACACAAATTTTTTAACAATCAATATTAATTTTTTAATGATTAAGACAAATTTACTCTTTTTTAACACTTTTAAAGTAAAATGGCTCTTCAAAAAACTTTAAGATATCCAAACGCTTATGACTGCTTACTTTTGGAGCAAAATGATGCCTTAATCCTATTTTTTCCGGCAAAATAGTACTAACTTTTTTTTTCTGAAAATTAAATAGTAACGATAATCAAACACGTGATCGTGGCGTTTTTTTTTTAAAAATCTTGCCCACGATTTTTCTATCTAGCAGAACCGCTTGGAATAAAAGTTGCTTTGAAAAATTGGGTTGACTTATTTTGTTTGTAAAGTTGATGACGATAGTATCAAGGATAACAAAGTTTATTTGAAGATTTTTAGATAATAAGTGCTTATAAATTGTAATTTACGATATACGAGATAAGTATGTGAGAGGAGTTTTATCTCAACTTAATAAATAAGTGTTTATTCTTGAAAAATAAGTTAATCGAAACATTCTAAAAAATCAATCACTGCTGTTGACATTCAAAGGATTCATTATATATTCCTTCTACATTAGATATTTTGATAATAATATGATGAGATGAGAGGAAGAGCAAAACTAATAAAAGTCAGAATCTTGAGGATCATTGTTATATATATATTAGGTGTACCAAATAAGTTATCATATTCATGGATAGGCCTGAATGGGTTACGTGAAATAGGTTTCTGGAATATGATCATCTTTTACTTGGACCAAAATATTGAACGTTGACCTCAAAATATTTTTATATCATCAACTGTAAATTGGAGATTTGTAAATATAGAGCATGTTTGAGGAACACCCAAATCACAGTTTTAGAAGTTTTTTTTCGTAAGTCGAAACAAAACTCCTCTCACGTATTTACTTCGTAAATTGTAAAAACTATTTCAATCACATGCATACTCTATATAAGACGGCGCGTGGGCCACACCAACTTATAGTACATTTGTGTTTTTATTCAGAGTTGTTGATCGGATTGGTCAGTCCGGCCCGAAAACCAGCCTGTAGATCAGTCTTGTTCCTGGTCCGGTCCAGGTTGCTATTTTAATTTTTTTTTTTAACTTTTTTTTTAGAATTTCATACTAATAAACTTAAAATATTCAATTTCTCACTGATTTGGTCCCGGTTTGACCCACTGATCCTTAACTCAATACCCTGACCGGTTCAATACCCGGACCGAGTTTTAATACTCCCTCCGGTCTTAATTATAAGACAATACTTGGGAGTTGATTTTGGTCCTAATTATAGGACAAAGTTTTAATTTTTGTCAATTTATTCCCAAAATATCTCAATTAATACTTTCTCAATAATAATGAAACACAATAATAATTTTATAATACACCTATGTTTTTTCACACTTCATGTGAGTATATCTGCTTCATACTCCTACCTTAAGCAACACAGTACTGTTAGTTGCCGCCAGCACGCTTTTTCATTGTTTAAGATAGACTCATATAGTATTCCTAAATCACCTTTATTAAATAACGGTATTTTAGGAAAATGAATAAGATTAACTAATTTAACTACTATTCTTAATTTCTCCAAAGTTAGGTAAATATGTCCTATAATTAAGACCGGAGGGAGCACCTTCATTTTTATTGATAAAATGTACGGACTTATGTTGTGTGTCTATTTTCCAGCATTGCTCGTTCCACGAAAACGCGGCTTTTGTTCAAGAGACTGGTCAAAGCAATTTTTCCTTTTTTGTCATGGGCCATTGTAATTTAATTTTACACATAAATAACTTGTTTGTTACAGTTTTTTTTTTTAACGAAAATTTAAAATAGTTTCTGAGAATTTTTAAAACAGGTCATATTTACATCAAATTCTAGTTCTTCAATTAGAAATGGTCGTGTCATATTTTTTTTATGTAAATTTATAATTAAATGATAATATTTTAAAAATAGAATACATAACCTCCTATAATTAAAAACTTAGTGTGTGTGTGTATAACGGATTTAAGAAATTTGGTATAAGTATTTTCTTTTACAGAATCAGTGAAGAATCTCATTCTTAACAATTTTATTAGCATTGAGAATTTGATGTGTTTTCATTAAAACAGGTATCCATAAATAATCAGTACTCGCCAAATAAAAGAAATTTTCAAACATGGGCTTTTTTCATATTTTCTCAATTTTTTTTTCTTCCGAGACACTATTATCGAAGATCAAGGGTCAAGGTGGGTCCATGTTAAAATGTGCTTCCACTTTCCATTTTCCATTTTCCACGAGCATGGTCACACGATCAAACAATGTGATCCTTCCATCACGTGCTTTGAATTGACGTAAGCACCTTAAAAATTATAAAAAAAATTCTATAACAAATTCTTCTATCATAGATAGGGGTGTTCGGGATCGGGAAATGCCATTCCCGATCCCGAAAAGGGTTCGGGAATGAAAATCATTCCCGATCCCGATCCCGAATTTCTTTTATTTTTTTTAAAAAATTCCTATATTAATTTTTTTTTTTTCTTTAATCTAGTATAAATATATAATTTATCTAATATCATATTATACTAAATTAGTCCAATACAAATATATCATTAGTCCAATATATACTTAAAGTTGTCAATTTAGCTACAAAAAGCATAAAGACAAGAACAAAAAATTAGAATTATTTAATAAATAGTAAATAAAATTAACTAAATTAACTAAAAGAATAGATATTACCTTGAGGGTGTTAGGAATTTTCACATTTTATTTTGCATTTGGTCTTGCTTTCTTAAATATTTTAAAAAATTATACATAATATATATATATTTTTTTTTTCGGGATCGGGAAGTCCCATTCCCGATCCCGATCCCGAAAAAAAATTTCCCGATCCCGAACTTTTTTCGGGATGGGAAAATCCCGTCCCGATTTGTTCGGGATCGGGACGAGAAGACCGGGACGGGAAATACTTGCACACCCCTAATCATAGAAGTCTCTAAGAATTTCATTATAATTAATTTTAGATGCGAATTTATAGGATTGCCCTTAATATATTATCAAACTTTAATAACTGTATTTATTTATTTTGACAACTTTATTTTTTCATTTGAACAAGTCCTAAAATTAAATGGCAAGTTAATATGCAATTGTCAGAATAAACTAATAAAGTTATCAAAATTGACATAGAGAATTGTGAAAATATACATATTAACTTGTCATTTTAGGATTTGTCCAAGTAAAAAAATAAACTTATTAAAATAAATAGATGTAGTTGTCAAAATAGCTGATAAAGTGGTCAATTCCCGATTGTGTGGTTTCAATTAGTAAAGACAATTCGCTAATTTCACATCCATAATTAATTACAATGAAATCCCTGGGGACTTTTATCATAAGGGAACTTGTTATGGGAGTTTTTTAGTAATTTCATATGGTCCTTGGGACCTCAATGTGATTTTCCCTTAATTTATTCTTTTTTTTTAACCACACTTTAGTTTTGGTCTTTTTTTTTTTTTGATGGTTTATGCAATGGACCATTTTTGGCCTTCGTTGCACCCACCTTCCAGGTATCCGGCGTTAACCTGAAGGCCAACACCGGATTTACCGACATGGGCCCCCGACAATCGACTAGTCCTGGCGCCCCCAATCTAATAGGCCCGACAGGAATTCACCTCTTTGAGGCGCCCCAGGGGAGAGAGCTCCCAACGGAAATTCTCTATACCTTCCGTTTCCTGGGATCAAACCCAGGAACGGATTGGTGTGGCGCAGATGCCTACCCATCTGCGCCAACTTCCGTTGGTTAGTTTTGGTTTTTCCTCGTCTTTTCATTCCACAGATAAATTCATAAACACCATCGCCTCTTTGAACTTTTTTTTCTTGACCAGATTTTGAAAAATAAAATTGACTCATAGTCTTGCAATTCACTTTTGTATCTTAAATGCTGATTATAATGTCCCTGACCATTTTGTTATATCCATCAGTTTTGGACAGTCTTTCGTGACCAAATAGTGACAGTGATTAATAAAATTGTGTGTAAAATAGTAACTAGTAAGTAATAACACGTATACTCAAGAGAATTAGTTTACTTAAAGTACTGGAGCTATCTCCAAGTGATCAAATGAGTTGAGATATCACAAAATTTTTAGGACCAAGCACAATCAACACTAAAAATTATCATTCATATTAATAATATATAGACATACGGTTGATAAAATTTTATGAGTCCATAATATCATATGTCCAACTCGTAACTACACACATAAACAAGATAGCTTATAGTAACCTAGTGTGATTGGCCGAGAAGGCCTCAACTATATTAACGTGTGTGTTTGGAATTATTGATTGCATTGCTTTTTTTTTTTTTTTTTCTTTTAAGAATTGTCTTTTGCTTCTTCTTTTTGTTTTTGTTTTTAATAATAGGAAAGGTTTATCCTTTGAAGGCTTATAAGGTAAACAGTTTTTATTTTTTCCAATAAATGCATTTTTGGGACTCAAACTTATATTATCCTCTCTATGCAAGTGAGACTATTTATCACATCAACCAACATTTTGTTGATTTCTTGCTCCTTCATTTAATTTCTAATAACACATGGCCTTCTCTATTACTGGCTAAAAAATTAGACGGTTGAAATGTAATACTTTGTAAATCTATTGTTAAAATATTTTATAAATTACGATTTTTTATACTAAAAGTGTGGTGAAAAGCTTTAATTTATTTATATTTTATTAATAATATATTAATATTTTGTAAGATAATATATCTGAACTACTTATTTTTGGATCTAATGGCCAACGGGGAATAAGGGATTAAAGAGAGGGGAATTGTCTGAGGATCCCGCTCAATTTTCCACATATAACTTCTCACTTTTTAATAACTTTACTTATATTTAGGGGTGAAAACAGGTCAGGTCAGATTAGACTTTTGCCTTAACAGGCTTCAGGCCAGATCAGGCTTTTGCCTTAATAGGCCAGGCCTGTTAAGGCACAAACTAGCCTGAGTCTGGCCTGTGGCCTGTTAGAGGTCAATTTTAAGGCCTGAAGTTTGTTAAAGAGGCCTGAATTTTTAAAATTTTTTAAGCAAACCGACAGCCCTACAGGTCACACTGCAAAACAGGCCAACAGGCTACAGGCCGAAAACATGCCTCCTTAAACAGGCCGAAAACAGGCTGAAACTTACAGGTTCAGGTGAAATTATCCTTTAACCCTTATCTGATTTTTTTTAATATTTTAACAGGATCAGGCTAGCCTGACAGGCCTAACAGGCGTGTCAATAGGCCTTGGCCTGACCTATTAAGCAAAACAGGTTTTTGTTTTTGCCTTAGCCTGGCCTTTTAGCCTGACAGGTCAGGCCTGAACAGGTCAATCACAGGCCAGGCTACAGGCCCCTGACAGGCTGCCTAGCCTGTTTTCACCCCTACTTACATCCAGTCTTTAATATAAAACTCAATTAATTAATTTGAAAAGATAAAGGGAGAATTGTTAAAAAAGACCTCATTGACAACTTATTTGTTAAATGGGACATGGGAAGATATCTTGCACATTGAGGGAAGATATCTGCACACGGATGGAAGATTTCTGCACACACATAGAGAAGAATTTTGCGCACAGGGAAGATCATCTGCACACCAGGGAAGATATTCTGCACACGTGGAAGATAATCTGCATGCGAATGTCCCATTTGGCAAATAAGTTTCCAATGAAGGATTTTTTCACAATTTTCCCAAAGATAAAGGAAGTTACATAAATTATTAATTATAGCATATGTTACTTATTTTTTTTTGAAATACTTATGTGTATCATTATATTATATATCAGTATATAAGTTAAACAAATTAATTTAGAGAAAAAGATAAATATAAATATCAATACTTTACACTACCTTATGTTCTTAATGTAAGACCCGGCCATCTAACTTTTTTTGAAGAGATTAAAGAAACTAAATAAGTTAGTTAATCATAGTATATGTTATATATTATTAGATTATATATAGGTTCAAAAGTCAAACAAACTACTCCCTCCGGTCCTAATTATAGGACAACATTTGGAAGTTGATCTTGGTCCTAATTATAGGACAAAATTTTAATTTTTGTCAATTTCTTCCCAAAATACCCCCATTGCTTTAGATAATAGTTGGATTGCCTCGTCTGACGTGTGGTACCATGAAGTATCAAACATACAACAAAAAAAATACAATGAAAGTAAACACAAAGAGGTGGAGAGAGAATACTGATTTAGATAATGGTTGGATTGTCACATGGTAGACTTATGTAGTATTCCTAAATCACCCTATTAAATAAGGGCATTTTTGGAAAATAAATAAAATTAATTAATTTAACTACTATCCTTAATTTCTCTAAAGTTAGGTAAATATGTTCTATAATTAGAACCGGAGGGAGTAGTTTGATATAAAAATGATAAATATAAATATTTTAAAAAAAATTCTTAATCTCTAAAAAAAACTGAGTTTTATATTAAAAACATGAGATAACAGTAGTTTATTTACCTTTCTCAATGTTTTTAACAATTTGCCAACTAGGTCTTGATAGATGGAAGTAGCAAAATAGACGAAAAGAGCGATGATAAGATGCAAAGAATAAAATGCCTATTTGAGTTAGGGTGTGATGAGTATGTTCACGTAAATTGAGATAAAATTCTTCTTATAAATTTATCTCGTATACAGTAAATGACGTCGTACTGCTAACCTAAATGGGCACTAAGCAGGAACAGAACACGTACCCCACGAAAAACGCGGGAAGTGACTTACTTCATCGTCACGCCATCTCGTTGACTGTTATGAATTGCAAAGAACTGAACCCAAATCCTCCAGTTCTATTCTAATTCCACATTTCCACCATCGTGTTCTTGAAAAACAAAGCCACTTCGTGTTCTCGATCTCCTGCTCCCTCGGGATAAAGCTTACCTTCTTTGACCTTCTCCGGTCTCCTTCTCACCGGGGATATGTTATAAAAAAACCCAGCCATTATGCGCAAAGCTCCAAATTCCCATATTTCTTTCCCATCTTCAAGAGCTTTGAATCCCTCAAATAACTCGTGGCTTTAGACCCTTGACCAAACATTCACTATATACCCTTTCATTTCATTCACTTAGGTCCCTAGTGGAATTCAAATTAAGATCTCCCTCCTTTAATTTCTTTCTTTCTTTTTTTCAGTCTTTGACACGTCTCTTAATAGAGAGACGCTCTGGAATTTGGAACATCTGTCTTCATCAGACATCCTGTATAGCTGTTTAGCCTATATATAAGCAACGCACCAACTTGAATACAACTATCTTATATTCTTCTGCATCGACTTCATTTCTCTAAGGAGGGTTACCAAACCCGAAAAGCCATACAAGCAAGGTTAATTTTCTAATGCTCTAAAGCTGTTTGATGAAATGTGTTATATAAGCTTACGAAGCGAGTAGTAAACATCCTCTGTTCAACAAGAGACTTCAAACAATAACTTCTGCTTGAGCTGAGACAGATCTGTAATTCTGAATCTTAATTTTTGTTTAATTGTGCAGGAGTAGTAAACAATTTGAAGCTTGGAGCTGGAGGTTTAGCCTTAATGGGAATATCGCTTTCCTTACTGGTTTCAACTCGTGAAAAAAGTGTGAGGCATTGGTTTTCTGGTCTGTCTTTCAGCTTCAGGTTTGGATCTAAAGATGGTGCTAAACTTCTGGGAGCAGCCAGCTTCAACAAGAAAAGAGAAGAATCAAAAAGCAGCCCATTGTCAAATAATGGGTCCAATAATAACGCCAGTAGTTCAAGGCGGCTGAAGGATCGTAGACCTGAGATGGTGACTCTAGAAACAAATGTTAAGGAACACATGGGTGATATTGATTTGCCTCAAAAACCAGTGCCTCTTCTTTCTCTGCCAGGATCAGCTGTCTTTTCTTCACCCAGACCCATCCATGAGCTTGATGCTGCTGCAACTAAGCTCCAGAAAGTCTACAAGAGTTACCGCACAAGAAGAAACCTCGCTGATTGTGCTGTGGTGGTGGAGGAGCTCTGGTTCGTCTCTTCTTCTTCTTCTTATTCTTCTTCTCCTCTTCTATGAGCCTTGGTGCAGCGGTAAGGGGTGAGGTTATTGCCATGTGACCTAGAGATCATGGGTTCAAATCTTTTAAATAGCCTCTCCGCTTGTGGGGTAAGGCATTTATCCTTTCCCACTCTTCAGACCTCACCTGATGGGAGTCTTATGCACTAGCCCGACCTTTTTATTGATAATTAGTGCACTGAGGAAAAATGATAGAGAGAAGGAATGGGGTCCATCCGTCTCTCAGTCAATCTCTTTTCAATTGAATTTTTTGCCGTGCCCTATATGTCAGATTTTCCTATCTTAATGCCCTGAATTGAATGGTGTTTGTCCAGGTGGAAGGCCCTAGACTTTGCTGCATTGAAACGGAGTTCTGTTTCATTCTTTGATGTCCAGAAACCGGAGACCGCGCAGTCACGGTGGGCAAGGGCCAGAACAAGAGCAGCTAAGGTATACAATTTGTTACTAACCCCTATTCCTTAGTATAAGATCTCCTTCGGTGTGTTAAACTTAGGACCGAAGGTAGTATAATACCAATAATGAATAACGAATTGATTGAATTCGTATTTCTCTCAAGTGAGTTTTGTCATTTTCTCATTTTGGATTGTAGTGCCAAAAACCAATAGCTTTTAATTTCATTCTGTCTTTTTTAATGGACAACTGATCAAAACTATCATTCAACTAAAAACAAAGACCAGTAACATATTACAAGCTAAAAGGCTTTTAATCTCTGACACAGGTTGGAAAAGGTTTGTCCAAGGATGACAAGGCACAAAAACTAGCTCTCCGACATTGGCTTGAAGCTGTGAGTAATATAATCCTGGAATTCTCCTCACACCGATCTTAAAATCTTGTTCAATACCCGTATAATCTAATCTGGTACTAACACTCTTATATTATTTCTTTACACAGATTGACCCACGTCATCGTTATGGACACAATCTGCATTTATATTATGATATCTGGTTTGAAAGTCATAGCACTCAACCATTTTTCTACTGGTATAACCTCTTGTTCTGTTGTATGATCTTCTTAACCATGACCATCATAAGCATCTGGTGGATATAATGATTAACTAACTCTCTTTTCTGTCAATGTAGGCTGGATATTGGAGATGGCAAAGAAATTAATCTTGAGAAATGCCCAAGGACCACCCTTCAACGTCAATGCATTAAATACCTAGGACCGGTAAGTTATTGTGCTCATATTATCAAAAAAACATGTTAATAAAATTAGAGGCATAAAAAAATCATTTATGTCAACTTGAATCTCATGTATCTGACATAATTGTGTTTAATTAATACAATTGCAGAAGGAAAGGGAAGAATACGAAGTAGTTGTTGAAAATGGGAAGCTAATATACAAGCTGAATGGGAAGCTGGTGGATACAGACGACAAGTCCAAATGGATATTTGTTCTAAGCACAACAAGAAGTTTGTACGTTGGACGAAAGCAGAAAGGTTCATTTCAACACTCAAGCTTTCTATCTGGGGCTGCAACTACAGCTGCAGGCAGATTAGTAGCCCATGAAGGTGTTCTTGAGGCTATCTGGCCTTACAGTGGTCACTACCACCCCACAGAAGAGAACTTCCAAGAGTTCGTCTCCTTCCTTGAGGTCAACAAGGTAGACCTCACCAATGTCAAGGTTAGTGATATCATTCATTTCTTCCTCAAACCAGACCAGATTATACTACTACATAAATGTTGATATTTAACGGTTATTTTTGCCCATATTTAAATTGTCAAATAAGCTCTTGTTAAAACTCCGCCTCACTTAACCGACAAATATGAACCGTCAAATATGACAAATTTTATAGTAGTGCTAATCTTTCTTGATTTGATTCATAAATCTATGAAAACAAATTAGATAATAGTTATCTTGCTTATTTGGTTGCAGAGATGTGCTATTGATGATGATACACCTTCATACATAGGCAGTAATGAAGCACAAGAAAATTTAGGTCCTATAATAACTTCTCAGTCAAGTGCGATAAATGATAGTGACAAGAATAATGGCCAAGAGGCAAACAAAATGGAAGTTAATGAAGAGGGTACAAAGGTTGGTGATGATGAGAAGAAGGATGAAAAAGGCTCAGTGTTTGACTTTTCTAAGGCGGCGTCCTGCAAGTGGTCTAC
Organism: Inga oerstediana; assembly: GCA_963210345.1. Classification (NCBI taxonomy): domain Eukaryota; kingdom Viridiplantae; phylum Streptophyta; class Magnoliopsida; order Fabales; family Fabaceae; genus Inga; species Inga oerstediana. Next base: position 56,896,577 of record OY723407.1, on the reverse strand, counting down.
TGGTGCTGGGCCCAGGATTGGGTGTGTGGGTAACTATCCTGGACATCTGAAATCAAGAGCATTGGAGCAAGTGAATTTGTCCCCTAGACCCACTTCAGTGAGGCCCACTAACTATGGCCCAATTCCTTCACCAAGGCCCAGCCCAAAAGTGAAGGTCTCCCCGAGGCTTTCATACATGGTATTGCCCAGTCCAAGGACACCAATTCCTTCAATGAGTTGAGCCTGGATTGGTAGGAATTCAGACCCTTTCATGTTTATTAACCAAAAGTGGGTCTGCTTTTGGGTGACTGGTGAAGGGATTTATATTTTGTCAATTTTGTAAATGAATTGATGATGGTGAGAGTCTATTATTTAAGTAGGGTCTATAAACCAAATAAGTCCCATGTACAGTAGAAAAGACCCAAATTCTAACTGAAGCCACATGTAATATGACAGCAGCTAAAACCAGCAGAGAGAGACTGGTAGAAAAAAGCCATCGGTCTCTTTTGATGTATTTTTAGGGACTCGAGTTTGTTCATTCCTTTATTTTTTGATGAATTTGGATGATTTGTAAGCCGAAGATGAGGCACACATTGTCACTTTGACCTAGTTATAAAGCCTTGTAAAGAAGTGATGGTCGATCAATAAAACATATGTTATTTGTTGCATTTCTTATCTTCAGTATTCACCCCTAGCCTGTAATTTTGATAATATGTTGGTGCTGGGTTTGGTGGAAAGGCAGGAACTAAAAACGCAAACATGAGCAAACAATAGCCTTTTATGGTTTTCATCACTTTCTTGAGATTTATAAATTCTGTAAGATGGCAAGTAATAAAGCAAGTAACGACGGTCACTCTTGTGATTTCCTGAAACGTATATGGTTGATTCTCTTTTAACCCATTTTGAAGCATGCAAGTTAGTGAACTAACTCACCACAACTTTAGTTTGAAGTGTAGATATTAAAACTAGTTTTACTAAGATAAAACAGTCAAATCTGAAGAACACTATTGCGAGGCAGTGAGACATCTTGTATACTATTTGATGTCTGATACTCTGAACTGATAGAAAAGAAGGGAGACACGACCATGCTTGTACCCCATTGGAAATGCTGTGTGAGAACTGGAAATGCTGTGTGAGAACTGGAAAGGCAAGTCACTAATGTGTAATCAAATCACTCCATCTTTACCGGAAACATTGGAAAAAGGGACTTTCTGTATGTTTGTTTGACCGATTGGGTTCTAAATCGGGTTTAAACAGTGCCCAATCGGTCCAAAACAGTAACTTCTGGAAAATTCAATGTTTGTTTCACCGATTTCGTTTGAGTCCAAATAAGCATAAGGACGTCGATTCCCAAAAGCTCTGAAATGAAGGTTTTTTCTACTTAAGCCCAAATGACCGTTGTGTATAAAAAAATATCGATAGGAGTATTTTCATATTTTTAAGGATCAATGAGATACTCAAAATCACTTCTAATCATAAAACTTCTTTTTTGAAAAATGTTCTAAATAATTTTCTCTTTCTTTAGATAGTAATCTTCTGCTAATTAGAGAATACTTTGGGATAAGAGTTTAGGCAAGTTTTGAGTTTTGTTAATATATGACTGTAGAAATGTAGAAAATAATTAATAATTAATTTTAATCAGTTTATATTTATTATTTAGTTGTTTTATGATTTTATAATCAATTTTTTTTTATAAACATGTCATAAATTAGTTTCTATATAGTGTTTTTACCCATTAAATTTAGTTTAAATAATTTATTTAGATTATTGGAGGTATTATTAAGATTTTAATCGGTTTATTTTGTTAGATTTTGAGCTACGTGAAAATATGAGTTAGGATTTAATATTTAAATTAAAGTTTGATATAATTTATAAGATTTAAGCTTTAGGTGCACAATAGAAAAGACTTTTGGAGTGTACCAATTTAAATTAGAGTTTGATATAATTTTATTAAAATTGTACCATTACCAAATTTTCAAAGTTAATTTTTGAAAAAATTGTGAAAAAATCCCTCCGTGTGTAGATATCTTCCCAGGTCCCATTGGCAATTAAGTTGCCAATGAGGACTTTTTTCACAATTATCCCTCCATTTTTTTCATTTTTCATAATTTTTTCAATTTTTTTCTCTTAATTAATACAAAAGTTACTTATGCAAAAGTTAAACCAAATATCATTCACTTTTACATAGATTACTTTAAGTTATTTATCAAATCGCTAATCCAAACACTCATCATTTTACCAAATCTAACTTTTTTCCAATCTTAAGATTCCATAAGTTTAAATAAAAATAAGTTACTTATCCAATCGCCAAAACAAACACACCCTTTGACTTCTTCTCAGCTATCTGTATCAGGCCCAATTGCCCATTAGGTTCATGCACAGGAGGGGTACAAAGTCCAAATTACAGCTACACAACTGGCTCATATCCAGAATCCTCTTTTCAGTGCACACACGAAGAGATTGCCAGATTGGAGCAATGGACCAACTTCACTGATCTTTCTTTCCATCAGAGTCTGCACTGCTGCACAATCTCTGGTCATTAGTCGTAGACATAGTTTCTTCACTGCTCCATGCATGTCTTTGGGTGCGCTTGCTTCTTCACTCGTGTTAGCTATTTGTCTATTTTGGGTTATCTTCTGCGTCTAGATTGAGTTTTATGTGCGGCTCAAAGGTGGCATGTTGGGAACCCCTCCTCTTCTCTTTTTATAACCATTAGATCAACATTCGAATGAATGACGACAGCATCATTCTTCACGATAATCTGTGCTGATAGGTATCTCAATGAAGAACTTTATGTGGTCATTAAGCCCGAAGCCATCTTTGCAACTTTATATACACGCTGACTCGTCTTGGCTTGGAGAAGTAAAAGGGTTAGCATCAAAGAACTGTAAAGAACAGTCGATGGTAGCTCCTAGATTGTCACACAACTTAATGGATTTTTCAGCTCCTCTTAGTGCTATAAAGATCCTATTAGTAGCAGCGCTTGCAAAAGATTGAGTTGATTCGAGTTGTGCCTGAAGACACTCTCCTTAAGATTTCGCAACTACCGACAAATAAGAAGTGGTACTCCCCATCATTAAACGAACCTTTTCTGCAAGAAATGATGAATAGAACTACGAAAGATAATAGAATTTGAAAGGTATAAACATATGCTATAGGAGAAACTCCTTAGGCATCTAAAAACTGAACATTGGGCAACCTTTTAAATATAATAAAAACTCCTTTGTGAATGTTGAGATGCATCAAACCATCAGATTTGGATGTTAGAAAGTAACGATGTTTTAAAGCTATAAATGTACAATAGTAAAATCAATAAAAGCTGTTCCTTGAAATCCGTTTATGCATTTGGAAGACTCCAACGTCCATATTTCACATTCCAAGCTAATGAATAGTATTTAAAACAATTGAGTAATTTCCCTTATGAAATTCAAAAACCATAACGTCTAGATTCCATGATTAAAGGCAGTCAATTATGAGCTTAAATATTGCAACCTCCAAATTCTACAATTAGCGCTAGTAATTATGCCATTCAAGATATATTTTTATATTTTCGCACAACTATTCAGTAAAAGGTGCCCTGTCCACATTTAACTCGCTCATGGGGGAAGTTGCCGGATTTCCATATGTCTCATCATTGTGCAAGTTCACTCATTCTCTTGACTCTTTTAGTAGTTTAATAACACTTATAATTTGGACTCCCACAATCTCAAATAATATGGGATTCGTTCATTGTGACACACCCACTTATTATTTCCAATAAGAACCATGATGAGGGGAGCCCTCCGTGTAAAAAAAGTAAAGTCTTTAGTTATGCAAACTTAGCTTGTATATAAGAAAGTTATAGCCAGATATAATTTGCAAGAGCCTTAAATTTTGGTTTTTGTCCAATCTCTGAAACCTGAATTTGAAAAATTGAGATTCTAAATATGGTCAACACCCTTTCAGTTCAAGCTTCCTTAAGGATCTTCAAATCTCATTAACAGCTAGCTAGAACTGAAAATGGTGGTGACTACTGGACAGAAATGTGAGTCACTGAGCCCTGAGCAGAGATCAAAGGATATATGATAAGGTTTATCAGCCATAAGCCTACCTCATTCACTTTAAATCTAAATCTGTGGGACTTTTAAAAGACCAAAAAAACTTTCATGATGGTTTAGCGAATGTCTTGCTTTAAAGATCTTAAGATGATTTTAACCATAAAACACTCAATCATGAAAAATAAATCTCTCATTGTATATTTCCTGTCACAGTTGCTTTCAAAGCAAAAGACAGCCTGGATTCTCTATGTTGATGAACAAAGAGTTCAACTTAATATTAAACAGACCCTTCATCGGTTCATCCTAAAACTTAAAAAGTCCAAGTGGGTCATGATCTGAACTATTTATCCTAATTTCTATTTGCTTATAAAAACTTCATTTTGATTAATTCATGCAAGCCATGTACCATTATAATGTGTGAAATGATTTTTTTTAATCAAGACAAAATGATACTTCCTCCGGTCCTAAATATAAGATAAAGTTGATTTTTTTAGAGAGATTAAGGAAGTTAATTAAACTACTTTAGAATATTTTTATTTTTATTTATTTTTCCTCAGGACCGGTAAGTTTGACTAATAAACTAATATATAATCTAAGGATACACAACATATGATATAATTAAATAATTTATTTAGCTTCCTTAATCTCTAAAAAAAAAGTCAACTCTGTCTTATATTTAGGACCGGAGAAAGTATTAAATAAGAAGTATTTCACATATTACAAACAGTAAAAGACCCTATCCAAGAAGTAAAAGAAATATGAAAGTATTGATAGGAAATAATCTAAACACCAGGAAAGTGAAAATCAAATAATAGAGAGAGTATTTCTTGCCATGTGGTGTTGTTCAAATGAGAGGAATCAGCAAGGTGACACACAAAAAAAAATCTATCAACACAATAAATAGAGAGTGGAGGCTTGGTTTCAAATGTTGTCGGACCAGAATTTAAACTCCAAAATAGAGAAGCACTGGAGCATTTAAAATTGATCATTGGCAGCAAAGAATTCCATGACAAAATTAATTATGATTCCTATTATATTTATAACAGAAAGTAAAATGAATAATTTATAACGGATCTTTAAATTAAACAACTTTAATTATATGAATTATTTATTACAATTTTTTAAATAATATCCCTTTTTAATGCTTATTACCTTTTTATTTATAATTTTTTGTAATTAAAAATTTTCAATTAGAGTTGGGAACACCACATGAATCCATCCTTTTATGACACCTCATCTGGTCACCTTACCAAAGGGCGCTCCTCAGCAATCCAGGATGGATGATAAAGAAAGATGGTGGTGGGACCCACCAGTGACTGCGGCTTTTGTTGTAGTGGCCCCACGTAGATTACACGCCACACGCGCTTGGACATGCTTCTCGTTTCGTGGTATCCGTATGTATCTCTATTCCTATTACGCAAATATCCCAGAAAATCAAAAAAAAAAAAAAAAAAAAAACCAAATTAACCGACGGTTGCTATCATGCTCTACGCTTCGGCTGGATCATCAAACAATCCCCATTATTCGAATTGGTGGGAACAGACAGAGACAGAACGCCCAATCACCCACCTCCTTCACCATGACCCCTCCTCCTTACTTTTTCTTCTACCGATAATCCTTCTTCCCCTTCCTTTTCACCTGACCTAACCCTAGATTTTGTAATTATCATTCATCAAGAACAACAAAAAAGGCTAACTATTCATATGGGAGGTTTCATATCTGCAGATCTCTGAAGAAATTCTTCTTTTTCGCCCCATTACCCTTTTATTAATTTTTTTTCCCTTAATTTTATTCTTCTTAGCTGTTCCTAGCTCGTATCGGATTCATGGATTCCAGTTTTGGGTTCGGAGAATATTTGATGTTGCATACTTTTCTTATTTAGAATTAGGTGCTCTTGTTAGCTTAGGGTTTCCATCTTTCTCTTCTTGAATGGAACCTCGTGTTGGGAATAAGTTTCGGCTCGGCCGCAAGATCGGCAGCGGTTCCTTTGGCGAGATCTATTTAGGTTTGTTTCCTTTTATCTCTTTTCATTTTCTCCTGCTGTTTATATCATTTCAGGCGGGATGCTGATAGGACTTTTATTTTTTTTTGGGTTGTATGCAGGTACTAATATTCAAACTAACGAAGAGGTCGCAATTAAGCTTGTAAGTGTTACCAAAGAGGTTTTAAACACGTTACTTTCGTTCTTTAATTGTTTTTCTGTGAAGGTAATTACAGTACATGGGCTTGCATTTCCTTTTTCTGTCCATGCCTCGCAGTCTCAATCTGGAAGTGCTTAAAGACTGCTGCATGATATAATCTCCTGATCCCAACGTCTTTACTGGCCTAGTTCCTTTTAACTAAGTCTTAGAGAGTGCTAGGGAGCGATCATCAAAAAAGGGTCTTACGAGAGAAATTGGAGCATTTGGAAACCGGTCAGGGAGTCCTGATTTGTAACTCGGGGCTGTTTGCATTCCAAGTTCAAAGTCTTTTGTAGAAACTTTCTTTTTAGGGGGCTTTACTTTGGTTCATTCTTTTTAGGGGGTTTCACCTTTGTGGTTATTTCTGTTTTAAACTGTGGTATCTTTAATATGCCTGAGAATTGGAATCTTCCTCAAAGTTACAAGATTTTCTAGTTGAGAGCAAAATCAAACGGTCCTTGGTTGTTTGATGCATTTTAATTGTCTGGTTATGCAATGATCATGTGGAGGCAATTGCTTTAATAGACAGTATATTGAAAATAATTACTCTTCTTCTACTCAAGGGTGGAAACTATATTTAAGTGCAAGATTACACTTTTTAGGGGCTCTCATGGTCTATGCATTATTCACCTTTAGTTGGAGATCATCTTTAAATATGGGGGCTATTTAAACTTATGATTATTAATGAATGTCTTTTTCTAGGAACGAAGACTGTTGTATGGCTCATATTATGAGTGGGCATCTGTGTTAGTCTTTGAATGAAAATCATCTTTCAAGATTGCATTTTTGGCTTTGTGCGTATGACTCTTGAATCCCTGTAGCTTATTGGTTAGAGAAACTTTTTGATTTCTAGTTGCATTTTACTTGAAGCAACCATCAAGATGTTTACTGTATCTTCAAGCGCACCACAGTTGATATTTTTGTGTTTCTTTTATTTATTTTCTTTTGCTTTTGACTAGGAAAATGTCAAGACAAAGCATCCTCAGTTGTTGTATGAGTCCAAGCTGTACAGAATTCTCCAGGGAGGAAGTATTGACTCTCTTAATATAATTTGCTTTTATATTTGTATTATTGTACACTTCTCTATGAGGGCGTTTTTCTTCCTTATTATTGTAAAATTTATGCCAACTTATATTTGATGGTCTTGGCAGCTGGAATTCCAAATGTTAGATGGTTTGGAGTGGAGGGAGACTACAATGTCCTGGTGATAGATCTTCTTGGACCTAGTCTTGAAGATCTATTTAACTTCTGCAGTAGGAAGCTATCACTGAAGACGGTTCTCATGCTTGCCGATCAAATCGTAGGCCCTTTTGACCTTGTAATTTAGATATATATTTAATTAATTAAATATAAGGGCTTATGATCTTGGCATCATTTTCCAGATCAACCGAGTTGAGTTTGTTCATTCTAAATCATTCCTACATCGGGACATCAAACCAGATAATTTTCTTATGGGCTTAGGAAGGCGTGCAAACCAGGTAGCTAATCTTATTTACACATGGTCTGTTATCTTTTTGCATAATGTTTGTTATAAAAGTGGTTAATGACATTTATCTGCTTGTAGGTTTATGTTATTGACTTTGGTTTGGCTAAGAAATATAGAGATAGTTCAACTCATCAACACATTCCTTACAGGTATGAAAATTTGTTATGTGTTTTAGATTTAGTTTTATTGTTGTTGTTTGGGCTCAGTAGGAAAATGAAATTTGTCATAATCTTGATTCTATGAAAATTTTAGGAAATGCCCATGCTTTCATGACATTGTATTAGTGCTTTTTTAGAATGTAATAACGAATGAGTTTGCTTAATCAGCATGTGGAAGTAATACAGAATATGAAGCAATCTGATACAACTTCCACTAAGCCATTTGTTACTTATCAGAGGCGCAAGAATAGGAAAGCATCTGAGCATTGAGTTAGCTTTGTTCATTTAATAATTTATTCTGTTGAGTCTTATTATTTTATTAAGTATTTTATTGAGTATTGTTTTGTTGAGTCAGTTATTTAATTATGGAGTCAGTTCCGTGAAGATAGCTGCTATTAGGCCCACTAAACCAACGTGTATTAGTGGAGGTAGTGCAGTAAGGTCAGTTAGCAAGATTCAGTTATTCCCCATTGTAATCCAGAGTCTATAAATACCTTATTCCGTGTTAGGATAAGGGCAGAGTGAATAAACCATATTTACCACCTGGAGATTCTCTTTGGCTTCTTATTCTTTTTACAGTGAGATTCTTGCTGAAGAGAGAACAAAGAAGAGAGTTATTATTTCCTTAAATCTACTTTCGTTAAGCTACAGACCTGAGAGTTAACAATTTGGTATCAGAGCGCTCGTTCTGATCACAATGGTGACAACACGCTCTTCCGGCGCCAACGGTGACCCTGAAAACAATCCATTTGCCGGAGACCCGTTAGCGGCAATTGCCGCCAAGTTGGAAACGCTGGACGAACTGAAGGAGAAAGTGGTCGCATTGGAGCTGCAGTCTACACGCCATGGAAAAGCAACCAGGAACCGCCGTTATGCTGATGATAGTGACGATGATTCTGACATATCTCGCAGACACTCGTATCCTCCCCAAGCCAGAATTGACTTTCCAAAATTCAGCGGGGGCGATCCGAGGGGTTGGATCCTCAAGGCCGAGAAATTCTTTCGTTACTATGAGACACCCGATGATGATAAGGTCGACATTGCTTCGATGTACCTGGAGGGTGATGCTTTGGATCTCTTCTCTTGGACTAATTCTCAACGATCAATGTTGTACTGGGATGAGCTAGTAAAATCGCTACAGGAGCATTTTGGTCCCCCAGAATATTTAAACCCTGACGAGCACTTATGCAGCATTAAACAGACCGGCACGGTGGCGGAGTACCGCCAAGAATGGGCACGTCGCGTTGCTCGGGTATCTAACTGGCCAGAACACTGCCAACTCGGGGTGTTTCTGAATGGCCTGCGAGACGAGTTGCGATCTGAGGTGAGAATACACAAGCCACGTACAGTTTACCGAGCAGCAAGCCTCGCCCTCGAGTTTGAAAAGAGCAAAGCATCAGCAGGTGGGTTTAAGTCCAGCCCAAACGTTGCAGGTCCAAGTCGGGTCACCCAATCCTCATATTCGGGTACTTTCACCCGGTCCAACCCGCACCCACAATCGAAGAACTCGTTCATCGCTGCGTCATCGTCCGCTAGCTCGCCCGGATTCTTACCTTCGAACGTGACTAAAGCAAGCACATGGGAAGTGACGAAGCAACAAAGAAGAGACAAAGGCCTGTGTTTTCGATGTGGAGACCCTTTCCGTCCTGGGCATCGCTGCACTTCGTCTTCCTTTTCCCTCATGGAGGTCGACGCCGACGGCAACCCTATCCCAGAGGAGCTGGAACCCATACCGGAAGCAGAAGAAATCCCAGAGGAGGCCGAAATATCGTTTAATGCAATTCTGGGTAGGTCTTCGGCAGCCACAATGAAGTTGCGAGGATCAATTCAAAATCAGGCGGTCTTGCTTCTAGTCGACAGTGGCTCAACGCACAATTTCATTTCGGAATCGCTGGTAAGGGAGCTAAAATTATCTACTGTCTCGATTCCAACCTTGGGCGTCCAGATTGGCGATGGTAGTGTTGTGCGCTGCAACCGGCTGTGTAAGGGAGTACAAGTTCAACTACCAGGTTTGACCATCACACAGGACTTTTATCCCTTTTCCCTTGTTGGATCTGATTTAGTTTTGGGGATTAAATGGCTTGCATCACTTAACACCATTCAAGCAAATTGGAATAAAATGTTCCTAATCTTTTGGGTGGATGGAAAAAGATACAGGCTACAGGGCATCCCACGAGCTGCTACCCAAAATGCAAGCCTCCATTCGATGCTGGTTTCTGACCCAACACTGAGCACGAACAGTTGCAATACTATCGACTTAGAAAGGTTACTGTCTGACTTTAATAATATTTTTGATGAACCAACATCCCTTCCTCCCTTCAGGGACTATCAGCACGCAATAACATTGCTCCCAGGGGCTCCTCCACCAAACTTGAGGCCATATCGCTACCCATACTTTCAGAAAAATGAGATTGAGCGTCAGGTAGAGGACCTACTCCATAAAGGGTTCATTCGGCCTAGCACAAGTCCATATGCAAGCCCAGTCCTGCTAGTCAAGAAAAAAGATGATTCCTGGCGCATGTGTGTCGACTACCGGGCACTTAACAAAATTACCATCCCAGATAAGTATCCTATTCCAAACATAGATGAGCTACTGGACGAGCTACATGGTGCTGCCTATTTTTCGAAAATCGACCTACGTTCTGGTTACCACCAAATCCGGGTTCTAACCGCAGACATTCCTAAAACTGCTTTTAGAACTCATAGTGGCCATTACGAATATGTCGTCATGCCTTTTGGCCTTACAAATGCACCAGCAACCTTCCAAGCTGCCATGAATGACCTCTTTAGACCCCACTTGAGGAGATTTGTACTGGTTTTTTTTGATGACATCTTGATCTATAGCAGGACACCACAACAACACGAAGATCATCTTCGCACAGTCTTTCAGGCGCTGCAACAAAATCATTATTACGCAAATTTCAAGAAATGCGCCTTGGGGCAGACTCGAGTTTCCTTCCTGGGTCATAGAATCTCCGCCCACGGCGTGGAAACACATTATGAAAAGATTGATGCAGTGCGGGATTGGCCGGTGCCCACCAATGTCACTGAATTACGAGGATTTCTAGGCCTCACCGGCTACTACCGACGCTTCGTCAAAAACTATGGTATGATTGCCCGCCCTTTGACTGACCTCACAAAGAAACATGCTTTTCATTGGTCTCCACAGGCCCAAAAAGCTTTTGAGAGGCTTAAAGTAGCATTAATGACCACCCCCGTGCTCAAACTTCCAGACTTTACTTCTGAATTTGTCATTGAATGTGATGCCTCTATGGAGGGTGTCGGTGCCATATTATTGCAGCAGGATCACCCCATTGCCTTCTACAGCAAGGGTTTCTCGTTTTCAAATAGGTATAAATCAGCCTATGATCGCGAGCTGTTAGCCCTGGTCTTGGCATTGCAACAGTGGCGTCACTATTTGCTGGGCCGACATTTTACAGTTAAGACAGATCATAATAGCCTCAGGCATCTCCTGGACCAGCGCACACTCACTAACAATCAGCAACGCCTCATCCTCAAACTCCTTCCATATGATTTTCACATTGTGTATAAGGCTGGCAAGGAGAACGTGGGTGCTGATGCACTCTCCCGTAAACCCCAACATGCTGATTTCCTTCATTTAGTGGTGCCATTACCGATGGATTTCATGAACCTCGAGGAAGCACTGCGGCATGACCCCTTTACAGCCCCAATTATTGCTGCATTAGAGCAGGATGCCAACTCAAGACCGGGTTACTCTTGGGTCCAACAGAAACTCTATTACAATGGGCGATTAGTTATCCCAAAGAGTTCTTCACTGCGGTCTAAACTCCTGGAGGAGGCACATGTCACACCTTCAGGGGGTCATGGTGGATTTTTGAAGACTTTAAAGAGATTGACCAGTACGGTTTTCTGGCCCCAAATGAAAGCTGATGTTAAAGCACTAGTCCAACAGTGTTTCGCTTGTCAAAAGAGCAAATATGAAACTTTATCGCCCGCTGGATTATTACAGCCTATCCCTGCACCACAACAGATTTGGGAGGATATCTCCATCGATTTTGTGGTTGGCTTACCTAAGTCAGGAAATTATGATACTATCTTGGTAGTGGTGGATCGCTTGAGTAAATACTGCCATTTTATTCCCTTGAGCCACCCCTACACAGCTAAATCAGTGGCTGCTCGATTCTGTGAAGAAGTAATTCGCTTACATGGTATTCCCAGATCTATCATTTCTGACCGAGACCCACTTTTCCTAAGTGCATTTTGGCAAGAGTTATTTCGCTTAAGCCAAACTCGTTTACGGATGAGCACTGCATACCACCCTCAAACTGATGGTCAAACGGAAGTTGTCAACCGTTGCCTAGAAGCTTACCTAAGGTGTTTCGCGCATGAACAGCCTAAGACATGGAGCAAATACTTATGCTGGGCTGAATATTCTTATAACACGAGCTTCCACTCATCTACACACCTCACTCCATTCAAAGCAGTATATGGCAGGGACCCACCACCACTACACCCTTTTGTACAAGGGGAAACCCAGGTAGCTGAACTTGCTGCTCAATTAACCGCTAGAGATGCCATCCTGAAATTGCTCCAGGAAAATCTTAAGAAAGCACAAGACAGGATGAAATCATCTACTGATCAGCACAGACGTGACCTCACTTTTAACCCTGGGGATGCTGTATTTCTGCGCATTCAACCATTTAGACAGCGCTCTCTCAGTCATCAGAAATTTGCTAAATTATCTCCAAGGTTTTTCGGCCCCTATAAAGTTATGCGCAGAATTGGACAAGTGGCCTATGAACTGGACCTCCCACCTTCAGCACGTATACATCCCATTTTTCATGTTTCCCTTCTTCGCCCTGCACATGGACAGCCCCCAACGGATCCACCACCAGACCTCCCCATTTCTGCTGATTTTGAACTTCTACTCAACCCAGAAGCAGTGCTGTCCCACCGTTGGAAAGGCCCAAATTTGGAGCTGCTTGTACAGTGGACCTCCAGACCAAGCGAAGAGGCGAGTTGGGAGGAGTATGACTTGCTGGCACACCAATTCCCAACTTTTCGCCTTGAGGACAAGGCATTTTTCCAAGGGGGGAGTAATGATACAACTTCCACTAAGCCATTTGTTACTTATCAGAGGCGCAAGAATAGGAAAGCATCTGAGCATTGAGTTAGCTTTGTTCATTTAATAATTTATTCTGTTGAGTCTTATTATTTTATTAAGTATTTTATTGAGTATTGTTTTGTTGAGTCAGTTATTTAATTATGGAGTCAGTTCCGTGAAGATAGCTGCTATTAGGCCCACTAAACCAACGTGTATTAGTGGAGGTAGTGCAGTAAGGTCAGTTAGCAAGATTCAGTTATTCCCCATTGTAATCCAGAGTCTATAAATACCTTATTCCGTGTTAGGATAAGGGCAGAGTGAATAAACCATATTTACCACCTGGAGATTCTCTTTGGCTTCTTATTCTTTTTACAGTGAGATTCTTGCTGAAGAGAGAACAAAGAAGAGAGTTATTATTTCCTTAAATCTACTTTCGTTAAGCTACAGACCTGAGAGTTAACACAATCACTTTCAAGATTACGTTAATCCTGCATTATCTGCACATTTGAACGACTACAAACATTTTTGTTGCAATAATAAGCTAAACAAGTATATAAAGGCTCGTTTGGAATAGCTTATTTTTGGGCAATAAGTGCTTATAAATCGTGATTCACGGTATACGAAGTAAGTATGTGAGGAGTTTTATCTCGACTTGCGTAATAAGCATTTATATCCAAAAAAATAAGTGTTCCCAAACATACACTAAATCATTCCCTCCTTTTGGATGTTATATACTTTAGCTCGAATTTTTTGTTGGTCCTATGCCAAATTTGAAGTGCTACATCACGCGTACCATGTATATTGTACTGAATTTTGCTTGAGGGTGCCAAGGAGGGCAATGGTTTTGTGGGCCACAAGGGACCCAACTCAATATTACATTTCTTATCAATTTGTGAGTCTATTGATGCGGATTGCTGCTTGAATTGGTTAATCGTAATTGGAATTGTAATTCATGCCAGACAGGGTCATTTCAGTTAATTGAAGTATATTGTACATGTGCGTGGTATTGATTGAAGCTTCTTTTCCTTCTGATAAGTGAAATGATGTCAATTTGCTTTCACCTAGAGCCTTATATGCACTGTAGCAGCATAGCCTGCACCATGCTTGAATGTCGCATTGCCTTACAACACAATCATATGATACACATTACAAACTATTAGCTCATAGAGCTGTCAGATTACATTGATACATAATCAGAGATTACAATGCACATATATATAATAAATAACAGCTCCGAAACGAGGAAAGAGAAACAGAGATGATGAGGAGTGATTGAAGGAAATAGAAAGAGGTTTTGGTGCTAGTCAAAAACTTCAGGCTTGCACCAAAATTCATTCTAACTTTTAACACTCCCCCTCAAGCTGGAGAGTATATGTCGATCATTTCCAGTTTGCACCGAAATCCTTCAAATTTAGTTCTGCTTAGTGGTTTTGTCATCATATCTGCAAATTGAATTGGGTTCGCACAAAGGTATAGAAGTTTTGAAATACTTCGGCTACTTCGGATTTGTCTTTCATTTAAACCCATGTGGTTCTAGTGTGATCGTCTATGAAAGTAACGAACCATCTAGCATTGGTGAGGGTTCTTATTCGTGCAGGACCCCAAATGTCACTATGGATTAGTGTGAATGATGAGGAGGGCGTATAGGGCTGTTTGGGATATGAAGATCGAGTTTGCTTTGCAAGTTGGCAAGTTTCACAATGGAAACGAATGGAATTTTTGTTGAATAAACTTGGAAACACATGCTTCATATAATCAAAACTAGGATGACCTGAGCGACAGTGCGACAAGTGAACATCATGATTTTGAGAGTTGGAACTAACCAGTGCCTTCCTTGCATTATTAGTTGTCAAGTTCGGTCCTTTAAGGTAGAACAGTCCATCCTATTCTTTAGAAGTCCCAATCGTCCTCCTCGATTTTAAATCTTGAAAAACACTAAGATCATCCTCAAAAATTACTTGGCATATTCGACCTCTAGTTAACTTGCACACAGATATTAGATTACATGTGAGTGCAGGCACAAATAGAGCATTGTGAAGTTCCAAGTGATCAGATAAAGTGACCGTGCCAATTCCCTCGACCCTTGTGATTCCATATTTGCTCATAGAGCTTTCAGATTACATTGATACATAATCAGAGATTACAATGCACATATATATAGTAAATAACAGATCCGAAACGAGGAAAGAGAAACAGAGATGATGAGGAGTGATTGAAGGAAATAGAAAGAGGTTTTGGTGCAAGTCAAAAACTTCAGGCTTGCACCGAAATTCATTCTGATTTTTAACACAAACCAGAAACGAAACATATGCGTGATATGTAAATCAATTGGAGAGCCTTTTTTATTATTTTCAAAACTAATTATTATAAATTATGAGGTACGAGTTAGATAGTTGGATATGAGCCTTATATTTTCTCTGAGATTTGTAGTTCAATTTCTGTTAATACTTGGTTTAGTTTATTGTTTTAAGTTTTTAAAAAAATATAAATGGCATGTGGTATCTATTTCAAGCTATCTCTCATTGTGTTTCTAAACTGTATGATTTTATATGGTTCTTGATTTAATGTGTGTTTGGATTAGCTTTTGAGAATAACTTTTACGATTTATGAGGTAAGTATGTGAGAGGAGTTTTGTCTCGATTTGCGCAAACTTAGGTTTGGGATGTTGCCAAACACTCACTTAGAAGTTAGCCTTTCAATGCACAATTCAAATTGCATTTCAATTACTGTGTGGGAGTCATAATTGTCTTTGTATTGTCTTTTTGTTATTTTCTTTTGAGTGTTATAAACAGGAGAGAAGAGAGTTGTCACGTGAGATTTCCACATGTTTACAGGCCTCCCCTTTCATCTTATTTCCCTTCCCCCCCTGAATTTCTAACAAAAATTTATCGTCTCCTCCTATAATTTATTACATAAAAGAATGGCAGGATGTATGATCTATTTGATCATTGAAACTGCAGGGAAAATAAGAATTTGACTGGAACTGCAAGATACGCTAGCATGAACACTCATCTTGGCATTGGTATGTGTCATTTTATGTTTCAGCACCCTTTTTTGTGATAAGTTGTGGCGTCCGCCATTAGATATGTGATGTTTGTTCTTTTGTGATGATCAATGCATAGAGCAAAGCCGAAGAGATGATCTAGAGTCTCTTGGTTATGTCCTCATGTACTTTCTGAGAGGAAGGTGATTACAGCCATATACCCTTCTTTATTTTCTTTGTAGTGCCATGTTGTAAATTTGTGTTAAATCTGTATTTTCTTTGTAGTCTTCCTTGGCAGGGACTTAAAGCTGGCACCAAGAAACAGAAGTATGAGAGAATCAGTGAAAAGAAGGTTTCTACCTCGATTGAGGTGAAGTTTACAGCTATCTTCCTTCTTTGTATGGTACTAGTTAGGCTTCTTGGGTTACCCTGAGAATTTTTTTTTTTATTCCAGGCCTTGTGCCGAGGTTATCCAACAGAATTTGCTTCTTATTTCCATTACTGCCGATCATTAAGGTTCGATGATAAGCCAGATTATGCTTACCTGAAAAGGATATTCCGTGACCTCTTTATTCGGGAAGGTTTGAATTTTTAGAAATCACTTCTTTAGTCTGCAATTTTATGCTGACCATGTGTTTTTAAATGTACTTTTCATTCCTATTTTTTGAAGAATTATGTGAACATACTTTCTTAATTGTATTTCGTGGCAACCTTGTTAGGCTTCCAGTTTGACTACGTCTTTGACTGGACTATCTTGAAGTATCAGCAATCACAGCTGGCTACTCCTCCTGCACGTGCCCTTGTAATTGTCTTTCTTCTTTTTGTTTCTCCCATGACCCTTGTTACTATGATCAATGTTTAGAAGCCTGAGATGGTTATTTTTTCAGGGCCCAAGTGCTGGAACTAGTTCTGGAATGCCCCCTGTTGTGGCTAACGCTGATAGACAGATAGGTAATATTTCTGAAGCTACTTCATAGACAGGTCAAATATCCTATCTACATCTCTCTTTGTTATATGCAAACTTGGTTTGCTTACTTCACAATTGTTCTGGGAACTTGGTATACTTAATCCACAAGTGTTTGGCTTTCCTAGAAACTTGATTGCTTGATCACTCCCCTTGACACAATTAATGTGCTCTTTCTGTGTGTAGCTCTTCAATCATTTCTTGTTGTTTGAACAGTATGGTCTCCTGTACCTTTGGCATTGCCAATTTTTTGTTTCAGCTAGACATTGGTATAGGTTTTGTGCGAGCTTGTCTTGTCTTTTTCTCCAATTTTATCCCTTTTTATGTTTCGTAGAATTTATGTTTGCTTTTGAGCTCTGATTGTGCTTGCTTGTTTGTCTCCCTGACAGGAGGGGATGAAGGGCGAACTCCGGGTCTTGTTTCGATGGATTCTGTGAGGCGAAAAATGTCAGGCCCCATATTGAATTCTGTAAGTTTCTCTAGGCGGAAAAACCTGTTCACTAAAAATCCTCTTATATTTGATGATGCCATAGTCAGCAGTTTGGATTTCGGAGGGCATTGGTTTCATTGAGAAATATGGTCACTGTTCCTCTAACTCACTGACAGCTCAATATCAACTGACGATGCCAATATATAAACAAACTTAGTATTCCGACAACTTTTAACAGCTGTTATATTTATGTCATGCAGTCTCCAAGTAACCATATTTTGGGCCAGTCAAGTGGGTCATCTCGGCGAGTTGCTGTTCCCAGTAGCCGCGATGCATATGTTGGTGGGGAGTCAGATCTCCATACTCGCACTACTGAAGCTAGCCCTGGAGCTGCTCACAGAATTTCAGGTGGGCATAGAAGTTCACCACTGGGAGTTTCAGATACAAAGAGAATTTCTTCTGGAAGAAATGCTTCTCATGTCAAGAATTATGAATCTGCTGTTAGGGGCATTGAAGGCTTGCAATTAGAGAATGATGAGAGGGCCAACTATTAAATCGCCACCTTTTCATCTTGTAAATTTATGAATTGACTTGCACTTCTCTAGTTGCTGATGCTGCTTAACTGAGCTGAGGCAAGTTTGGTCTAAACTTGGAAATCTGGGTTTGGATTGTTTATACACCTAAAGCTGAGAAGCTGATGAACGAATTTGAGCTAAGATTTATGCTTGCTGTAAAGCTTGAGCCTAACTGGCTTTTTATCTTCTGGCGGGAACTCCTGAATGTTATGGCCTCTTATCCTGTGAGTTGTTATTGATTTACCTGATGTGTCTTGGAACGCACAGTTCAAAATTACTGAACCAGGGACAATGTAACTAGTCATGCTACTCAATGTTTTTTTTATAATACTGAAAATGCTACCATGGTGCAAGTTTTGTGGAGATTATTGTGGAAGGAGAACTTGTTCTGGGTTCGTAGATTATTTTACTCCGTAAGTTCTGTTGAGACTTGAGAGTAATTCATTGCTTTCCCTTTCTTTAACCAATACATCTGCATGATATTTTTTTTCTAATCTGAACCATCTTTAAATCCGATAACTGTCTTCTGCTACAGGTCTGATTCTCACTCCTGTTTTATTGCTTTCAGATGAAATATGAACTGCTTAGCCAGTCTAGTTTGATTTTACTTGTATGTGAAAGTTGAGTTCGATTTCTTGGAAATTTAGGGTAATTGTTCATTAATTTCCATTTAATTTTATATGTAAGTTTTATATATTTCTGATTGATGGCATCTGTATATCTTAATATCATTTACAGATTGAATTTATCCCTGGAATTTTTCAATTTTTCACCTTTTCATGAATGTCTTATTTGACGCTTCTATTATTCCTTAACACCAGTGATGCTCGATAAGTGAACCAGTGAATTTCAAGGGCTCAATTCAAAAACGCATGCGTATAATTTTATAAAATGACGGATTTCGCTGTACACAAAACATTGACACGCACATATTGATAGAAAAAAGTCAACTTATTCAAGAAAAGACTAGCAACTTATACGTGAAAGAGTATATGGCTTTTATTGAAGAGAAAATAGTAGAATATCGTTTGAGGTGGTTCAAACATATTTCAAAAAAAGTCATTAGATTTGTCGGTGAGGAGTGTAAAGCAAGCAGCATTGAATCCTCTAAAAAAGGGGTGGGGAAGATTGAAGAAAACACTTGAAGTAATTGAGCCGGACCTCTCAATTAACAATTTGGATGGAGTATAATGACGTCATGTGATCCGTATAACTGACTCCATGTAGTGGGATAAGACTGCTGTTATTTAAGATTGAAGACTATGATCCTCATTGTAACTTCTTACAATTTTATATCCTTCCGTTAAATCTTATTTGTCCAATAATTTTAGCCCAAGCTCTAGAGCGCCCTTGCGATGACAAATTTTCAAAGTTGTTGATCAAGGCACTGGCCACTGAGCTATTATGGTTACGCTTTCACATTCATTAAAAAATATACATCTCAGCACACCATATGAAGTCACCATAAGTATTTCCACCACTAAGTAACTCAAGCTATGAAAACTCCGAGTGACATCTTTCCTCATTCAACTCTTGTCACTAATCATGCTTTCTGCTCAAATTATGCCTCAAGAGTGTATCACGTATGCATGGAATACAATCAGTATAGATCTCTTGTTCCTCTTTGTCAACTCCATTGCCACTTTCATTTCAAAAATACCTGTGCCTCAGTTTTTGTGTGCCTCTAATATAGGATAACCATCCAGCAATTTAAAGCTTGGGTGAAGAAGCAACTGTGTATTACTCCTTTCGGTGCTTAATATAAGATATATTTACCTAATTTAATTAAATTAAGAAAGTTAGTTAAGTTAATTAATATGATATATATTTTTTTAAAATACCCTAATCATCTTCCTTAATTCGCTTCTTCCCCCTCTTCTTTGATTATTGTGAAGGGAACATCAATAGGGGATAAATTAGAAAAAGATAGGTAAATATAAAAACTATGTCTTATATTTATGATAGGAGAAAAATGCGGTGTCCTCCAAGTGATCAGCTGTTGTGGTAGGATATTCAATTTATTATAAAGTCATCTGAAGAATGAGATCGATATTTGTTTCCTTCTATTATCTTCTTAGTTACTCACTGACAAAATTCATCTGAATTGTGATCTTTTGCTTGATTATAAACGCTACTCAAGAAACTAGTGGTGCGTAAAAGCCTGAACAGGATTCACCCTTTGATGTACAAAGCCAAATTGTGATCCCCACATTGAAGTTTCATTCCCTCCTTCAAAGTAATCAACTAGAGGCTGTAATTGCGTATCAAAAGACTTGATCTAAATATGTTTGAACACTAATTTGGATTGCTTCATCTGTATAGATTGTAGAACACTTTTTGCGCTAGGCTCCTAATCATCAGAAAGTAGTACCCTCTCAGAACAACATGTACAGCATCCCTTATCTTTCTCCCCAAGCCAGAACAACATTATCCCAGATATACAGAAAGGTGAATATGTCATAGTGCACTGCACATTCATATTGAAATTGTAGCATGTCAAACAATATAACATCAAGCGATGTCCAATAGTTCCAGAAATTGCAGAGAAATAATGCAACTGGAATTTCTGTTTCCCTATGCAATTTTGAAACCATAGAAGCCCCCTCCTGAACAGAAGTTCATCATTTTTTTGAAAACTATGTCATGAAAACAGCATGAGTTACAGTTATTTGAGTTTAGATACACAGCGAAGGAAATTTAAAAGAACAAACATATACCATGCCTACACTCTACAAGATCCAAAACCAACACTCGGATCGCAATTTCTCTACCTCATCCCATGAAATCCGACCAGCAAATGAATAAGGCAATCAATTATTTTCTGAATCAACATGAAGATAGCCAGCTGAGAATAAGCTTATGTTGATCCAAGATTCAAAGTTCAAACCCCTTCACCAAGATGATCCCTGAAAAAACTTGCTAAAATCCATACACAACTCTGGCGTACTTATCCTTGAGCCACTTGAAACTTTTCCTCACAGAGCCTTTCAATTTACCTTCAACAGCATATACCTTGTAACTAGCAACCCTCTTCTTCCTCTGCAGCTCAGGATCATCAAGACTCCAGCTTGTAGAGGAAGAGCTGTTTTTGGACCTTCCTTTCTTGAGCTTGTAATTCACATCGTTTCCCATTTGGCTTTGAGTTGGATTTGCAGCAGAAGAAGCATATGAGGCGCTGTAACATCTAAGATCTCGCATGTCACGGACCCCAGATGAAGACGATGCTGTTACAGAGAAAGAATAGGGCTCAATCTGATTCTGAGTCCTTCCATGGCCGTAGGACTTGGATCTAAGATCTTCCATTTTCCAAGGCTTGACCTTTTTCCGATGGGAGCCTGAAGTAGCGGCTTCTGCTTCGGAACTAACAAAATAAATGGCATTTTTTCACCCAGAAATTCATTCTTAATCCTTTGCCAGCAACTCATGCTGCGACCAAGGTGGAGCTGACTACGATGATTTTTGTTGGCGTCGGTGAAAGTTCCAAAGAGGAAATTTCCTCCATCGGGTCCTACCTAGCCAATCAAAACAAACCACTTCATAGCTTTTTCTACGGGAATAAAAACTACTCATTATCCCATTAGCAAACCAAGGAGGGAGAGAAGAATAATGTTACTCTCTCTCTTGTCCTTTTTCTATAAATAATTTTTTCTCGAGTGATTATTTTTATAAATCATTTTTTTATATCTCAAAATTTAAAATTTTTTTTCTCCTTTATTAAGTAAATATCTTTATATTAATTGTCAATCACTCATCATTAATTTTCTTTCATTTAAGTATTTATTACATATTTTTTCTCATATTTTATACTCATACTCTCTCATATTTACTATTCATTCTTTCTCCTATGCTTATTTCATAAATAAAGGTATATTTAGAAAAAATATGACATTTTTAATATATTTATTGTTTTTAACTAATTTTAATCTATTTTTTCACAATAAAACTAAAAATTGTTTATAAAAAGGATCGGAAATATCTTCATTTCTTATTTTATTAATTTTATTCTAAAGAGGTATAATATATATTAAATAGATATAAGATTAAAAAATTGTTAGATTTTAAGGTATAATTAATGAGGATTAAGGTTTTTTTTTGTCTATTTAAAACATGTTGAAAGCGATTTCTAAATAAAATTAGAAGATTATTAAATTATAGAAACCCCAGCGTCAAGGAGAACACGACTACATGACTTACGGTTTAGGCGTGTGTAAGCCTCCTCTGTGTACACGAACCCTAATAATAAGCCTTCAAAATCAAAATCCCCAGATGACCCGCCTGAGTCATTTAACATTAGAAATTATTTTCTGATGTGGCTTTTTAATTTTTGATGTGGCTTTATCATTAGAGATGCTCAGTCAGATCCACTTATCAAAATATGTCCAGCTGTCTGCCACCTCATTGTTCACTAACCACTTTTTCGACACCATTAACCCTAATTTAACGGTTTTAAGCATCAAGGACTAATAGAGCTAACGTAGTAAACTATAAGGGTCTGATTCAAATGAAAAAAATATAGGGACCTGACTCAAAACTCTACAAAACTTTAAGGACTGGGGAATTAGTTTTCCCTGCTTTTAAAAAAGAATAATTAATCCATATAGTCCTCCGCATAATGTATCACTATTTTCTAATAATTTCACGACAACCTCAAAACCCATTAAGTTTGTTCGAAATTAAACAAAATTTTAAGTTTATCCATATTTTAAAATTATGAATTATGTTTTCAGCAGTAAAAAAAAATTGCATCAAATTTTAAATTTGAACAATCATATAAAAATATAATTAATACCTCACTCTGTCACTTATAAAAATGATTATTTATTCAATCCGAAAAAAATGTCAAATAATAAGCAATGGAGAGATTATATAAAATTACTTTTGCCTACTTATTATTAACATGCATGATAATAAATATTCGAAAAATGGCTTCCAAGTATTCTAGGAGTTATTACTTATGAAACAAGGGAGTCCCACAGACTTTGAGATTTGGATCGTCTTAATTTTTTTTTGGTCAAAGTGGATCCTCTTTGTTGGGGTGTTAATTAAAGAATATTGTTTTATGTGATCCTTAACATAAGATTTTGCTTTCTAGTTTAATTTATTCATTAAAGTAGATTTTATATTAAGAATTGACAGTGGTTATTATATTGTAATATACTAGTGTCAAAGTAAAGAAACAATGCAATATGTACAACATGGTATCCAAGTATGTTGTCAATTTCTACTTGGTAAGGCTTGGCAAAAAAAAAAAAAAACATCTACTTGATAAGGGTTTCTAGTTAGATTAAAAATTTAAAATGCGGTCTTGAAGAGTAAAACATGTTAAACTTTGATTAAATACAACTTAGTCTCTATGATTTTAACTCAATAGAAACTTAGTTCTTCACTTTAATTCAGTATAATTTAATCTTTAAAGTTTTAACTATTTAAAATATTCGTTGTTATACCTTAAAAAAAACTTATTTCTTGATTCCTAAGGACAAAAGTTTATGATGGTTAAAATTATAAGGATTTTGTTACATTAAACTAAAAGTTTATACATTGAGTTTCAACTAAGTCAACCATAGAAACAGAGTTGCATCTAATTAAAGTATAGGAACTAAGTTATAACTTAATTAAAATTATAATACCAAACCAAAAGCTTAATTTTTCCAACAACCAATCCATTGCAACATTTTTTTTTTGGTATAAGGAGAAACCCCACCACCTAATATTCAACGCCTTTTTTAGCCCCTAGCATTTTACAACATGGCTAGATATCCAAGCAATTGATTAGTCTAGGCTTTAGAAAAGAGAATGTGCCATTTAACAGGTTATCTCCTTTATAAATAAGTATAATTTTTGAGATTTGAACTTGTGTTATCATTCTAAGAGAAGATTACTTTTTTTTTTTTTGCTAGGCATATGTATCCTTCTATTGGAGGTAATCTTGTTCTAGGCATGTCGGGTATTAAATGTGGGCAATATTGCTTTTGTACCAAGGAATCTGTGCTTTTTTTTTTTTTTACTAGGCACATGTATCATTCTATTAGAGGCAATATTGGTTGAGAAATTGTTGGCCACTAAATGTGGGTAACTCTTCCAGTGGGGATTCGGATTTTGATTTCCTATGTTGTGAACGACTAACCCCTTCCGTTAGACCCAACCCTCATTGGTAGGAATCAATGTTCTTTGTTTTTTTTTTGATATTATCATCTAGTATCCGATTCAGGGTTCATGATTATCCCTCCCAACACAAACTCTGTAGGACTCAAAATTGAGATCCAGAGGAATCTAATAAGGCCTCACACCGCTAGACCATCTACAACAACGAAAGCACTTTTTCACTCTTTCATATACTAAGGGATTTCACTTGGAAAAGAAAATGTTCCATACTAATGGATTCGGGTCCATAACTATGGGTTCTAATGTACGAGATCTTGTAGCACTTACCAATGAGGCCCTATCGATTAGTATTATACAAAAGAAATCAATTATAGACACTAATATAATTAGATCCGCTCTTCATAGACAAACTTGGGATTTGCGATCCCATGTAAGATCGGTTCAGGATCATGGGATCCTTTTCTATCAGGTAGGAAGGGCTGTTTCACAAAATGTACTTCTAAGTAATGGCTCCATAGATTCTATATCTATCTATATAAAGAAGAAATCATGTAACGAGGGGGATTCGTGATGGTAGTAATCCATGATTCTTTTTTGTTTTTTAGTAATCCATGATTCTAGTTGTTGCATTAACCAGAAATTGTTAGCCCACAATGCCGTATTCATCCTTACGGGTCTTAGCAAAGGCTATGGGCCAATTTGGGCTTAAGTGGCGTAAATTTCATTCAATATATCCGGGTTCGAGCTTAACCTGAACCGATTAACTCGGGGCAAATGCAAATACACCGAAAAATGCTCACGAAGGTCGAAGACTCGAAGGGTATAAGCCGCATGATACCTTGGTGCTTGGGTTAACTTGCTTAACTGTTGCATTCGCTTGCTCTTTGTTCAACTTCCTCGACTCCGCGGCGTAGATCCGAGGAGTTTGGGAAAACCCTAATTGCTCTCCCAAAAGGCCAAAACAATACAGCTCTTCGATCAGCCACATACTACCACCGCCTTCCCCTCTCGGCTTTTTGCTCTGTACAA
The DNA here is from genome assembly GCA_963210345.1 of Inga oerstediana. Taxonomy (NCBI): domain Eukaryota; kingdom Viridiplantae; phylum Streptophyta; class Magnoliopsida; order Fabales; family Fabaceae; genus Inga; species Inga oerstediana. The sequence goes on along the minus strand of OY723407.1, from coordinate 56,871,565 downwards.
AACCACTCGTCATCGGAAAGGTCCTTGTTATAATTCCGTCCTCAATATTTAGGTTGCTTCGTAATGACGCAGTTTGTTTAAATTTATTCAATTTTACCTCCCATCTTGATCGATATCTCTTTTATGTTATTCTTGAACTTTTATTTGTTCGAATGTACCATGGTCCAACCCCCTTTCAAATTTTTTTTTTTTGGAATATTCTATCTAGTCTACACGCAGTTGTATTCGTCCTAATCACCGAATAAATTACGGGCATAACTGTTCTTTTTTTCCTGCAGTCATGGCTGGCGTAGCACCCGATAATTCGCAATTCGACGCTCGTCAATATGATTCAAAATTGGAACAGTAAGAACTTTATCTTGTTCAGAATTTCAAATCAGTGGGTTTCTATCTGGTTTTGTTGGCTTGCTTATTAGAACTGTTGCTCATGTTTATTGTTTCCCTATTTGCATTTTCTGAGTACAGTAATATTTTAGCTAGATGCTATGCTTATGGCTTGGTTTGATGACTCAATGGTTTCAGGCTTACCAATGACGGGCAGGACTTCTTTACATCTTATGATGAGGTTCATGATAGTTTTGATGCCATGGGTTTGCAAGAGAATCTTCTTAGAGGCATTTATGCATATGGTAGATTTTATCCTTTTTCGCACTAAATTTTAATTTTGTTAAAAAATAGCGTTGTTCATTTCATGATATTAATTATAAAATGTAGTAAAATGTCCATCTGATTATTCTTTGGTTCTGTATTGCTGAGTTATGACACTCTTTGTTCATGTTTATAATCACGGGTTAATACTGTTTCAAATAGATGGAGGATGTCACTGTAAGTATGGACATGGTGTTGAAATTATTCTTTATCATTAATTAACTAGTGTGGGTCTTGTGCATTTGTATGTAATATGAGAAATGAGCCGCAATGTTCCTGTTTTATGAGTAGTGCTACTTGTTAGTTTTTTTTTAATTATATATAGATGTCTAATGCATGGTGCATATTCCCGTTGCTCTTTTTTTTTAAAAAAAAAAATCATAAGTTTGGCTGCATGCTTGAGCGATCAAATCATTAAATTTGTATAATCTTACTTTACCATAGGATTTGAGAAGCCCTCCGCTATACAGCAAAGGGGGATAGTTCCCTTCTGCAAGGGACTTGATGTTATTCAGCAGGCTCAGTCTGGAACCGGAAAGACAGCAACTTTCTGCTCTGGGGTTTTGCAGCAGCTTGACTATAGCTTGATGGAATGCCAGGCCTTGGTATTAGCACCAACTCGAGAACTTGCCCAGCAGATTGAGAAGGTTATGCGAGCACTTGGAGACTATCTTGGTGTGAAGGTGCATGCATGTGTGGGAGGAACTATTGTTCGTGAAGACCAACGCATTCTATCTAGTGGTGTTCATGTTGTTGTTGGTACCCCTGGTCGTGTATTTGACATGCTGCGCCGGCAGTCACTTCGACCAGATTACATCAAGATGTTTGTCTTGGATGAGGCAGATGAAATGCTTTCGCGAGGTTTTAAAGATCAGGTACTTTTATAATTAATTTTTTTTTCACTTGCATATGCAAGTGATTCTTTTTTCATGTTTGATTTGTGTATTTATAAATATGTAACGTGTCTGCATATTTTGTGTATATCTATATGCAAATTAACATAGTTTCATTCTTAGAAACCTTGCAAAAGCACTTGACTCAATCGAAAATAACTCCTTTAATTACTTTATAGGGCCTTAAGATTTCTGTGAGCTATGAATTCTTCCTCAGTATGTATTTCTTCTATTTATTTGAAACTTCTTCTGCTAGTCATAGTAGCCTTGTTACCTCTGCAGAACTTTAGTGGTTTGAAGTCCCATTTATTTTGTATAACTGCTTTAACCTTGGTGTTGTTGTTATCAGATCTATGATATATTCCAGCTGCTTCCATCCCGGATTCAGGTGGGAGTTTTTTCAGCCACAATGCCTCCTGAGGCTCTCGAGATCACCAGGAAGTTTATGAACAAACCTGTTAGAATTCTTGTGAAGCGTGATGAGCTAACCTTGGAGGGCATAAAACAGTTTCATGTCAATGTTGAGAGAGAGGATTGGAAGCTAGACACACTCTGTGATCTTTATGAAACTTTGGCTATCACTCAGAGTGTCATTTTTGTGAACACCAGAAGGAAGGTTGATTGGCTTACTGATCAGATGCGAAGCCGGGACCACACAGTTTCAGCAACCCATGGAGACATGGACCAGAATACTAGAGATATTATTATGCGTGAATTCCGTTCTGGGTCGTCTCGTGTTTTAATAACAACTGATCTTTTGGCTCGTGGTATTGATGTCCAGCAAGTGTCACTAGTTATTAATTATGATCTTCCTACTCAGCCTGAGAACTATCTCCATCGTATTGGCCGCAGTGGGAGGTTTGGCAGGAAAGGTGTTGCAATCAACTTTGTGACCAGGGATGATGAAAGAATGCTGTTTGACATCCAGAGATTTTATAATGTGGTAATTGAGGAGCTGCCATCTAATGTTGCTGAACTCCTATAATGAGATTTTGCCTTCCATCATAATAGAGAAAAGGTGCTATCAGAAATAGAGGAAAGTGGGATTCTCTTTGGTAATTATTATGTAATGCGTTTTTTCTTTGCTTTCCAATTTTGTTAGATCCCCAATTTGAAAGATTAAACCTTGTTTAATAGGCGTAGTAGTTTGATTTAAATTATCTGTTGTCTAAGGTATTAGATACGACTTGCACCGTGGAATCCCTTAGTTCCCACAATGCGGTGTATGGCCTGTTCTATGGCCGTTGTTACACAGTTCTTGCAGCTAATTTTTCTAATATTAATTTTAATTTTAAATTACATTTATGATTTTATGCCCATTGATGAAATAATTATTATTTATACTGCTCCAAGTCTAAATGTAGGAGTTACTTAGAAGGATATGCTGTCTAATTCTAACTGTAAGATCTAAATACACTTAATCTCTCAAATTTGTAACCCCCCCCCCCCCCCCCCAGGCTATCCTTGTAGACTGTATATGTTAGAGGTGATTTTCATCAATGGGTGTAATGATTAAATGTGGTATTTTAGGGAAACAACACAACTTTTAAATGCGTTATTTAGCTCATACATTTTTAAGATTAGAGTATTATGGAAGTGTGTTTCTAGTGATCTTTCTGTGCATGTAAATTGACTGGCAACTTAAATCATGAGGTTTCGGTGATGGTGATGGAGGGAGGACCGTTGTGTTTGAGTCAAATTTAAGATAATATTCCCTTCCCTTGAAAAGTATCCTTAGGTGTAAGAATCTGAAATGAGCATATTTGGTTTTGCATTGTTATATATACTCTTGACCTCAGCATCATTACCTAACTAATTGGATGATGCTAAATGCTTGTGAAGTGTCGCATATCCACCTACTCCAACTCCAAACACCGCATGAGTCAATGAAACGCAAAGACCATTAAGAGGTATTAGCACATTCGTTTACCAATTACATTTTATAATGTAGCCCTATATTCATAATATTCTAAGTAATGCCATTGAAAAATGCAAACTTATACTGAAATTGCACACATTTTCTAACCTTAGAATTTAATTATATATCCCTATATTTTATAAAATTTATAAGAAGAACCACTGTTTACATATACATGTTTTTCAACTCATCTCAATTTCTATATGAAGCATGACCCCACACCTAATTTTATAAAATATTAAAGGCATATATAATAAATAGAGATAAGGAGCAATTTTGCATTGGAAATTTTAACCAATATTGACGGTTAATATTTTAATGACAGAAGTGACATTGGCATTGTTCCTTTTTTAATATTTTTAGGCAAAATCGATCCAACAAACAATTCTTATGAGAAAACTTCTGGAACAAAATTAATCTTCAACTCTAAAAAATATGTAAAATTAATATATATGTGTGCACAAATTCAATCCGGTTGAAAAGATACAATTTTTTTTTTTGATAGTAAATAATATTCTACAAACATATCAGAAGCTACTTTCCTGAGTCAACATACAATCTCATCTTGTTTACATCATTAATTAAAAAGGTGGTAATAGCATCAGGGGGCGAATCTGTGATATGAAGATCAATCGCCACCTTCCAAGCTTCTTTTGCTATAGCGTCTGCAACTGTGTTAACATCCCAAGTGCAATGTGAAATTTCCACTTCCCAATCTCTATCCAGCAGCGTGTGAACCTTCACAATAAGCTGAAAATCAGGGTGTTCTTGAGATACTTTACCCTGAATTAGATCAATTACTTCACTACAATCAGACTCAATCATGATTTATCAAAGATACAATTGAATACTATCATAACTAACAAACAAAATATGGCTCTGGTAAAACCATTCTTGCATAGTCATGATTAGCCGTCCATCTAACTATTTATCCTGTCTGATTTTTTTTTAGAGTTTTAATGAAATTTGACCTCACGTGGAAGTAATTATAAAAAAAATACTATTCCTCTCTATTCTTTTTATAAGAGCATTGCCGTAGTCTTTCTTTATAAGATTCTATTTGAGGTTGCCCGAACATTTGATGTGTTTTTATCATTTTTTCTCTAATTAATTTTTTTTTGGATATAATGCCCAAATTAATTTTGTTCTCTCTCTGCATCTTTTTCCTATATCACACCATCTTTTATACTTTCTTTGCTTACTACCTTTTTCTCGATCTTACTTGCTACTTGCTAGCTTATTTTATAAGGGTATACTTAAAGGAAAAAAAAAGACTCATTCATATATTTATTAGTTTTCACCAAGTTTAACTGTTTCAGGCGGGAAAAAAAACAACAAATTTTAACTGCTTACTTAAATGGTAATTCGGTTATCAACTAGTTATAAACAAGGACCGAGGGAAGATTCTGGATTGTAACTTAGTCCGTAACAAGATCAGGGTGGGGAAATAGCCAGAGGTGAGGTTGAGGTCGTTTTCTTCAGGCTTCAGCTTAGTCGTTAAGAAATGGCAGCCCGGATTACGTGTCAAGCAGAGGCGCTGCCTCCTCAGATCTCTCTAGCCATCTGAACGAATCTTCCAACGGTCTCATTCCGCAGACACACGCGCGCACACTCCTTTCCTTCTAATCAAACCCAAAACTAACTTCCTCAAGCGCTCACTATTCTATTATATCCTTCTTCCTATTTCTTTATTCCTTCTCATCTCATACGCATATTCTCCAGTCAATTACGTCATCTCGCCCCTTTCCCTTTGATTCGTTTTGTTTTCTCCTCCAAATTCAAAGTACAATTCCCCCCCTCCTCCCTCCTCCCTCCTCCTCAATATTCTCTCTTCCTTTATCTCTCGCCTGACGTTCTTCTGCATGAAGTTTCAATTCTCTATATCAAGTTAATAATAAGAGGATTCTCATCAGAAATTGTATTTTTGTTTTCTTTGTGATCCTCTAAGGCTTGGTTTCTCTACTCCATGGAGGTTTCTGAGGTGCCTGAAAGTGATGGCACTGCCACTACGACTGCTACTTCTGCCTCCGTTCACAGCGTTTTGGATCTCAACCGTGCTTCTCTTCGTCGAAGGCCCCTGCCTGAGTCTTCTGTTAGGCCTGTGTCTTCTGCTGAAGATGGCAATCAGAAGTTGGAAGTTACCAATGTGATCGATCAGAAGGTTCCAGAACAGTTCCCGGATGTTTCCGCCCTCAAGTTTGCTTATCGTCCTTCGATTCCAGCTCATCGCAGAATCAAAGAAAGCCCTCTCAGCTCCGACAAAATTTTCAAAGAGGTTGTGGCGGTGACATTCTTTCCAGTTTAACGAATTGGCTCTTTTACTGATGCTTTTATGAATAAGTTGTTTGTTCTGGCTTGATAGAATTTTACTGACTAATCTACGAATTGCAGAGTCACGCGGGCCTTTTCAACCTCTGTATTGTATTGCTTGTTGCGGTGAACAGTCGACTTATCATTGAGAACTTAATGAAGGTTTGCCTCTTCCACTTATTTCTTCTATTCACTCTGAGCGATTTAAATTTCCGTTCTGCTTAAGTCTGTTTGAATTTTGACAGCTTACTTTTTCTTTCTTATTTATTTTCATGATTCAGTATGGTTGGTTGATTAAGTATGGCTTTTGGTTTAGCCCAAAATCATTGAGAGACTGGTCCCTCTTCATGTGTTGGTAATGCCTTGGATTAATTCTTTGATGAATAAACTCTGTATTTTAGGACTTTCGAGAGACCCTGTTTGAATTTGTCATTTGATGTTATATATCTTTAACAGCGCTTCCTTTGCAGCCTTTCCCTTGCAGTATTTCCCCTTGCTTCCTTTGTAGTGGAGAAATTGGCGCAAAAGAAGTATATACCTGAACCAGTAAGTGATTTTTCAAGATTTTTTTTTTTAAAAAAAAAAAATTATTGGAAGTGATTTCGCTGTCCTTCGTCTTTTTTCTCTGTTCGAACCAATAAATGTTTTATGGTTTAGTACTTTTCGGGAACACAACTTTCCAACTTACGTGTTTGGGAATATTGACCGGAATATCTCAGGTTGTGGTTTTACTACATGTAACCATTACGTCAGCTGCAGTGTTATATCCGGTTTTAGTAATCCTCAGGTTGGTATGATTCTTCCTTGGAGACTAAAATTCATTTGGAGGTTCATATTGTACCCTCATTTTATGTTACCTGCAACACCATTTATGTCCATCTGGGAAGATTTTACTTCTAGGGCATGAGTTCTAGTTGCTTAAAAGAACTCTGCCATAATCTAGCATGATCCTTGCAGTATTTGAGGAGGAATTTAGAGCCCTTTGGCTAACCATAGTTTGGTGTTTAGTTGTGTTGGAGTTGAATTCTTTTCCTCATTGACTTAACCTAATCAATGAGGAAAAATTCAAACAAATATTCCTAACGAATGCCATCCAGTACAGGAAAACCCATCATTTATGACTAAACATCAAATCATATCTACCTTCATTTCCATTTAGTTGGCGCCAATGTAAGTATGCAAGTCTAACGTTTGCAAGACATTAACCAGCCATGACATCATGCTGAATCCTATGTCTCTATGAGCTGAAGTGGGGATGTGTTTTTTTGGTATTACAGTTAGGAGTTTCTTTAGGTCTTGTCGAGTCTAAGCCCCTTTCAAGGGTGATGAGGAAGGTTCACTTACCCTTGTCAGCCTGATGCATTTAGGATTTTACTCCAAGAAGAATTGGATCCTGCTTTATAGGGAGAGATACTATTTCCTTTGACCACCTCAACTGATAGTGTCGGTGGAAGTGAATTTGTCTAATTGATGAATAAAATAACTAATCTGATGTGAAAATGTCTTAATGATCTGTGGTCGTTCTTTGCAGGTGTGATTCTGCTTTTTTATCAGGTGTTACATTGATGCTTTTGGCCTGCATTGTGTGGCTAAAGCTGGTGTCTTATGCTCACACCAACTATGATATGAGAGCAATTGCCAGATCAATTGAAAAGGTTACCTAACTTTCCCCTCCATTCTTTCTTACAGCACGCTAATATCATGCAATATTTTCTATGATAAATTACTGTCTTTCGAAACCCCCTGCACACACAAAAAAAAAAAAAAAAATCATCGTACTCAATGTTCTTCTGTGTTACAGGGAGAAGCAATACCAAATACGTTGAATATAGAGTACCAATGCAATGTGAGCTTGAAGAGCTTGGCATACTTCATGGTTGCTCCTACATTATGTTACCAGGTTGTGGCACTTCTAAGCAATTTATCTATTTATTTTTTAATGCATAATGGTCTACATTGCTAACTATTTTTGCATCCTAATGGATATAAGACTGTCATGTAATTTATTTAAAGCTACCAAATTGTTGAATGGGATGTTTTGTTAGAGTATATATTAGAAGTAATACACCAAGGACGTATAATCTTGTCCTATGAAATAAGTTGATATGGTTATTTTTAGTGTAAACTGAGAGGCGTCTCCATCTGTCCATTTTATGGTATATGCAAAAACTGATCTTTGATCTCACTGCAAGGCCATGTGGTTCTGGTCCCAAGGAATCTTTCTAAGGCTCAAACCTATGGATTATTTAGTTTGCTGCATTAGTAATTACCCAGCTGGAATTTACTGAAAGCCTCTTTCTTGTCTTCAATGAATGCTCACTTGGGCAAGTACTTTCATTGCTTCTCCTATATTTTATTTCCACGACCATTTTAACCATTGTTCTTATTTTGACACGCTTCAAAAAGCTGCATATTTTTTATCATCAATCATTGTGCTAGGAATTTGATAGTAGGGAGCATTGGCCAAACCCTCCTTTCATAGAAAGCTCTGGTCACTTCTTTATTGCATTTGAATATTTTCAAATATATTTGCTGTTGGTTACATATCCCTCAGTCATTACTTTGATTCTCTGGTGCTCTTCATAAACTGTGATTTTTTTGGCACCATTATTTTATTGTTCAGTCATATATGAGCGCGGCAGTTTGTATGATGTTTATTATTCATCAACAGAAAAAAAACGAAACTATTATTTTTTTTTTCTTGTAGAATTGAATTGTAGTCTTCATTTTAGTAGGCTATTGCAATTTATTTTGAGATTGTTCAAAGTTCTAAAGAGTAACATGTACAATCTACTTGAGTTGCTTGTGCCTGTCTAAATGCTGTTATAATTTGTTTGAATTTGTCTAAGTAATTTGTTTCCTGAGTATAATTCTGAAATCCATCACTAACTTGTTTAATGCATTCTCTTTATTGTCAACTTGATGCATTGCTGATATAGCCAAGCTATCCTCGCACACCATATGTTCGAAAAGGTTGGGTGTTTCGCCAACTTATTAAGCTGATAATTTTTACTGGAGTTATGGGATTTATAATAGAACAAGTAAGCAGCGGTTATTCATGTGTTGAATATTGTATACATCTTATACTTTCCTCAAATTTTATTTTTTCTTTTTTACATTTTCATACATTCTGATGTCTATTTGATAATCTGATTTTGCAGTATATTAATCCTATTGTCCAAAATTCAGAACACCCTTTGAAGGGAAACCTTCTATATGCCCTCGAAAGAGTTCTCAAGCTTTCTGTTCCAAATTTATATGTGTGGCTCTGCATGTTCTACTGCTTTTTTCACCTTTGGTGTGTGTTACGTCCTTCATCTGTCTTTTAGCTTAGCATGTCTATATATTGACAAATAATTTCCACCTAGTGATATATACCCATGCTCGTGAGGTTATTGTCATCTAAAAGATATGCTTCTCAGGATGTATAATGAATTCTGTGGGTTCTTTTTGTTGCTCTGCTCTGCCCATGGTTCTGTTAAGGAAGCATTCGAGAAAAACACAGAGGGGCCAGAGGGCAAAGTTTTGATGAAATTGTTTGTTTTGCTGCTGGGGGATAGTTCATCTATAGTTATTAAATCTGAAAGCACAGCTTTGATATTTTAGATATGATTTATTTTTGGCATGGTCTATGCTTAGAGGCACTATTGCAATGTAGGCTAAATATACTTGCGGAGCTTCTTCGGTTTGGTGATCGTGAATTTTATAAAGACTGGTGGAATGCAAAAACTGTTGAAGAGGTAGTAGTTTGCCCTTTCATATTTCTGGGTTGATTTGTTTACAAGATTTTCACGAATCGAATTTCTGACCTTTTTGTTCCTGTTGGTTGCGTTCATGCTGCGGATGTCATCAGTACTGGAGACTGTGGAACATGGTATGTCTAGCTGTTCAGACTTTTTATTGGTCACGGTGTTGGATGAGTTGATTTTTTATTTTCGCTGGGGTCATTTGCTTTGGTTCTCATCTTTTTGTTTGCTTCCATTTCTATATGTTTACTTATTTTGAACTTAAAAGTGATCATGCAACATAATTTGTTGGTGTGGTGTGAGGTTTGATCTTGATGAAACTCCTCAAATTTTTCAAAATCGGTTTGAAATTTGTCTACTTTCATGGCAGTTCCTAGCGTAAGCATAGTGGTCTTTAGGAGACACATCTTAATTGAGTCCTTGATTGTATTAATTTATCAGTCAGTCTTTAAAAAAATGTTATACTGCTTTACAAGTTGGCAGAAGCATGAAAATTCTACTTTGCAATTGAAGTTTTAAATTTTGTCATATTCGTGTTAGACCATAGTGAAGAGAGAACTTAATAGAGTATACAATATATATGAACAGATTCTATGGTATACAACCAACTATAGTGCATTTGTTTTAATATGAATTTCATATCACTTCCACGAAAGTTAACCAGAGTAACATAGGATGCTTGCCTATTAGGTATTTTGGAGCATCCAAACAGTAGTCTGCCATATGTATGGCTTGAGTTTTACTACACCCCTAACAAATAATTCTAGAACTTTATTTAAGAGAACATATGGGCAGTTTATCGGTGTTGTTTTAATTCATCACTGTATAACTGAATTGATCCTTTCCCATTGCAGCCTGTGCACAAATGGATGGTCCGCCATGTATATTTTCCCTGCTTAAGGAATGGTATACCCAAGGTACTTTAGCTATCAAGAATCTTGGTCTGAATAAGTGGAGTGTGAACAATACTAGTCAAGCACATTGCTTTTCTTATCATCTGACGGTGTTCATCACTTCTTTAGCCATTATCTTTGATCCTGTCTTGTCTTCTTGGTTGGGTGAGGGTAGTGGAACACTGAAGACTACAGTTGCTTGTTTGTTGCAAGGAACCTTCTCGTCCATTGCACAATTAATTGTATTTATATCTTCATTTGTTGAAAGAGAGGATGATGAACAATTTAAAAAAAAGAAAATGTGTTGCACTTTTCATATAAAGAACTTAATAGGAGGCACATTACACACCGGTAGAAAATCTTTCACATCCTTCTTACCTCCCTATGGTCCTGTACCTTTGACTATATCCCAAATTCTCTCTCTTCTAACGGCCAGATGTAGGAAAATTCCTCATTTGGAGCCTCTACTTTCTTCTTCCTACTTTTCCTAGTACAAGTCAGCAAAGGCCAGTCTCTTGTCCTATTCAAACTCCTAGAATATGTCTGCAATTGAGGTCCCTAGTCCGTCTCCATCAGAAGGAAGATGATACAATTTAAGTTTCTCGAAGATGATATAATTTAAGTTTCTCATACTACATTATAGTTAGTACCTTCAGTAATCATGAGTCACTTATAGAAGCACTTTTGGCTGTTGTTGATATTTCATGTGGGTTCTCTCTGGAACTCACAACTTAGGATAGGTGCTACCTTTATAAAATTGAAAAACCCTCCAGAAGATAGGTTTATATATTAGATTGCAATCTGATGGCAAAAGAAAAAAAAAAAAAAATTGCAATCTCTGCACTGTATGGTCAAGGGTTTACATAACTCCTTAGTTGCACTTGGCCTGCATCTGTGTTCTTTTTTGTTGGCTGATATTTAGATCTATGTTAAACATTGAAATCTTGTTTTCTTAGTTTTAGAATACCTTGTAATTTTATTTCATTATTCTGTACAGGTTGTTGCTATTTTAATCGTCTTCCTGGTATCAGCTGTGTTTCATGAGGTGTGTGATTCATCCTCTATCAACCCGTCCCACTCTTATTACATTATAAAGTATGTTGGTTGTGTGAGTGCTTTACACGAAGTTGGATAGAGTTTGTTTAACTTCATCCCAGGTGTTTTCTTTGATCCTTTTCCTTTGATAGGGTTTGGTGGAGAGGATTAGAGTTTAAGACTATAAAGTTGCGACTCATAGGTCGCCAATGACTTTAGTCTATTAGGCATCATCATAGAACTATCCGCCGCAAATATCAAAGGGCCTTAAGAGCTAAGCCAAGACAAGGCAAAACCAAGTACTTGAAAGCCCCTTTGGCTTGTGACACTTCATACTGGTTTTAAATCTGTCCCAGATGGATTCTGACGTGACGATCTGCTATCTTCACAAACTTCTATATATTTTAGTTTTGCAAATTTGGGTTCGGAATGCCAAAAAAAGAAAAGAAAAAGAAAGAAAGATCTTTGAGAAGAGTAAAAGGGGTCTGGCAAAACTTAATTTGATGGACTGATATGATGACAAAATTAATTTAATATATACGGGCAGCTAAAATTTCCAGGTTTTGATATCAGGAATCACTTCCCTTAGCGTATTCATAATATTGGCATGAACATTTTCTCAAGCTTTATCAAAACTTGTAGAGTTGCCTGTGATGAGAATTGTCTGAATTGACTCATTTTCATGCACTTTGTGATGACATATTTGATGAAGCCTGCCACTAGCTAATTTGATTCCTATCAATTGAACTACACACGCAAATCTCATTAACTCGATATATTTACTTTTCAAAGACAGCTGGCTTCAACTTTATTCATTCTTTCCGTTTCATATGAGTGCAGATGTGCATTGCCGTTCCTTGCCGCGTCTTTAAGTTGTGGGCTTTCATTGGAATTATGCTACAGGTATAAAACCATTCTCCTTTTATTCCCCTTGGCACTACAACCATTAGACTTAAGTTCCTTCTTTCCATAATTCACAAGATTAGTAATAGTTAGTTGTTCTCGAGTTTTTTTTATTCTAAGCTTCAGCTATTTATTGTTGGTAACCCAAACTCTGTAATGCAGTCATGGTTGTTTTACACTTGAGACAATAATCATTGATTGTGCTGCTGCTTTTCCAGGCTCCGTTGGTCTTCATTACAAATTACCTCCAAAGCAAATCCAATAGCTCAGTGGTATGCCTCTTAAATATCCCATGGACTTACTATGTCATTTTATTCTATCAAGTATTACTATGTCATTATTTAGCATGAGACTTGCTTAGGTGGTAAGAATAGGATGAGATATAAATAATAATCATTCAAACCACCCTGATTTAAACAACCCCCCCCCCCCCAAAAAAAAAAAAAAAAAAAAGGAGTGTTACTTCATATTCTGAAAGTGATTTATTTTCTTCATGCCAGGTTGGGAATATGATTTTTTGGTTCATATTCAGTATTCTTGGTCAACCCATGTGTGTATTGCTATACTACCATGACTTGATGAATAGGAAACTCAGTAGGCTAGCATTACATCATCAACCATGCAAGTGCACTGGTTTCTTGGAACTGTTGTAGATATGCTTCTGCCTATGGTTTTTTTCTACATGAAATGTTTTCCGCCTTGATTGTTGTTGCCATGGGCTGAGCATCTCCAAGTCGCAATTTCTTGATGCTGCTTCGTGCCAATCCATGTACAATGATAATTGCCGATGTAGCAGTGCAACTGTATTCTGTGAATAGCTAATTCAAAAGTTGTAAATGGTTTTGGTTAGATCTTTATGATCTGGAAATGCCTCCCAATTCCTAAATATGTTGCATCCACGTAATAAAACTTGTGGAATTTTGATACTAAACCCATACGTATTTCTCTATAAAAGTGAGGCATGGAGAATACTGTTGCATACACGCTATTGATTTTGTTGATCCTCATCGGTTTGCATTCACAATAATGATGATATAAAAATTGCGTTCATGATTCTTGAGGCTGGAGCTTCTGTCAGGATTTTTTTTGGTGATATGGTTGTCTGGATTTTGTTTCTAGAAGGCATCTTAATTAAGAATCAGTTGACTAATTTGAGATTGAAAAAAACTAAATAAATCACTTAATTATAATGTGTTACATGATATCTCTAAAATATTTATATGTATCATTAGATTGTATATCATTTTATAAGTCATGACATTAGTTTGAAGAAAAATGATAGATATACATATTTTAAAATAATTTATTTATTTTTCTTAATATTTTCAAATTAGTAAACTGAATTTTATATTAAAAAGTGTAAATAATATATGCCTTCTGAAATTACGAAGCCTCTTGTAATTTCTTTGTGAAATTGGAGGCAGGCAGCTGAAGCAAACATGGAAAGAGAGTAAGTTATATCCTCCTCTGTTGATCTTCTTTCAAGTTGATACACATCATTTATAACAAGAAAAGTTACTCCCTCCGGTCCTAATTATAAGACAAAGTTGACTTTTTTGGAGAAATTAAGGAAGCCAATTAAATCACTTTAGAGTATTTATATTTTTAGTATCTTTGAATTATATATTAGTTTATTAATCAAATTAGTTAGTTTGAAGAAAAAAATATAAATATAAATATTCTAAAGTGATTTAATTGACTTCCTTAATTTCTCTAAAAAAGTCAACTTTGTTTTATAATTAGGATCAGAGGGAGTAACTTCGTACCCCTGCCCATTTAGCACAAGCACTAGATAAGAAACCCATTAAGTAACAAAATTGACACAAATTGAAGGGCCAACAGTATTGCTTAAAGTAATCACCGTGAATTATAAAACTTAACTGCAACCAAGTTGGGGGAAGAATAGTTACAACTTTCCGTTTAACATAGATTTCTACGTTCAGTATGGAAATGGGAAATCTCCCCCTCTAACCTCACTATTTAATGAAACAAACGCAGCCTACAAATATTGTTCAAAATAAAATGCACCACAAGTTAAAGACTTCGGCAGCGAAATGTGCACATGTGGCTTCCAAATTGGGAGATAACATCCACAAGGCATCCATAACCTCCAACTGCCATGATCTGAGACACATAAAATGCACCAATCAAGTCAAGATTGAATCAAGAATGTAACACAGTTCATAAATAGCTTCAGCTATAAGTCAGTAACTCCCAAATGTATAGTAACTACAAATATTTTAACAACAATTGAATAATTCAAATCAAGACAATACCCCTGATGGATGTAAGGAGATTGAAAAAGAAGACGGAGGAGCGCACTGTATTTGTGAAAGGGTCACACCATTCATGTCAAATCGATTAAGTAGAGGATCTGCCCCAACTGCCAGTATCTGACATGGATATGCAAATATTAACAAACTAGAAGATCAATGGATACAGCGAGAACTTGCATATATTATTAGCACAAACAAGTCCTCGTTTAGTAGAGGTTAACAATAGTCAATGCTAAGTTAACTCTTCAAAAATATTGTCTCCAACGTAAGCTCACCACAATCAAATTATTGGGACCATATTTAAAACATCTCAAGAGATAAAAGCAATACTCCCTTCGGTCCTTAACATAACACATATTTAAGGAGTTGATTTTGATCCTAAGTATAAGACATACTTTTCATATTTGTTAATATCTTCCTAATTTATCCCCACTGATGTTCTCTCAACAATAATCACGAAGGCGAGCAAATAAAGAAATTAAGGAAGATGACTAGAGTGTTTTAGAAAATACATGTTATATTAACTAACTTCCTTAATCTAACCAAATTAGGTAAACATGTCTTATGTTAAGGATTGGAGGGAGTAATATACTCACTTGATTGTTGTCAAATAACATGTCCTGTACAGAAGAACCCGTTGAAGTTTTTGTTATGCATTCTGAAGCAGGAAGGTTCCAAAGCGATATATTCCGACCATAGCTACAAGCCTGTAATTGGTGAAAATATTCAATAGTCCCTCAAATTACTCCTAACGTCAATAAACTATAATAAAGATATATTAATATTTAAATTCAGGAGACTGCGTTCTACATTGTATGTATGCATTACACTAATTTTACTATTGCCTACAGAAAAAGGACACCTATAAAGTGTAATCACTATTAATATGATAAATTCTGCATGATGAAATAGGAAATAATTAGAAAAGAGAATTATTTGCCAAGTACAAAAGTGAAATAATGTTTTATCATCAGAAATAACTCTTGTTTTTGTCTTAATGATATAAATGTGATGGTTGAAGCCAATGATGAGTTATTATGTGCATTACTATTCTGGTTTCCAGAAATAAACAATTTATGAAAAAATCACTTAGCATTCATATTCGTGAGTAGCTACCATATTGTCTTAAGTCAGCAAACACATTTCTCTTATCGGAATATCACGCAGGAAATAAATAAATAAATAGACGTGTGTGCCCTATATATAAAGGGCGGGAGGGAGGGCGCATGGAGGTATTTATGAAATAATAGATAGGTTCTTACCAACCAGCTCTCACTTGCATCTAAAGCAACACAACTAATCCATTTAACTAGTCCTCTTGACTTCAAATCTTTTGCAGGATCAATCACTTTGATACTCTTTCCACTTTTGCAATCTAGTGAACATGGTACATAAGCCACAAAATTGAAAGGAATACTATAAGGAAACTGCACAAATGTAATTAGTAGACATTGATTCATCATGTTGCTTTTCTTGTTACAATTACAGCAGAAGGAAATAAATAATACCCCAAATTCGTGCAGTCCCATCCTCTGAACCTGTTATAATCTGAATATTGTTCCGAAGGAACCCATAGTTAGATATATTTAAGACCACAACTCTTGGTGAAATATTACATTTCCTATGTATAATACATAATACATAACATACTAAACAAGCAGAGTTATTATCTCTTGATAAATAAGCTATTGGCAATAAAGAAGGGATATATTCGATTAGCTTGAATTTACAATACACCCGTCATATATTTTCTACCAGAAGTACCAAGACTTCAGATTCTACAACTAAATGACATCTCCTAATCAAAGTGCACAGACTAGACATGATACTTATCAAACAATCAATAATCGCTTCAACAAAACAGTTTCATAGTCTATTACAATACTACTTCCTATGGTAGTTGTAATTGTTAGTCCATATCCATCACATTATTAATTTATATATTCACAGAAAAAGAATCAAGCAAAGTGAACTCTTGAAAAATCATGCGAAATAACTACCAAAATTAATTGATATAAAGAGTTAATGAAAAGAAATCATCACTGTCAAGTTAAAAGTTAGAATGTCTATACCTGACTGGCTGAGTTTCGGGCAACTAAACAATGCAAGTAGTCCAAGTGCCCCTTAAATACAGTTTTCACTTTACCAGTTGCCTACAAACATCAACATATATCACTCTAGTGTCAACATCACTACTATTATAAAATCAAAATATCCCATAAAAGAATACAACAAATTTTAATTAATATATACAAAATATTCACCTTCAACAGATACATACCACATCCCAACAATATGCACAAGAATCACCAGAAGCAGCGAACACAGATCCTCCCTAAAATTAGGCAATGAAATAGATTCTAACTCAATAATTGAAGAACAAACAAAATATTTTGACACATAGCCAAGGAGGAAAGGAAAAAATACAAACCTTGGTATCAACAGCAATAGCATTATTCTCAGGAATAGGTGAAAGGGCACCCCACGGACCTCTGGAAAGAAATCAATAAAATGAAATTTGGTATTGGAAGTAGAACAAGGATGGGAGACATAGCAATCCAGACTTGAAACTGGGAATATAGAAAAAACTGGTCAATCAGATAACCAGAACTAGAGGAACAGAGATTTGATTGAGTTGAATACCATATAATAAACCATGACCGATATGTGAATGTCTAACTGCAAAAAAAGATGTTTTTTTTTGTCCGGAGAAAAAGATTCAAAAACAGCATTGAAATTATATAGAAAAAAAAGAACAGTACCACTTATCTCTCAAACTCTAAATTATGTATGGGTAAACAATGTCTAGTTACTAATATAGATTAGTTGAGC
This sequence comes from Inga oerstediana, assembly GCA_963210345.1. Lineage (NCBI taxonomy): Eukaryota > Viridiplantae > Streptophyta > Magnoliopsida > Fabales > Fabaceae > Inga > Inga oerstediana. Next base: position 56,854,111 of record OY723407.1, on the reverse strand, counting down.
ATATATGTTCTCAAACTCACTTGTGCTGAGGATTCACCAGATCAAGAAAAGGCTTGACATCACCTCCTGAAAAACATGTGGGATGGCATGTGTAAGACAATAGGAAAGCCCCATTATAAAAGAAAAGTGGACAAAAGGATACATAGAAGAAGAAAATAAAATTGACATATCAAATCAGATGCCCGTGGTGAGATTGGAAAGACATGGCAGAAATAAAAAATTAGCTACAAAAAAACAAGACCAATGAAGAAGCAGGGGATACAGGCAAGACTAGCATCAAATTTGCAGAGTAAATGAACCTATTACTGTCAAGCTTCATGAATGTCAAAAGTAAGAATGTACAATCAATCATTTTGAGGTAAATTCACACAATGAATTCTGTCCCTTAACATACACAAGTGCAAGTCTAACCTCACGGCTTGTAATTCTTAACCAGCAGAGTTTATAGCTTGAATTTATTTCCATAGTCTCCTCTGTTATTTATTTTGTTTCAATCTTATATAAAAAAAAGGGAAACTAAGCAAATAGACCACATGAACAACTTTATAACCCCTAGTTTCACAATTTTTAAATTTTTTACTGAACAGATACTAACAAAGAAAAGTATAAAGGGTAAAGGAAAAGAAACAATAACCGTATAATCAACTGGTCAAGCTGATTCAAAGTTAAATTGCAACAGTAAGATTTATTACCGAGTAAAGATGATGAATCCTTTGATCCTGCAAGTTCGTTCCATCTCCATCCTCGTATCCGACCGTCATCGCCACAACTGCATGACAAAGCCACTGTCATGAAATGGGCCAAATGGTAAACAATATCATGTCTCACCGTCCATGCAAGCATGTACAAGCATTTAAACATGCATGAGTTACTAGTTCATTAATACACATTCATAGCAATTTGCTTTCTTCAATGATAAGATAATTATGATACTTATAGAGCTGTGTATAAATGTTAATACTTAAGCACTCTTTTTCTTCTAACAATCCTCAGGCAATAAAATCTTCTTCTTTTAGATGCTAGGAGATGAGTTAGAGTAATAAATCTCGAAATCACAAGCCACCGCCCAACATTTCTAAATTCTAAGGCAAAGTAATATGTTGTACTACCAACAAAACAGGAAGTGTTTCTCATTGTATAGGAGAATAAATTTATCTTTTCCTACATGAGCAGAACCATCGGCAAATAAGTACATTCAAGAATGACATGCTTCTAAATTTGAGCTTGCCAGTGCCACCTGATGTTATAGTATGGGGAGTGAAAAGTTATCAAGGTGTGTAAGAGAGAGTGAGATGGAATGAATCTAAACCTCAATAACAGAGAATCTTTATCATCCCCGTAAAACTTGACATCATAAGCAGGTCCATCGTGCCCTTGAAAGAAGCAAGTTGGTTCAGCAAACAATCTAGGCCAATTGCACCATACGCGAAAGCAAACTTTACTGTAAGAACTGAATTGTTAATGTGTTTCAAGCAGCTACAGGGATTTATACTTACTTTTGTGTCTTTATGTTGGTAAAATCAAACGGCTGCAACACATTAAAAAACAAATGAAATGAAAGGGATCAAAGACAAGAATTCCAAAAAAACAGAAACAGAAACAAAAGGAATAGATAACAGAGTCAAAGAGAGAAGACTGACAATGTTGGAGATGCAAGAAGGGATAGAATAGGAGGCGATGGATCCGTCGCTGGACGCAATAAGGAGGGTATCAGGGTTAGGGTTTCGGGTAGGAGCCCAAGCGGTCCTAAAGACGGTTCGCGTTTCAATCTCCCTCTCCTTCAATATGGCTTCTCTGTAAGCATTCTCGTCCCAGTGGGTGGCGTCTCCGCTCATTGCGGCAGGCTCGAGCTTAGAGAAGGAGCTCCAACATCTTCAGTACACTTGTGCCGTTGTGCCACGGCAAATAGTTTTTTTTTTTAAAAACCAAATGATAGTGCAATAGTTAGCCCTAAATAGGAAAAACACTACTCAATCCCTCTCCAATTAATATCAAACATATTTATCTAATTTAATATTAAATTAAATAATTTAATTAATATTATATATATTTTCTTTCTTTTTTTAGAATATGATATATATTTTCTAAAACATCATAGTTATCTTTCATAATTCTCTCATTCTCTCTCTTCCTTAATTATTATTGAGGGGAATTATTAGAGGTAATAAATTAAAAAAAAATTTAATGAATATAAAAAATATCTTATATTTAATATCAAGACCAACCATATAAATAAGCTCTATATTAAAGAATGAAGGGGAGGGAGTAATAATTTTGTCCCAGTAATTTGTTAGATGTCTTAAATTTGTCGTCAAAGTGCAATCTTTTTAAAATACGGAATTAATCACACAATATGAAAGGATAATTAGAAGTTGGATGCTCATCATATATATATATATATATATATATATTATAGGGGTAAAATACATCAACATTCCCTAAAAAATGTGTTGCATAAACCTTTTTTCTAATTTTGAGTTTCAATTTTCATCTATTCAATCATTAGTTGATCATTAAATCTTCACAGTAACATGTGATTTTGACCATATATTTAGTGAGTGTTTGGGAAAAGTCAAAACCGTTGTTTCAGAAGCCCTTTTCCGCAAGTTGAGATAAAATTCTTCTCATATACTTACCTCATAAATCATAAAAGATATTCTCCAAAAACTAATTTAAACATATCCTGTCATTAAATCTATGGGATTGTTAATTGACTATTTTGAGATTGGTGTGTAATTATTTATAATAGTAGTGAGGGATTTGGGCTCAGGTAAAAAACCAAGGGATTTGCGCCAAGATAGTGGCCCAATAGAAAGTTTGGGATTTGGTAGTGGAGACAATATATGGGTGAAATTGATTATTGAGGGTGTGTTTGGTTTGAGGGGAGGGAGCGGAAATTATAATTTTGGGTTTAAAAAATCTGAAATTTATCCTCTCATTCTTTTAAATTTTGGATCCCCGTCCAAAATTTACCCTCTCATTCTTTTTAAAATGTGAATTCCTAACCAAAATTTAAATATCTTCAACCCAAAAAGATAATTTAATGCCCGCTGCGCTCCCCTCAAACCAAACACACCCTGAAGGTGTGGATAATTTGGACTTGGTCCCTCTTATACCTTCTCTCTCTGGCCATAGTCATAATGTCTACAGAGTTTCTTGTCTCCCTTCCTTTGGACCTTCTTCTAGCACTTTCTATTTCCCTTTTCTGTTATATTTCTATTTGTACTAGAGCAGTGCTATGATTTATTTTTGTTTATAAGCATTGTGACTAGCTGCTGACTGCACTATATTGCTCATTCGAATCCATGAGGATATTATTCTATTTTGTTTCCCATATGTTTTGGGATGGTTACAAGATGGGGGCTCATCCATTAAGCCCATACGCTTCATCATTGCTTCAATTTGGTCTAAGCCGAAAGAATTCTTCATCACAATGTCAACGGTAGTAGCCTTGGTATGAACAAGCTTAGAATAATAATTTGTATCAGACTCAACAATAGTGTTAAATTTAGAATTCAGTAATTCTATTTTAGAACTTAGCAATTCCATTGTCAAATTAATACGATCCATCTTTGTAACCATATTAGAAGTGCAATTTTTGAATTGCTTGATCCTAGCTTCGAGCTCATCTAGTTCGGCTTTGTCAAAATCCTCCATCATGGTGAAAGGGGTTCTGTCAATGAAAACACCAATTGCAACGATCCCAAAACATACGAGGAGCAAAATAGAATAAGAACCTCAAATATGGATTCGATTGAGCAATATAGTGCAGTCACAATGCTTATAAACACAAATAAATCATAGAACTACTCTAGTACAAGTATAAATATAACGAAAAAGGGAAATAGAAAGTGATAGAAGAAGGTTCAAAGGAAGAGAAGAAACTCCATAGACATTGTGACTATGGCCAGAGAGAGAAGACACAAGAGGGAGCAAGTCTGAATTCATCCACATTGTCTATAATTGATTTCACCCTTATTATACTGTCTCCACTGCCAAATCTCACTTGTTCTTATTTTGGGCTTCCCATTAAGCCTCCATCTTGGTCCAAATCTCTTATGACTGTTAGACTATTAAAGATGAATGTTAATTTATTTAGATTTAAATATTGTGTTATGATATAAAAAAACAAATTAATTCAATCATTGCTAGTTTAGCCAACTTTAAATATATTAATTTATTTGACTCATTAATTTTATTTGAAAATAAACATTCTTCCAATCTATATTTAAAAGTATAGAATATATGAACACTACATTAGTTTTAAAATATTTTCCTAATAAATTATAATATAGTAATATTTGATAAAAGTTTATTAATGATCCATCAAGTGATTTATATTATAAATTAAAAATATTTTCTACTCCCTCCGGTCCTAATTATAGGATAATATTTTAGAGTTGATATTGGTCCTAATTATAGGACAAAATTCTAATTTTTGTCAACTTCTTCCCAAAATACCCTCTATTGATACTTTCTCAATAATAATTTAATAAGAGTAGATCGGAAGTTGTTGAAGGAGATTGATGACGTTGGATTGTGTGAGAGCTTGGAGAAGTTGTGTGTGAGGCAGGAGAGGTACAAGAAAAAACAGAAAATCAACGTAATTATATGTCATTTTAAATTTTAAATAAGGTTATTTTAGGAAAATAAATATATTAACTAATTTAACCACTATCCTTAATTTCTCCAAAATTAGGTAAATATGTCTTATAATTAGGACCGGAGGGAGTAGAAGACACCCCATATTTGGGCAGTATGAACTAAGATATGAGTAGGTAATTAATCCCCATGCAATAGAGCCTCCATTAGTGAATAGTGATTTTATAAGTTTGACAGCCTTTTCTCTGATCTAGTTATCTCCTTTATAATTTTTATTTTGGACCAAAAATGGGGCAAAAGCCCAAAGTTATAACAAAAGGTAAATGATGGCATGTGGGTTGGACAATAGTCAGCCAATTCGTATTCATCTGTGCACTGGTTTTCCTTTTTGTCAATGGACTTTTTACAAGTCTGTGAATGGTTTTATGGCTTAATGACGTGTAACTTTTTAAATATACAGAAAGATGTGAATTCGATTCTATTTATAACCTAAACTGTAAGGGTTTGCCCTCTAATTAAAATGAAAAATGGAAGTTCATTTTTTGGTGGAGTCAAGCCTTCCTTATTTTTTGGGGGAAAAAGAAGGAAACAAATAATTTCGACTACATCTTTTATTTGTCAACAACATGAATCTATCAACTTTGGTCAAGTAGAATCCAATAATGCTTAATTAATCACAAGGCCGGTTAATCTGAAATGAAAGCCAAATTGAGGATTGAATGAGAATCTAACAAAAGAGACACTCTTGAACTGTCCCTTGCGTACAAGGAGAATACTCATACAGATACTTGACTATTAGAAACAAAACACACAAGAACCACATCAAATCACTGCCACTTTTATTGATTACTTAACCTACAACCACTAGTCATCATTTGCTCACAAGACTGATTAATCTAGGACGAAAACCAACGTACAAACCATGAATGAAACAAAAGAGAGACAAGTACACTCTTAATTTTTGCCTCCGAGAACACCCTTGAGCTTCTTGACCTGAGCATCATCAAGGAAAGTTGTTGCTGTAATCAATGGGGTGGGAAAATCACTCTTGAACAAAGCGTAATCAAGAATTTGCAGGCCAGGATTGGCACTACTGAAAATCACAACAGCTTGGGCCGGAGATTCGCCGGCGTTGATCTGGAAGTGAAGCAAGGCCTGTGGGAACACCATAGAGTCACCCTTCTTGAGATTTTTGAGGAACACTGTGTTATCAGATGAAATGAAGCCTGCACATATTGAGCCTTGAAGAACAACAAGTGCTTCTGAAGCTCCAGGATGCGTGTGAAGTGGTATAACTCCATCCTTGGCCAAGTCCAAGCGAGCCAACGAGATTCCAAGGCCGTTTAGGCCTGGGAATTGCGCGTCAAATGCCGGTGTCACGGCGGCTTTTATGATGTTTGAGGTGTTGCCTGCAACTCCTAGGCCATGGAATACAAAATCATCCACAGTGACCTTTGAAGGGCTCTTGCAAGAATACCCAGAAGGGTTGTTAGGAGCAGAAAAATCTGCAACACAAAAGTCTAGGACAGAAGCTTGAGAAGAAGAGGAAAGGAGGCAAAAGATGAAGATAATGGGGAGAATCATTTTTGTTTTAGCTGGATTTGTTTCTTTATTTCTCTTTATTTTTCTTAGTGTTAGGACGGTCTTATATATAAGAAGGGACTGCGAGTGAATTTGTTGACAATTATTGCTTTTGAGTTACTGTGGTGGGTGAGATTTTTTTCTCATAATGCATATATGCATGGGAAAAGACAGATTTTGAATTCGGAAGCCCGTGAATGCATGTCAACTTTTGGAAGTTTTCCCTAACAACAAAAAAGCCTTTCTTTCTTTCCTTAAAATCATTGGGATAGGAATCTTCTATGGTATGTTCTACTCCCAAAAGTTGGACCTCCTTTTGTCTCTGAAATAAATAATTGATTGCATTATAAACAAGTACAGTCAATTGATTTCACCCCTTAATTTAATCCTTCCATTTAAAGCATGTCATACATGTATTTTAGTTTTTTAAAAAGGAATGTAAAAGTTGAGAATGATGTGGTTTATACATGTTTTTCCAATATCTAATATCCTTCTCTTCATCATTTTCGACACTTTAACCCAGTCAATTGACCTTTTTTTTTTTCCAGAAAAAATAAGACAATTGGCGGGCTGTGTGAAGAGATCGAATCAGATTCAAATCAGTTAAAGTCTATTGACTGTAGACAATGCAGAACCTATTTGTTTTCCTTCAAAGTGTGTCTTGCCACACCTCACTTAGATAACTTGTGGTGATTGGAAACTAACACTTGGAAGTTCATTTTTCAGTTTTCATTACTTTAGCGTAAATTGCTAGGCATTAAAGTATAATATATAATTATCAGAGTTTTGAAACCCGAACTGGACTAGCCAATCTGGCCTGGGAACCCGTGAACTGGCCGGAAAACCTATCTGGTTTGGGGTCCGGTCTAGGTCAGCATTTATTTATTTATTTATTTTAAAAAAAATCAATTTTTTAATTTTTTCTTTAGAATTTCATATTAATAAACCTAAAAATATTTAATTTCTCACTGGTTTAGTCCTGATTTAGCTCCGGTTTGACTCCGATATGACTCATTGACCCTTAACCTAATACCTGACCGATTCAATGACCGATCTGGATTTCAGAACCTTGATAATTATGTAAAACTAAGAAACATACAGAAACACTGTATACTGGCAAGATGGTCTGAAGTTGAATCTGCCTTCAATTTATCATCATCAATTTCTTCTAATGGTTTTCATTTTTCATAGTCATTGAATGGTGGTATGCCATTTTCTTACGGATAAAAGGTGATCCTTAGAAACTGGGAGATGAGACTCTGTTAAAATATGCCTTTTTTCTTTTTTGCTTTTTAATTTGGTTAAGGTTTTCTCTTTCGAGACTTGGAGCGTAAAGAGTTTTCGAATCTTCTAATAAGTGCGTTTCCTAATATTCAAACTTGTATTTTCCTCCTTATAGGGATGAGGCCTCTTACCACCGCAACCAACAACTGTTTGATTTAAGTATGTGTCTTTTAAATTGTAGTTCGAAAGATTTTCGTCATAAATTTAATTAGGATGAGGGAAATATTTAACCAACAAGAACGCCTAGACGTGCCCTTAATTACTTTTTGTTTTTAGTCTGGTGGTGGGATGAACATTAATGAATCTCTTCATGTTGCGAATTAACTCATTTTGAAACATAAAAACGAAAATTCATGGCCTCATAACATTGAGCATTCATTGATACAGCAGATAACGTCTTATTTCAAACACATTAAGATAAAGACCATACATTTTATTCACCTCTCGCAGCACAATGTTCTGAAGTTTGAAATCACCTGACTTACACACACTCGACAACTAGAAACAATCAGACTACAACTATTACTTTGCTAGTTACCAACACGGCTCAACAAGAGTCCCATTATTACAAACACACGACCAAATTTGAAAATGAAAACTAAGAGGTGAAATGAACCTAATATATAAAGAGACACTCTTTGAGACCAGTCTCTTACAAAAGGACAACAATAATCTCCCAATACAACTAATTTTTGCCTCCAAGAACACCCTTGAGCTTCTTCACCTGAGCGGCATCAAGGAAAGTGGTGAAAACAATCAATTCAGTTGGCAAATCACTCTTGAACAGCGCGAAATCGAGGATCTGGAGGCCGGGATTCGCGCTACTGAAGCTCACAATAGCCAAGGCCGGAGTACCACCAGAATTAATCTGAAAGTGAAGTAAGCCTTGTGGAAAAACCATAGTGTCTCCCTTGTAGAGTATTTTAATGAACACAGTGTTATCAGACGAGATAAAACCAGCAGTGATACAGCCTTGAATTACAACAAGTGCTTCTGAGGCTCCAGGATGTGTGTGAATTGGTATAACTCCACCTTTGTCTAAGTCCAAACGAGCCAATGAAATTCCAAGGCCATTTAGGCCTGGAAATTGAGCATCAAAAGCCGGCGTAACTGCGGCTTTTATAATGTTTGAGGTGTTACCTGCAACTCCTAGGCCATGGAATACAAAATCTTCCACAGTCACCTTTGCAGGCTTCTTGCAAGAATATCCTGCAGGACTGTTGGGAGCTGCATAATCTGCAACACAAAAATCTACAACAGAAGCTTGGGAGGTAGAAGAGAGGAGGCAAAAGATGAAGAAGAGTGGGAGAATCATTTTCACTAATAGGACTAGCTAGTTCTGCAGAATTTCTTTTTCTTTGGTGAAGAGTTTGGAGAAGATGAAATATAAGAAGGGAAGGGCATGTAAAATTTTTGTTTTTATCATTATTATTGAGTTACTGTGATAGATAAGATTTTTCTTGGGAAAATCACAGGTACTAATCAAGAAAAATAATACTCCCTCCGGTTCTAATTATATGATAAAGTTGATTTTTTTTGGAGAAATTAAGGATACTAATTAAATTACTTTAGTGTATTTATATTTATATATATATTTTTTTCAAACTAATTAGTTTGATTAATAAATTAATATATAATCTAAAGATACATAACATATGATATGATCAAGTAACTTATTTAGCTTCCTTAATCTCTCCAAGAAAAGTCAACTGTCTTATATTTAGGACCAGAAGTAGTATCAGAAAAGTCCCATAACTTGTCAATAACAACTGCAAGAGCCATCATTGACAAGTGAAAATTGACAAGTTATGGGACTTCTCTAATACTCCCTCCGATCCTAAATATAAGATCTAGTTGCCTTTTTTTTTGGAGAAATTAAGGAAGTTAAATAAACTATTTAATTATAGTGTATGTTATATATCGTTAGATTATATATTAATTATAAGTCAAGCAAATTAGTTTGGAAAAAAACGATAAAAATAAATATTTTAAAAAAAATTAATTGGATCTTATATTTAGGTTCAGTGGTAGTATTATTTTCCTTAAGTGGGACCTTGGTGTGGTTTTCCCCTTTTCTTGTGCCTGCATGGGAAACGACAGAATTTGAGCTGTACGCTTATCCAGGTAAAAGTCGGGTTTGGAAGTTTTCCACACGATATACCGACAAGAAACTTCATTTTGCTCTGAATCACAATGATAGGAATCTTCTCCAGTATGTTCTACTGCCAAAGATATTTTTCTTCAAGGGTCTAACACTCTTTAATTGGTAATTCAAAACTTCGTAGCGCAGATTTAGTATTAAAAAAGACTTAGAAGCCAAAAGATATAGAATATAGTTTGTTGTGTTACATGATCATATAAGAAAATGGAGTCGTTTGCGTTTGATTCTCATTGCTTCTCTACCTATCAATCTTATTTCATGAAATTATAGGTTTGCTTGAGTTGAGTTTTATGCTTGAAGATGAAACTTCTGTCCTTTTCTTTTCCCATCCGCTCTCATCCTTTACCCTCTTCATGATCATTGGATTAAGATCTAATAATCTACATTTAATATGTATGCAATTAATAGGGATATATTTTAAGGAAAAATTATAAATTTGGGAAACAAAATAAATTGGGGTCTTATATTTAAGACTAAATCTAATTTCTAATTAGCTCTTATATTAAGAAGAAGAAGTAGTAACATTTAAACACTCTTGAAGATGAATGGAGGGTCAGTACTCACAAAAATAAAAGGGAGTACATAATAACCATAACATTCGGTAGTGTCAATGCAATGGAAACGCCTAATATTGTTTTTGTATTTAGGGTCTGATTCTTTGTGCTTTTACAGGAATCAAAATCATTTGTATTTTCATCAGTGGTTAAAAGGGTAAGAAAAGATAAACAAGGTGGTCCCTAAGATCACATGACGAGAGAATGTGATGAAGGCATAATAAGACGTTTTAAGACAGCTAGAAGGATCCTCTCTGTGCAAGTCAGACACGAATCCAAGGACATTGCACATTCTCGTGAATATCTCTAAATTTCCTATCTTTGAGGGAACTTAGATTTTTCACTGAAGGTAGAAAAAGGCCAGCCTTTTCCTGTCACTTCAGCATGGAAATATTTCCAAGTCACAAAGTCTACTGAATGCTCACACTCATTACCCCAAACAAGGGATAAGATTTTGTTGGGCAAAACCAGCTGTCACTTCAACATGGAAATATTTCCAAGTTACAAAGTCTACTCAACGCTCAAACTCATTACCCCAAACAAGGGATAAGATTTTGTTGGGCAAAACCAGCAGAAACCAGTCATTTCCATAGCAGTGCACTTGAAGAAAAGGTTCTCAATATAATGAAGTCAATAGCATTGTCATATATAGTGAATGGTCATTATTGCCCTTTGGTGGGGACGAAGAGACATGGGCTGGTGGTTGCGAAATCTGTCCGGTTTTTCAGATATTATTGAAACACAAAATTGACGTTTGAAGGAAAAAAAGATGAACATTGTGATTGATATGCATTGCGGGGCCTGCATGTACGAGAGATGGGTCAATTCTGGAGTTTTCCTTTTGTTTAGATTCATTTCCCACCTTATATTTCATTTTACATTGATAAGATTTGTAGGGATGCATATGGCCGATGGGCTTCTTCTTTGAGAAGGAGGAGCTATTAGAACACAACATTAATTTTATCATGAGATACAAGTTGAGACAATGATCAAAGATTAAGAGAGTGAAAGCATATATGAATCCGTGATTCATCATTGGAATGATGATATTAATTACTACTCTCTCTGGTCCTTCAAGATCTAATTGGAAAGTCGATGTTGACTATAAATATAAGACTTATTTATTATATTTGTCAATATTTTTCTAATTTATCCTCATGGATGCTCCTTTAACAATAATCAAATAAAAGACATATGGAGGGCATTAAGGAAGAAGATTAAGGTGTTTTAGAAAAAAATATGACATGTTAATTAACTAAACTAAACTTCTTAATCTAATCAAATTGGGTAAATATATCTTATATTAAGTATATGAGGGAGTGCCTTGTTTGAAATCATTTACAAGATATCATCAGTTATGTATCTAAAAGTTGGATGTTTGGTTAGTGTTCATCTTGCTGAACAGTAACTCCTACAGTGCTCTCCGCGTGGGCTCGTCTGATTATGAGAAATTGAAGCACGTACTGGCTATTGCAAATATTCTTTGAAATAATTTATTTGTACTTTTGGCTTGTCTTGCTAGTCATATACTCCTCTTGGTTCTTAATGTCAGACTTAATTGATTAATTTGATTAGATTAAGAAAGTTGGTTAATTAAGTTAGTGACTATGATATTTTTTTAAAACACCCTAATCACCTTCTTTAATTCTTTAATTCGTTCCCTCATTCTCTTACTTGATTATTGTTGAAGGAATAATATCAATAGGGCTAATTTAGGAAAAATTGATAAATATGTAAAATAGGTCTTATGTTTATGATCAATATCAACTCCCCAATTAAATCCTACATTACGGACATGAGGAGTGTATCATATTTAGAAACCAGAAATAGGACATCAAGTTTCACTTTTACAAGGCACTGAATTCATAATTGCAGTAATGAGTAGTTTCTTACCAGTGTTTTCAAAGAATAAGATTACATTATGTCATTAATGTATTTAAAAATGTAGCTACCTTCTGTATGTGTCCTTTTTGTAGTTGTCCTTATTTGCATATTGATATTAGTATCTGACTGAGATAGATGAAGCTTTTTGGAGCATCTGATGCCCAAGCACTGAAAAAACTGCACTTTGGAAGGATAATCATGGAATTTGGAGGATGAAGAGAGAGATGTCGAGTTGAAAAATGGTTCTGCATGCAAACTAATTTTTCTTCATTATTGAAAAGCTAAGCTTGCTATACTAAATATATATATATATATATATATATATAAGAATGCATTTATTTGTAGAATTAATTTGTTTTATTGGAACAACCTTGTATATCAAGGCCAGTTCACGAATTATCAACTTTACCTAAAGGGTTGAAATATGAAATGTGCATGCAACACATGTAAGAATAATGGACTAGTGATACTGATTTCTGAAATGATAATTAAAATTTAACGATTCAATTCATTCTCTCTGATATCCCCCGGAGGAACTGAAGCAACTGGTGGAAGAGGAGAGGATAAGATTTTAGTGGTGGGAGGGGGACGAGAAGTGTTATCTTGAGTCTTTTGAGCCTTAGGCCTCTTTCTGGGAAAAAAAAAAAAACTCTCTCTTTTCTGTAAAAAAAAAAAGAGATCAAAAGTATATACTATTAAGTAAAAGAAGTAATTACACAAGGAAGTGAGGAACTCCTTGTTGGAGGGTCCTTAACCAGAATTAACTCTCGTTTCAAGTGTATTTATTGTCACAAGCCCACTACTCTTTTCATTAGCGCTCTCCCCCCTCTCTCTCTCACACACATAGGGGTGGGAACAAGCCAGGCGGCCTGTCAGGGGCCTGCCGCCTGGCCTGTTCTGGGCCTGACCAGGCCTGGCCTGTCAGGCTAATAGGCCAGGCCAAGGCTTGCTTCGGAGCCTGTTTCATTTAATAGGCTAGGCTTAGGCCTGTTAATTGGCCTTTTAAGCCTATAAGGCCGGCCTGTTAACCATTAAAAAAAATTGAGAGGGAAAGAATTTACCCTACACACCGAATAATCTATCTCATCACTCATCGAAAGTACAAGTGCTCTTTAATCAAAAAAACAAAGAAAAGCACAAGCACTCATCACTTTGACCTTTGTCACTTTGTGCTACTCCCCTGACCCCACAAGCACTCACAGCTCACAAGCACATCACTCAAACACTCATCGACAGCACAACTGCACAAGCACTCACATCTCATCTTCAAGCGCACGTTTTGCTTCTTTCCTCTCGGCTTCACTATCAAGCGCAAGTTCTTCTGTGCTCGCCGATTAGAATTGTTAAACTAGATTCTAGATCTTTCTGTTTTCCCTCCTTCTTGACTCCATGGCTCCACGGCTCCACTCCTCCCTTCTTCGTGACCCTTTTTAAGCTACTCCCCTGTCTCATCGTCATCGTCATCTGTCGTCCCTTCTCTGTCAGGAGTCGTGTTTCTGCTACTCCGTCAGCCTTCTCCGTCCATCATCCATTCTCCTTTGTCGTAGCCTTCTCCGTCATCGTCATCTGTATTCGGTTGATGCTCTGACGATCCTTTGACGCCAACATCGGTTGATGCTCCGATGCTCCTCCGTCATCGTCATTTGTATTTGCTCCGACGCCAACGTTGGTTGATTTTTTTTGAAGGTCTTTGAAGAAGAAGAAGAAATTATATTGAAGATTTGATGTGAAAATGAGAAGGTTTCATAGGTTTTGTATTTAGTTTCATATTTTATGATGTATATTGGATTATTAGTGTAGTTGGGCCTGTTTTTTTTCGACCATTTTTTCAAGAGATCTATTGTATGGCCTGTAAGCCTATTTAAAATTTTAGGCTCCTTAACAGGCTACAGGCCAGGCTAGGTCTTTATACAGGCCAGACTTAGACTCAAAAAATGGCCTCTTACAGGCTACAGGCCAGAATCAAGCCATCCTGATATAAAACAGGCCTGGCCTGTTAAGCCAAAAGCCTGGCCTGGCCTGGCCTATTCCCACCCCTACACACACACACACACACATCGAAATGAGGCTATTATTTAATAATCATCCAGAGTACCAAGGTATTAAAACTTGGACCTGGCACCAAACTGGACGAGACAGTGGTTAAGGGTCAGTGGGTCAGACCAAAGTCAATCCGGGGGTCAGACAATTTGAGGAATAAAAAAAAAAGAGGTTAATGAGCATCATAGTATCATATTGCAATCCAATAACATTAACAACAATAACCAAAATAAACTCACAATAATAAAGGTTCCTTCTACCCACAGTTCTTTAATTACTAACTAATCATCAATTAACCCCATAATCTTTGTTAACAACATTCAAATCTGCAGGTATTGCAACATCAGGAGGTGTAGCTGAAGGAGGAAAACAAAAGCACTAGGACCAACATCATCATCAGCATTCAAACATGGAGGTTCAGGAATGGCCACATATTCATCACCTACATATAAAATATTGAAATGAATTAAATTCTTCATATTCATAGTTTTGTGAAGAAGAAAACATAGTTATGTACTATTATATAAGAATATAATCTTAATAAACCTTCATAATTCCTTGTAATTTCTTCAAGTACAAAATGTGCCACATCTGGATTATCAAACTCAGCAGTTGGATCATCTTCAACAATCCAAAAGTCGATTTTATCTATTGATTCAAAATCAATTGAATAGTAACTTTCCTTTTTCTTTGCCAATGTATCCCTTTAATGACGAATGAAAAGAATTTCAACATTAGTAAAAGGCATATTAAATAAGTTCTATAAAAGCGAATTAAGTCATAAGTTTTAAGATTACCTATACTTTAACCTTAGATTGTAACCTTAGATTGTAATTTGTGAAAACTAAGTCATTGAGCCTTTGATGTTCCAATTGGTTTCTTCTTTTTGTGTGAATGCGCTCAAATAAACTCCAGTTTCTTTCACAACCAGAAGAAGAAGTTTGGCTAAGTAGACGAATAGCAATCTGTTGCAACTCCGGAATTGAATCACCATAGTAGATCCACCACTCATCTGCATAAAATAAAAGACATTTAGTTAAACACAGTAGAAAACATCGAATATGTATTAATATGTCCATTAAAATTAAAAAATTAAAATTCTTACAAGGATTTATTTTTTGGACAGCTTTTTCACATGAAACTTTATTAAAGGATTTTTTACGATCACGGTAGACATTCATTTGCTGCATCATTGTAACATAACGATCAATATCATCATGTGAGTGGGCCTCCAACACATCGATCAAAGATTGCATTAATTTGTTCCTTGTAGCAAGTTCTGCATTGTAGAAGAAGGCATGATTTAAAAGATAAGCCGCTGCATGAAGTTGACTCTTTAAATGTTTATCCTATCGAGCCTGAATAATGCTAGTATATGGCTTGTACAGCTCCTCCTTATTCTGAAACATCTCCTTGATTGTTGTTTTAGCCCTTTGCATGCCTTCATAGACATAAGGCATCGAAGGCTTGCCATAAGAACCAACAATCCTCAGTAGTTTAATAATCGGGGAAACAATCTTGACAATTTGAAAACATTCGTTCCAAAACCGATTATCAAGGATGATTACACAAAATGTTTTCCCAGGCTCAGTGTTAGCCAATTTGTGTTGCACAAAATGCTGATCAACAACTAGAGCTTGTAAGTCATGTTTGTGCAAAAATATGCTATGCAAGGTAATACATGTGGTAGTAAACCTTGTAGCATCAGGACATACAATTTCTTTCCAACCAGGTCTTTTTTGTTACCATGACAAGAAGATCGTATGATTATAAGCAAAGATAGTGATTTTAGATGCCTTTTTTGTAAGATCACACACATGAGGTATGGAAGCAATATCTCTTAAAACAAGATTCAAACAGTGAGCTGCACAGGGAGACCAATAAATAGTTTTATACTTTTCTTTAATCAGTCTGCCGCATATTACATAGTTAGCGGCATTGTCAGTCACCACATGGACTATATTTTTAGGGCCAACCAACTCAATAACTTCATTGAACCAAGAAAAAAAGTTTTTGCATCTTTAACTACATCTGAGGCATCAACTGATTTCACAAATACCATACCTTGCACTGAATATACTAAGAAATTAAATCAAAGTATGTTGTCGAACATCAGTCCAGCCATCAGCCATTAGTGTACAACCATTTTCTTTCCACTTAACTTGATAACTGTCAATCAATAACTGGCATTCTTTTTTACGATGTTTCAATAAGGTAATTCTATACTCATGAGCACTAAGGGCCTTAAACCTAGGACCAATGGTAGCAATAGCATCAATAGCTTTTTGCAACAAAGGACAATTCAATGCATTAAACGAAATATGCAATTCACATAAGCCCAATCAGCAATAACAACCTTAACAGCATATTGTGCTTCTTGACTTGCCCATATACTCTTGATGCTTGGTTGAGCACCCGGGGTTCTTCTAGGTGCAAAATACTTGTCAACCCTCCCAACCCCAACCACTTTCCTCTTTGTGCCACTACTCTCATTGGATGTCCTAAGTGGATGTGAAGCAATTGGCTCCTCAATTTCCATATCATCAATGTCTTCTACATTGTCATTAGCAATAGGTTTTTTCTTTGCACCCTCTATCAACGATTCTTTTATTCTAGCATGTATATCATGAGATATTTTCTTACAAGAAGACATTTGACCACTTGCACCAACTAGATGTTGCTTTAATCTATTAATTCCACCTCCCCTGTAACTTGATGCACATAAGAGGCAAGTAAAAACATTAACTCTCCCCTCTTTTTTGATAGACACAGATTGCCAAGCAGGATTAGTTTTTTTGACACTTCCTGTTGACTCTGTGGGATCATAGACATTCAGGTTAAGGGGGTTGCTAGACTCCTCTGTAGGGGTAGTGGTGGTGCACTACAAAAAAATGATAATTCATAGCGGTGCATTTGTAGCGGTTAGAACAAACCGCTACAAATATCATGATTTGTAGCGGTTTTAAGCAACACTGCTACAAATTTGCAATGGTATGCTTCGCGCCTAGTGGCGTATGGGTTAAGGAACGTGATTTGTAGCGGTTTACAAGACATAACCACTACAAATTTTGGCGCCAAACCTGCACCAAAATTTGTCGCAGTTAGTCTATATTAACTGCTACAAATGTGGCGTCAATTTGGCGCGAAGCTAGTGCGACGATTGTGGCGGTTCTTTTGTAGCGGTTTTTATAATAATAACCGTTATGGAATTTAGTGGGCCACCTTTTTGTAGCGGTTACAAAGAACCGCTACAAAATTTAACTCATATTTGTAGCGATTACAGTGTATAACCGCTACAGAATGCTTTCAAAATAAATATTTATTAAAAAAATAAATAAATAAAATATTTATAACGGTTTATATTTAAAAACCGCTACAAAATATAAATATTTGTAGCGGTTTAATGGATAAAACCACTATAAAGTGATACGTAACTTTGTAGCAGTTTGACAAACAAAATCGCTACAAATTGAACATTTGAAATTTAAAAAATTTTAATTTCCACCAACGGTTATGAATATTTGTAGTGGTTTTTCAATACTAACTGCTTGAAAGTGTTCATTTAAAATTTGAATATTTTAATTCCTGCCAACAATCATGAACATTTGTAGTGGTTTTTTTGACATAACCGCTAACAAGTGTTGCACATTGAAAATTTGAATTTCAAATCTTGTCAATGGTAGTGAAAATTTATAGCGATTTTTATCATATAACCGCTACAGAATACATTTGAAATAAATATTTATAAAAAAAATGAATTTGTAGCATTTTTTATATACAAACCGCTACAAATATTACAAATTATAAATATTTGTAGCGGTTTTACAAACAAAATCACTACAAATTGAACATTTGAGATTTAAAATATTTTTATAAAAAAAATTCAGACAAATATTTGTAGGGGTTATGAAATTGCTACAAAATCAAATAAAACTGCTACAAGTGTGAAATATTTTTATAAAAAAAAATCACACCAATATTTGTAGGGGTTATGAAACCGCTATAAAATCAAATAAAACCGCTACAAATAATGTCACATAAACCGCTATAAATATCAACTGCTACAAAACTTGTCACATTAACTGCTACAAGTGCTACGCAAATCCCTATAAATACCTCCAGCACACCTCATTTCAAACACTCCTCCATTTTTTTCAACCTTTCTTCTCTTTTGTTTTCTCTCATATGAATTTTTTTTAAGAGCCGAATAGCTGAGTAAGGTAATCAAATATAGTAAAAGAAATTTTAATTTTTTGATTTCAACATTTTTTCCCCTCTCATAATATTTATACTCATTATCTGCATATTCTCAATAAAATTATCTATATAAAGTTTATACTTATCTAACTTAATTTAATCATTCTTTATAAATAATAACTATATCATTTACGTTACTTAAATAATAAACTATTCAACACAATATTATAACAATGGACTCAAATAATTGTATAATTTTTTTAAAAAAATTTCCAAAATTTTGTAGCAATTTTAGAACCGCTACAAATTTAAACTCAAAATAGTATTAAATTTTTGGCATTGTTTTTGAAATTCCCATTTGAATTTAGTAGCGGTTTTCCAACCGCTACAAAATTGAAGCCAAAATTTCATTTTTCATTTTCTGCCACGTGAAATTGTGGCACCAACATTTGTAGTGGTTTAGTAACTGCTATTAAATTTGTAGCGGTTGTGTTACGTGAGTAGTAGTTGTCGTAAACTGCTACAAATACGTTTGCAACAATGGATTTTGTAGCGGTTTTTACAACCGCTACTAATGTCATTTGTAGTGGTTAAAACCGCAACTAATACACGTTTTTAACTGCTACTAAATCACAGTTTTTTTGTAGTGTGGGGGGATTATCACTTCCTTCATCACTTCTAACCTCCATGAGCAAATAAGAAAGTAAATCCAAAAATAGGGTCTTTTCAATCAACAAAGGAAAGCAAACAAGAAACACCCAGTTCGATCAAAAACAAGCTACAAATCAACATAAAAACAGTCTCAGCCACCCAATAGCAAGAAAACAATCAAATTGTAATGAGCATAAATCTCAGCCACCCACAAACAAGAAAATAATTGAATTGTAATAAGCATACAATATAAAGAGTGATTTGGGACTTGGGAGAGTGAGCTGCTGAGTGTAGAAGGGGCAGAGGGTCTAGGGCAGAGGCAGAGGCAGAGGCTTGCGCAAGAGGCACTACAAAAAAAATGTGATTTAGTAGCGGTTAAAAATGGGTATTCGTAGCGGTTCTAACCGCTACAAAATAGGTTAGTAGCGGTTTGAAAAATCACTACTAAATCGTACGTTGCAAGCCGTTTTGTAGCGGTTTTATAAAACCGCTACTCAATCAAAAATAACCGCTACAACTTTTGTAGCGGTTATCATTAACCGCTACAACACCCAGAGATATTTGTAGCGGTTATATAACCGCTACAAATATCAAAAATTTTATTGACAGCTTGAAAAAAGAATTTTTTTTTTGTAGCGGTTAATAAACCGCTACAAATATAAAAAATTCAAAATTTGTTGGCGAAAAAAAAATGACATTTTTTATTTGTAGCGGTTAATGAACCGCTACTAATTTTGAATTTCATGAAATTCAAAATTGGCGCCAAAAAATTTAAATTGAGCCGTAAAAAGGCGCGTTATTTAGTAGCGGTTTAATAACCGCTACAAATATTTAAATTTTTTTTTATAAATATACAATGATTTTTTTTTCTGTTTTTTCAATATTATATTAAATAGTTTATTTTGTTATTATTTTATCTATTTCAATTAGTTTATTATTCAATAGTTGAACTTATTAATAAATAAAAAGGAAAAATATAATTGAATAGGATTAGTATAAAATTTATATTAATAATATTATTAAGGATATGTAGGTAATAAGGAATTATTATGTTTTCTAATATAATGTAATTGTGTATGAAAAATAGATGAAAATGAGATAGAGTTATGATATATCTAGAAAAAAAAATAGTTAGAATAAATTTTATAGAAAGGAAAGAAGTATTCTAAAAAAAATTGAAAATCTTGTTACCATATTTGATCGTATTATTCAGCTCCTCTACTCATACGAAAGAAGTTGTAAATGAGAGGAAATGAAAGAAAGGTAAGGTGAAAAGAAATTGGGGAGTGTTTGAAATGAGTTGTAATAAGGGTATTTATAGGGATCCACGTATTATTTGTAGCGGTTAATGTAGCGGTTAATATAGCGGTTATTAATTAGTAGCGGTTATTTATATTTTTATAGCGGTTTAATATTCATCGTGCTATTTATAGCGGTTAATGTAGCGGTTATTTATATTTTTGTAGCGGTTCAATAACCGCTACAAATATTATTTTAATTTTTTTTAAAATTTTTTTTACATTTTATTTTAACACAAATTTTTTGCATTTTTTGTAAAGACAAATTTTTTACACTTGATTTTGATCACTCATCGTCGCCATCCCTACAGAAATTTTGTAGAAAAATTATTGTTATTGATGTATTATTAAATTTAAAAAATTTAATTGAAATGACGTGGACTTAAAAAAACTCACCGCAGTAGAGGTAAATTGTCATCGCCTTCAGGGAAGTAGTTTTCAAAATCAGCTGGCTGAAATGGCTCACTCTCGTAAGCGATGTTATCGCCTTCACCCATGTCGTAAAGGTCTCTTGGCTTTAAATGAACGACCATGTGCCAATCCCTATGCCTCTCGTCCTCGACATAATAAACCTGATGTGCCTCTGAAGCTAGAATATACGGCTCATCATCTTGAGAAATACCAGTATGAATCGGCTGTGAGAAATTGACTGATGTGATCCCTAGGTCGTCAGTTGTCAGTCCCCGAGAAGTAGTGGTATTTGCCCACAAACACTTGAACAGCGTCACGGTGAAACGGCTTTGATAATTAAGCTCGACCACATCAAGAAGCTTGCTATAGTAAGGGACGCCTCCGAACTGCATGTTGGCGTCATTGTTGCTCGAATAACTCCTTGTCCCAAATGTGCCATAAACACCCGAATTCTGTGTTTGCAATCCCTGATCCCGTGAAACCGTGCAAAACTTAAAACCATTGACATTGTATGCTGTAAACCGTTTTGCATGATCAAGAGGGCCGATTGCGAGAGCTCTGAAATCTGGTGAGTGTGGGTTGTGGTCATTTAGTATTCTGCGCGCAAACCAGCTCGGGAATTCTCTGTGGACCCTCCTATCAACTTCCGAGGATGTCTGTGTACGGATCATGAGCTGACGCTTGACATGACTTCTGAATTCCCTGCAATTAATAATGGAAAGGCGTTAGTGAAATGAAAGTGAAAAATGTTACAAAAGATATAGATCGAATAACATGTGAGTGTACAATTCTTACCGTATGAAAGGTTCAACTTGAGTGCAATTAATCAAGACATGTTTATGTGCTTGGAACTTCTCAGTTGCCGTTAGTTTGAAGTTCTCAGTTGCTCCAACTGGTTTACCAACACGAGGGATAAATTCTCCTGATGTCGGCGCAGGTTCAGGACAATCGTCAACACGAGGCGGGCGGTTGAAAGCCGTCTCAAGATCATCAAAATACCTTGAGCAAAAATATAGCACCTCATCCCCTATATAGCCTTCAGCTATAGAACCTTCTGGCCACGCCTTATTCCTCACGTAAGATTTTAATTTCCCAAGGAACCTACGAAGTACAGAAGAGAAAATTGATATAAAATGATGAAAAGGACGACTAGCAAACATTAAATACGGACAATAAATGAAAGAACATATTTAAAATGAGTACCTCTCAATCGGATACATCCAACGATATTGTACTGGTCCAGCGAGCTTTGTTTCATGAACGAGGTGGACTGTGAGGTGAACCATCACAGTAAAAAAGGACGGAGGAAAGATCATCTCCAAGTGACAAAGCGTAAGAATGATTTTCGACTGCAGCTGATCGAGCTCCTCAACGATCAAAACCTTAGAACACAACTTCCGAAAGAAAGAACAAAGTTCCACCAAAACGATGGAAACATCGGGAGGAAGTGTATTCTTTATAGCCAGAGGGAGTAACTGCTGCATAAGAACATGTGAGTCGTGACTCTTCAGGCCAGCAACCTTTCGAGCCTGCAAGTCGATACATCGAGAAATGTTGCTTGAATACCCATCAGGAACTTTTAATTTCTTCAACGTCGCAAGGAACACATCCTTGTTCGGTTTTGTGCGGGTAAACTTTGCCGGTGTAAATCTGTCTTGCTCATCTGGCCAAGCGTCTTCACGAACTCCCATGTCGCGTAAATCTTTCCTCGCTTGAAGGTGATCTTTTGTCTTGCCGGGTTCGTTAAGCAGCGTATACAGCACATTGTCGCAAACATTCTTTTCAATGTGCATTACATCAAGACTATGGCGAAGTAAATTAGATCTCCAATACGGAAGCGTGAAGAAAATACTTATCTTCTTCCACTGCTGAGGCGCCGAAGTCCTGCGCGTCTTTTGGCGAGTTTGTGCTGAATCGTCGCTTTTTCCAAACTCGAAGTCAACATGCTCAAGCTGCTGTAAGATATCTGTACCAGACAAAGTCTGAGGTGGTCCTCTTTTCTCTGGTTTCCCATTGAAGCGATTCCGTTGCAATCTGAACTTATGCGTTCCATCGAGAAACCTCCGATGCCCCATAAAGCACCACTTTCGGCTGTGGGGAAGGCGCAATGCGTTAGAGTCAAAATTACAAGCTGGACACGCCGACCCAGTATACACATTCCAACCAGATAATGTGCCAAGGCCAGGAAAGTCACTAATCGTCCACATCAAGGCTGCACGCATATTGAACAAAGTCTTGCTGTAAGCGTCGTACGTCTCCAAGCCGACATTCCACAGGTCAAGCAATTCCGCAATAAGCGGTTGGAGATACACATCGATGTCATTGCCCGGTGCCTTTTTGCCTGGAATGATCATAGACATAATGAAAGAGCTTTGTTTCATACACATCCAGGGGGTAAGTTGTAGGGAACTAAGACTACCGGCCAAATACTGTAACTTGTGCTAAGATTCCCGAAAGGATTGAAACCGTCGGTTGCCAACACAAGCCGAACATTTCTGGGGTCAGTTGCAAAATCTGGAAAGTCGTTGTCAAACGTTTTCCAAGCAGCTGCATCCCGCGGATGTCTTAATTTACCGTCTTCATTTTTATCAACGGCATGCCACCTCATGTGCTCAGCAGTTTTAGACGACATAAATAATCTTTGTAGACGAGGTTTCAAAGGGAAGTACCTGAGAATCTTTGCAGGTTTCTTCTTCTGCTTTTTCCCCTTCCGAATTGTCTTGTACCTCGATGTGTGACATCTCTTACACGTCTCCCTGCTGGAATCGTCTCCCTAATACAGCATACAATCATTTGGGCACGCATCAATCTTTTGATAATTCAACCCCAACCTGTTGATAATCTTCTTGGCCTCGTAGAACGTTGTGGGAATCTCGGTGTCGGGGAATGCATCTTGTAATAAGTCGAGCAACATCGACATTCCCTTATCCGTGATCCCACACAAGCACTTGATATGATACAATTTGATCAAGAAAGATAATTTAGAATATTTGCGACAACCTTGATATAAAGGACGATCTGCCTCATCCATTAAGCTGAAAAAATCCCGAGCTGCTTCATTCCCCATAAAAGCCGGCTCAGAGCCGTGCACTTCTTCGTTGAAGTTGTCGCCTTGAAATCCAAACGCATCACGCACATCATCATTCACAGGATCATCTTCATCTACTTGAACGCCTACTTGAGAACTTCGAGGAAGAGCATCGTCATATCTAATGCCGGCCTTCTCACCATGAACTGCCCAGAACGTATAGTCCTCAGGGAAAGGCTTCACAAGCAAATGTTCCTTCACAACATTTCGTGCATGCCACTTCTTGAACTTGCATTTCCGACACGGACAGACGATATTGCCGTTACAGTTGGCGTGAGTGAATGCGAAATCCAAGAAACTGTTTAATCCGTACAAATATTCAGGAGAATTGCGCGGCAACCTTATCCATGATTTATCCATAGCTACAAGTGAGAGAGAAGAAAGTATAGAGAAGAAGATGAGTGAGAAAATAATGACGAATGCCTAGAACCTTATATTCTGAAAATCCAACGTTTATAATTTTGTAGCGGTTATTAAACCACTACACAAATTCCAACGTTTATAATTTTGTAGCGGTTACATATATAAAACCGCTACTAATATTCAAGCCGTTAATTGGTGGGAAATTCAAAATGTACTTGTTGAGTATTAGTAGCGGTTATATATATAGAACCGCTACAAATGTTCAACGTATTAGTAGCGGTTATATATATTAAACCGCTACTAATATTAAAGCCGTTGGACATTAAATATAAAAATAATTTTCTAATTTGTAGCGGTTATACATAACATAACCGCTACAAATGTACACAAAGGCGGCAAATTTCAAAATTCAAATGATTTGAGTGTTTGTAGCGGTTATTAGTGGATAACCGCTACAAATATAGATATTTGTAGGGGTTTCTGAAGGTAAACCGCTACAAATATCTATATACATTTGTAGCGGTTATTAGTTTATAACCGCTACAAATATGTATCTTTGTAGCGGTTATACACTAAGAACCGCTACAAACATATATATTTGTAGCGGTTATAAACTAATAACCGCTACAAATATATATATACTTTATTTTTTTTTTAAATTTAGATATAAATAATTCATAAATTATTTCAACACGATCGAATAATATAAATATAATTATATAAAACACAATAAGAAAATTCTGAAATAAAAACTCATAAATATTTACAAATGTTTAAACAAAAGAAAATGTCCTAAACTAAGAAGCTGGGGCCTGATCCTCTGGTGCTCCCTCAGGTGGGGCACCCTCAGATGCCGCTGGATCGGGCTGCTGCGCAGAGTGAACTGCACCATCGTCATCAGCAGGTGGAGGATCTGTAGCAGGAGGAATAGTACTCGGGACGACGTAGCGAGGGACAGGGGGAACCGCTGGATGCTGCTCGTTCGGGAACAGGCGACTCCATGCTCCCTCGAGCATAGTGTTCGCGATCTCACGCCACTGCGTCTGCTGAGCGTACATCATATCTGCGTGTATCTGCAGCAACTGCTGCTGCTGCACCTGCATCTGCTGCTGCTGCTGCGCCATCTGCTGCTGCGTCTGCTCCAAATCTGACCGCAGCTGGTCAATAGACTCGTCCCTCCGACGTCTGACCTCTCTAGAGCTGCTAGCCTCAGAGGCGGCGCTCCTGCCGTAGATCATTCTGGGTTTGGCGCCTATCCCCATCCCCCGCACGCGTCCAGGGTGCTCAGGCTGAGCCAGACCCGCCTTCAAAGGAGCCGTCGGGTCCACTGACCCCTATAACTCCTCAGGCTGGGTCTGTCGCAGCTCAGCCTGCGACTGCTGCATCCGCTCCTGCCATTTTATGAAACAATTAATAATTACCATTTTTCATTATTAACTTGGTTTTATAAAAAATATAATAATAAAATTACTTACAATGGCCGCCTCTGCCTGCTGAGAGGTCGCAGTCCCGTCACGGTGTCTGTGTGTGATGGCGTACAGCTTCGCATAGTCCGTCTGACGGTTCTCCTGCTGTGCCTTCGTCTCCTGAAACAATTACAAAACAATTAGTATTATGAAATAATCAGCTAAAAGTAAGTGAAGCACTTGAAAAGTTACCAGCTCGCTGTAGGTCACAGCAAAGGTCTTCGATCTTGCTGTGTGGTGGATCCTCTGCTGCGCCCGGATCTCGGTATTCCTCTGAGAAAGCTCTTGGAAAAACAAATAATTAAATGTATTATAATTTAAAATTAAATACAAATTAAATTGAAATTATAATTTAATATTTAACAATTACAAAATTATATATCAAAAATATAATAAATACATTACCTGCGCCTGAGGGCTCCTCCTGAACTGGACGAAACGCGCCCAGTCGTTCGGCGGCACGCCGTCCGGGACGCTCTCCTATAGCTGCTCCAGAGGCATCGTCCCGTCCCCATCCACCCTGTGGAAGAGACGGTTCCTCCTGTTCCTCCAGGCGTCGCCCATCTTCACGAGGGCGTACCTCTTCCGGTTGGCCCGGACAGCAAACCGCAGCTGAAAAAAATACATTTAAATATCAATAATTATAAAAACCATAATTTAAAAAAAAATAATTAAATAGAATTAATTACAAAAAATATTAATTAAATAGTTTTAATTACCTGAACCACCTCTTCCCAAGCCTGGTCCTTCGGCCCCTTCGGAATGTGCCTCCACGTCGGGAAGTGAAGGGGGAACCGCATCCAATTCGATCCCAGGTCGCTCAGGAACCGGTTGAGCAGGTGACCCCCATTGTGGATCGGCTAGTCAGTGCCCTCGTTCCACGGCACTATAACTCACAGGGACCGGTCCATGCTGTTCAGACCGGCCACATCCAGCCTCCTCGTCGACACGTTCCCCTGCTCATCTGCACAGTTGACCGCACGTTAGATAAATTATAATTCAAAGTTAACATTTCTAATTTAAATAAATAATTTACTAAATTAGTCCATTGAGGTACGTATATAACACGTATTTTTATTTATATTTGTATTTTTATTTGTACAGTTGATATGGCTTCAGGACAGGATAAAGGGAAGGCCCCTGAGGTTCCCCAGACCGACTTTACGGGGTGGCAGCAGCCGGGCAGGGGGCAGAGGGAGGGGGCAGCGCGCAGGCAGGGCTACCGCGGCATCTCAGACACTGGAGGGAAAAAAAAGTAACTCGGCCTACCTGCACAGCTCGGCGAGTCAACCGAGTTGGTACTGGTTCGATCCGGTTCGAACTGGGTTAGAACAGTAATGACCAGGTGACTGAACCGGACCGACCAACTAGTCGGTTTGCCGGGTTCTGGTCTGAACTGGATAGTTTGGTTCGGGTTCCTGAACCATGCAGAGTATATATGCTAGAAACATAAGATAGCAATGACAAAAATAGAGAAACAAGGGAAACAAGCAAAAGCAAACAACAAACTTTAACCAATGCCCATTCGTACTCTAGAGATGAAGTAACCTCAGAAGCACCTTGAGCCTTTGTAGCATCTGAAGTTAGAGAGGTATATAAAGAGAGTGATGATGTGGACACCCACCCCAACGGGCACAACCCCTTAAATGCTTCGGCTGATAGTCAGTTGTGACGTTAAATCGTTGATTATGAAGTTTATTTTTTTTAATATCATAAAAAATTGAATTTCTCTAGATGACTCATCAGCCATGTGGGATTAAAATGAAATGATTCATTTTATTTTAATAAGTCAGAGTATAGATGATGTGGCACTCTTGGAGCATGTAGATATTTCTCCCCTTTTTAGGCCTCAAAACCATGAATCTGTAATATTCATTGGGCCAAATCGTACGATAATGAACCAACAATTAATGGTTAACAAATTTCAACACCCCTAGCTATTATATATACAAGCAAACCAAAGGCTTTTGAGAATCACATCAACACAGATATCATACAAATTACATTAAGCAAACATGATTGCTCTCATTTCCTTCATCTTGATCCTCTTTTGTTCCTTCTCTTTCCAAGCTTCTGCATTAGATTTCTGCGTTGCAGATAAAGCACTTCCCGTTGGTCCCACTGGATTTTCATGCAAAGATCCCAAAAAAGTCACTGTTGATGACTTTGTTTTCTCTGGCTTAGATACCCCTGCGAACACCACAAATCTGTTCAAATTTGGGTTCAAACCTGTGTTTGATGCCCAGCTTCCTGGCCTCAATAGTCTTGGATTCTCCATTGCTCGTGTCGATTTCGAGAAAGGCTCCGTTGTGCCGATGCATTCACATCCTGGAGTTTCAGAAATCACTTTTCTTGTGGAAGGACAAGTAAGCTTTGGATTCATTTCGTCAGACAACACTGTGTATCAAAAATCTCTTGTCAAAGGAGATGTTTTTGTTGTTCCTCCTGGTTTACTCCACTTTGCATTCAATGAAGGTACCTGAATAACTTGGTTATTTTTAGGCGATCATCCTCTTTGATATTCGCATTACTCCCTTGAGTCCTTAATATACTGTTAGATAATGACACTTAAAATTATTTGGGAAGTTGATCTTAGTTCTAAATATAAGACATAGTTTTTATATTTGACAGTCTTTTTCTAATTTATCCCTATTGATGCTTCCTCAACAATAATTAAAGAGGAGAGGCAAGGAGGGAATTGAGGAAAATGACTAGGGTAGTTTAGAAAATTCATGTTATATTAATTAATATAATTAACTTCTTTAACTTAATCAAATAAGGTAAATATGTCTTATATAAAGCACCAGAGGAGTATGTCTTAAGTGTGATCACCTACAAAATATACTGTTAGATAATTATGCTTATGATTATTATATATATATATATATATATATGATTTTGTTTCAGGTAACAGTTCGGGATCAGCAGTTGTAGGGTTTAGTAGTTCAAGCCCTCCAGTCCAAGTTTTGGACCTTGCACTGTTCCAAAGCAATTTAGCCAGTTCAGTGATAGCATCGAGCACTTTGCTTAATATTGATGAAGTGAAGAGACTTAAGGGTGTTTTTAAAGGCACAGGATAGA
The DNA here is from genome assembly GCA_963210345.1 of Inga oerstediana. NCBI lineage: Eukaryota > Viridiplantae > Streptophyta > Magnoliopsida > Fabales > Fabaceae > Inga > Inga oerstediana. Next base: position 56,825,450 of record OY723407.1, on the reverse strand, counting down.
ATATGAGAAAGTTATTGTTGTTGGAACAGCATGAGTAAAAACAAATATTTTTTTTAATAAATTATATATATTGTCGTTGTAATAGTTGTTGTCTCGAAACATATTTGGGATGCAATATAATTAATGGAGAAAAATTCTATGATTATGTATCATGTGAATTAATTTATTTTCATATGTTACAACTGTAGAAAAGTTAAAAGGAGGATATTTCAAAGGAAAGATGAATTGAAAATGAGACGTGACAAAAGATTAGATCGCTCTTATGGACGTGGTTATATAATAAAGTTAATTTTATTAAAAATCTTAATTAAAAAAGTTGAGTAAATTAAATACAGTGACTTACTTTCAGTCGCGTCTTATCGTTATATAACAATCTTCTATAGCATAATTAAGAAAACAAAACATCAGTCGCATCCAAGATCCAACGCTTGAAAGCAGTTTCCAGCTCAAAATGGTGATGCATCAACCTTGCCAATATAAGAGAGAATTTCCACTCATATATATAAAAATATCTTAGTTTTTAGACAATATTATTCATGTATTTGTTGTGTTATACCCAATCACACCAATATTACAATAAATGTATCTATTGTCTATTACAAATCACTAAAGTCATCAAATATACTAGATTAATTGTCCAATCAAATTAATACAAGCCTCCACAATTAACCAAAACTGCTAATAAATCATTATATATACACAAATAAAAACAAAAAATAATATAGTTTCGGGTTATTTAAAAACAGAAAGAGAGAAAAAAACCGGTTCTTCACCAACGTTTTGGCCAATTTTAAGCTGTTTTAGACGAAAAATATGGCTAGTTCTTGGTTTGGTCAGGTGAACTGCGTAGTCCAATCTGGTTCTAGCAACACCGGTTATTATCTCCGATAGCCAACAACTCAACATGCTAATAGTGGCTTACGCACACTATTATATGATGATAGATTTGCTATATGTTCATAATAATGTCATAAGAACAGTATCAAGGTTCAAGTCAAACCTTATCTACATGAAGCAATTAAGCTTATAGATCATAAGAGGTTTATAGTCACAAATAATTGGATATAGTTAATTGGTGAAAGTCATGTGTCACCCTATATATGGGATCATCAATTGTTTCTAGTTGATGTCGTCTGGCCTATCCAACTTAAAGTATGTCAATTTGAGGACAAAATACACACACACACACATACACACTTTACGTTAATTTCGATAAATTATAAGTCTTGTCAACTTGGAAACAAACGAGATCATATCCACTGAACATGTCAGTTAAACATAGACATCTACAGAACCAAAGTTGATGCGTTCTTTGATATTCTTTATGAATATAATATTCTCGGTGATTATGTACATTTTCATTTAATTAAATAAATTAAATGGATTCATGAACGTGAAAAAATAGTAAAACACGATCACTTTGATAAGTTGAGTCATGCATTAATAAGAGTATAATTAGGGTTATACGGTATACCCCTCTATCTCTTCACTCACCACCAAGGTGATTTCCCTCAATCTTCTCATAAATATTGTAGCTTAATTATAATTTTTAAATTGTAAAATAAACTTCAATTCTAGTCATAAACCTATATATCATCAGAGTAAATAATTATTTTTTCTACCATCTGAATATTCTCGTCACAAAACCATTTTTATTCGAGATTTCCTTTATCAATACATTTGCAAGGAAGATGTTTTAATGGTACATTAATTTCGTGTACATTTTCTTTATTATTATTATTTTTTTGAAAGAATAGGAGACAGAAAAGAGCATGGTATACTATACTGCATATATGGGAACCAACCCTTAGATTTAGAAGGTCCGATATCCATTGAATGCATGATCAAACCGTTTTCTGGCCTCAAAACTATGAATATGTACGATTTATTTGGTGGAAGTCTATGAATCTGTATTACTCATTAGGCCAAATCGTACGATAATGATTCAACAATCAATGGTTAAAAAATTTCAACGGCCCCACTTATTGTATATATAAGCGAACCAAAGGCTTTTGAGAATCACTCTTCAACACAGATATCAAACAAACAGATATCAAGCAAATATGATTGCTCTCATTGGGGGTGGGAACAGGCCAGGCGGCCTGACAGGGGCCTGCCGCCTGGCCTGTTTAGGCCTGGCCTATCAGGCTAATAGGCTAGGCCAAGGCCTGCTTCGGAGCCTGTTTTATTTATCAGGCCAGGCTTAGGCTTGTTGGTAGGCCTTTTTAGCCTATAAGGCCGGCCTATTAACATAAAAAAAAATTGAAGGTGAAATTGTAATTATAACCTTAACTTCTTTTTTTTTTTCCAATCGTTCACACCGATAGATAATATTCTAATGAGATCTGTTTCTTCAATTGGACAGCTCACAAAGCACTCAAAGTCAAAAGTGTCCAAATCACAAGCACTACTTTTTTCTTTTGGTCAAATAACTCAAGCACTCCTCATTGTGTCTCACAACGTCATCTTTCTCATCTTTTTTTCCCCTCAAAATCTATCTCACAACTCACATCATCGTCTCTTAGTCTCTCACAAGCGCCCTCAACATCAGCATCGTCTCTCACAAGCACTCACTGTCTTCATCGTCTCTCACAAGCACTCACTGTCGTCAGTTCTTCATCAGAGGTCTGTCTCACCGTCATCTGTCTCATCGTCTCCGCCACTTCTCCGTCAGGGGTCTGTCGTCCCTTCTGATTATGAATTCTCAGTCAGGCATCATTTTTCTGCTACTCCCCTCCTTGTCTCATCGTCATCTTCATTTGTCCTCCCTTCTCCGTCAGGCAACCAAACTCTGTCATGGTCTCCCTCATCGTCTCCGTCATCTTCATCGTTTTAAAATTTCAGGCCCCTTAACAGGCCACAGGCCAGGTTAACCCTTTATACAGGCCAGGCTTAGGCCTAAAAATTGGCCTCTTATAAGCCATAGGCCAGGATCAGGCCATCCTGGTACAAAACAGGCCTAGCCTGTTAAGGCAAAAGTCTGGCCTGGCCTATTCCCACCCCTAGCTCTCATTTCCTTCATCTTGTTCCTCTTTTGCTCCTTCTCTTTCCAAGCTTCTGCATTAGATTTCTGTGTTGCAGATAATGCAGCTCCGGTTGGTCCCCATGGATTTTCTTGCTAAGATCCCAAAAAAGTCACTGTTGATGACTTTGCTTTCTCAGTCTTAGATGTTCCTGTGAACACCACAAATCTGTTCAAATTTGGGTTCAAACCTGTGTTTGATACTCAGCTCCCTGGACTCAATAGTCCTGGATTCTCCATTGCTCGTGTCGATTTTGAGAATGGCTCAGTAGTGTCATTGCATTCACATCCTGGAGTTTTAGAAATCACTTATCTTTTGGAAGGAAAAAGTAAATTTTGGATTCATTTCATCAGACGACACTGTATCAAAAATCTCGTCAAAGGAGATATTTTCGTTGTTCCTCCTGGTTTACTCCACTTTGCCTTCAATGAAGGTACGTGAATAGCTTAGTTATTATGCCATCATTTTCTTTGATATTTGTCTTATGTCTTAAACATTTGAAAACAAATCTCCATGAGATCCTAAGGAATAAATGTAATTATAAAAAAAAAAATCCCACAGAAAGTGAGCAACATACAATGACACTTACCAGTTACTTGTATAGGAAATGACAAGTTTAAGCATGCTGCTCACTTGTTATGGAACTTTTTAACGATCACATTTATTTTTTGAGACCTTACAATGATTTTTCCTAAATATTTTAGGTATCTATGATTATGATTATTATGTATATATGATTTGGTTTCAGGTAACACTTCAGGAATGGCAGTTGTAGGGTTTAGTAGTTCAAGCCCTCCCGTCCAAGGTTTGGACCTCGCACTGTTCCAAAGCAATTTAGCCAGTTCAGTGATCGCATCCAGCACTTTGATTAATCTTGATGAAGTGAAGATACTTAAGGGTGTATTTAAAGGCACCGGATAAAGAAAACTGTTGTTTGAACTTTGAAGAGCATAAGCAAAAGCATATATCTTTGTCTTTTTTTTTTTGAATAATTATATATCTTATCGTTGTAATCATTATTGCCTGAAAATATATTTGGGAATGCAATTAATGGAGAAAATCAGATTCAAGTAAGAAGGAAAATTTCTTTGATTATGTATCCAAGTGAATTAATTTATTTTATTTTCATGTGTTGCAACTATAGAGGACTTATAAAAGGGGATACTTCAAAAGAAAAATGAATAAAAAATGAGACAAGATAAAAGATACTGTTATGGGTATTAAAAATTTAATTTCATTAAAAATATTAAAATCTTAATAAAAAAGGTGAGTAAATTATATATAAACACATTAATCCAGAGCTCACCAACCTTGCCAATGTATTAGCACATTCTCTTAGTTTTCTTAATTCGATCAAATTATAAAGATTAATAAATGATATTATTAACCTTTAATATAATTTAAGTTAAGAGAGACTTCTCTTTTAAAAACAAAGGTTAAGAGAGCCTTTCGACTTATCTAACTTGTTCCTTGCTTCCTTAATTACATCTTAGTATCTTCTAGTAAACAAAAGCCTTTATTCATTAGGCATCAATGTCAATTAATAGAAAATCTTCATCTACTTTTAAAGTTATTAAATGACAATTTTAGTTGATTTCATTTCATTCAATTAAACTTTAATATATTTTTTATTTACGATGATTGATCCTTTGTTAAAAAATTAAGTGTTCTCGATTATCCAGAATGTGTTATATATATATATATATATATAAATTCATGTTCAATTTTATTTTTTCAACTATATAGGAGGGCATTCTAGCCTATTGATAACATTAATAAATCCCTTATTAGGTCTATTGGCTTGATTAGGAATTAGTTTAAAGCAAGGTTCATAAACCCGGACCGAGCATTGGATCGGCTGAGATACTAGGTTAAGGGTTAGTGGGTCAGATCGGGGCTAAACCGGAGCTAACCTGGGGCTAAATTGGTGAAAAGTTGAAGATTTCAAGCTTATTAATATGAAATCCTAAAAAAAAAAAATGAACCGGACCGGACTGGTTTACTGGCCGGTTCGCCGGTCCGGTCCGGGTTCATGAACACTAGTTTAAAGTGTAGGCATGGATTTAAATTTTTTTATTTTAGTTGTATTTAATTAGGATTTTCCCTGAAACTTTTTATGTTTTCAAGGTTTAATTGTCCGACCGGTTTTAATTAAATTAATATAATTTAAGATATATGTATAAAAATATCTTAGACATTATTTATTTATATATTTGTCATACGTGCTAAATTTGTACCCAATAACATCAATATTACAATAAATGTATCTATTGTCTATTACAAATCACTGCAATCATCAAATACACCTTTTTTTCTTGATAAAATTCTAAATATATATTACGAAATAAAATAATAGTTTACAAAGTATTGCAGCATATTACAGACATCCTGTAATATATAAGAAAGGTTTCCACGAGACTATCCTAGTTTTAGTAATTATTTTTATATGCGACCTCTTAACAAGATAACAAAACAAGGGAGAGGATTGTGGGCAAGACATAAATGGACGATTCAGGATGAAATACAGAGCTTCTCGAAGAGCCACCAGCTACAGGTGAAGAGTTCCCAATCGAACCGATGGCTCAATGGTCCATGCATTAAATAGGTCATCTGGTTGAAGCATACTTGAATATGGATATAACGAATTCCTGTTTTGGCCTTTGTAATCCTGAAATGCAAGACCCAAGATTCAAACTGTTGTCTTTGCAAAGGTGCCTGTATAAATCCATTGCCCGTGTTCTCTTGCGCCCCCCTATATTCAATGCCATCTGCTGCTCAGGTTTGGTTGTAATGGCAATTGCTTTAGCCTGAGCCATGTGAATAACTTGAATAGGAGAAAATCGCTTATCTGCATGATAAGTACTGTTTCGCACTTATCACAAAGACTCAAGCATTTGGAAAGGTAAGAAAGATAGAAAATTACCATTATCTTTATAATTTTGTAACCATATAACCACCCATTGCAACAAAGACCTTAAAGGCAAATCATTGTGTGTGTGTGTATATCATTGTGTATGTGTATATCGTAGAAGCACCAAAATGGAAACACACAGATCCACAATTATAGGTGTCACTAGTCATAAGTTATTCGGTTATTACATGATATTGTTGACTATTTGCTATGTTCACCGTTAATCACTCTTTCTCTGTCTCTATTTTTTGTCCTAGAAATACCATGTAAACCCTCTCATTCTAATACAATCAATTCAGTCTCCAAATTCTCCTCATGGTATCAGAGCATTAGAAGAGAAAATAATCGAGAATGAATCAAACACACTCACCGTTGTGTTCTGCTTAGTTTATATCAGAACCATAATCGGTGCCTCTATCTCTGACTTCGTCGGCGCTTGTCTTAGCGACCAAATCTCCATCCCTACTCGACGACATCTGTCGTTTGTCGTAGATATCTCCTCCGTCGCCAGTATTGTCAGTCTCACCAACTCCACCGACGACACTAGTACAAAAAAGGTGATTTAGACCGGCACATTTAAACCGGTTGTAGTAAATGAGGTTTAAAAGAAATGCGCGGTGGCATTTACGTAATTATAAAGAATTTGGGAGACCGGTTATTATGTTTAACCGGTCTAAAAAATACAATTTAGACCGGTTGTGAGACAACCGGTCTTAAAAATTAGATTTTTAAGACCGGTTGCTAGAGAACCGGTCTTAAATGAAGCTTTTTAAGACCGGTTCTCTAACAACCGGTCTTAAAAATTAGATTTTTAAGACCGGTTTCTAGAGAACCGGTCTTAAATGAAGATTTTTAAGACCGGTTCTCTAACAACCGGTCTTAAAAGGTTATTTTAAGACCGGTTGTTAGAGAACCGGTCTTAAAAATCTTCATTTAAGACCGGTTCTCTAGAAACCGGTCTTAAAAAGTTCACCAAATATTTCCCCCAAACGGCTTCCGCGTGCCCTCTCCAATCTGAAATTTTTCATCCCAATCATTTCTCTTCTCAGTGCTCAACTCCCCCCCTTACCGGATCTAATCGGAACGATCGAATCCGGCAGGTCGCTGCTAATTGTTTTCGCTGTTGGGTCGCCGTCTTCGTTTGGTCCTGGTTTTCGAGCTCCGTCCGTCTTCATCGTCTTCATCTTCATCGCTTGTTTGAGGTATGCTTCCTCGATCTACATTTACCCCTCAAATATCACATATTATAATGGAATTTCAATTATGGCACTTCCTGTTTTAAATAAAATATCTCTTGTGCGTGACTCTGTGGTTAGATAGACTGAGCTTGGGTTTATAGTGGTTCTCATGTTTTCAGTAAACTCAATCGTAGCTTTGATGTCGTGATCATAGATGAAGCAGCGCAGGCTGTAAGTTCGCACCCTTATTTATTTTTTTCTCGTGTTGTTCAGTTGATAGATTTGCATATGGTTTAATTTGGCAATGCTTGACCAAATTTCTTACAAATCCAATGAATATTTCACCAGCCATGTTTGTTTGGTATTTAGAATGGACTACCTATGTATGGAAGCTTGTCAAAGAGAAACATGGCAATTACTCTTCCCCCCGCTGCTTCCCTCTTTTTTCTTTCAGAATCATTTAGTAACCGGAGTTGATTTTGGCAGGAAAAAAAGAGGAAATAGATAATCTGTCATTCTGCAGTCTGGATTACCTAATGCATTTCCTATTTTCTGGCAATATTTAGTTTAAATGATTCTTTCCTTGTATTAATTTCAGTGATACCATGTTAGATTTCTAACCTAGACAATGAGAATGGTGGAAGGGGACTGTAAGAGACAAGCTTGAATGATTATGTTTATTAGGGGGACACTTATGACGGTAATATGAAAATTACGTTTAAAACATCAACTTGACAAATTTTTATGATAGTAAAAGACATTGAATTATATGCAGTGTTGCAACTTATTTCTTTTTTCTTTTTTTAATTACCTATCTGTGTACCAACATTGTCTATGCATACTGGTGTGTAATTGTCCAGGCTTTGTGTAATTATAGATATATAGATTATGGATCATAGATTTTGGTCATTTTGCATGCAATGTACAGACATGGCAAATATTTATAGTTGAGTTCTTTTTCTTGTACAAAGCATTATACCAATTTTAACATATTCAGGTCTATAAACCACACGTGCAAATTTTGTCAGTTGTAGAATTTTAGGGCCATTTTGATAAATTTGCTGGGATATTCTGCCTATGTACAAAATGAATGTGGGTTATTCTAATCTTATATGAAGTATGACATTTACCCCTGAATAGGTGGAGCCTGCAACTCTTGTTCCCTTGGCCAATCAATGCAAAAAAATTTTCCTGGTACGTTTTATTGGTGCTGCTTTTGAAAATCCCACTCTTAATTTGATGTTTTTATCAGTATTTTAACTTGCAATTGTCATGCCCAAAGGAAAAAAACTCCCAATTAAGCGCAGTTTTTGTTGGCTCATATATTTTCATTGTTAATAATATTTGAGATAGTGATTAAGTATGAGATTCATAATTCATCTCTTGACGATTAGTATGTTAAACAGTGCCTGAAAAGTGGGAAGATTCTTTTCATGTTGTATTTTGTCTTCTCTAAAGTTTCTTTCATGAACAGAAATAAATAAAAAATGGTTTGTGGAAATTAAAAGTGCTGAACTTTGCAATCCAACAATCATTGTTCCTTATCCTGGGGCTACTCTTTTTTTATTCCTTTCAGGTCGGTGATCCAGCTCAACTTCCAGCAACTGTGATTTCAGAGACAGCAAAGAATTATGGGTTTGCATTATTTTTCCCAACGATAGTGATACCCAAATATTTCACCCAAACCCCTGCCGCGCGCCCTCTCCAATCTGAAATTTTTCATCCCAATCATTTCTCTTCTCAGTGCTCAACTCCCCCCCTTACCTGATCTAATCGGAACGATCGAATCCGGCAGGTCGCTGCTAATTGTTGTCGCTGTTGGGTCGCCGATTGTTGTCGCTGTTGGGTCGCCGTCTTCGTTTGGTCCTGGTTTTCGAGCTCCGTCCGTCTTCATCGTCTTCATCTTCATTCATCGCTTGTTTGAGGTATGCTTCCTCGATCTACATTTACCCCTCAAATATCACATATTATAATGGAATTTCAATTATGGCACTTCCTGTTTTAAATAAAATATCTCTTGTGCGTGACTCTGTGGTTAGATAGACTGAGCTTGGGTTTATAGTTTGTAAAGTAATCACTGGACAGGGGTTAGCTCTGTAAATGTGTAGAGCCAAGTGTAGTGTGGTGTAGTAGCTGGCTCAATCTATCCCTAGGGTCGAGTAAAGTAACTCCGTGCCTTTAGCTGTAAGTGAGTTCAGTTCAATCATATAGCAGCTCTAGTTCAGTGATTACTGATTTCTCCCCATCCTGACATTTGATTCAGCAGAAGCAACAGACCAAGAGATCATAACAGGCCAATGGCCAAAAGCAGAAGCAAGGGGCCCTCTAACTGTATTTGATTCCATTCACTGCTCACTAAAGCTAGCTAAGTGATTTGTGATATCCTACTTTGGGTGGGGAAACCATAGACTGAACTATAGTTTGTTAATTAACTGGGTTGTTCTGGGTACACATTAATGCACAGTAAAGAATTTTGTGATGTGGGGTATTCAATATGTGTGAACGGTGAATTAGAAAGCGCATCATTTTTATAGAACACAGGATTTGTGATTTGGGTTTTAGCTTGTACTTATTGATTGATTTAAATATGAAGTTTGTGGGGTTATATGTTGTGATTGAGAAGAATCAAATAAAGACATTAAGATAGGACACGTAAGTAATAAGTTGTGACAGAGTAGCTGGATTGTAGTGGAAGCAAACCATTAAACATGTATGTGGTTCGGTTGGGTAGTGAGCCTCAACATAAATCCCTCTACTTATAGTTCTTTTTGCTATGTTTAACTAGTTACCTTCTATTGGTTTCCAACGGTATTGCTTGGATATTATTAGTCGAAGGACCAAAGTCACCCTAAAAAATATATCCAGGGACAAACAATATAATAATGGATCTAGCGTATGCAGGCGTTAGACATTAAAAGAATATATATCCAAGTCACTTCTCTGACGAACGCACATTCTTTGCTTCCTCTTTCCACCTCCATTTATCATTCCCTCACTCCTTCTCCATTCCACTTTCCCTCATTCCATTTTGTCCTCACACGCTACTCTAAATCACGATATTCTTTGTTTACTTCTAGTTACACTATGTACTTGGGTGTAATGATTGCATGCTCTCATCATTCTCCTACCTTTTCCAGGGAAAAAGTACAAAACAAAAAAAAGGTGTTAGAATATATGGATCGTAGTTGGATACAAGCTAAACGGACGAGTGTTGAATATGATGTTGGGGTCAAGGGTTTTTTAGACTTTGCAAAAAGAAATACCGATGATGATAGTGGGATGTTTTATTGCCCTTGTGTAAAATGTTTGAATGAGAAGCGATTAAGTGCTGCAGATATATATACACATTTAATTTGTGAAGGGTTTTGTAAGACGTATGTAGTATGGGTATGGCATGGTGAACAATTAGAAATGCCAAGTGCATCTCAACAGGGGGAAGTGACTTATGATGATAATGACACGGATATGGATGATCGGATAGAGGACATTATTCGTGATGTAGGAGAAGAGGCTTTTGAACAATCACATGCATATGGTAATATGTGCAGTGATGCTGAGAAGCCGTTGTACCCGGGGTGTAAAAAATACCAATTGCTGAATGCTGTATTGAAATTGGTAAGCTTGAAAGCACGGCATGGATGGAGCGACAAGAGTTTTTCAGAAACGCTTGAGGCCTTTAAAGATATGCTTCCTGATGATAATGTGTTGCCTTGTCGATACTATGATGCTAAGAAAATACTGTGTCCACTAGGGATGAAGTATAAAAAGATCCATGCTTGCCCTAATGATTGCATATTGTATAGAAAAGATCATGAAGAGAAGGAGCAATGTCCGATATGTGAAACTTCGAGGTATAAATCCAATAAGGGCCCTGCAAAAGTGTTGTGGTATCTTCCAATCATTCCAAGGTTCAAGCGCCTGTTTGCTAATGAAATTGATGCCAAAAATTTGAGATGGCACGCAGATGAGCGGATTTCTGATGGAAAGCTTCGGCATCCAGCTGATTCTTCTCAATGGCAGAAAATCGATCAATTATTTCCTAGCTTCGGTGAAGAACCTAGGAATCTCAGGCTTGGGCTTAGCACAGATGGTATGAATCCTTATGGTAGCCTAAGCAGTATACATAGTTCATGGCCTGTTCTGTTGGTAATTTACAACTTATCTCCTTTGTTATGTATGAAACGAAAGTACATAATGTTGTCTATGTTGATTTCGGGACCAAAGCAACCCGGAAATGACATAGATGTTTACCTACAACCCTTGATCGAAGACTTGAAAGAGTTGTGGGATAAAGGTGTCGATGTTTTTGATGCGAACAAGAAGGAGACTTTTAATATGCGAGCAATGATCTTTTGTACTATAAATGACTTCCCTGCATATGGGAACTTGTCAGGATATAGCGTTAAAGGCCACAAAGCTTGTCCGATATGTGAAGAAGGCACATGCTACCATCAACTTCAACATGGAAGAAAGACAGTTTACCTTGGGCATAGGCGATTTCTAAGACGAAGCCACCCTTATCGTAGATTAAAAAAAGCTTTTTTCGGTGGCCAAGAGTTTGAAGATGCTCCAGAGGCATTGACTGGGGAGAAAATTTATGAAAAGGTGAAAAATATCAATACTATATTTGGTAAGTCATCAAAGAGTAGAAATGAGAAAAATATATGGAAAAAAAGGTCCGTCTTCTTCGATCTTCCATATTGGCACAATCTTGACGTCAGACACTGTATTGATTTCATGCATGTGGAGAAGAACGTATGTGATAGTATTGTTGGGACACTGCTCAACATACAGGGAAGTTCTAAGGATGGCGTGAAGGCAAGATTAGACTTGCAAGAAATGGGAATACGAGAAGATTTACATCCAAGGCCATACGGTAATAGAACATTTTGTCCTCCAGCTGCTCATACTTTGTCTAAGGTTGAGAAAAGAAGCTTTTGTGAGTGTTTACATGGCGCTAAAGTTCCCTCAGGGTATTGTTCAAATTTTAAAAAGCTTGTATCGATGAAAGACTTGAAGTTAATAGGGCTAAAGTCTCATGATTGTCATGTCTTAATGCAACAACTACTCCCAGTAGCTATTCGAGGCATTGCCGAATATGATCTTCAACATATATTGACTAGACTTTGTTTCTTCTTCAATGCCATTTGTTGTAAAGTCATTGACACGGAAAGATTGGAGGAATTGGAAAATGAAGGATACATTATCTTATGCCAGCTTGAGAAGCTTTTTCTTCCGTCCTTTTTTGATATCATGGTACACTTGGTTGTTCATCTAGTGAGGGAGATAAAGTTGTGTGGCCCTATCTATTTTCGGTGGATGTACCCGATCGAAAGAACTATGAAAATACTAAAAGGGTATGTGAAGAACCCCAATCGGCCTGAAGCATCTATTGTTCAAAAATATGTTTCTGAAGAAGCTATGGAATTTTGTCAACAGTATTTGTCAAATGTACGACATATTGGCCTTCCTAAGCGTCATGATCAAGAAGGGGGTAGACGCGGGGCAACAGTAAAGAGCATAGATGCTGATGAATTGCAACAAGTCCACCTGTACATCTTGAACAATGTTGATGAAGTTCAATATTACATGAATGCCCATAAAGAAATTGTACGGAAACAAAATAGTCGAATGAGCGAACAAAGGTTAATCAGGGAGCATAACAGAACTTTCGCACATTGGTTCAAACAAAAGGTTGACGGAGAAGAATGTGTTTCTGATACAATAAATTGGTTAGCACGTGGTCCTGAAGTTGATGTCATAAGTTGGACTTCATTTGTGATCAATGGTTATACCTTTTACACCAAGTCCGTAGATGATAAGAGCACCGTCCAGAACAGTGGTGTTGTATTAGTGGCTGAATCTATGCACTTCTCTAGTTCGAAAGATAAGAACCCTACGTTGGCTGCCATACCTTATTATGGGGTGATTGAAGAGATTTGGGTGGTTGACTATGTTAAAATTAGATTTCCCATTTTCAAATGCAAGTGGGTTGATGTCAATAATGGTGTGAAGATCGATAGGTTAGGATTTACATTAGTAGATATGAATAGTAGAAGTTTTGGAGATGAACCTTTCATTATGGCAGATCAGGCGCAACAAGTGTTCTATATCACTGATCAGGCAAATAAAATGTGGTCTGTAGCTCTCCAAGGAAAAAGGGTCGTTGATATTGACGAGAAAAGTCACTCAAATTATGATCTTCTTGAGACTCCTTCTTTTTCCAGGGGTCTACCAGAACTGAACGAAGAAGATGAAGCAGATAATGCGCACGGCACAAGAAATGATCATCACGAGGGAATATGGGAGGATATCTCTTTATGATACTACTTTGACCTTAACTAACTAAAGTAATTATGATTATGATTATTATCTGAAGAATATGTTTAGTTATTTTATCGATATAGTCTTCACATGTGATAGCTTAGGATTTATCTTTCTTTATTGTCGTTACAGGCAAATGACGGATCCCCAGCGTCCTAGTGCAGAGGATCAGCCACCTCCTCCACCTCTGAGTCAGCCAGCTAGTGTTAACCAGGGTGAGCCTAGCAATGCTCAGAGCCAGGGTCGTAGTGAGCGCAGTAGCCAGTCTGTACGGAGGGGTAGACGTGCCACACGGTTGACAGATGTTTCCCTCAGTCGGAGTGCAGGCCAAAAGATACCGATTGAGTTTGATAGACATTGGAAACCAATCGGGCCTAATGCACAACGATATAGGAGTTTCGTCGGCCTCCTTGCACGTAACAAGCCGAGCATCTTGATAGAGGAGTGAAGAAATGTCGATCCAAAGGTGAAGCAGCATATTTGGGACACTATTCAGGTATACAATTCTCTTCTGTATGTAATTAATTATTATCAAATGTCACTTCATTTGTCACTTACTCCTTCAATGCATGCATTTCAGCTCACCTACGACGTTCCTCAGAGTGAGATCTTGTACAACAAGACGATGACGTATTGTTATGAGCGCTGGAGCAAGTTTAAGACAAGTCTGACCAACAATTACATTCATATTGAGGTGCGAGATGGTCAGCCTCGTCCTAATCCGTGCAGCACGTATACATTTCTTGATCAAGCGACTTGGGAAGAATTTGTTAGGCTTCGGACTACTCCTGAATCTTTGGTTAGTTGACTTATTTTTTATTTTATTTACTTAGCAATTATCTTAATTGATTATAACACTTTCCTTTTGTATCATTTCTTATTCGCAGGCAAAAAGGCAAAAAGCACAAGAGAGTGGTAGAAAGAATGATTGCCCTCATACAATGTCTCGTGGGGGTTATGCAAAGGCTGAAAGAGACTTGTTGGCGGCCAAACGGAAGAGATTGGAAGAAGCATCTCAATCCGATCCTTCTGTTCTTCTTTCTCCGCCATCTCCGATTCGTCGGGAAGAAAAATGGCAATTTGCCCACCAAAAGAGGAGTGGGACTTATACGAGTGAACAATCTCGTATAGTTGGTGAAAGAATTGTAAGTATATAACGTTATTGTAATTAATTACATAAGAAACGTACATTATTACTTACGTTTGTTATTTTGTATTATGTTACAGGATGAACTTAGAAAACAACAAGCTGAGGGATCTTTTAAGTCGGAGGGCAGGAATGACATCCTCACAGTTGCTACTGGCAAACACGAGCATCCAGGCCGTGTCAGGGGAGTTGGAGGAGGGGTAGGGATACGGGATTACTTTGGAGCCCCCGTACAGTACTATTCCTCAAACATCGTGACTAGGGAGGAATTGGAGAATATGTTGGCCATTGCAAGAGCAGAAGCAAAGGCCGAGGCTGAAGCATCTTTTGATGCACTTTTAGAGACCCGGTTGAGCAAGATGAAAGAGGAAATGATAGTGTTTATGAGCTCAAGACAAGATACCAGTGTTCCCCAGCCACAATCGATTGATCCTAATAAGCAGAGCATTAAAGGTAGTTGTTGCAACATCGGGCAGTCATCAGAGGGTCCTAACCCGCAAATTACTGGGCTTTGTGATCTTTTTGTCGAGGATCCTCTGAGACGGTTAGTTGCACGGGGTAGTATGCATAACCTGGGATCAACTGTCCACCACCGACAAATGGAAGGTGATCAAGTCCGGGTGTCAGTTGACGAGGTGATTATTGCGGATGCACCTGTCCCTATCCCTTCTGATGAATTCAAGGTCGTTAGCGATGTCTTGGGCACATTCATCTTGTGGCCAACGAACCTTGTTTCTGGTCGAGCCGAGGATAGTCCGATCAAAGGCCCACCACCAAGTCCGATCAAAGCCCCACCAAGTCCAGCTCCCTTCACTCAGCAAGAAGTTTCACAGCCTCCATTGAATATCATGCAGCAAGTGATTCTGATGGCATATGATACATCCTTCAAAACAAGAGAGTGGCCTACGGATTCAGTTGTTGGACAGTCAGGAGTGACATGCTATCTTGAGAGGGATGATTTGATGTCCCTGGTAGCTCCTGGACAAAATCTTACGATTGGGATTGTCCAACTGTTCTTAATGTAAGTAGCTTCTGCAATTCAAAGTAAATATTTTAAAAGTTTCACCGTTTACCTTTTATTTATGTGCTTGCGTTATTGTAGGTACATGCATCGTAGGTTGGTCTCCTCTGGCAAAAGCGAAAAATTTGGATTCTTATGCCCCCATCACATCCAAGAGAAAGGGACCACTGCTGCTACTAGACATACATACTTGTCAAAGAGGCTTAGTGAAACTGGAACCGAGTGTTTCTTGGCTCCATATGTGCATAGGTAAGAAACAAATTGATATTTTATAATTTATATAATGTTTTATGTTTGCTTATTAATATTCTTCTGTTTTTTTCAGTGATCATTGGCAGTTGCTTCTTCTATGCAAGAGTAGTTACACTGTCATCCTCTTATGTTCCCTCCACTTCAAACCAGGGAATGATTTGAAAAAGACCATTAATTCGTTAGTTTTCTTGCATTCTTACCTTTTGTATGCAAAGTTTATGGAATTTGTGTAAAACCAATAACCTTTGTCATTGTGATGATCATAGGGCTATGCGGACATTCCTACACACTGCTTGTGGTAAGCATGTTCGTGACTTAAAGGACCCTACATGGATCATGCCAAAGGTTAGTACATATGGATTTGTTTACAGAATGTAATAAGACATGCCTTTATATTTGTTTTAATGATATCATGTTTTTTCTCAGAGTCGTCGGCAACCAAAGGGGTCCAACTTATGTGGTTTTTATGTTTTGAGACATATTTACAATATTATCACTCTAGGCACGACTGATTTTACCCAAGAGGTAAATTTATATTTCAGAACTTTTCTTTTACTTTATTGTTTTTAAGTTACTAAGTCAATGTTTCGTCTGGTTTTGGTGTTACAGATGTTTGATCTTGCTGATCCCTTTCCTGAAGAAGATATTGATTTCATTCGCACATGTTGTGCTGAATTCATCCATGAGCTATTACAAAAATAGTGAGTTTTTGAATCCAATGTTCATTATACATTATTGTAAAAATGTACCCATATTAGGTTAGATTATTGTGTCCTTTGTGAAGCTTGAAGACCTTTTTGAGATGTTTTATCTCTGATTATGAATATGAATGTAGATATTTAATGACAGATGTTTCTAGCTGTATTTGGCATTTGTTAGTTTGTCCCTTTTTTTGTTTACAAGATGGATGTCAATGGATCAAATCGCATATAATTAAGCACTATTTGATTATTATGTATTTCATAAGTATCTCCAAGTAAGCTTTAAATGTTATTGGTTTGGGAGCTGTTTTTCAATTAGAACTGAGGAGGTCGCTAATTTAAATATAAACAGGGAAGCATGTTCTTGAGGCTTTAAGTAAGTAATTCTAGAGCTAGTGAGGGGGTTGAAGGTATTGTGTATGCCTCCAATTTCTGTGTATTCTTTATGGGACTTTTACCAAAGGGCATATTCATTGCGTTTGTTTTACTGCTGTCATTTGGATACTGTCTATTGCAAATGAATCATCAATATATATATGACTGTACTGCCTGGTGATTTTGAATTTTGAAATTGAAATGAGTGATTGTCATGTACTGCTGTTTAAAATTGGAGCATTCTGTGCGTGTACATATATATAATAAAAGGGACGTTTTAAAAAAAAAAATGAAGCTTTAAGACCGGTTGTAGTCACAACCGGTCTTAAAAATTACTTTAAGACCGGTTGTGGTAACAACCGGTCTTAAAGGTTGGACATTTAAGACCGGTTGTGACACAACCGGTCTTAAATGTCCAACCTTTAAGACCGGTTGTTACCACAACCGGTCTAAAAACTCCAACATTAAGACCGGTTGTGGCACAACCGGTCTTAAATGTCCCACCTTTAAGACCGGTTGTTACCACAACCGGTCTTAAAGGTGGGACATTTAAGACCGGTTGTGCCACAACCGGTCTTAAAGGTGGGACATTTAAGACCGGTTGTGCCACAACCGGTCTTAATTTTGGAGTTTTTAGACCGGTTGTGGATACAACCGGTCTTAAATGTTTGATTTTTAAGACCGGTTCTAACAACCGGTCTAAAAAATAACAGACTTTTAAGACCTGCTGTATCAAGACCTAATACAGAACCGGTCTAAAAAGTCATTTTTAACCGGTCTAAAAAGTCATTTTTCTACTAGTGCGAACTCAGAGCCGCAGCTGCTAGAAACTGCACAATTAGCAGCGATCTCAGGATTTCCATCATCCGTCCTCGCCGACGACACTCACAGCTTGTTAGCTTTCTCACTCCACAGTGGTGGTGTCTTATCTCAGTCTCGCCATGACTCTCCTCTCGAACCAGACCCAGCTTCAGGTCACCGATCTTCGTTTGGTGTTCCTCACCATAAGGACGTCGTTCAGCTCACCGACAGCCAGTTCGCTCTCTCCGGCTCCTGGAACGGTGAGCTCCGGTTCTGGGACTTGACAAGAAAGAGCATGGGCTCGAGAAATCCAACTGGAGAGTATTTAATTCATCTGGAGGATTAATTTTTCATTTTACAAATTCGGAGGACCAACCTATCATTTTGCAAATTTAAAGGACTGATCTTTCATTTTGAAAATTTGAAGGACTAAACTGATATTTTTGAAATTCAAAGGATGAATTTGTCATTTCTAAAAATTTGAGCTGGTCAGATGGTTCTATTTAAATATATCAGTATGTAATATGACGATCTTCCTCTGTTTTACGATCTAGTTCTCATGACATTTCTACTATTCGATCCACAGAACAAAGAGGTTCTAAAGGTCATCCATTTTGTGTTCATTGTAAGAAACAGGGGTACAAAAAGGACACTTGCTTGAATTTCTATGGTAAACCTGTTGATTGGAAGCCAGTAAAGGGGAAAGAAAGAGGCTACGTGGCTGACGTGTCCAAAGAATCATTCCAAAGTAACCAACTGCATAAAATCATGGAAATGCTAGCCATACTACAAACTATGACAAAACCTACTGCCATAGTAGTTAGGAGAGGTAATTTCATTCAAGCCTTGGCTGTGATAAAAGAACTATGTACAAAAAATTGTTGGATTGTTGACTCAGGTGCCTCAAATCATATGATTGACAATAATGCTCTCTTCTCATCCTATACTCCTATCACCAACGGAGTGATCGTGCGAATTGATGATGACTCTGAGTCTGTTGTAACTGGAATTGGTTCCATCAAAATCTTAGCTACACTTACTCTTCACTCCGTATTACATGTTCTAAAGTTGAAATGTAATTTACTATCTGTGAGCAAATTAGCTAATGATGAACGTTGTCAAGTTAACTTCTTTGCTACTTACTGTATTTTTCAGGATCTGCTAACGGGGACGATAATTGGGAGTGCGAAAGAGCTTGATGGTCTCCATTACCTTGATGAAAGTGATAGTCATCAAATTAAATCTTGTAATAAAGTGTCTCTCCCTAGCACTGGTGACTTGGAGTTATGGCATAAACGTTTAGGTCATTCAAAGTTAAATTACATGTCTCAAATGTTTCCATCCCTTGTTCCTCATAAAATCACTTCTGATTTTCATTGTGATTCATGTGAAAAGGCTAAGCATCATCATATTTCATTTTCAAAAATCCCATACCAAGCATCAAAACCTTTTCCATAATTCACAGTGACTTATAGGGACCATCCTGTAGACCAAACTGCTAAAAAACAAAATGGTTCATCACATTCATTGATGACCATACACGTGTCAGTTGGGTCTACTTGTTAAGAGATAAAATAGAGGTGTATCAAACATTCCTTAACTTCCATAATATGATCCACACCCAATTTCAAACCCAAACCCAAATCCTGCATACCGATTTCAGGACTGAATACTTCAATCAGGCCCTGTCTACCTTCCTGACCGAAAATGGTATTATTCACAAAAGTACTTGTCCCAATACACCTCAACAGAATGGTGTTGTTGAACGAAAGAATCGCCATATTCTTGAAACTGCCAGAGCTATCATGTTTAGCAGTAATGTTCCTAAATATCATTGGGATGATACTTCCTTACTGCCACATTTCTCATTAACCGAATGACAAGCCGACCAATGTCTTACAAAATGCCACTTCAACTCCTCCACAAATACTATAACCTCCCATACCTCGAAAACACTCTACCACTCCGGGTGTTTGGTTGTACATCATCGTTCACCTCTATCACACCAATAAACTTGACCCTAAAGCCCTTTGGTGTATCTTCTTTAGTTACTCTTATACCCAAAAAGGATACAAGTGTTATGATCCAATTTCCAAATGTTTATTTGTCACATGTGATGTCACATTTCTTGAAAATACACTATTATGCCTTGTCTGCAATTTAGGGGGAGAGAGATGGTGAATTTCAGATAAAAGAAACACTAAAGGATGATCGAACAGTCACAATTTAATTTATATACCTACCAACATAGAACCTACTCCTACCCACACAGAACCTACTCCTGATACCTTTGATACTCCTGATAACAATCTTGATAACCTTGATAACTTTGATAATGTGCAAATTCCAGGGGCAGACACAAATATGTGGGGTAATACCTGCATGTGACGACACAAAAGAGGTAATGAGCCACAGGCTATTAGTACTCACCAAGAGTTAGTACCAGAGGTAGTCCAGGAGAAACAGAAGGTTCTGCTCTTGATCTTCCTATTGCAGTGCGAAAACAACCTAGACAACCCAGATCAAGCACTAGATATCCTATTGAGAAATTTGTCTCCTATAAGGCCCTTTCATCTAAATACAATGCATTTGTCTCTCGTGTTGATAGAATCAGGGTACCAGATACTATTGTTGAGGCTATGGCTATATCTGAGTGGAGACAGGCTGTCTTGGAGGAGATGGAAGCTCTTAAGCGTAATAAGACATGGGATATAGTATATCTACCACGAGGGAAGAAGCCTGTTGGGTGCAAATGGGTATTCACTTCTAAGTATAAAGTAGATGAGACTCTTGAGAAATACAAAGCTAGACTCGTTGCAAAAGGTTTCACGCAAGTATATGGCCGGGGAAGATTATTTTAAAACATTTTCACCAGTAGCCAAGGTAAATATGATTAGAATCCTCTTATCCATTGCAGTCAATCTAGATTGGGATCTATACCAACTAGATGTAAAAAATGCCTTCCTTAATGGAGAACTCAAGGAAGAGGTATATATGAAATTACCTCCAGGGTTCCTAGGGAGAAAGCTAATCAAGTCTGTAAGCTCAAGAGGTCATTATATGGATTAAAGCAATCTCCGCGTGCTTGGTTTGATAGATTCACCCGGGTTTTGAAGAGACATGGGTATATTCAAGGGCAGAGCGACCATACTTTGTTTGTCAAACATCATAAGGGTAAGATGGTTGTTTTGGCTGTATATGTTGATGATATAATCCTTAAGGAGATGATGAGATAGAAATCAACCAAATCAAGATAGCCCTAACATGAGAATTCCAGATTAAAGATCTTGGAGAAATGAAGTACTTTCTTAGGATGGAAGCTGCCCGATCCAAGAAAGGAATTTATATCTCCTAAAGGAAGAATGTGCTAGACCTTTTAAAGGAAACATGGATGACAGGTTGCAGACCCAGTGACACACTATACGGATTGAGTATCTGATTGGCAAGTTAGACTTGTTTGATATCTATAGTCCAACTTGAGGGGGAGTGTAGAAGTATCGAAATGAAAACACACAGATCCACAATTATAGGTGTCACTAGTTAGAAGTTATTCGGTGATTGCGTGATGTTGTTGACTATTTGCTATGTTCATTGTTAATCACTCTTTCTTTGTCTCTATTTTTTGTCCTATAAATACCATGTAAATCCTCTCATTCTAATACAATCAATTAAGTCTCCAAATTCTCTTCATATATAACACTAACAACACAAACCAAAAACAAATAAAAACACAAAACAATATAGTTTCAAGTAATTTAAAATTACAAAAAGAAAGAAAAAAAAAGTTATTCACCGACTTTTTGGCCAGTGTTCAGGTGTTTTACACTAGACATATGGCTATTTCTCGGTTTGAATAGTTGAACTGGGCAGTCTGATATATTTCTAACGACAATGGTTATTATCTCCGTTAGTCAACATCCTAAATAATATGGCTTCCGGGCAATCGCTCTAAACTCCATGCGACTCTACGAAGATATGTATCTGATATATCTTCATAATAATAAGATAATAAGAACAGAGTTAGTGGATGTAAATTTTTTTGAAATATTAATAAAATTGTCTGTTTGCTCCAAAAAAAAATGATAAGAACAGAGTCAAGGTTTCAAGATAAGCATAATCTACATGAAGCAATTAAAAACTGATAGATCCTAAGAGGATTGTAGTCGATCACCATTAATTAGATATAGTTAATTGTTCAAAGCTAAGTCATGCATATGGCTATATATGGCATCATGCAATTGTCTCTAGTTCATGTCCTCTAGCTTCTCCAACTTAAAGTACCTAGGTCTATTTCAAGACAAAATATATTTACTTTACGTTGATTCAGAGGAACTTCAAGTCTTGTGAACTTGAAAACAAACGAGATACCTAAATATGTTAATTAAACACAAACATCTACATGACTAAAATTGACGCATTCTTGGATATTCTTTATGAATATAATATTCTCGGTGATCATGTAAATGAATATAGTATTTCACTCAATGAAATAAATTAATTGGATTCATGAATGTGATAAACTAGTACGTAAAACATTATCTCTTTGATAAGTTGAGTCTTAAGAGTATATATAAATAGGGTTATACGCCCCTATCTCTTCACTCATCCTCTAGGTGATTTCCCTCAATCTTTAAAATAATGTAGCTTAAGTATGATAAATTATGAATGTTAATGGATTTAATTTCAATTGTTTGAATTTAAAATATATTTAAATCAAATTGTTGTCAACTTTTATATTTAAATTGTTTAATTATACATTATTAATATATATTGAATAACAAAAATAAACTTTTGTAAGTTTATGATTTGAGTTTATATTACTGCCATGCCATGAGTTTGCTTAAACTCATGAGTTTGCTTAAACTCATGAGTTTGACTACTTGCAAATATGGAACCAAGCTTAAATTTAGAAGGTTAGCTATCTATTGACCATTGAATGCATAATCAAACCGTTTTCTAGCCTCAAAAACTTTGAATCTGTACAGTTTATTTGGTGGAAGACTATGTATCTATATTATTCATTAGAGAAAATCGTACGATAACGTACAACAGTCAATGGCTAACAAATTTCAACGCCCCTACGTATTATATATAGAAGCGAACCAAAGGCTTTTGAGAATCGCTCTTCAACACAGATATTAAACAAACAGATATCAAGCAAACATGATTGCTCTCATTTCCTTCATCTTGTTCCTCTTTGCTCCTTCTCTTTCCAAGCTTCTGCATTAGATTTCTGTGTTGCAGATTTTGCAGCTGCGGTTGGTCCCAAGGGATTTTCCTGCAAAGATCCCAAAAAAGTCACTGTTGATAACTTTGTTTTCTCAGGCTTAGATGTTCCTGGGAACACCACAAATCTGTTCAAATTTGGGTTCAAACCTGTGTTTGATTCTCAGCTCCCTGGACTCAATAGTCTTGGATTCTCAATTGCTCGTGTCGATTTTGAGAACGGCTCTGTTGTGCCGATGCATTCACATCCTGGAGTCTCAGAAATCACTTTCCTTATGGAAGAAAAAGTCAGTATTGGATGCATTTCATCAGACAACACTGTGTATCTAACATGGCTAGTTCTATCTTTAGGTGTTTTAGATCTAACATGGCTAGTTCTTGGTTTGGAGAGTCAAACTAGGCAGGCTGATCTGGTTCTAATGGTGAAGGTATATCACATCTATCATCGTACAGTCACTTGAAGTTTGTCATCAATCTAATGCAACTTGTTAGCATATTTACAGCGATCGCGTGCATAAGCCATTAATAGCACGTTGACCAAGGGAGATAATATCCAGTGTTGTTACTTGTTAGCAAGGTAATGATACTGGTGATGAGAATGTAAACTCAAATTGTAAACTAGAATGGAAAACTTGTAAGAATTTAGTTTTACTAATAAATAGATGTTAAAGGTATATAATAAAATAATAAAAATGATAATAATTTAATTTAATTATATTTTAAAAATAAATAACTAAAATTAAATCTATTAACATTTATAATTTATTTTATTCAACAAAGAAATTTCTATGAAATTTATATATAAAACTATTGAACATGATCAAGACGAACAAAATAACACGAGTTTAAAAGCGAGTTGACACAATTTTATAAGGTAAAAACGTAAAAGCGGTAAACTCGGTGTCTAAACTCACAAGTTTAACTAAGTTTATGGCTAGCACGAGTTTAAGTACTGTTAACTCTCAGAAATTGATAATATTCCAGCATATTTTCTTTTATTTTTAACTATTTTTTGGATTTAAATTGAGTATAGAAAGAGTTAATAGAAGAAAATGTGCATGAGAGTAACAAGCCAAAGTTGAAATAGAACAATATATTTATGTGTTTTAGTTCAAAGAAAAAGTTAAAACTTACACATCCTCTCTTTTGTAGGAGGATAGAGACAAGTTGGAAAGCTTTAAAAGGATCAAAGAGCAAAGCTTGTAGCAGCAAAGATCAAAGAAAGCCTATGAGCCAAGAAGAAAGTTGCTGTGTTGATGGCTTTAGCCAACAACACATGTGTTGAAGCAAACAAGACTTAACAAGGGAGAAGCTCACTGTGTGATGTGCTTCAGCCAATGACATGTGTGCCGAAGGCTGAAGCAAACAAGATCTGAACTTACTGTGTCATATGCTTCAACACACTCGACCCTTGGCTGAAGCCAACAAGGATATGAGCTTACTGTGTCATATGCTTCAGCACACGATAGTATGCCGAAGTATATGACAAACAGTACAACCATGCGTTTTAGTTGCTGAAACACATGTGGAGGGTTTTTAAAGAAGTGTTAGGCCGAAAATAGGTCATTCTGTAGTTTGCAAGTGTTCTTTAGAGCTTTGGGTGCTAGGGTTTTGGCTTCTTGAAGAATATTGAGCTTGGGGTTGAAGGCTAGAAGAGATTTGAGGCTCAAATCCTTGATTTTTCTTATTCTTCTTCCTTTCCTTTATTATTTTGATTTCTTGAATGGCTGTCATTATTTTGAGTAGTTGTAGCTATTTAATGATTGTGTGTAGATAGACTCTTCATTTTTAGGATTGTTTTGAACCCTTGTATAGATTAAGTACACATTCCCCCTTTATATTTGAGATTAATGATGGGATTATGCTGATTTGACTCTTTGCTTAATGCTTCTTATTGATTGGTCACCAATGAAATTGTTGGGTTCACTTGATTGATGCTTGAGAATGCTAGATTGAGTGTAGAACTTGAGTTTAATTATGTGAGAACTTGAAATTTGCGAATTGAATGGATAATTTTGTTAATGAGGTAGAGATACACTCATTATACTAGTACAAAAAAGGGTTTTTAGACCGGAACATTTAGACTAGTTATATCGGATAAGGTCTTAAAAATATGACATGTGGTATTTTTATAATTATGATGAAATATTAAGACCGGTTATACTTAAAACCGGTCTTAAAAATAATTTTAAGACCGGTTATAACAAAAAATGGTCTTAAAATATATACAATTAAAAAAAATAAATATATGTAATATATTTTCTAGACTGGTTCTAAAAATAACCGATCTAGAAAATATTATCTGAATTAAAGACAATTATAAAAATAAAATGTTTATTATTTTTAAGACCGGTTGTAAATGAAAACCGGTCTTAAATATTAAAAATTTAAGACGGGTTATTAATTAATAACCGGTCTTAAAAAGTTTCAATTTTTAAGACCTGTTATTTATTAATAACCGATCTTAAATATATATTTTAAGACCGGTTTTGAAATAGAACGGGTCTTAAATATTACTTTTAAGACCGGTTGTAATTGACAACCGGTCTTAAAACTAACCTAGATTTCAAAATGTGCCTAAATTTGACTCTAAAATCTAAAACTCAAGCACATCAGTAAAACCCCTCCATCGTCTCGCGATAGCTCCTCCTTTCCCCTTCTCTCCTCCGTCCTTAACTTCGTCGCCGTCAATGGAGATTTATTGTTGAATACATTGTCGGAAGGCTATCGTCGTTTGATCCCTCTGATTGGTTTCGTTCTCAACTTCGTTTTTATTGTCAGGTTTGTGTTTCCATTTCGTTTTTGGGTTTTTCATTGAAATTGTGAGATGACTTGGCCTCTATTTTCTTTGTTCGATTCCTGTAGCAAGTGGCCAAGGACTGTTCAAATCCAGAGGAAGAAGAGGATCCTCAAGCAAAGGTTTAAGGTACTGTTTAATTATTCTGAAATTGTGGACCTGGGTTTATTTTGGTGGTTTTCCATTTGCATTACAGACTATAGTTTAAGCTTGTTGCTTCTAGTAGACCTGGGTTAATATTCCATTTGAAAGTGATGATTTTGAGAGTCGTAGTGATGATTTTGATCCTAGTTGAAGACTATATTTTAAGCTTGTTGCTTCTAGTGGTGTAGCTTCTGTTATATTGTTTTGTTTGGTTTAAGCTTGTTTGGTTTTGTACGTTTTGTTTGATTTTGATCCTTGTTGAAGACTATAGTGGTGTAGCTCCTAGTTGATTTTGCTAAACTGGGTTCTGTTTTGTTTGGTTTAAGCTTGTTGCTTCTGTTATATTGATTTTGTAACTTCTGGTTTCCTTCTTTTGATTCGGCCATGCGATTTGAATTTAAAATCTTTACCAATATGAAAATTTGCTTTAGGGAATTGCTTTTGCAATTGCAATTAATCATTCCTCCTTCATCTTAATTATTGTTTTAGTTGATATTGGTTATCAATTTGTGCATTGCAATTAATTATTTGTTCATGTTTGCATAACTTGAGAATTGCTTTTGAACGATGCCTTTGTAGATAGTGCCTTGTTATAACAATAAGCACCGTGTAGCAAAATTTCCTTAAATAGTATCCTTAAAGTGTTTTTAGAAAATGAGTCGTCCTAGTGAGGGTACTCCCGATCCAACTAATCCAAATCAGAGCGAGCCTAGCAATGCTCCGAGCCAGGAACACAATGAGACACGTAACCAGCCTAGACGAAGAGGTAGGAAAGCCACCCGATTAATAGACATTCCTCTCAATCGGAATACCGGGGAAAAGATTCCGATTGAGTTTGATAGATATTGGAAACCAATCGGGCCTAATGCCTAACGGTATAGGAGTTTTTTCAGCCTCCTAGCACATAACAAGCCTAGCATCTTGATAGAGCGGTGGAGAAATGTCGATAAAGGTGTGAAGCGACATATTTGGGAAACTATCCAACTCACTTACGACTATCCATACAATGTCTCGTGGGGGGTATGCGAAGGCCGAAAAAGACTTGTTGGCGGTCAAACGGAAGAGATTAGAAGAAGCAACTCAATCCGATCCTTCTATTCTTCTTTCTCTACCATCTCTAATATGTCACGAATAGAAGTGGTTGTTTGCTCACCAAAAGAAGAGCGGGTCTTATATGAGTGAACAATCTCGTATAGTCAGTGAGAAAATTGTAAGTATTGTTGTTAACTTGTTGTTATTAATTATTTAGTAAACAAATTTCATTACTAACATTTGTCATCTGTGTCTTATAGGAGGAGCTTCAAAAAAAAATAAGCCGAGGGATCGTTTAGGTCGGATGGGAGGAATGACATCCTGACCGTAGCTATAAGAAAACCTGAGCATCCCGGCCGTGTTAGGGGGATTGGAGGAGGGGTAGGCATAAGGGATTACTTTGGAGCACCCTCACGCCGTTCCTCAAGTGGTATGGTGACTAGGGAGGAGATGTAGCATATATTGGCTACTGTGAGGGCGGAAGCTAAGGCCGAGGTAGAAGCATCATTTGATGCACAATTTGAAGAAAGGTTCAACAAGATGAAGGAGGAATGGATGATCATGACAAGCACAAGAAAAGAAGATACCAGTGCTCCCCAGGCTCATTCGCTAAACCCTAAACAGAGCACTAAAGGGAGTTGTATTGGTCAGTTATCAGAGGGTCCTGGAAAAGAAATTGGTGAGCCTTGTGACTTGTTTGTAGAGGATCCTCTGAGACGATTGTTTGCACGGGGGAGCGTGCACAACTTGGGATCAACTGTCCACCATCAAGAAATAAAGGATGATCAAGTCAGAGTAGCAGTTGAAGAGGTGATCGTTGCAGATGCACCTCTCTCTATCCTTGTTGATGACTTCAAGGTTGTGGGTGATGTCATCAACTCTTTCATCTTGTGGCCAAAGAACCTTGTTTCTGATCGAGCTGAGGAATCCCCGCCACCTCCACCTCCACCTCCCTCCACTCAAGATGTTTCACAGCCTCCATTGAATGTCATGCAGCAAGTGATTCTGATGGCATATGATACGTCCTTTCGAACAAGAGATTGGCCTACTGAGTCAGCTGTTGGCAAGTCAGGGGCACAATGCTATCTTGAGAGGGATGGTTTAATGTCCCTGGTAGCTCCTCCATAATAGCTTACAATTTCGATTGTCCGGCTCTTTTTTATGTAAGTATCTTCTCAAATTGGAAGTTAATATTTTACAAATTACGCCGTTAAACTTTGATTTAATGTCCCTGCTTGAATTATTGTAGGTGCATGCATCGTAAGTTGGTTGACTCTGGCAAAATCGATAAATTTGGACTCCTAAGCCTAGTTCAACTCTACGACAAAGGGACCACTGCTGCTATCAGACACACATACTTATCGCACAGGCTTAGTGAAACCTCAATTGAGTGTTTCTTGGCTCCATATTTGCATGGGTAAGACACAAATTTATATTTCATACTATACATAATATTTTATACTTGCTTAAAAGTTTTTCCCTTTTTTCAGTGATCATTGGCAATTGGCTATTTTGTGCAAGAAGAGTTATTCTGTCATCCTCTTATGCTTCCTCCACCTCAGCAAGTACTACTACAGAATTGAGATATAACCATCCCCAAGGACGTCCCAAATTGAAAATTGGGTGGTTAAAAAAAGAGGCGGTGGCATTTTCGTAATTATACATATGTAGGGGAACCTTTAGGCGTCCCAAATTTAAATTTGGGACGTCTAAAGTGCTTCCAGGCGTGAAATATAAATTTCGTAAATTTTTTTTAGCGCCTGGAGCTGGGATTAGATGTCCCAAAAGAATTTTAGGCGTCCCAAATCCATTTGGGACGCCTAAAGGTGTCCCCAAGGCGCATGTCAGACACTTGTCTGACATGCGTCTTCTCATCAACCACCTCCTCTTCACTTTACTCTTTCACTCCTCCCCACCCACCGTCGGCTCCCTCCTCCCTTCTTCTTTCTCTTTCTTTTTCTTCAACTCCTCCCTCCTCCGTTCTTCTTCCTCTTTGTTTTTTCTTCAACTCCGCCCTCCTCCCTTCTTCTTCCTCTTTGTTTCTTCAACTCCTTTGTTTCTTTGTTTCTTTAACGCACGCAACCAGTCGACCTTGCTGCAACTTCACCTCCTCCACAGTGTGTAGATTTTTGCTCTCCTCCACCTCCTTCTTTTCATTGTTGTGCACACCACCGTGGATCTCCAACGTCCTCTCTAGCAAACTAGTGGGCGCCCCTGATCAGGTTCGTTTATTTTCTTCTTGTTTTTTTTGTAACAGAATGGTATGTATATTTTTTTTTTGAAATATAAATTTACTTGAAATGGTTGAGATTGTGCTTATATATTGCTTATATTGAGATGGTTGAGATTAGCCTGGTGTGTTTGGTGTCTTATATTGTTTAAATTGCATGTATTCGAAAACTCCAGTGTAATGGTTTATTTTCTTGTTTAAATATAAATTTACTTGTGTATACCATTAATTAGTGTATATAATAAATTAAAATATGATTTGTTTAAATTAAAGAAATTCTTGTATTCCAAATGAATTATGAAGAATAATTCAAGCCAAAACTAAAAAGAAAACCATAACCCCAATATTCATTAAATGATTTTTATCTAAATATTTTCAATAAAACAATTTTATTTTTGGAAGAACTCAACTTAAAATTGTTTTGTTAATATGAAACTCGTTTTTTTTAAATCTTCCAAACCTCAAAAAAATTCTTTAATTTAATCTTATTATATTTGTTTTATTATACATTAATGTTTATATACATATACTTATTAAAAAAATAAGTTACATAGCCCTGAAACCCTTTTAAGAGGAGAGAGGAGGCTAGAAGGGCAATAAAGTTATTAAGCCCATATTTTAAAATCCTAAATTGGGTTGATAACTTAATTAGGCAATCCCATCATATGTCGTTGACAATTGTACTAAACGTGTGAATGTTATTGGGAATGCCTTAGGTGGTAACAAAATGGATCATAGTTGGATGAATTCTTTGAGAACTAGTGAAGAATATGAGAAAGGGGTGGAAGAATTTATTGAATTCACTAAAAATAATGCTCCTGCAAAAAATGGGAAGTATTTTTGTCCTTGTGTCAATTGTTTGAATGAGAGTCGACGGGATGTTGATGTCATAAAGGATCATCTACTTTGTGATGGAATAAATCTGTGATACACAAGGTGGATATGGCATGGTGAGGAAGTAACGAATTGTCCGTCGCACAGGATGGAAGATGTGGATATCATAGGTGAAGATAGAATAGAGAAAATGATTAACGATGTTGAGGCAGAATCCTTTATGCAGTCGCAGGAGTATGACAGCCTGTGGAGTGATGCAGAGACACCATTGTACAATGGTAGTAAGTACACGCGGCTAACGGGAACATTACATTTGGTTAACTTAAAGGCAACTTGTGGGTGGACCGATAGTAGTTTCACATTGCTGCTTGAACTATTGTGTGATATGTTTCCAGAGGATAATGTACTTCCAAATCGTATGTATGAGGCCAAGAAAATCCTGTCTACGATGGGTATGGAGTATAAAAAGATACATGCTTGCCCTAATGACTGCGTACTGTACAGAAATGAGTATGGAGGTCTTAGTGAGTGTCCTAAGTGTAAAACTGCATGATACAAAGTGAAAAAAGATGGTGGTTGTGGTGATGTGACAAGTAAAAGGCAACCTTTAAAGGTTATGTGGTATCTTCCAATAATACCATGTTTTAAACATTTGTTTACGACTGCAACAAAAGCGAAGAAGTTGATATGGAACTCTGATGAGAGAATATCTGATGGGAAATATCTTCGGCACCCAGCTGACTCTCCACAATGGCAAAAAATAGATAAAATGTTCCCTCAATTTGGCAGCGAGCCGAGAAACCTATGGCTTGGGCTTTGTACAGACGGCATCAATCTGTATAGAACTCTTACTAGTACACATAGTGCGTGGCCGGTTCTCCTTGTAATATACAACTTGTCTCCCTGGCTATATATGAAACGTAAGTATATGATGCTATCTATGATGATTTCTGGACCAAAACAGCCAGGGAACGATATTGATGTCTATTTGGTGCCTTTGATTGAGGACTTGAAGAAGTTGTGGGAGGAAGGCGTAGATGTATTTGATGCTTATAAGAAGGAGTCTTTCAAGCTACATGCAATGATTTTCACAACGATAAACGACTTTCCTGTGTACGGAAACTTGTCAGGGTACAGCGTGAAGGGTCACAAAGCATGCCCAATATGTGAAGCAGACACACACTTCCAACAACTAAAGCATGGAAGAAAAACTGTATACCTTGGCCACAGGAGGTTTCTTCATTGGTTCCACCCGTATTGTAGGCTAAGAAAGCGGTTTAACGGCTTACCGGAGCATGGAATGGCTCCAAAGTCATTAACTGGAGAGGAAGTCTACAGTCGAGTGGAACGTATCAATGTCACTTTTGGTAAGAATCAGAAGGTTACGGGTGAGAAGAACATATGGAAGAAGAGATCCATTTTCTTTGATCTTCCATATTGGTGTTCGCTTGACGTGAGACACAGTATTGATGTGATGTATGTGGAGAAGAATGTTTGTGATAGCCTCATCAGTACGCTTTTGCACATACCAGGGAAGACTAAGGATGGGATTAATGCGAGATTAGACCTTGTCGAAATGGGAATAAGAGAACGGTTACATCCACAACTAAGAGATGATGGTAGGAGGGCATACATGGAGCCAGCAGCGCATACACTATCAAAAGCAGAGAAAAGAAGTTTGTGCGGGTGTTTGCATGAAATTAAGGTGCCGCAAGGGTATTCCTCGAATGTGAGAAGATGTGTCTCAATGGACGATTTGAAGTTAGTGGGAATGAAGTCCCATGATTATCATGTGTTGATGCAACAACTATTACCGGTAGCTATTAGAGGCATAATGAAAGATGAAGTACGAACCACCGTGACAAGATTGTGCGTTTTCTTCAATGCTATCTGTAACAAAGTCATTGACACTGAAAAGTTGGATGAACTAGAAAATGAGGGTTACATTATTTTGTCACAACTAGAGATGCATTTTCCTCCTTCATTTTTTGATATAATGGTGCATTTGGTAGTTCATTTGGTAAGGGAGGTAAGGCTATGCGGTCCAGTTTACCTGAGGTGGATGTACCCTTTCGAGCGATACATGAAGATCTTAAAAGGGTATTCTAAAAATCCTTATCGACCAGAAGCCTCAATAGTAGAAAGATTTGTAGTTGAGGAAGCTATGGAGTTTTGCAAAGATTATATGTCAGGGAAGAAGGAACAATCTTGGCATGAAGAAGGGAGAAGCAAGGGAACACGAGGACTGAAAGTGAAGAATGTTCCTCGTGAAGAGGTGTTGCAAGCCCACCTGTATATCTTGAATAATATGGAAGAAGTTCAACCTTACATAGATGAACACAGAAAGACTTTGAAGAACAAGAACCCAAGGAAGAATGACATGCAGATTGCTATTAAGCAAAACAAGACATTCATGCAGTGGTTCAAGGAAAAGGTTTTGCACGAGACCGGTGTGTCTGAGACAATCGAGTGGCTAGCTTAGGGGCCTTCGTTTCAGGTCATTACTTGGACCGGTTATGATATAAATGGCTATTCTTTCTATACGAAAGAGCAAGATGACAGAAGTACCATGCAAAATAGTGGGGTCATGGTAGAAGCTGAATCTATGCACTTTTCCAATTCGAGAGACAAAAACCCCATATTAGCGTCTATGGCCTATTATGGAGTTATAGAAGAAATATGGGAGATGACATACAACAAGTTCAAAGTTGCTTTATTTAAATGTAAGTGGGTTAGCAATAATGCCGTGGTAATAGATAAACAATTTGGATTTGTCTCAGTCGATCTTCGAAGAGTTGGCTATAGAGACGAGCCTTTCATTTTAGCAAGCCAGGCGAAACAAGTATTTTATGTCACCGATCCTGCAAGCAAAAACATGTCCATTGTCCTTAAAAGTAAAAAACAGAAGTATGGTGATCCGACTTTCAACCTTGATGACACACCACCTTTCACAACAACTACACCTCGAACAAATGAAATAGAATTGGTAGATGATGACGAATATGCTGTAAGAAATGACCATGGTGAAGGACTATGGGAAACAATATAGAGTAAGACCTTAATTTATAAATGAGAACTGTGTTTTTTCTGTTTTACTTCCCGCTTAGTATATTTCGTTTTCATTGCAATTTATTTACGTTTCTGATGTCGCTTTTTGTGTTAACAGGAATATGGACAACTCTAGTGATGACGAGAGGCGTAGAGATGACGAAAGCTCTAGCAATGACGAAAGGCCTAGAGTTGAACCCCCTGCAAGAAGGAGGGTTAGAGGCTGTACAAAGATGGGAGCATTGGTTGCACGTCATGAACATCAACAGGAGAGGCTGCATATAGACTTCGATGACAATCTGAATCCAGTTGGTCCTGAGGAAGACCACTTCATTAGCTACGTAGGACTTTTGGCTCGAAGCAAAGTGCGTATTACCTACGATAATTGGAGATTGGTTCCCCCAAAAACGAAAAACATGATTTGGCAGCAACTTTTGGTATGTAAGTTTTGATGCATTGTAGCTTTGTTCTTATTGTTTGAAATATAATAATCTTATGTTTTACCTTGCAGCAAACATACGATGTCCCAGACACCACGGAGATGTATAGGCACTGGATGGATGAGGTTTGTGTACGATGGAAAGGCTTCAAGAACAAGCTAACAGCACGGTACATTCGAGGGGCCCTTAGGGGTCAGGATCTATGTGCACAGTATATGTATTTGTCTCCAGAGGACTGGAGGTTGTTTGCGGCATCACGAGCAGATCCTGAGTTTTTTGTAAGATTTCTATCATCATGATATATAACTTGTAATTTTCATATACTTTATATTGTTGATTTATTTTTTGTTGTTTTTCATTCATAGAAATTAAGTGCAGCAAATGCCCAGAGGCAAGCAGAAAATAAATATCAACATTTCATGTCTCGCGGTGGATATCGGAAGCTTGAGCGGAAAATGATGGCAGAAGAGTTAGAGAAAATGAAGGAAGCAGCGGAATCTGATCCTAGCGTTGTTATCCAGCCACCGGCACCTCCTTCACGTCACAAAAAATGGAAAGCAGGGAGGATTAAGGCTGGGAAGTACATAAATCCGACTGTTGCTGAGGTTGCTGCGAGGATTGTAAGTAGTTATACCATAAGTACCTAATTTTTTACATATCGCGAGTGGTTTCGATACATTTACGATAAACTGCATGCTACAGGATGACCTGGACGAGCAGAGTAGCCAAGGTTCATTCAATCCAAGTAGACGGATGGACATCTTGTCAACGGCTATTGGGAAGGCAGATGACCTTGGTCGTGTTCGAGGAGAGACACGGGGAGTTAGTGCCGCGAGGTATTTTGGACGAGACCCACGTTATTCATCACAAGCTGGACCTAGTAAGGACGTTGTGACCAAGATTCGAGAGGAGCTCGAATGAGAGATCGAGGCCAACCTTCGCGACAAGCTCCGACAAGAGCTGTTGCCAGAGCTTCAACTTGAAATGGCAAAGATGTTTGAAGCACAAAGGGCAAGGGACGAGCATAGAACTCAGGAATCCCCGGCCTTCAATAGCACCAAAGGAAGTTACAACCCTCTGGAGCAACCACTTGGCGACCCTTCTCCCACTCCAGTGTCGGGAGACCCTTGCACCCTCTATTTGGATGATCCACTGTTGCGTGTTGTTGCTGATGCTCTCGTTCACACACTTGCTACCACCCACCATCATCAGCAAATTCCGGAGGATTTTCATAGGGTGAATGTGACGAGTGTTAGAAAGGGGGAAGAAGGTACAACCATCCCTGTTCCTGATACAGAGGTTGGCACATTAGGTCAAGCGAAAGGATCTTTCATCCTTTGGCTCGCAATCTTATTGGTTCAGACGTAACACCTCCAATGGTAGGAATTACCTTACTGTTACTGAAAATCTATTGGCATCCTAATAACAATTTGTTTTTTGATGTTCTAAAAGGATGACGAAGCTGCGAGGAAATGGCCCTACTTAGCATGGTTGCAACAGATCTATAAGGGCATTAAATAGATTGACTTGAAGATGCCTCCAGGGATTGTGGGCTAAGTGGAGTATCCCTACATGATTGACAAAACAGATCTCAAGCAGTTTATCAGGTTGGAGGAGATAGATGCAGGCTGGGTGAAATTTGCAGTCCGGTAAGTTTTTTTTCAATTTTCCCATAGAATTCATTTAGTGGTTTTTTGATTTCATACATTCAATAATTCATTCCTTATTTTAATTCTATTATAGCACCTTCCACGGTCTCTGCACAAACATGGAAAGACGTGATTAGTATGGATTCTTATGTCCTGCGAATACGACAGGGGATACTTGTACTGTGGCGCATAGGACTCACTATGTTGGCTACGCAATGGGACAAACCAAACTTCGTTGTTATCTAGCACCCATTGTTCAACGGTTCGTATTTACATTTTGTCAATTTAAGAAGTTTAATAAATAATTGTCTTCTCATCTAACTTCATTTTAATGTGTACATGTTGTTAAAGTTACCACTGGAGTTTGTGTGTTATATGTCCCTGCCGCAATGTAGTCTATTGGTTTGATCCCTTAAGTAAAAAGCCAGACAAAGATACAAAATCCGTCTTCGACACGTAAGTTATTCTGTTTGTATTTCATTGACTCTTAAAAAAAATGAATGGTTCTAATTTCTATTCATTTTGCTTTTCATGTTAGTGCTTGTCAAACATATAGAGTCCTAGGTGGGTCACGCGAGGGGACAGTTGTTAAAAAGCCAAAGTGGTTTTATCCGATAGTAAGTACATTCGATCCTAGCTAATTGTTTCATTGACGGTTCTTTTAGACATACCTTTATTGATTTTAACAACCAATTGCATGCCTTTGATTTAAAGTGCCCTCGGCAACCTGTCAACACTGAATGCGGATATTATGTTATACTTTATATGTATAACATAACTCAAAGTGGAATTACTAGCGATTTTGAAAAGGTAATCGCTTCTTCATTCTCAAATTATAATATTTTTGGTGTTCTAATCGAAATTCTAATTAATTCATTTACTTTAGATTCATTTCATCAAAGCTTACTTTCTAATTTTCAGATTTTTGATAATGAAGATGCCTACCTACGTGAAGACCTTGATTTGATCAGAGATCTTTTGGCTGGACATCTTCTTCAACATATAGAGCAGTAAACTTTTTATTTTATATCAGCTATTGTAGTTGTGTGATGACAGCATTTTGACACTTTCTGGTTGTTATTGTTGATATATATAGTAGTAGGTTGTATGAGTTGTTATTGTATGTATATATAGTAAAGATTGTAGTGCTGGATGCCCTTACCAGTTTGTAATGGACAGTGTGGTTTATGAATCCATCTTCTATTCTGTTTCTGCAGTTTAAATTCACTGGGTAATACAGAATGTAAATCATGGTATAAAAAAAAACATAAGTTTTAGACATCCCAAATTAAGAATTGGGAGGTCTAAAGTCCCACCCAGGGGGACTTTAGACGTCCCAAATGATTGGGGGGACTTTAGACGTCCCAAATTTCATTTGGGACGTCTAAAGTCCCACCTTAGACGTCCCTAATATTTGGGACGTCTTTTCTTACAACTTACTACGCCCCCAGTATATACGTCCCCCCGTTTTGGGACGTTAAAGGTGCCAAATTTGGGACGTTATAACCCCCTTTTGTAATAGTGAAGCCAACTAGTGAATTGAAGAAGAGCTTGAACTCATAAGTTTTCTTGCATTATTAATTACCTTTCGTGTGCAAAATTTATGAAATTTGTGTAAAATAAGTAACCTTTGTGATTTTGATGATATAGGGCTATGTGGACATTCCAACACACTTCTTGTGATAGGCCTATACATGAGGTAAAAGACCCTACATGGATCTTGCCAAAGATTAGTTATATATTGGTTTGTTTTAAGAATGTATTCAATAATAAGTCATGCTTTAATTTTATATTTGTTTTAACGATATCATGTTATTTTTCAGACCCGTAGGCAACCACCGGGGTCCAACTTGTGTGGGTTGTATATTCTGAGGCACATGTATAATATTATTACCCTAGGCACGACAGAACTTACTGAAGAGGTAAATGTATTTATATTTCAAAAATTTTGTATTACTTTTATTTTTTTAGGTGAATTTAATGTTTTTCTTGGCTTTGGTGTTTCAGATGTTTGAACTTGCTGACCCCTTCCCAGAAGAAGATATTGAGCACATTCATAATTGTTGTGTTGAATTCATTTATGAACTTTTACAACAGTGAGTTCTTGTATGTAAAGCTGAGGAATTTTTTTGTATATATTCATTTATGAATTGACATGTTGGTTCGTTGAATTCATTTATATTGTTGGTTGCATGATTTGACATGTTTGTTGGTTTTAACATGGTTTTTGTATATTTTGATGAATTGACTTGTTGGTTGCATGATATGTCATGGTTAAATCCATTTATGCATATATATTTATATATATCTATATATATATATATATATATGATGGTTTTAAACAAAACATTATACATGAGGATATATGACATGTTACAAGTTCCCAATTCAATGAGAAAGTTAAAGCAAAAGGAAATGGTAAGTGGAAGCAAACTGAACACCATATGGCACTTAATAAATATGACAATGGAAATAGCAATTCAAATATGCGTTCTAGTAACTAACCTAATCACAAACAAATAATATATATATATATATATATAACACTTTTAAGACCCGTTATGATAACCGGTCTTAAAAGTTATTTTAAGACCGGTTATATTTATAACCGGTCTTAAAGTTAAAACTTTAAGACCGGTTGTATGTAAAACCGGTCTTAAAATAACTTTTAAGACCGATTATAATCACAACCGGTCTTTAAAATGTTACATAAATCGCCTTACAAAAGAGTTCTTTTAACCTCACATAGCTATATAGTATTTGCAATGAAAATTGGGGTTTAATTAGTTAATTAAGAGATTAATGAATTGATTGAACTATACACCGATTTGAAAACTTGAGAGAGCGCTTATAGGTAATCGAATATCCTTGGTTAGCCTAATCTTTCATTAAGAAGCACCTATTGTAGGGATTTGATTGAGTACTTTTGAACGAAATGTAAAGGGATAAATGATCCTAAGTTCCATTAAATTCTTGAAATCAAAGAATCATTTGCCTTTATGAATTTTAATATTAAAAATTAGTTTTCAAAATTCTCTTTCTATATCAAAATGTGTTTTAGCTCAACTTTATCGAATTCACTAAGCTCATTACCTGATTAATTTGTTAAACAAATCCTTATGAGATGATACTTGACCTATCACTCTATTACTTGACGCGACCTGTTTGCTACTTGAGGTTGCGAACAAGTACAAAATGACACAATTTTGTAAGTTAAAACGTAAAATTAATAAAATCGGAGAGTCAACTTGTAAGTTTGACAACAATGCTCATAATAATGTGATAAGAACAGAGCCAATGCAAGTTTCAAGATAAACCTAATGTACATGAGGCAAAAGCTGATAGTCATAAGAGGATTATAGTCACCATTAATTAGATATAGTTAATTGGTCAAAGTCATGTATTTCTCCATAAGGGATCATGCAATTGTCTCTGTTCATGTCCTCTGGCCTCTCCAACTTAAAGTAGGCCTATTTCAGGACAAAATATATATACTTTAAGCTGATTTAGAGAACCCATAAGTCTTGTGAACTTGGAAAAATAAACGAAATCGCTGAATATGTTAATTAAACATAGGCATCTGCATAACTAAAGTTGACACTTTCTTTGATAGTCTTAATAAATATAGTATTATCGGTGATTACGTAAATGAATAGTCTTTCACTTAACGAAATAAATTAATTGGATTCGTGAATGTGAGAAATAGTAAAACATTATCTCTTCGATAAGTTGAATCATGCATTAAGAGTATATGCCCCTCTAAGTCTAACTCTTCACTCATCATCTAGGTGATTTCCCTCAATCTTCTCATAAATATTGTAGCTTAATTATAAATTTTAAATTGTAAAATAAACTAAATTCTAGTCATAAATTGGTAAAACTATCATCAGAGTAAATAAATATTTTTTCTACCATCTGAATATTCTTGTCACAAAACCATTTACGAGATTTCCGTGTAGTGTCGATAGTGGATAGGTGTGGCTTCAAAAAATAAAAAATAGAAAAACATAAATAAGAAAACACCTAAAAACTGTTTTTGTTTTCTAGTTTTTAAAAACAAAACTTATTTTTTTTGTTTTAAAAAACAACTCATTGAAAACATTTTTCCAAACAAGTTTTTTAGTTTTTTTTTTAAAAACTGTTTTTAAAAATAAAATCAAACAAGCCCATGATGCAGTATGGAGTGATAAGTTTTAGTGCAAGAAATAAAAACATATTCATGGTGCTCATTTGTCATGGAACTTTTTTATCATTACACTCCATCTATCAGACCTCATCATGATTTTTCCTTAATATTTTAGCTATTTATGATTATGTATATATGATTTCGTTCCAGGGAACACTTCAGGAACATTAATTCAAGGGTTTAATAGCTCAAGGCCTGCAACCCAAATTTTGGACCTCGCACTGTTCCAAAGCAATTTAGCCAGTTCAGCGATAACATCCAGCACTTTGATTAACGCTAATGAAGTGAAGAGACTTAAGGGTGTTTTTAATGGCACCGGATAAATATATGAGAAAGTTATTGTTGAAGCAGAATGAGCAAAAACATATATCTTTATCCTTTTTTTAAACTAATCATATGTCCTTTATCATCTATATATATATATATATCTTGTTATTGTTGTCAAACTCGTAAGTTGACTCTCTGAGTTCGCCCATTTTTATGTTTCTAACTTACAAAATCTTGTCGTGTGGTTGATAAACTCATGCTAGTTGTAAACTAGATTAAACTCACGAGTTTACACATCAAGCTTACCGTTTACATTTCTAGTTTACAAAATCATGTTAATTTGTGTATTTGGATTAGTTTTTAGAGAATAGCTTTTACGATTTACAAGATAAGTATGTGAGAGGAGCTATATCTCCGCTTTCGGAAAAGGGCTTCTGATACCATGATTTCAAAGTTACCCAAACACTAGTCTTAAGCTCGTGTTAAATTTTTTTATTGATCGTGCTCAATGACTTTATATATGAATTTTATAGAAATTTCTTTGTTAAGTATGATAAATTATAAATGTTGATGAATTTAATTTCAATTATATGGATTTAAAATATATTTAAATCAAATTGTTGTCATATTTTATATTTTAATTATTTTATTATACACTATTAATACATATTTAATGATAAAAGTAAACTCTTACGAGTTTACGATTCGGGTTGACGATAGTGGTTTATGTTGGTGTCACGAGTTTGCTTAAACTTGAGAGCCTGCCAACCTTGTATCTGGTCATTGTTATGATGATTGCCACAAAACATATTTGGGAATGCAATTAAAGGAGAAAATTTGATTTGAGAAAGAGAAAGAAAGTTAGTTAGTTTGATTATGTATCAATTGAATTAATTTATTTTATGTTTATATGTGTGCAACTATGGAAGACTTGAAAGGATGACACTTCAAAAGAATAAATGAAAAATTGAGACAAGATAAAAGTTTGAAAAAAAAATGTTAATAAAAATGTTGAGTAGATTAATACACTGACTTACTTTCAATCTTATAACAATCTTCTATAGCATAATTTTTTTTATAACACAAAGTTTAGTGAGTTGGGTCCCGGGGGCATAAGGGTCTGGGCATATATAATTCTAGACTCAGAGAGCATTTACAAATATACTTACAAATCACATACCAACAATGTTTTTATAGTTTACATCGGTAAGATTTAAATTCATAACCTTATAGTCATAAAACAATATTTTTACCAACTAAACTGACCTTTGTTGGCGTCTATATCATAATTAACATAACATCAGTCACATCCAGCTCCTCTAAAAGAGTGGCTAGCTCAAAATAACATCAATCTTTTTTTTTTTTTTTGCCAGCCAAAATAACATCAATCATTGGGAAGACGTTGCATCAACCTTGACAATGCATTACCACATTCTATCAGTTTCCTTTTTTATATATGTATATATATGAGACTTTCCCTGATCAGCAACTAATTAATTTTTTTTATTTTTTTGCCATCGATCAGCAACTAATTAATTAATAACTTGTTCCTTGCCTCTTTGATTACATGATTTACATCATACCAGGCAGGCGACTTGTCTTTGCCTTGTGGGTGAGCCTAGCCACCTGCCTAAAATTTTTTTTAATAAAAAAAAGCCTTTTTTCTTTAGACATTAATCATAACGTTAATTAATAGTAAAATTGGCCTGTAATTAGTTTTTTCATAAACAAATGAGCATTTTATGTTTAGTCATTTCCAATAATGTTTCCAAAATCAGATTGCTCATTGAATTTTTCTTATTTGGTCAACGGTTTGAGGCTTAAGACATAAAGGGTTTTCATCTCTCTCAACAAGTGCGCCTCGTCTTGGAATTCGAACTTATATTCTCTTCCTTAGGGGAGTGAGTCCATTTACCACTTCAACTAATAATTTGTTGGTGATTTATTGAATCTATTA
Source organism: Inga oerstediana (assembly GCA_963210345.1). Lineage (NCBI taxonomy): Eukaryota > Viridiplantae > Streptophyta > Magnoliopsida > Fabales > Fabaceae > Inga > Inga oerstediana. The sequence goes on along the minus strand of OY723407.1, from coordinate 56,783,907 downwards.
ATACATTCATTCAAGGTTCAATGGTAGGACCAGTTTTTATTCATTTAATATCACTGTTTAGAGAACCGGACCGGACCGGGCGGTCGGACCGGTTGGACCGTCGGCCGGTCATTGAAGCGGGCCGGATTTATGCATTGAGCCGTTTTTCTTAAGGAGCCGTTTTGGACCGTCGTTTAGCCGGTTTTGAGCCGTCAACCGTTATTGAGCCAGAAACCGGACCGATTTTTCAAAAACCGTCCGGTCCAATAAAAAAGCAGGAAATTTTTTTTTCTGCAATTGTTTTTTTACATTTGATGCTGAAAAAAAATTTTAAAAATGGCATATAAATTTTAGACATGTTATTTTATTTTATTAATATTATATGTTACTATTTTTTTTGCCAAGTATATTATATGTTACTAATTTTAATAATTTGGTTTGTTATAAACTATTTTATAAAAATGCTTTTGAAGAAAAAGGCAATGATGTTTATCCTCAAGCTAAGTGGTATGGTCTAATATCTTTCAAGAAACTCATGATTGGATCAATCAAGAACCATCAATATTTGGCAAGTCATGAAATTATTATTGTTAATACATTTGTTAGGTTGATGATTGATTTAATGGTCTTCCTTAAATGATATTTTGTTACTTTATTAACTTCATATGAAATTGGACTGAAGATTAATTGTAATATATAATATATATTATTTTTAAATTTAATTATTATGTCACCGGTCCGACCGAACGGTTCAACCGTTCCAACCGGTTGAACCATGACCCGTTGACCTTTCCGGCTCGACTTCCGGTCCGGCTTTTAAAACATTGTTTAATATGTATGAAAAAATAAAATATCTTATACAATATTTATTCACATGCTTGTCATATATATACTAAATTTATATTTAATTACACCAATATTAAAATAAATGTTTCTATTACCTATTATAAATCACCAAAGTCATCAAATATACTTGATTAAAATACAGTTTCAGTGAAAAAAACTATTTATATATATATATGATACCAATATATATATATATATATATAACTCCAAAAAAAACAAATAAAAACACAAAATAATATATTTTTAGGTTATTTAAAATTTAAAAAAAAAGAACGAGAGAAAAATCCGTTTTCCACAGCCTTTAATTGGCCGATTTTCAGGTTTTTTAGATCGGACATATGGCTAGTTTCCGGTTTGACCGATCAATCCAACCAGGCATGTCCAATCTGGTTCTAACAACACTGGTTAATTATCTCCCTTAGTCAACATGCTAATAATGGCTTCCGCGCAATCGCTGTAAACATCAATTTTCTTCCATCTCTTCCTCTTAACAATCACAGGGAGGATACAATACTCAATCTTTTGTCCAGACATTTATACAAATACCCTTTCATCCTTCTTGGTTTCTTAGGAATCGAGCCCTTACCTTTCGTTAATATAAATGTTGGTTGAGGTGGTAAGCAGCCTCACCTCTCAATAATTACCGGGAAGTTCACTTATTAGGAAAAGCAAAAACCCTTTACGCTTTAAGCCTCATAAGGGGAAACCCTTTTGCAAATAAAAAATACAAATAGCCATAATACCAATTAGTCTCATTGTATCGGACCTTACAATCTGCAATTGCGATGCCCTATGAACGCTGGAATTTAGGCTCTACATCTCGAGGGCTATATGTCCCGGAGGAAGCGCATCCAAAAATGGTTCTTATGTTAGGATTAAAGTGGTTTTTATGACCACATAATTTTGTATTCAAGGTATGTTGATACACTTAATGTGACCTTCATAACCATGTGAGGAAAACATATATAGAGAGAGTTAGTATTGAAGGTTAAAAGATAAACTCGTAATCTACATGAAAATGTCGCAAAATGTGATCAGTCATAAGATAATTATATAGCCACCCTTAATTGGATAAATAGTTGATTGGTCAAAACCTTGTATCTATATTAAATTTGTAACAATATAGTTAATTATTTATCTTTTAATATTATATACATATATATATATATATATATATAATGGATAGATATACATAATAGCATAAGGTGGTTCCAACCAAGTAGCAGCTTGTGGTTATTATGGATAAACCATGCATGCATGCATACAAACACACACACACACACACACATATATATATTTGATAATTGAAAATATGTACAAGGTCATATTTTCTATGAATAATCTATAACAGTTTGCTGGTTTTATATGTCATCATTTGGCTAAGTGGAAAAATGCATTAGATTATTGATGATAAACTTCATGTGACTATACAATGATACTCTGTCTGTTCCTTAATATATGTCAATTTTTTTTTAATTTACCTTTATTGATGCTCTTTCAACAATAATCAAAAAGGAAAGAGAATGAGGAAATTAAGGCAGATGACTAGAATGTTTTAAAAAATATATGTCATATTAACTAACTTCATTAATCTAATCAAATTAGGTAAATATTTTTTATATTAAGCTCAGAAAGGAGTATATAGATTTGATGTAATCTTCATAATAATATGATAAGAACAAAATCAAGATTTCAAGATAAACATAATCTACATGTCCTCTGGCCTCTCCAACTTAAAGTAGGCCTATTTCAGCACGAAATGGATATACTTTACGCTGATATAGGCACGTCTTGTGAACCTGGAAACAAACGAGAACCTCAAATATGTTAATTAAACATAGCTATATAACCAGAGTTGACGCATTCTTTGATATTCTTTATGAATGTATTATTCTCGTTGGTTACATAAATGCATAGTCTTTCACTTACTGAAATAAATTAATTGGATTCATGAATGTGAGAAAATAGTAAAACCTTATCTCTTTGATAAGTTGAGCCATGCACTAAGGGTATAAATAGGGTTATTATCCCTCCATCTCTTCACTCATCATCTAGGTGATTTCCCTCAATCTTCTGATAGATATTGTAAGGTGAACGTAACTTGTATCTTATTGTTCCCCTCCTTTATTTGTAGAAATCAAAATCTATGTTCTATTTTATTTATCATTACTACTTCACATTTGCGAAGTAGTAAGAACTCTCATATTTCAAGTGTCTGTTTGAGTTGACATGTGAAAGCATATTCATACAAGTCAAAACAAAACTCCTCTCACATACTTACCTCATATATACTCCTAAATCACGTTGGAAAAAAAGTTTCTACTACTAATCGAAATAAGCATAAAGTAATCAAAGAGTGGTCAACCCTCATAGTTATATATTAATTGAAACACTAGATTAAAAATAGTGTTCCATGCACTCTTATATCCTTATATGCAAAAGCGTTTTTTTTTTCATTTGTTTTAGGGTTTTTGGGCATAATGATGAGAATTGTTCAAATCGCCATAGCTCTGTGGGCATTAGCAGCAGCAGTAGCAGAAGCAGCAGCTCCGTTAGGTATTAACTATGGAAGACTTGGAGACAACCTGCCTCCGCCGATGGAGGTGGTACAAATGTTCAAGCAAAACGGTGTCACCAAGATGAGGCTATTCGACCCCGACCCTAATGTTCTTAACGCCCTAAGAAACTCCAACATCAGCGTCGCCCTCGGCGTACGAAACCAGGATTTGCAGCTCATGTCCACCAACATGGATGCCGTCAACGGCTGGTTTGACGCCAACATATCGCCCTTCATGAACGAAGTCGCCTTCGAGTACATCGTAGTCGGGAACGAGCTGGTTCCCGGCGACCTCGCCAACTTCCTCCTCCCCGTAATGCAAAACTTCCAAGCCCTCCTCGACAACCGACAAATCAAAACTATTGGTGTGACAACCAGCGTGGCAACCTCAGTTTTCGGAAACTCATATCCTCCTTCAGCATCTGTTTTCGCAGACAATTCAAAAGAGTTCATGACCAAGATTCTGTGGTTCCTCGTATACGTTCAAAGGCCACTTTTCATCAATCTCTATCCCTATTTTGCTTATGCATCCGATCCTGTAAACGTACGCTTGGATTATGCTCAGTTCACGGCGGCCGGCGTGGTGGTTCAGGACGGACCGTTAGGGTATACGAACATGCTTGATGCTATGATTGATGCATTTTTCTGGTCAATGGAGAAAGTGGGAGTGGTTGTGTCTGAGTCTGGTTGGCCTTCTGGAGGGAATGGTAATATAACGAATCCAGAATTGGCTTCGACTTATAATAAGAACTTTGCAAAGAGAATTACTACACAGAATGGAACACCAAAGAGGCCTGACGCTGTGATTCCTGGTTACATTTTTGCAATGTTCAATGAGAATCAAAAGCCTCCTGGTGTGGAGCAAAACTTTGGACTCTTCAATCCAATTACCAGGCAGCATATTTATCCCTTTTTTCCCCTTTAAATATGTATTCAAAGTGTGCTTCTTCAAGCATGCATTATCGATGCTTATAAACTGTAACTTATATATGAGTAAATTATAAGTAACTTAGTTTATTTGTAGGGCTAAGGTGCAAAAATAACCATGAATTATGGTCAAAAGTGCAAAAATAACCATAAACTATTTTTGGTAGCAAAAGTAACAATGAACTATCTAAAATGGGGCAAAACCGTTAAATAAGACCGTTGACCGTGCGTTGACCGTTAACGGTATTAACGGTTTTGCCCCATTTTACATAGTTCATGGTTACTTTTGCTACCAAAAATAGTTCATGGTTACTTTTGCACTTTTGACCATAGTTCATGACTATTTTTGCACCTTAGTTCTTATTTGTATACTTTGAAATGTTGTTGTTGTTGTTGTTTTAACATTAAAAACATTAGATTATGATTGTGGGAAATAAAAAATTAGTATAATCTTATGAAACATAGGTTAATTAGGTCAAGATAATTTATTTTTCAAAGTCTTTGAAACAAATTTCTTTTTTTCATTTCTATGGCATTTCAATACTTTTATTTAATTTCAAGGGTGAGTATTTAATTATTAATTTTATCGAATTTAAATAGTAACTAATAAGTGAAGTATGGTCCCCACACACACACATAGTTAGCTTATGAGAGTTTTTTTTTTTTTTGGGTACTATCATCAGAGAATTTTTTTTAAGCCCAGGATATCTACTATCAGTAGCAGTAACTAATTTCCTAACCCCCTGACTAAATGCTTAAGGAATCTAACTAAGTGTCAACTATGTTAGGCTTCATGTTATCATAAAAGAATTTTAGTATACCATTAATTGGGTATATACTTAATTGGGCCAAAAAGGCATGTATACGTGTACATTAAGGCATTAACCAAATTTTATGTGCCGTCCTTTTATTGTTTTGAAATTCATCACGGGGATTAATACCCAACCCCCAATAGGGTCAACATACAAATAATAAAAAAATTTGGGTCAATAACTGTGATATTCCCCAATTATTCATATTTGTATTGATGAACCAATACAATATACGCCCGAGGAGTTTAGTTGTAAATAATTGAGTACAACACATTTAGGGAAACTTGTTCCTCTTTTCCTACCTTATAACTTCCTCCCTCCCTCCCTCTCTCTCTCTCTCTCGGTTTTGTTGCTCCCCATGGTGAATTCAATGTGTAATGTAATCGGTGTCCACGTTGATGCTCTAGTTTTATATAAATACTTTAGCAAGTCAATCGAATTCCATGTACGCCCAAAATCCTATATATTGTATATTATGATCATTCTCAGTGATTATATAAATGAAAATTCTTTCACTTATTGAGATGGATAAATTAATTGGACTCATGAATATTAAAGATATTTGCAAAATATAATCTCCTTGATTAATTGGGTTATGAAGACTTTATATATATAATTTAGTCATTCACTCTCATAATTAATCAAATTTATTTGATTCTCATTATCTCACAAATTTAGGACTTCACTATAAAAACAGCTTAGTTTTCTAACATCACTATATATGTCCCTTGATGTAAGACCTATTTAATTATATAAGTATATATTAAGACGGTTAGTTAATTAGTTAATATGATATGTTTTTTTTGTTAAGCATTCTAATCATCTTTTTTAATTTCCTCCCTCCCTCTCCTATTTCTATATATAATTGTTGAGAGAATATCAATAGGGTTAATTTGAGAAAGATGGATAAAAATGTAAAATAAGCCTTATATTTAGGACCAACATTGTCAACTCTCCAATTGGGTTATTTTGAATTCACATATAAAGAATTTTGTTAAAAATGCTAATGCCTGGGTACGAACGGAAAATATTGACAATGGTAAAGAGTAACGACATTGAAGAACATAATGACAAGATACAAACAAACATAAAGCCCATGACCTCGGTTCCATAATGTCTGAAGATTCATGGATGTTTACCGCCACATTCTCTGGGATTGTCTCTCGCTAGTTAATTCCCCTTCCATAAATATTTCTTTTAGCCTTTTTTAATTTGGACCCATATATATTTTTCATATCAACTTATATATGTATATACTACCTCCGGTCTTAAATATAAAACCTAAATGACTTCTTTTTGAGAAATTTAGAAAGCTAAATAAGTTAGTTAATTATATCATATATAGTGTATCATTAAATTATATATTATTTTATAAGTTAAGCAAAATATTGTATCGAAAAAAATAAGTTAGGCAATATAGTTTCGGAAAAAAATAAACATGAATACTGTTAAACTAATTTAATTAGCTTTCTTAATATTTCTAAAAAAACAAAGTCAATTGGATCTCTTATATTTATAACTGAAGGTAGTAGAATGTGTGTGTATTAAATAATTGTGAGATTATTGTTATTACCTCGGAAAAGGAAACTCCTTAATGACCGAGCATATAAAGGGAAAGTTTCCTCTTTTATATGAATTATACGGCAAACTGATGAGTAAAGCAAATTATTGACATAAAAGGAAACAAATAATCAAACGTAGTGGATCAGAGGGGTTCTTTATATATATAAAGTGAAGGCATTAGAGACAATTTCTTGTGTTTTTGTAGGGTTTTTTAGCAGAATGACGACGATGTTATTGATCTTTCGAATCGCTCTTGCGTTGTTTGCTTTAGGAGCAAAAGCAGATACATTGGTTGGTGTAGGTGTTAACTATGGAAGACTAGGAGACAACCTTCCATCTCCGTCCGAGGTGGTGAAACTATTCCAAAAAAACGCCATAACTCAAATGAGGCTATTCGACCCGGACATTGCTGTTCTTGATGCACTCAAAAACACAAACATCTCTCTCACTCTCGGCATCCGAAACGAGGATTTGCCGGCTATGGCCGCCAGCATGGAACCCATTAACACGTGGTTCAAAACCTACGTAGAGCCCTACCTCAACAACATCGTCTTCGAGCACATAGTCGCCGGAAACGAGTTGGTCCCAGGAGACTTGGCTAACTCTATCCTTTCAGTGATGCAGAATTTCCAAACCCTACTTGATGCTCAGAATTTGAAAGGTATTTCTATGACAACCTGCGTGGCTACGACTGTCTTAGCAAACTCATTTCCTCCTTCACAATCTCTTTTCTCAGACCAATCAAAAGAGGTCATGACTGGGATTTTGGGCTTTCTTGCGGCACAATCAAACCCTCTTTTAGTTAATTTGTATCCATATTTTGCATATGCGTCTGACCCTAAAAACATACGTTTGGATTATGCTCAATTTAGTGCTACAGATATTGTGGTTCAAGATGAAAGTTTAGGGTATTCCAATTTGCTTGATGCAATGATCGATTCGTTTTATTGGGCAATGGAGAATGTTGGACTTACTGATGTGGAAGTTGTAGTTTCTGAGAGTGGTTGGCCTTCTGATGGTAATGGAGACCTTACAACTGTATCATTAGCTGCCACATATAATCAGAACCTTGTGAGACGCATTGCTTCACAAAGAGGAACTCCAAAGAGACCTAATAGTTTCATTGAAGGTTTTGTGTTTGCCATGTTCAATGAGAATCTGAAGCCTGCTGGTGTAGAGCAACATTTTGGATTGTTTTATCCAGACATGAGACCAGTTTATCCAGTTTTCCCTCTTTTACATTAGAAGTCGTACTTGATGATCCCTAGGCACTATAAGATCAAGTAGGTTTATATTGGAACTTTGTGTTTTTTTGCTAATACCTGGTGAGATGCACTGTTCATCGTTATATTGGTTGATGATTCATATTTCTAGTTATGAAATTTCTCATTATTAGGTTGTTAGTTGTCTTTGCTTAGTTTTCGTTTCCAGTAAACTTTTCTTTCTTTGGGAGGTCTTACGTTAAGTTTCCAAAAACATGTTAGGTCTAGGCATCTAATGATTTTGGGCTAAAGTATGACGAGTGGCCCAATCAAGAAACGGGACTGAACCAACAATATAATTTGGCAGGCCTAAAAGGAAAGAACGCTTTCTTTTCTTTTTTTATTAATTTTTTAATTGAATTACAAACTTTTGTAATTTAAAATCAAGCTATGTTTATATTTTTTTTAATGAATTTACATAATTATTTAATCAATAAAAATGAGAAATCAAACATAGAACCAAATTCCGATGTAAAAAAAGGCTATGCTTAAAACAAATGCAATTTATTAGAATTAGAATGAAGAAGAGGGTAATTTTTTTACAAAAAAAAAAAGTCAGCCTAAAGTTAGGTGAGCTCACGTGCTTTCGGTTCAGACAAGACCGGCTAAATTGACCTCTTTTTAAAGGTGTGTTTCCATTAACAGTGATAGAAATAATTTTTTTTCTAATCTAATTTTACAAACATATAATAAGATAAAAGTTATATTATATAATGTGATTTATTTTTAGATTGAATTTTTTAAAAAGAATGTGAGACTCGAGATCTTTTTTTTATGAGATATTTAATTTTTTCTCTCTTCATGATAAAAACTTTTTCTCTTTACACGGTAAAGCTAAAAGCATGACATCTTGACTTATATAGCTTAAATCAACTTTTTCTTTAAAAGTACAGTTGAAAAAAAACTTATTCAAACATCACAAAAATCTAAAAGTGGCTTTCGGCAGTGTCCCAAACATGATTTCAAACACACGGGTTGGAATTTTCCCATGTTCTAAAACCCGGATCAGATCGGGTTGTTCTGACAAGGAACCGGCCAGTACACTAATCCAATCCGGTCTAGGATTTTTTTTATTTTTTTTTTTAAAATCAAAATTTTTTATATTTTTCTTTAAAATTTCATATTAATAAGCCTAAATAATTAATTTCTCACCGATTTGGCCCCGGGTAAGTTTTGGTTTGACTTCGGTCTGACCCATTGACCCTTGACCCAGTACCCCGACTGGTTCGGATTTCAGAACCTAGGAATTTTCAACCCAATCTATCATTTTTTGCACTGCAGGCTTGACTCATTTGCATAGCTCTAATAGTTATACTAAGAAAGTATTCCTCTGAATCTTAATATAAGATATATTTGAGGAGTTCATCTTGGTTCTCCTAAATATAAGATATAGTTTTTCATATTTATCAATATTTTCTTGATTTATCCCTATTGGTGTTCCCTTAATAATAATTAGGGTAAATTTAAGTCATATTAACTAACTTCCTTAATCTAATCAAATTAGATAAATATATTAAGAACCAGAGGGAGTACTAATTTATTAATGGGGTTGGATTTAACGGAAGGGGCTAATCCCTTATAATATGACTAATCAAGATTTAAATCCCTATTAAAAAAGATACTCATATTTAATACGCGACAATACCTCAAATAGGGTTGTACCTAATAGAAGCATGCCTCTGCCTAACAGTAAAAAGAAGAAAGAAATTAAAGTCCTACTTTTTTTTCATTTAAAGGACGAAAGTACTACTTTTTCTAAATAAGTCGTGAAGACACCAACACAACCAAACTTCCTAAACCAAATGACATCAAGTCTAACATGATATTTCGAACTCAAATGCAAAGAATTTTGCTAAAAAATGCTAATGCCGGATTACGAACGGAAAGTAGTGAAAACGTTAAAGAGCAAAGACTAAAGGATTTCATTAAAGAAACATAACGACGGGATACAAACATAAAGCCGCGTGACCATGGTTCCCTTTTGTCTGCAAATTCATGCTTCTTTCCCTCCACGTTTTCTGGAATTGTCTCTATCTAGCTTGTATAAATATCTATCAGAGAGGCTAGCAACTTATATATATATATATATATCAAGTATTTATGATTTATTGTGTTAGCAAAAAAAAAACTTGCAATTATTGATCATTATTTATATCAAGTATTTATGATTTATTGTGTTAGCAAAAAAAAACTTGCAATTTATTGATCATTATTTATATTGTTCTTATTCCTCCAGTCCTTAATGGAGGACATAATTAAAAAGTTGATCTTCATTCTAAATATAAAATCAATTGTTTCACAGGCAGGAACACCAAAGAAGCCTGATGCTTATCAAAGGTTTTGCATTTGCCATGTTTAATGAGAATCTTAAGCATGCTGGTGTAGAGCAACACGTTGGATTGTTCTATCCTGACATGCGACCGGTTTATCCAATTTTTCCTGTTCCACATTAATAGTGACTTGATGATCTTTATATAGTAATAGCAGTAATATTATATGTACTCTTCTCGTCTTATTTATAAGGTAGAGAGAGAAGAAATTTTTTTGTTCTATTGATAAGTCACATCATTAAAATTTTTATATGGATATATAATTTTACTCTTTCACTTGTTATTGTGATGACTTTATTCTCATGGGATATTATATATATTAAATAAGAATAAATTAATAAAAATTAAGGTCAATGGGCAATTTTACCAACAAAATTTTTTCTTAGAAGCGTTTGGCACAAGTAAGTTTTGTAAGAGGCAAAAATACACATAAACAATTTAAAATGGAGCAAATTTAACAACCTTATTAACTTTCTTCACATGTCTGTTATTTGCTACACTACTACAAACAAGACCTTCTACGTCCCTAAAGGACGTCCCCTTTTTAAGTTAGGGACGTCCAAAGTTAAATATTTGGCGGGTGGATAAGGCGCTGGATGAATTTGACCAAAAGTATAAAATTTCAACACTTTAGACGTCCCCAGAGAAACTGGGGACGTCTAAACTGCACTTTAGACGTCCCCAGTTTCTCTGGGGACGTGTAAACTCAACTTTAGACGTCCCCAGAGAAATTGGGGACGTCTAAACACCCCAGAAACATCACCTCATTCACTGTACATGGCAGCTTTACCTTCTGTTCCAAAGCCATACCCGTTAATGTCCCCTGCTGCATTTGTTTTCTCTCTTCTCCCAAACCCGTGAGCTGCATTTCATTTCTGCTGCACTGAACAAATTCCAAAGCCATACCCGTGAGCGTCTCAAATTTGCACTTCCCTTGCTACATTCGTTTTCTCTCTTCTCCCAAACCCATGAGCTGAGCTTCAGAACTCATTCACTGAGCAAAGGCGCACCTCCCCTCCCCTGCATTTGTCTTCCCTCTTCTCCCATTCCCGTGCCCGTGTGGGTCTTCCCATTTGCTGCTGCTGCAGCATTCTCAGAATTATTCAGGTGCGTTTCTGGGTTTCCTTAAATCATGTGCATATGAGGCGTGAGTTGGATTATTATGTGAAGCAATTAAGAATTTACATTCTGCGTTTGTAGAATATTGTTGCTGCAATTGGATTCTGCGTTTCTGGATTGTTGGTGTGTGCACTTGATTCTGCGTTCTGGGTTATATTATTGCTGCATGCACTTGGATTCTGCACTTGGATTTTGAGAAAATCAGGTGCGTGGGTTAACAATGTAAATAATTATTGTTAATGTAAATAATTAATTAATTTGGTGAACAGATGTTAATAATTATTGTTAATATTGTTAATGTAAATAATTATTCTGCGTTTGTAGAATATTGTTAATGTAAATAATTATTTTGGGGAACAGATGTTGTTATAATTAACAATGTTAGAATTGAATTAATGTTAGATTAATATGTCAAAGGTTATGTATGTTGGGGTGATTTATCATATTTGTTTAGACTTTTAAGAATCACTTGTGATCTAACGTAAGTGAACCCTTACAAAACCCTTACAAAATTGTTAAATTGTGTTTTTTTTTTAAGTTTTAAAAATTTATAACTAATACTATATATTAAGTTTGCATAACTTGTCTTTTTTGCTTTTATACATATAGAGAAATTTTTTTGCAAACTTTTGAACAAAAAAATTGCGTTTAGGAAGTTTGGATTTTGATTTATGAATATTCTAAAAGTTGTTTGATTTGATATTGAAAGAATTGAGTTTGATTAGGATTTGGTTCTATCTTGTTAGAGTGTTAGTAGGTAGACATAGAATTTGGCTTTGATAATTAATTGTAGGAAGCCAAAGACTAGTGAGGAATTGAGGCTAAATTTTTATTTCTTTTAAGAAAGGGTATATTTATTGGCACTAATTAAAGTATTCGTCCTTTTGTTTGGGTTAGAAGAATTAATATTAGCTTCCTGCTTTTTACTCTTGTTTTATTGTTCTGAATTTTTATTTTACTCTTCTTAATTAGTTTAGTTTAGTTTAAATTAAGTTGAGATGGTTTGTTATTTTGATTTTGGGATGTGTCACTTTTAAGGGGAAATGCTGCCAAAATTTTGGAAAACAAAATAGTAAAAGGCAATTCCCAGTGTTGACAATGACTCTAAACTTGAGTGTGAATGGCATAGGTGGTAATAGAATGGATCATAGTTGGATGAATGCTTTGAGAACAAGTGAAGAATATGAGAATGGGGTTGAAGAGTTTATTGAATTTGCTAGAAGGAACGTTCCAGCCAAAAATGGGAAGTATTTTTGTCCCTGTGTCAATTGTTTAAATGAGAGAACACGGGATGTTAAAGTTATAAGGGATCACCTACTTTGTGATGGAATAAATCTTCGATACACAAGGTGGATATGGCATGGTGAGGAAGTAACTGATTGTCCGTCACACAAGAAGGAAGCTGTGGATGTCATAGATGAAGATAGAATGGAGAGAATGATTCACGATGTTGAGGTAGAATCCTTTGCGCAATCGCATGAATATGACAGCCTGCGGAGTGATGCAGAGACACCGTTGTACCCTGGGAGTAAGTACACACGGCTCACAGGAACATTACATTTGGTTAACTTAAAAGCAACTTGTGGGTGGACCGATAGTAGTTTCACATTGCTGCTTGAACTGTTGTGTGATATGTTTCCAGACGATAATGTACTTCCAAATCGTATGTATGAGGCTAAGAAAATCCTATCGACAATGGGTATGGAGTATAAAAAGATACACGCTTGCCCTAATGACTGTGTACTGTACAGAAAGGAGTATGAAGGCCTGAGTGAGTGCCCTAAGTGTCAAACCGCACGATACAAAGTGAAGAAAGATGGTGGTTGTGGCGATGGGAAGACTAAAAGGCAACCTGTAAAAGTTTTGTGGTATCTTCCAATAATACCGCGCTTTAAGCGTTTATTTGGCACTGCAAAAAAGGCGAAGAAGTTGAGATGGCATTCGGATGACAGAATATCCGACGGAAAATATCTTCGGCACCCGGCTGACTCTCCACAGTGGAAGAAAATATATGAAATGTTCCCTGAATTTGGCAGCGAGCCGAGAAACCTTCGGCTTGGGCTCTGTACAGATGGCATCAATCCGTATGGAACTCTTAATAGCACACACAGTGCGTGGCCAGTACTCCTTGTAATATACAACTTGCCTCCCTGGCTTTGTATGAAACGCAAGTATGTGATGCTTTCTATGATGATTTCTGGACCAAAACAGCCAGGAAACGATATCGATGTCTACCTGGCGCCTTTGATTGAGGACTTGAAGAAGTTGTGGGAGGAAGGCGTAAATGTGTTTGATGCGTATAAGAATGAGTCATTCAAGCTACGTGCAATGCTGTTCACCACCATAAATGACTTCCCTGCCTACGGAAACCTCTCAGGGTACAGTGTGAAGGGGCATAAAGCATGTCCGATCTGTGAAGCAGACACTCACTTCCACCAACTGAAACATGGAAGAAAAACGGTCTACCTAGGTCACAGGAGGTTCCTTCCTAGATTCCACCCGTATCGTAGGTTAAGAAAGCGTTTTAACGGCTTGCCAGGCGAAACAAGTGTTCTATGTCACAGATCCCGCAAATAAAAAAATGTCCATTGTACTTCAGAGTAAAAAACAGAAGCATGGTGATCCGACCTTCAACCTTGACGACACACCACCTTTCACAATTAATCCACCTACAACAATTGAAGAAAGAGAATTGGTAGATGATGAAGAATATGCTGTGAGAAATGATCATGGTGAAGGAATATGGGAAACAATCTAGAGTAAGAGCTTAACTTAGAAAATAGTAATGTGTGCTGTTTGTTTTATTACGTCTCAGTTTATTCATTTACTTACAATTTATTCACCTATCTGACAATGATTTTTGTGCTTACAGGAATATGGACAACTCTGGTGACTCTCCAAGTGATAGGGACAATGAAATGAATAGGGATGAACGTGATGCGACACGTGAACCGGTTGCGAGACGAAGGGTTAGAGGCAGTACAAAAATGCCTGCATTGGTAGCACGTCATAACCATCAACAGGAGAGGTTGCATATTGACTTTGATCAAGATATGAAACCAATTGGTCCGGAGGAAGACCATTTCATTAGCTACGTAGGTTTTTTGGCTCGAAGCAAAGTTCGCATTACCTATGCTAATTGGAAGTTGGTTCCACCAAAAACCAAAGACTTGATTTGGCAACAACTTTTGGTATATAAGTTTCAATACATCTGCATTATATCTTTATTCCTATCACTTCAAATATAATTAACGTATGTTTTTACTTTGCAGCAAACCTATGATGTCCCTGACACCGTGGAGATGTACAAGGAGTGGATGACGGAGGTTCGTCTACGATGGAAAGATTTCAAGAACAGGCTCACACGAGATTACATTCGAGGGGACTTGAGGGGTCAGGATCCATGTCATGAGTATCCATTTTTGTCTCCAGAGGACTGGAGGTTGTTTATGGCATCACGAGAAGATCCAAACTTTTTGGTAAGATTTCTGTAATCATAGTGTTTTATTTGAATATAGTTGACATTATTGATTCAGTGTTCGTTGTTTTCCTTTAAAAGGCATTAAGTGCAGCAAATGCAGAGAGGCAAGCAGCTAATAACTATCAACATTGCATGTCTCGTGGTGGTTATCGGAAGCTTCAGCGACAGATGATGGCAGAAGAGTTGGAGAAATTGAAGGAAGCGGCCACATTAGATCCTACCGTTGTGGTCCAGCCCCCGCCACCTCTACCACGTCACAAAAAATGGAAAGCAGGGAGGCTTAAGGGTAGGAAGTACGTAAATCCGACTGTTGCTGAGGTTGCCGCAAGAATTGTAAGTAGTTAGAGCATAATTACAAACTTATTTTTTCATATTGGGAGTGCTTACGATAACTTTTATGCTGCAGGATGAACTGGAAGATCATAGTAGCCAAGGTTCGTTCACTCCAAGTGGACGGATGGACATCTTGTCAACGGCGATTGGGAAGCCAGATCACCCTGGTCATGTTCGAGGGGAGGCAGTTGGAGTTCGTGTCACGAAGTATTTTGGCCCAGCCTCACATCCTTATTCGTCACAAGCTGAACCCAGTAGGGAACTTGTGGCCAAGATTCGTCAGGAAGTCTCACAAGAGCTCGAGGCCAACCTTCGCGACAAGCTCCGACAAGAGCTGTTGCCAGAGCTACGTCTTGAGCTGATGCCTGAGCTACGAGCTGAAATGCAGAAGATGTTTGAATCGCAGATGGCAACTACCGAGCGTAGAACCCATTCATCCCCGGCCTTCCACAGCACCAAAGGAAGTTACAACCCGGCGGAAGAACCACTTGGCGAACCTTCTCATACTCCAGCGCCGGGAGAACCTGCCATCCTCTCTTTGGATGCCCCAGTGCTGCGTGTAGTTGCAGATGCTCTCGTTCACACAAAAGCTACTACCCACCATCATCAGCAAATTCCACAGCATTTGCGTAGGGTGACTGTGACGTGTGTTCGAGCGGGGGAAGAAGGTACAGCCATCCCTATTCCTGATGCCGAGGTTGCCACGATAGCTCAGGCGAGAGGATCTTTCATCCTTTGGCCTGTACATCTTATTGGCTTGTTACCACAAACACCTCCAATGGTATGGAACTACCTCACTTTTACTTGAGATGTGTTGACATCCTACTAACAGTATGTGTTTTTATGTTCTAAAAGAACGAGCAGGAAGCAGAGAAATGGCCCTTCTTAGCACGATTGCAGCATATCTATAAAGGCATTCGCCAGATTGATTTGCATATGCCTCCAGGGATTGTGGGCCAGAATACAGAGTATCACTTCACAATTGATAAACATGATCTTAAACAGTTCATGAAGTTCGAGGAGCTAGATATTGGATGGGGCAAATTTGCAATCCTGTAAGTTTTTTATTTCCCATTTTTTGATTCATTTAGTTAAGTTGATTTTAACTAGCTAATACATTCATCATTTTAATTCTATTATAGCTCCTTCCGTCGTATATGCATTGACTCTCAGAAAGTTGATTTATATGGATTCTTGTCTCCTGCACATACAACAAGGGTTGAGAATACATTGAAACGAAGGACGAACTATGTGGGCTTTACATTGTCAGAGGACGAGTATACTTGTTATCTAGCACCGATTGTTTAAGGGTACTCATTTTAATTTTGTGTATTTGAGATTTTTAGTAAATAATTGCCTTGACATCTAACTTCATTTTAATCTGTATATGTTGTGATAGTTATCACTGGAGTTTGTGTGTTGTCTGTCCTCGGTCGCACGTTGTTTACTGGTTTGATTCCTTAAATAGAAGACCAGACAAAGAAACTAAAAGCGTCTTCAACCAGTAAGTTATTTTTTTGTATTTCATTGCTTCTTGATTCTTGACTTAATGAATTATTCTAATTTATGTTGATTTTCATTTTCATGATAGTGCATGCACGACGTATCGAGCGCTTGGCGGGCCACGCGAACGTAGAGGTGGCAAAGATCCAAGATGGTTGTTTCCAAAGGTACGTAGTTTCAAATCAAGTTCTTTTGATTGACGGTCGTTTTAGATATGCCTTTATTGATTTTAACCATTTGCTTTTGATTTATAGTGCCCTCGACAACCTGGCGGCAGGGAATGTGGATATTATGTCTTGCTTTATATGTTTAACATCATTCAGAGTGGCATTACGAAAGATTTTGAACAAGTAATCGCTTCTTCATTCTCTGAGGATAATATTCTTGGTGTTGTGATTCAATGGGAATTCATTCACTTCATTCATTATTTCATCTAAGCTTATTTTCTAATTTACAGATTTTTGACAATGAAGATGCCTATTCATATGAAGACTTAAATATGATCAGAGACTTTATGGCTGGACATCTTCTTCAACGTGTACCAGAAGAGTAAAGTCTTTAGTAGTTTGTGTAGGACATACTTTTGTGGTAGTACATATAATTAGCGTTATTGTTGTTGGATATGGATTGGATTTTAGTCTTGGTTATTGTACAAACTGGGGACTTGGATATAGATTGCTGTGTAGTTTGTCTGGTTTGAAAGTTTGTGTGGCATGTAGTAGACTTGGATATAGATTGTTGTGTAGTTTGTGTGGTTTGAAAGTTTGTGTGGCATGTAGTAGCCTTGGGTTGATCACTGTGTTTGTTGTTGTTTTCATTCTGCTGAACTGCTGTTGTTGGAATTCTATTTCTGCAGTTTACATATTTTCCAGACAGTGCAATATGTATAAAAGGTCCATTTTAAAAAAAAAAAAAAACTTTCAACGTCCTTAATAAAAAAGGGACGAGGATAGTACTACTGGCGACACTTTAGACGTCCCCAGGTCTTCTGGGGACGTCTAAGGTGGACCTTAGACGTCCCCAGTTGAACCTGGGGACGTCTAAGGTCCCACTTTAGACGTCCCCAGTGAACTGGGGACGTCTAAAGTCTGCCTACTACGTCCCCAGTTTTACAGACGTTAATGACGTTTTTTTCTACGACCCTCACATAGACGTCCCTCTGTTTTCAGACGTTGAAAGGCCAAAAAAAGGGACGTTAAAACCCTTTTTTCTAGTAGTGCTACTTAAATTTTCCTGTTATGTGCTACTTAAATCTGACTTTGGATTATCCAGCTGAACAAGTTTAAGTAGCACATAACGGATGTTTGAAAAAAGTTAGCGGAGTTGTTAAATTTGTTTCATTTTAAATTGTTTATTTGTATATTAACCCTTAATATCATAACAATATTCTTATTAATAAATTGAGATGAAGGTAAATGAGCAAACCTCTCTGTTGCCTTGAAGAGCGGTTAAATAATGGCAAGAGGATAAGGTATCACACGAGAGGTCTTAGATTTGATTAATTGCAGCAATGGTCAATAGAAAAAATGTATTTTAAAATTATTTCAAAAACTCATTAAACATATGCAAATACTTACATATATTTATATATATCTCACAAAACTAACTATCTTAATAAAGTTGGATACAAATTAATTATCATACTAAAAAAGAGGTCCCTTAAACATGGAAAAGGCTTTATTGGGAGATATAAAACCCATTTTTGAATGAAAGTGGGAATATATTAATAATCAGAATTTACATCAAAATAGCTATCAAAAGGGCAAGTACGACTAACAACGCCCATTCACAAAAAATTGAAGAGTGTTTCTAGCTCTAAGTGTATTTTCGGTAAGGACATAAACAGTGTGAGCTAAAGCATCAGAATTAAACAGGTTGTGAGCATCCAATCGACAAAGGAAGTCTGGGTGTGGTGGTTGTGGTCTCCATCAGGAAGATTTGTCTCTAGTAATGTTTACGCTGCCGGAAGATTTATCTCTAGTCTTACATCCGCTCGGGAAAGAATTCAAATAATTTAGCCTTTCAATATTTATTGTTTAATCCCCCCTCATTATCTTCTCATGATTTGATTTGACATATATATTCTTAATCTTAGATCCAATCATAATAAGAGGACAAAGAAGAACGAACTAGCTAGCCCGACGTGGTCCATGCATATTTCGATTCCTATTTTAGCTTCAATCATAATAAGAGGACAAAGAAGAAGTGACCAGCTAGCCTGCACGTGGTCCAAGAACATTTCCTCAGCATCTCTAAGAAGCTCAAAATCGTATCGTCCAGTTGATCAAATGGGTCATAGTGCGCCACGTTATCAGACTCTTCTGAACGTCTCAAATGCACAAGGACGAGATGAACGATTTGTTCCACGTGCTGTAAATATGAAGTATAGGCTGCATAGCACCTAAAAAAAAGTTTTGAACAAGGACATGTTATGTATCATATTATACTCAGTATTCTTGAATGATGTTCCGCGTGCCCCTTGATTTTAGTGCAAGATTATTTAATTTATCAGCCGCCATTCCTCACTGGTCATTTGAATAATTTCATTACAGCGACTATATATAGATATATGTCATAAACATCCTCACGGGAAAGTTCAAATTAAATCGAATCCTAAAACTACATCTCTGCCTCATGGCCATGGAATCTTGTACGATGACGAAAAAACTTGAGGTTCACTTTGTTTTGATACCTTTAATGGCGGCAGATCATGTTCTTCCCATAGTGGACTTGGGCAAACTGTTGGCTCGGCGAAACAACGTGAAGGTGACTATAATGACGACACCTGTAAATGCAGTTCGAGTTGGAGCAAATATTGATAGAGAGATACAGTGTTGCGGGTCATCAATCAGTGTTCAACCTTTTCGATTCCCAAGTGTTGAGGCTGGTTTACCAGAGGGATGTGAGAGCTCAGAAGCTGTACCTTGCCCGGATCTTATGTAAAACTTTGCCATAGTTACGACTATGTTGCAGAAACCAGTTGAAGAAGCCCTTGAAAAGATTGTTACTCCCATTATTCCCACCTGGGTCATTCTTGACAAAAACCTTCCACTTTTGTTTGGTGTTGCCAAGAAGTTCAAAGTTCCAATAATTATTTCGGACGCTTTGAACTGCTTCTCTTTATTGTGTAATCACAATCTGTTTCATTCTAAAATCTATGAGAACGTGTCCGAATCAAAGTCATTTGTTATGCCTGGATTGCCCCACAGAATTGTGTTCAAAAAATCTCAGCTTCAGGAGTATTTTTCAATGAACATGGGAGAGTTCAGTGTTTTACGTGAGAAAGTATGGAAAAATGAAGGAGAAGCATTCGGGGTGTTAGTGAATAGATTCCAAGAGTTGGAAGAAGAATACGTGAAGGAGTTACGAGACTCACAGGTTGTAAGGTTTATTGTGTTGGTCCACTGTCACTCTCCAACAAGGAACACAATGATAAGGCTCAGAGAGGAAAACTAGACTCAACGGAGGAAGAAGAAGGCGAATATTTGAGGTGGCTTGACTCATGGCCTGCAACATCTGTCATCTTTGCCAACCTTGGAAGCTTAAACCTTGTGCCACCAGGACAAGTTATAGAGCTAATTTTGGGGCTGGAAGCAAAGAGGCCATTCATTTGGGTGCTGAGAGATCCACACAAGAGAGAAGAACTGAACAAGTTACTGAAGGAGGATGGAGTGGAGGAGAGAGTGAAAGGAAGAGGACTCATAATAAGAGGTTGAGTGCCTCAAGTTCTGATACTGTCACATACAGCGATAGGAACATTCTTAACACACTGTGGATGGAACTCAACACTTGAAGGTATAATTAGTGGAGTGCCACTAATAACCTTTCCCCTAACTTCAGAGCAATTTTATAATGAGAAGGTGGTTGTTCAATTGTTGGAGATAG
Organism: Inga oerstediana; assembly: GCA_963210345.1. NCBI lineage: Eukaryota > Viridiplantae > Streptophyta > Magnoliopsida > Fabales > Fabaceae > Inga > Inga oerstediana. The sequence continues at coordinate 56,763,310 of OY723407.1, read as the reverse complement.
GTGTGAGGGTGGGAGTTCAGAAAGCTATGCATTTTGAGGTAGAAGTCTGGGATTCAAGTGAGGAGGGAAAAAGTGAAGGAGGCAATAGAGAAAGTGATGGGTGAAGAAGATGAAGAAAATGAGAGAATAAGAGAAAGAGCAAGGAATTATGGAGAGAAAGCAAACAAGGCAATGGGGAAAAGTGGATCTTCTTACCTTAACTTATCACTGATGATTGAAGACATAACACAACATTTTAAGCATAGGGCTGAAGATGATGATAACAAAGCTGGGCCATAATCATATGATCCCTAAACCGATTCTCACATAAAATTAAATGTTGAGTCTCTTATTGGTATTTATTAAGTCGTTGCTAAATAATAGAGTCATTTTGAGTTAGAGTCCACTATTCTATTATGAGTCAATCTCCGGATATATGTAGGGATGGTCAGTTGTTCCCATTGAGTCAGTTAAAGTCCACTATCCGATTATGAGTCAATTTTGTTTTTTGTGTGTGTGTGTGGGTGTGGGTGTTAGCTGTCCTTCAAGTTAACACTAGTGAATAAATGTATTTTTCAATAATTTGATATTCTCTTTGTCTTCTTGTTTCTCTTGTCAATGAAATCCTTGCTCTGAAAGTGTTTAGGAGAGAGTGTTATCATTATTTGCCTTTGTTCTCATATTTTTCAGTTTAGTAACTTAATTACCAAGCTTTATGGCGTTATGAAATCTATAATAATGTGCATAAATGTGTTTTGATAAAAGAATGGTGTTTTCGCCAATGACCTTGTAGTTAACCTTGTGGCATGTGTAAGATCCCCTGTAAGTGAGAGGTTGTGAATTCATAAATGATAAGATAGACATCCATAAATGATAAAATGATAAAATGATAGTTATGATTTAATTTTCAACATGTGTCATCCACATTCCTACAAAAACAACATTCTTTATTTATTTTTTTTTTGAATTAAAGGGGCAGGGACTAATGACGTGAGGTTATAAAGTCAATTATATAATAAATCCGTTCGCTGCTATAGAAAACATTTTAAATTTCTGTTTTTTTTTTTTACCTTTCCACATCCGTTTTCAGGGGAACATTTATGTAAGTGACGTTGTAAGTTTTGAATTGACGTCCATTTTGTAACAGACTTTGAAAGCATTTTCCACATCTATTTTTGAAAAACATACTTGGTGAGTATGACTTATCACATCCATATTTTGAAAAACAAACATGGTAAGTTCACTTATGACATTTGGTTTTTGAAAAACAGATGTGGTAAGTGAGTTTATGTTTTAAATATATATATATATATATATATATAGCATAATTACTTTTTACCCATAAACTAGGTCTACACACAAACAAAACATAACCAAACAAGTATATATATATATATATATCCAGCACTTTATATATAAATGAACAATCAACTGTCCATAACTTCTCTAAACCACTACAATCTAAATAAAACCTTCTTCCAAAATAAACTCTACTTATCATCTATGTGTTGAAGAAGATGCCCTGATAAAGCTAATAAAATTTAAGGTTTTTCTTAATATATGTGTCAAACATGGTAGAATTGACATATAAATAGAACTAGAAAAGCATGCACCTAGCACCTAGACACTAAAAAAAAGAAAGGAAGAAAAAGGAGTCAGATAGTTCTTAGTATGCTTGACAGGGACAGACCAATGTTGTAGTTTTAACGTTGTATTACTGCAAATAAATTCAAACTAGGGGGCAGTCCAAAAACAAGAAAAAAAACAAAAGATAGTGAGTGAGAGAGAGAGAGAGAGATAATAATGAACAAGTTGGAACCATTCTTTATTAGTACCGGTTTCAATACACACACACACGTATTTCCCCAAGGGTAAGAGCTTGAACCCTTTGACAAGTTTCTTATACTGTAAACATGCAATAATAATACGGATGATAATATCCAAAAATTGATACAATTAAAGACGCAAGAGTGATTTAGGCCCACTTTCTTTGTTCAAGAAGCGGTAATTGGAACCAGTTTTAGTACTCATCACAGTAATGAGTACTAAGAGTTCTTCATCAAGTGAGCTTCTTCTTCTTTGCTCCAAGGTCTGCTTGATTCTATTTGCCCGTACCAATGCATCAAGGTTGTGTCACATGGAGATAAGTAAGCTTTGAGCCTACCTCTTGTTGCAGCTGATTTGACCGTGTCTCTATGCCTTGGGGTCAAATGCAAAATATTTTTAATCCAAGAATTACAATACAATGCAACACTCGGGTCATTCTCTTGAGGAGCCTTTATTGAACTACCTAAGTAACCTAAATGTCATGTAATATGCAATAAAAACAAAGGAAAATAGGTTTTGGTTTTTCAAATTAATAATTAAAAGAAGGATACAAATTAATTAAAATCCCTAAACTACTTTTTTTTTTCTTTACTATAAAAATGATGGAGTGAATGGAAAGGAATTTGGAATTGGAATATGAATATGAATATGAATGATGAAATAAATCTTGATGACAAATTTGGTGGCTTTCCTAGCTTCTTTAGAATATTTTGGAATTTACTTTTACATCAAGTCTAATTAAAAACCCTAAACAAACGCATTAAGTTCAATCTACCTAATACATGACTAGTCCTACAATCGCATTCTTAGTTACCTCTTAGAAAAATTGTTAAAAACTCACTTGATGTGTATTGAAAATGGATTAATGCACTTGATTCCTCTTAATTGAAAGCACTATTGCGACATTCAAAATCAAATCCATCACACAATCTAGATATCACATAGAATATATAACTTCATTAATCCAATAGGAAAATAAGTTCAATAAAATTCAAATGCATCAATACCAAATTCAACACAAGATATTAACCACATAGACAAATAATCACTCATCTAAGTCTCAAGACATACATATCCCAATGCAAAATTAATCCACAAAGATATAATGTATAAATTGAGCAAATGGAAAGTAATGAACTCCCCTTGTAGAACCTTGTCGCTCTAGTCACCTCCTCTGCCACCAAGACTCAAACAAGTCAGCAATCCATGTCCATTAGAGTATCCACAATAACTTCACAAACCAAAAACCAGAGATGCATCTAGACAGCACCAATCCGGAAGGACATGAAAGAGGAAGTGGACGACTGTTGAAGAGTGAGGAATGGAGAATATGTAGAGAAGAAAGGTAGTGGTGTCGGTGGTGATTAGGAAATGGAGGAAAGGATGAACATACGAGTTAGTGGAATGGTGAAGAGGTTCGGTGCTTGATTTTCTGGCAGTGAAGGACGGTGCTATGAAAGGAAGGGATCCGATGGTGTTGGTCCTCTGTAACTCCAATCAAGCTCTCACAAGTCTCTACTACACCTCTTCTCTTTCAATCTCGGGCTGTGATGCAGTGTGGTGGAGGGTGGAATGGTGCTCTGAAACTGTCTCCGTTCTCTCTTAAGCTCCCCAGCTCAGCTGCAGATCTCAGCTCTCGGGTCTGTGCGTGGATAGAAAGACAGAGGAATGTTGCCAGAAACAGAGGTTGAAGGAGGGAGCTCGGTGGAGAAGAAAATAGAGGTCGCCGGCGGTGACGGTACAAGGATGGAGCCACCGGCGACTCTAGGAAGAGGGGGAAGGATGAAAGATGAAGATGATATGCGTTCCCGTGATCCCCTTGCGGCGCTGCTCTCCTTTCTCAATATCACTCCCTCTATTCAATGTCGGGTCCAGCGTCTCGGGTCTCTGTTTCATGTTTTTCAGAAAAAGCCCAAACTGCAAACTATGTCCCTGGTCAAAACGCAAGTTTTGACCAGGGACTTAAATGAAACTTTTAAAATGTTCTTCAGGAGGGACTGCACTGAAACTTCTGAAACCTTCTGGGAAAAGCTATAATTTTGAATCTTGTGGGTCTCTTCTATAATTTTTTCACTGACCCCTTTCTTCACAGATTTGAGATTTTTAGAATTTATGGGGCCTTTTCTGCAGTTTTCCTCAGTCTTCAAAAATATTAATTTTGACCCAATTGCATTCTTTCAAAAATCTCAAAATTTGTTCCTTCACACCTACAATGCAAATTTAAGCACAAGTAGCATCAAAAGTTCAAGGGATCATTTGTATAAATAATTAAACAATTATAACTATTTTGCCCTTATTTACAATTAATTCAATACGAATGCCCCCTAATTAAAATTAGTGCTTAATCATGCAATAATGTCCTATAAAATGCATTAAAAATCCCAATTTAATTATAAAATATAATACAAAAATATGGTTCAATCAATTCCCTCACACTTAAACCTTTGTACTCCTGAACAAAGGCAATGAAGTACAAGTTTCTAAATTCAAATCACTAATACATTTGAAATTTGAGCAATTTCATAATTCGAAAATAATAGATCAATTAATCAAATCCTTTAAGCCAACACTAATCATAGTCAGGCGATGCAAAGAAATTAGCTAATTACACAATCTCAAAATATTAGAATGAAACACAAGAGAACTCTCAAGGTATTAGTGTATAGCTCATCTCACCTCATTGGGGTCATTTCACTCTAGTTCACTTAATCAACACCTTAACATAGGCTTGTAACAACTCTAATATCTCCACAACTAATAGCACTTAATGCAATGAATCAAAAGAGCTTTAAAGGCTTGTAATGATGGATGAAGGCTAGATGAAATGAATTAAATAGAAAAAGAAATTGTTGATATGCAAGTCTAAATTAATGAATAAGTTTATAGCATCTAAATAACTTGAAAACTCTTTTCAATTCTTTTCTAAATTCATGAACAAATGCCCTCCCTCCCTCCCTCCCTCCCCCCCTCCCTCCTGTTCCTCCCCCCTCCCTCCTGTTCAATTTTTCTTCTTCTTCTTCTTTGTTTTTTTTTAACTATATACATTTTTTTATTTTTTTTAAAACTAAACTCTCTCCTTCTTTTCTTTCTTTCTCCTTTTTTTTTCAAAACTACACTCACTCTTTTCTTTTTAAATACCTTTCCCCTCTTTTTTTTTCAAATTTTTTTTTTCTTTTCCTTTCCTAAACTATACATTTTTTTTTAACTTACTTTCTCTTTTCTATATACATGACATTTCAGCATACATATTATTTTATTTTCCATTGGCAAATCACTTTGATTTTAAAGTACTATAAACACTATAAATAAAATGACATGCATACAACATATGAATGGCTCAAAGGGGTAAACAAATGGTGATGAATGTAAGTTTGTGTTTAGGTTGAAAAGGGTTTTGAATTGAATGCCTCTTTCATTTCCATCACATTAATGCAAATGCCGTTTTAAAGAAGAGTTGAAACAAGTTCTAGAAGGTGAATAACTCAGTGAGCATGCACACATGGAAAGGATTCAAGGCCCAAATAATCTTCCAACAAGGTTTCTCTCCAATACTCACTCTAACACAATCAATTGCATAGAAAACTAACCACAATGCGTTCGCTTAACTAATTCAAATGCTAACCTTACAAACACAATTAATCAAAACATTGCAATCAATTATAATGATGTAGACGCTTTCTTTTCTCAAAACAAGAAGTAAACAAAAATCCAATTGTGGGTTCATTTCTCTTCCCATTCACTTGAGAAGCAAAACATGGTTTCAAAGATTTGTCAAAACACTAGATCACATGAAAGCTCAAAGAATTTCCCACAAATCACATTTCCAAAGTGACAAATGCGACCCTTTACCACTTAGGACATGCGTCAAAGCAAGTCATTCTTTTATCTGGACAAGCGACTTGTTTATCCCGTTTTCCCTCTTTTGCATTAGAAGCAGTCGTACTTGATGATACTCATTGTAGTAGCAATAATTTTACTTTTAGGCTATAAAACCAAGTAGGTTTGTATGGGAACCTTTTGTGTTTGTTACAAAAATTAGATGAGATGCAATGTTCATCGTTTATATTGATTGGTTGATAATTGATATTTCTACTAGTTATAAAATTTCTCATTCTTAGATTGGAAGTTATCTTTGCTTAGTTTTCAGGCCTGTTTAAGTTGGCGGTGGAAAAGCCCGTTCTCCCAAATCGAGATAAAATTCCTCTCACGAACTTATCTTATATACCGTAAATCACATTAGAAAAGCAATTTCTACCGCTAATCTAAACAAGCATTTCGTTTCTTGCCCACTTTTTTCCCTTTTTTTTAGAGGTTTTACGTTTAGTTTCCTAAAACATAGTGGGCCTAGGATTTAATTATTTTGGGCTAAAGCATGACGAGTAGCCCAATCAAGAAACAGGAATAAACCCACAACATAGTTGGGCAGGCCCACAAGGAAAGAATATTTTCATTTTGAAAAAATTAAATTGAATTACAAACTTTGTGACTTAAATGCAAGTCTTGTTTATATTTTTATGAAGCCATTAAATTAAATTAACCCTAAAACTTACAAATATAAGCATGTAATACATTTTACATAATTATTCAGTTACTAAAAAGAATGAGAAATCAAACACAACCAAATTCCAACATAAAAAATGATTATGCTTAAAATAAATGCAAACTAATAAATTTTTAATTTGTCTAACTTATAAATTGATATATCATCAAATAATATAGCATATGTTATGATTAACTAACTTATTTATCTTTCTTAATCTCTTCAAAAAAAAAAATCAATGGATCTTATATTAAGGATAGGAGGTAGTGTCATTTTTTGAACAGTAGACCTAACTCATTTGCATAGCTCTAACAGTTATACTAAGAAAGTACTACTCCCTTGTATCTTTAATTTATTAGTCCTAAATATAAGACACAATTTTTATATTTATCAATCTTTTCCTAATTTACCTCTATTGATACTCTCTCAACAATAATTAAGGAGGAGGGGAAATTAAGAAAGATAACTGCAATGCTTTAAAAAATACATGTCATATTAACTAACTTAAATAACTTCTTTAATCTAATTAACTTAAATAAATATACCTTATATTAAACAAACACCAGAGGTAGTACTCTTTTCACTTCAAAAAAAAAGAAAGAAAGAAAAGGTACTACTACTTTTTCTTGATAAGTCGTGAAGACACCAACACAGCCGTTCTTCCTAAACCAAATGACCTAGAGTCTGAATCCCCAAACGTTTAATTGAGTTTATAAGTTTAATGGATAATTTAGAAAAAACAATTTGAGTGTTTGTTTTCTAAAGTGAACAATCGAGCTTAATTCTATTTTAATAGCTTTTGCCATAAGCTCCATTTCTCAGCTTTTACTGATTTAGCTTTTGGGAAGAGTGAGAATGGTCAAAATATTTTTTCAGTTGTATCTAGTATACTATCAGACTTATTACAATTTTACCCTTAATGTACTCCATCCGGTCCTAATTATAGGATAACATTTGGGAGTTGATCTTGGTCCTAATTATAAGACAAAATTTTAATTTTTGTCAATTTCTTCTCAAAATACCCCCACTTGATACTTTCTCAATAATAATGAAACACAATAATAATTTTATAGTTCACCTATGTATTCTATACAGGAATAATACTTGTAACTTATTAATATCACATACACCTCAATTCTACTATTTCTTTTATTTTATAAGAATAAAGGGTAAGAAAATCAATTTAACACTATCAACGTCATCATCTCTATTTTTAAAAATTGTAACTTTCCTTTTCTTTAATTGGTGACACAGAGCAGGGCATGGGTAGCCAAAAGACAGTGCTTGAGAAGGACACTCACAGGACCATGGTTGATTCATGTAGTATTCCTAAATCACTCTTATTAAATAAGGGCATTTTAGACAAATAAATAAGATTAACTAATTTAACTACTATTCTTAATTTCTCCAAAGTTAGGTAAATATGTCCTATAATTAGGACCAGAGGGAGTACTTTTTTTGCTACAAAAATTAATTTCAACTATTATTTTGTGCTTTTAACCCTTAAAATATTTTTTCAACTGTACCCAGTGTGTTATCAGACTGATTGCAATTTTATCTTTAATGTACTTTTTCAGTTCCAAAAATTATTTTAAACTATTTTTTGGTGTTTTTAACCCTTTAAAATATTTTTTCACCCACTCTCTCTTACTATTATCACAAAAGTCACTTGTGCTTAAATCAATCCAAACAAATTTTACTTTTACAAAAATCATTTATGCAATCACTGTTCCAAACATAAATCACATTACACAATCGGGCTTTTACTAAAAATAAAATTACCAAAAACTAAATTAAGAAACTCCATTTTTCCTATAGTTGTTCCAAATACACTCCACATTTCAAACTCAAACGCAAAGAATTTTGTTAAAATAAGCTAATGCGTATTGACAACGTTACAGAGTAAAGACTATAGGGATTTCATTAAAGATCCTAACGATACGGTTTTACGGACATAAAGCCGCGTGACCATGGTTCCATTATGTCTGAAAATTCATGCTTGTTTCCCACCACGTTTTCTGGGATTGTCTCTCGCTTGTATAAATACCTACTTCCCTCCCCGTTATTTATAAGAATCTAATAACTAAATTACATGATTTAAGAAAAATGATTAAAATTAGTTAAAAATAATCAGTATGTCTAAAATAAATTTTTCCATGAAGTATGCTTTTATTTATGAGAGTTAAGTAAGAAAGAAAAATAGAGTAAATATAAGTATTACCAACCTTTTAATTAATGTAATATATATATATATATATATAATTAATGAGGGACAAAAATTTAAAAAAAAACTCATTATATACTTAAATATTTTTTGTCGGGCTCTAAAAAAAATGATCAAAGTAATTTAATTTTTTAGCTCTTATACGAACGGAGTATAAACTAGCAAGTATCAAGTTTATATAGGAGAGGGAGGGAGAGAATCAAGATAATGGAAGTATTTTAGGAAAAACATGTCATATTTATTATAATTAACTATCTTAACTAATTTCCTTAATCTAATCAAATTAATGAAATATGTCATAAATTAGGGAGAAGGGAATATCTTGGAAAAGGAAACTCTTGACGTCCAAGACTCCGAGCATACAGGGGACATGTTTACCTCAAAGATTTTAACTTCCAATTTAGTGAAAGTTTCCTTATATACATGAAATACGGCAAACTGATCATGATGAGTAACTTGTCAAGCAATTAACTGGGAAAATTTACATCAAAGAAAACAAATAATCAAAGGAGAAGTTCTCATATATATATATAAATAGACCCCCAAGAAGACATTAGAGACAACTTGCATTGTTTTGCATAAAGATCGTCACTGAGAGCATTTCATCTTCTATTCAAACAATACCATTAAATCAGTAAGTCTGTAAGTTTTTGGAATTCCTTCCTGTTCTTGTCTGTGACTGGTTTAGAGAAATGCAAAGCTTATATTTTTTTCCCCTTTTGTTTTCTGTTTCTGTAGTAGTCCTTAACTCTTTATTGTAGCTTTTCAACTCCTTCTCCCCGCAAATAGTTTATATCGATAGACAAACAAAAACGAAGCTTTAATTTATTAGAAAAATGAGGAGTACAGCTTAAGCTTTGATTTGTACAGCTAAAGGAAGCAAATCTATATGTAATTAATTAAAGACGGGCTTGTGCTGTCAAATTTTCCAACAGTTAAGGATTTATTTATATAATTATATAATGTGCAGTCAATATCTAAGTTAATCAATTTTATCAATAATACTATCACCAAGGGTACAATTTTCTTACTACAAAGGTTTAGACCAGTTAAAACTATACAAATTAAAGATTCAATCTTTAGACTATGAAATAACCACTTTTTTTTTTTTGGGGCAGGGTTTTTTGGTACAGAATGATGAAGACGACGACTCTGATTCAAGTCGTTCTTGCCTTTTGTGCTTTAGCAGCAAGCGCTGAAGCATTTGTTGCAATAGGTGTTAACTACGGAAGACTCGGAAACGACCTGCCGTCTCCAGCTCAAGTGGTGCAACTCTTCAAGAACAATGGCATAACAAAGATGAGGCTTTTCGACCCTGACATAGCCGTGCTTGAATCCCTTAGAAACACCAACATTGACCTCACTCTCGGCATTCGAAACGAGGATTTGCCCGCCATGGCAGCCAGCACCGACGCTGTCAACAGCTGGTTCACAACCTACGTACAACCATATCTCAAAGACATCGTATTTCGTTACATCGTTGTCGGGAACGAGGTGGTTCCAGGAAACTTGGCTAACTACGTGCTGCCTGTGATGCTAAACCTTCAAACCATACTCGATGCTTCTAGTTTGAATGGCATCTCTGTGACCACATCGGTGCCTAGTTCTGTATTGGGAACTTCATATCCACCTTCGTTATCTGTTTTCTCAGACGAATCAAAGGAAGCCATGTCTGGGATTTTGGGGTTTCTTGCAGCTCAAGCAAACCCTCTTTTGGTTAATTTGTATCCATATTTTGCATACGCATCTGACCCTCAAAACATACATTTGGATTATGCTCAGCTTAGTGCTACAAATATTGTGGTTCAGGATGGAAGTTTAGGGTATTCAAACATGCTTGATGCTATGATAGATTCGTTTTTCTGGGCAATGGAGAAGGTGGGGATTACTAACGTGGACGTTGTTGTGTCTGAGAGTGGGTGGCCTTCTGATGGTAATGGGGACCTCACAAGTATATCAATGGCTGCTGCTTATAATCAAAACTTCGTGAGACGCATTGTTTCACAGGCAGGAACACCAAAGAGGCCCGATGCTTTCATTGAAGGTTTTGTGTTTGCCATGTTCAATGAGAATCTTAAGCCTGCTGGTGTAGAGCAACATTTCGGACTGTTCTATCCTGACATGCGACCTGTTTATCCAGTTTTTACTATCCCACATTAATAGCAACTTGATGATCTTTATCTAATGATAGCAGTGATAATATATACTCCTTCCTATCTTTATAGGATAGAGAGACAATAATTTTTTGGTCTTATTCATAAATCATATTATTAAATTTTTTATGAGCATACTAATATAATTTGGCCCTTCATTTATTATTGTTTTAACTTTATTCTCATGATACATAAGGTATATTATATAGAAATAAAGTTGGAAAGTTATTGAATTTTAAAACAAAGTTAATGAAGTTTAAGGCTTTTCTTAGTATGTGTAAAACACAATGGAAGTGACTTATAAATAGAACCAAAGAAGTATTAACTAAACCCCTAAGCACTAAAAAAAAAAGGAAGTAAGGAAGAAACAGGAACAAGATAGTTCTCTGTATTCTTGGGACGGACAGACTAATTTTACAGCAGTTGTATTACTGCAAATAAATTCTGACCAAAGGGCAGTCCCCAAAAAATAGACAAATTAAAAGTATGTGAGAGAGAGAGATAAATAGTATGAACTATGCTTTTATATTATAACCAGTTTAAGCGCGCACACACATATATATGTATGTATTTCCCCAAGGGTAAGATCTTGAACCCTTTGACAGGTTTCTTAGATTGCAATTATACAACAATACAAATGACAATATCCAAAAACTGATGCAATTAAAGACGCGAGAGTGATTTAGGCCCACTTTCGTTGTTCAAGAAGGGGTAATCTGTGTATCCCACAACAGGATCTTGGGTATAAAAAGTCTTCCTATTATACTTATCCAGAGGAGCATTAACCTCTAGCCTTAGGACCAAGTCTGGATTTGATATGTAAAGACGACCAAATGATACCAAATCAGCATCACCTTGAGCCACAGCTTCAATTGCCAATTCCCTTGTGAATCCACCACTGCACATGAACGTCCCTTGATAAACCTTCCTCAAGTTCCTCATCAAGTCAGCTTCTTCTTCTTCGGTCCCGGGTCTGCCTGATTCTGTTTGCCCGTACGCAGTGTATCGAGGTTGTGTCACATGGAGATAAGTGAGCTTTGAGCCTACCTCTTGTTGGAGCCTATTTAGCCTCTCAACCACAGCCAAGCCTAGCCTAAGTGGGTTAGAGTCCATGGCATCCAGGTGGTCTATTGCCGGCGAGATTCTCACAGCGACTCTATCGGCTCCAATAGCAGAAACCACCGCCTTAACCACCTGCATTAGGAATCTACAACGATTTTCTGGTGATGATCCACCGTATTCATCTGTTCGATCATTAATCCCATCCTTCAAGAATTGATCAATAAGGTACCCATGAGCCCCATGAATCTCAATCCCATCAAAACCTGTTTTGTCACATGGCATTGAGTCAGTGGGTTGGTACATGATCAATCAAAAGAAGTGTAGTTAAAATCGTAGTTAATATGTGTTTCAATTCAAGAGTCCACAAGCAAAAGTTAGTTTTTTTAACACACGAGGGTCATTTGGAGGCAAACTCTCTGCTCTGGAGTAAGTAAAAAAGAATCACAAGAACTAACAAGCCCGTAAGAACTTTATAATGGTAAGCGTGACTTGCATTATCATCGTGCATTTTGAAGCAAATGGTATAGATATGCATTATTAGGCATTTAGACTAATGGGGGCTAACTTTTCCCGATGTGGACCATACTTCCGTGAGCATGAAAAAGACTAAACTTTTGAGGCGTTAGGTATTATGGAGCCTTTAAAAAGGAGAAGCATTCATAATCACTCAATGGACCATAAAGTGAAGGAGCCAAATAATAACTCAATAAACTATAGCCTATGATGATCATTATTGTTGGGAATGACAACAAACAAACTAAGAGTAATTAAATTAGGAAACCAACCTGCACGAATAGCGTTTACTGCTGCTTGCCGATAATTCTGGACGATGTCTGGTATTTCATAAGCTTTCAGGGCTCGAGGCTCAGGGTACACGCCATAGGACCCATCTGGTAAAAGAATTCTCCACCTCGCCGATATGGGTTTGCTAGTGGACGATATGGTTGGGGCCCCTCCAGGCTGATAAACTGTTTCGCAAGCAGAAAGGGCAAAACCAGAGGATAAGTACTAACTCCTCCTAACTGATAAGGATACATAGCAAATATCATGACGTCAAACCAGAGTTGCCAAAGAATCAAGTGGAATAATTCCATAAAATGCTTATGATATACTCCTCCTGTCCTTAATTATAAGACATATTTAATTTTTTTAGAGAGATTAAGTAAGTTAAATAAATTACTTCAAAATATTGATCTTTATCTTTTTCATAGTAAATTACTTTGTCTGACTTATAAAACAAATAATATATCACATATGCTATAATTAACTGACTTATTTAGCTTCATTAATCTCTCCAAAAGGAATACTCCTCTAATTATTGGACCATACCTATCGATTCTTGATACAAAACCCTTCACAAAATTTAATAACAAAGGGTAGTTTTAAGTTGTAAATTTTTTTACTAATTTCCTTAATCTTAAAATAATGCTGTAGTTAACCATGTTTTGTTAGATGGATAGGAGGGAATAATATAATTTTTTGGAACATGTTAGTATAAGATTTGATTATTTGATATCTCTAGCTAGAGTGCACTTTACCTAAAGTATATATAAGATACAAAAAGGTGAGCGTCCCTTCTATAATAAGACCCACATTATTAGAAGTGAAGCCCCCCCTTCATGTCTATTTCTGTCTTAACTTGAAGTAGTTAATATCGGATGTGTGTGTAAGTTGTTTAGTCAAATTTAAATGCTTAGTTAGCAATTTATAGAATGAAAGTCCACGTTGCTCATGTCTTATAAATAGTATCGTTTTATATAGGTTTTACATGATATATAAAATATATCAGATACAACGATTTGGTAAGACCTATAAAACGGAGACTTCGTGTGAGACACAAAGGGCTTGTTTGTTTAAGCGTTTTGTACAGGAAAAACGCACTTATTACGCAAGCCGAGAAAAAACTCCTCTCACATACTTACCTCGTATACCGTGAATTACGAATTATAAGCACGTTTTGGACAAAAATAAGCCATTCCAAACGCACACAAAATGGATACTCATGTAAGAAAAGAAATACATTATTTGATACTTTGAGGCAACAAGTAAACATTCAAAATTTTGTCTTATAACTCTCTCTGTCGATGTAGAATTCTAGCTTTCCAGATTAAAGCATTTAAATGGATATATGGAGATCATCGTAAATAAATTAAAATAGGAATTATTTCCTCCGATTCTTAATATAAAATATATTTGAGAAATTAATTTTGGTCCTAAATATAAAACATAGTTTTCATATTTATTAACATTTTTCTAATTTAAATTTATTGATTCTCTCTCAATAATAATAAAAAAAAGAAAGAAGAAATAAATTAAGAAATATGATAAAAGTGTATTAAAAATATGATATACTAATGATGCAAATTTTGAATAGTTCACATTTAATTTTTTTAATCTAATGTCTAACTCTCTCTCTCTCTCTATCATCGCTCAAATTTCAATGAAAATTTTGCCGACCCTAAAGAAAATTTTAGCGGCGAAACCATTTTTCCCTAGTAGTTTTGTGGGTTTCAGAGGGTCAAACTTAAAAATAGCTTGAAAGTGCCCATCGCCCTTCGTCCATAGATTAGTATCTATAGATAGGTCTAAGGGCTTATTGAACTTCGCGTTTAAAAAATATATTTATGTAAGTTAAAATAAAAATTTTTTAAATATTTATTTTATATATCATAAATCACATTAAAAAAATAGTTTATATCAATAATCAAACAGCCACAAAATATATTTTTGGCCCTTCTTAAAAAAAACAGAAATAATGTTGACCAAATTTCAAATTCAAATTTCTGAATTTTTTTGTGAAGAAGTTAGAAAATAACAGTATGCTATATAAAACTTACGACCTTTTGTTTTTTTTGTTTTCCCCTGTAAAAATATCTATGAAACAAAAACAACAAAAAGGACTATTAACTTATTAAGCATACAGTGCTCGCACCCCGACACCTTACACATCCCACTATAAAAATGGGGATGACAACGAATGAAATCCCGCCACGTGGCCGCATCATTTGATTCAGACACTATTTTTGACCAGTGAGGAATGAAATAATTCATTCAGTCCACTACCAGATGTCGTGGAATAAGAAAGACCTCAGAAAGTAGACAAAATTACAAAGATTACCCTGGCGCCGTGGGAGAGATCAAGGTGCCTTCGCTAATGAGAAAGCCTCCCGGAGTTGACCTCTGCGTGTAGTACTCCGCCATCGCCGGCTGCGGAATCCAGTTCAAAGCCCTGCATCTCTTCATCGGCGCTAACACCACCCTGTCCAATCCCACCAACACCAAACTCAGTCAATTTCTCACAAATCCATCGCCAATTTCATCGCTAGCAAATTAATTGATCTTCTATTCCTGGGAAATGAAATCAGAGGAAGAGAAAGAAGGTGAGACCTGTGAGAGAGATTGAATTTTCCCATCTTGTAAGGACTAAGGAGAGAAGAGGGCGGCTCTTCCTTGCGTGGTTGTTTCCGGCGCCATTGCAATCGCTTACGCCTCTGTTCAGTGAGTCGGAGCTCCGATCCTCCGCTGGTGGCGGCGGTGGCAGCTCGATGATTCCTTTCTGGCTTCTCAATTGAACTAGCGCCAGCAAATGGTGGAGATAGAACAATTCACTCGCGTGATCTCAGGTATAAGTATTTTTAAGTGTCCTCTTTCATATATATTTCCCGTTCCCGCGGACGCGGGAAAAGAGAT
The DNA here is from genome assembly GCA_963210345.1 of Inga oerstediana. Classification (NCBI taxonomy): domain Eukaryota; kingdom Viridiplantae; phylum Streptophyta; class Magnoliopsida; order Fabales; family Fabaceae; genus Inga; species Inga oerstediana. Next base: position 56,747,835 of record OY723407.1, on the reverse strand, counting down.
GTGTTCCTGCTCACCACGTGATAAATTTTTCAGATCGAGTGTGTGATGGAGTAAGCCCCCAAACTGTGTGGTTTTTTAAAAGTTATTTTCCGTAAATTAAAACAAAACACTTCCTATATATTTATCTTATAAATTATAAAAATTATTATTTAAAAATTAATTCAAACACATACCGAAATAGGAAGTGGGGGATAATGAAGCCACTTGGAACTTTTTTAAATTTATATAAATACCCCAATAAACACTGTATTATTTTGAGGAAGAATTAAATTTTTTTGCCCACACAAAAAGAATTAATTAACTAACATATGAATAAAAAAATTGAATTTTATGTTTAGATTAAACCCAAACTCTTATTAGGTGGATCTTTTAAATACTTTTTTTTGGTTGAAATGATGGGATTGGTGGGTTTTAGATTTCAAATGGGGTGTGGAAATTGTTTTGAAGTTAATTGCTTGAGTAAGTGTCTCGGAAACTATTGATCATGGAGTGTCTCGGAAACTATTGATCATGGTTTCATAAACCATTTTCTGTAAGTTGAATAAAATTTCTCTTATATATTTACTTTAAACACTGTAAAAACTCTTTTAAAAAATTAAAATAAATAGGCACTAAGATTAAGTGTCTATTTAAATTAATTATAGAAATTTTTTTTAATATGATTTGTAGTGAATAAGATAAAAATGTGAAAGAAATTTTATCTCAATTTATACAAACGCGATTCAAAAATGTTAATCAAACATGCACTATGAAGGTTGTTAGTCAAATATGCACTATGAATGTTAATCAAACATGCACTATGAAGGTTGATAAAAATGTGACGCTCACACATGATTCTGACATTCACACGCACTTCGGTCCTCTTTTTGAGTGGACAGTGGACTAGCCCATCATAATTCAGAAATACTTTTACATAAATCACATAAAATTTTTCTCACATATTTGATTCAGCGTGTGAACATCCTATCTTACTGAGGTCTAATTTAAAAATAATAAAAAAGAAAAAAAGAAAAGTCCTTTTTAAACCTAACTAAGTTAATTAAACTCAGATTGGTCAGTGAACTGGCTGGATTATTGGGTCAAGGGTGAGTGGATCAAACCGGAGCTTAACCGGGACCAAACCTGTGAGAGGTTAAAGATTTTAGATTTATTAATAAGAAAATTCTAAAGAAAAAATAAATAAAAATCATTTTAAAAAATAATAAAAATTCCAGATCGGACTGGGTCACCAGACCAGTCTACTATCCGGTTGGCCAGTTTCCGGTCCGAGTTCCATTACTATAATCTTGACACATCTAAGTTAATAAACAAATAACATTGATGGTGATTGGATTCTAAATTTCTAATTGCAATTTGAAAAAAGATTATCATTAATGGTGATTGTCTTGAACTTGGGGTTTGTAGTACATAAAAACAAATTTCAGAGTAACTTATCTTATTGATGTTATTTGATATTCGGATTAGGAAATTTAGTGTAAATTCATTGTGGGAAAAAAGAATAAAAATTAAAAAAATATAAAAAATATCTCACATTCATGTTGATAGGTGTTTAAAGGAAAATTCTATAAAAAGATGGTTGAATTAATCAAATTCTAATTTGGGTCATTAACCTTAACAAATTAAAAACTAGGTTATATGATAAAATAAGGAATTTATAAATTGGGTCAAATTATATCCATACCTGTTAGTTGATATATCCTGACAACTAAAAGAATTGACCTAGGTTATGGCAACCTACCTTTTATGCAGAAACTCCAGTCTCAGGCCAAACCTACCTACCTCTCCGCCCACCATTCTCATCTATTCGTCGCCCACAACTACACCTCCAACCTCTTACCTTACTTTGAATACGGTAATTCATTAAATACCCTCCTTCTCTTCTATTCTTCGATGCTTCTCTTGAATAATCATGGCAAAAAGTGATCGACCACAGTGGGTTCTGTTTTAAGTGCCACTTTTCGATTCCTTATCGGCCAACTTTCTGTCAACACTTAGTTCTATTTTTATGGTGTGAAAATTGGGATGGAAAACGGGAAAAGCATGCCTAGAATCTTGGCTGCGAATCATGCTCTCACAAATTCCACCTATTTTATTTTTGAAAGCCTATTAAAATGCCTTCACCCCTCTAGTTTAATTAAACTCACATGCTTTATTTATATTTATAATTTATAATTTGAGTTATTTATGAGCTTATGAATAATATCAGTTATTTTAGCTTCTAGGTCAAAATTTTAAGCAGCCTGAAAATATCAACTAAGGGAACTAAGGGGCATGCACGTAATTTTGGCCCAATTTCTAAATCCCTAATTATGTTATATAACTTAATTTATAATTTGTTAAGTTCAATGACTCAAATTAGAATTTGATTAATTCAATCGTCTTTTTATAGGATTTTCCCTTTGTTTAAATTAGGAAATTGAATTGCTTGTAGGGAAAATATTAAAAAAATAAAAAATTAGAATTAAAAATAAAAAATATCTCTCATTTATGTTGATAGTTTTAAATTAAGAAATTACTTGTGGGAAAATAAAAAAAATTAAAAAGAAAAATTAAAAAAAAAAAATTCATTGGGTCAAGGGTGAGTGGGTCAAAGGAAGAGGAAGAAGGTGAAAATTTGAGGTGGCTTGATTCTTCGCCTGCAATATATGTCATCTTTGCCAACCTTGGAAGCTTAAACTCTGTGCCAAAAGGACAAGTTATGGAGCTAATTTTGGGGCTGGAAGCTTCGAAGAGGCCATTCATTTGGGTGCTGATCATGAGAGATGCACACAAGAGAGAAGAACTGAACAAGTTACTGAAGGAGGATGGAATGGAGGAGAGAGTGAAAGGAAGAGGACTCATAATAAGAGGTTGGGTGCCTTAAGTTCTGATACTGTCACACATAGCCATAGGAATATTCTTAACACACTGTGGATGGAACTCAACATTTGAAGGTATAACTAGTGGAGTGCCACTAATAACCTTTCCCCTAACTTCAGAGCAATTTTATAATGAGAAGGTGGCTGTTCAATTGTTGGAGATAGGTGTGAGGATAGGAGTTAAGAAAGCTATGCATTTTGAGTCTGGGATTCAAGTGAGGAGGGAAAAAGTGAAGGAGGCAATAGGGAAAGTGATGGACGAAGAAGATGAAGAAAGTGAGAGAATAAGAGAAAGAGCAAGGAATTATGGGGAGAAAGTAAACAAGGCAATAGAGAAAGGTGAATCTTTTTACCTTAACTTATCACTGATGATTGAAGACATAACACAACATTTCAAGTGTAGGGTTGAAGATGATGATAGCAAAGCTAGGCCATAATCATTTGATCCCTAAACTGATTCCCAAGTAAAATTAAATGTTGAGTCTATTATTGGTGTTTATTAAGTTGTTGCTGAATAATGGGGTCATTTTGAGTCATTTAGAGTCCACTATTCTATTATGAGTCAATCTCGGCCAATATATGTAGGGACAATCAGTTGTTCCCATTGAGTCAGTTAAAGTCCACTATCCGATTATGAGTCAATTTTGTTTTGTAATAGTGTATGTATTAGATGCCCTTCAAGTTAACACGAGTAAATAAATGTATTTTTCAGTAATTGGATATTCTCTTTGCCTTCTTGTTTCCCTTGCCAATGAAACTGTCGCTCTGAAAGTGTTTAGGAGAGAGTGTTATCATTATTTGCCGTTATTCTCATATTTTTTAGTTTAGTTACTTACCAAGCTTTGTGGGGTTATGAAATCTATATTAATGTGTATAGATGTGTTTTGATAAAAGCATGGTGTTTTCGCCAATGACCTAATAGTTAGCCTAGTGGCATGTGTAAGATCCCCTGTAAGTGGGAGGTTACGTGTTTAATCTCGTTTATAATCTCACGTCATTAGTCCCTGTCCCTTTAATTCAAAAAAATAAATAAATAAAGAATGTTGTTTTTTAGGAATGTGGATGACACATATTGAAAATTAAATCATAACCATCGTTTTATCATTTATATCTATCTTATCTTAAAGTCAATTATATAATAAATCCATTCACTACTACAGAAAAGACTTTAAAGGTCTGTCTTTTTTTTTTGTACCTTTCCACATTCATTTTCAGGAGGACATTTATGTAAGTGACATTGTAAGTTTTGAATCAACATCCCTTTTGTAACAGACTTTGAAAGAATTTTCCACATTTGTTTTTGAAAAACATACTTGGTAAGTATGACTTATCACATCCATATTTTGGAAAACAGACATGTAAGTTCACTTATGACTTCTATTTTTTAAAAAACAGATGTGGTAAGTGAGTTCATTTTTTAAATATATATATATATATAGCATAATTTTTTTCTACCCAAAAACTAGGTCTACACACAAACAAAACACAACCAAACAAGTATATATATATATCCAGCACTTTATATATAAATGAACAATCAAGTGTCCATAACTTCTCTAAACCACCACTATCTAAAAGAAACCTTCTTACAAAATAAACTCTACTCATCATCTATGTGTTGAAGAAAATGTCCTGATAAAGTTAATAAACTTTAAGGTTTTTCTTAATATATGTCAAACATGGTAGAATTGACATATAAATAGTACTAAAGAAGCATGCACTTAGCACCTACACACTAGAAAAAAGGAAGAAAGGAAGAAAAAGGAGTCAGATAGTTTTTAGTATGCTTGGCAAGGACGAACCAATGTTGTAGTTTTAATGTTGTATTACTGCAAATAAATTCAGACCAGGAGGCAGGCCCCAAAATAAAAGACAGTATGACAGAGAGAGAGAGAGAGAGATAATAATGAACAAGTCGGAACCATTCTTTATTAGTACCAATTTCAATATATACACAAACACACGTATTTCCCCAAGGGTAAGAGCTTGGACCCTTTGACAAGTTTCTTAGACTAGAAACATGCAATAATAATACGGATGACAGTATCCAAAAACTGATACAGTTAAAGACGCAAGAGTGATTTAGGCCCACTTTCTTTGTTCAAGAAGGGGTAATTGGAACCAGTTTTAGTACTCATCACAATGGTAGGTTGTAAGTGGGTTTACCAAATTAAATATAAGGCGAATAGAGAAGTTGAAAAGTATAAAGCTCACCATATAGCGAAAGGGTATACCCAGAGGGAGGGGATAGACTATCAGGAAACTTTTTCCCCTGTTGTTAAGATGATAATAGTTAGAACTATTCTTAAAATTGTTGTTGTCCATAACTGGTCTTTGTTTCATATGGATGATCATAATGCTTTCTTGCAGGGGCACTTACATGAGGATGTTTACATGACAATCCCCCCAGGTATTAAGGCCAAAGGGGAGGGTCAAGTATGTAAACTAAACAAATCCTTGTATAGCCTCAAACAAGCTTAAAGATAGTAGAATCACAAAATGTCACAAGCTTTAATTCAAGGAGGCTTCTCTCAGAGTAAACATGATTACTTTCTTTTCTCAAAAACATTTAATTCAATGATTTGTTCATAGAAAAACTCAATCAGGAACAAATCATTTCAAACTAAATAAACGATAATAGATTTCAATCTATTAGTGCTTGTGAATAGCTTCACTTATTTTGTTATCCACTTGAAAAGCCTTGGCGAGAACTTCATCAGAAATAGGAGGGTTTGATTTGAATTTTGAACACAGCATTCGCAATAGTGATGACTCCGGGGTTCTGACTGCTCAAAGCAGCAATGATTTTTTTTTTTGTTAACTTTCGGTGGGCAATGATGGATGTTATTTTTTAAAAAAGAAAATAGAGTGAAGCGAGGCATCCGAAATCATCATAATCATCTCACCACACTGGAAATTTGTAGATTTGGGATACTTTTCTGTAATTTCTGCTGTATGTTGTTCACAGAAAATAAAGGCTAATATTACATTAAAATACCCTTATTTCTGTAAACATTCCCTTCAGCCACATGCTGAATAACATTTTTTTATTTGATCCTTGTAATATTTTTATTCAAAATTTTAAAAACGAATTTTATCTTTTCACAACATCAAAACAAATATATTCTTTAAAGTTTTATCTTTATACAATAGTTTTGTAATTCAAATTAAACATAATAAAAGTCATTTAGGCCATCATAAAATCCTTAAATAAGATATTAAATATTATATTAAAATCAGGATATTTCATAACAACAGGAGCCATGCTGTGTCTGAGAATTGAGATCGTTCTTTTGCCATGTTCGGTCAAGTTCTCTCTACGATCTCATTAGAATATTATAGCGTAGCCTCCTATGCTAAGTTAATGCCAACACGTGGCCTTACTATCACAAAACTATGCTAAGTGAGGTGCACCCAATCGAGTCAAAAGGCATCCTCACCATAATTCAAAAGATGTCGGCCACTTGCTGTATATGGGCCCCTCGAAATATCACACAGTTAAATTATTTGGCCAAAAAAAAGCTTCAGATCTGCTTCTTCTTCTTCTTCTTCCATGGTTCCATCAATCTCCTGCTTCCTCCTTCTGCTTTCTTTCATGTTATCAATTTCCACTTTCTAATTTCCTTTTTCCTTTCTCTCTTCTTCACCCAAAAAGGAAAAAAAAAAGTTTGCTGAATTACTGCTTTTGCAACTTTCGCTGGCACTTCGATTTTTTCTTTCGTAGTTTCATTGTTCAACTTGTTCTTCAACGTCGTTTCGGCGCTTTGTGTTGCTTGTGTCTCCTGACTGCTGTTTTCTTTTTGTCTCTCCCATATGTAAAGAAAATTTTTTTAAAAAAAACTGAATTTGCTTCTTATGCTTTTTTTGCTGGCACTTCTCTGTTGTTGTTATCGTTCTTAACTTTTCTGGTTTTGTGATATTTATTTAAAGAAAAAAAAATCCGAAAAAAGTTGTTCAAAAAAATTGTCTTGTAATTTCTTGTTTAGTTGAGGTTGTTCCTGCTCATATCTAAAAATTATTTGGCCAAAGAACAATTGGCTTTCTCCTGTTCTGGCATTGGGCGCTCTGTTCCAACCATGGCTGCAGAACTTGTCGGCGGTGCTGTTTTGTCTTCCTTCCTTCAGGTGGCTTTTGACAGGTTGGCTTCCCGTGAAATTCTTCACGGGAAGATGATAAATGATAGTGTTGCTATAGCTGCCCGCTCTGACGAAAAGTTGAATCCGATGATGATTCCTAAAGACAAAGGGCTACCTGACAGCAAGCTTCCGATCACAGGACCCAAAGACCGAGCAAGATCTCCCCTCGTGTTCATGTCACCTTTGTTAAATTTGAATTATGTGGTGAGTACCGTCTGCGTTTCTAGGCATTCATGTAAAACAAAGCGAGATCTCCTCTCGTGTTCGGCATATTTTCAGCATAGTTTCTCTCTATTCTCCTCTTTCTTCCCCCAACTCAGTCTATCTTCCTTAAATATCAAATCAACAATATAAAATAAAAGCCAGAAGCGTAATTAGATATTTTTCTATTCAAGAGAGAATAAGTGAAGCAGGAAGAGTGAAGAACAAAACCAACAAACATGCAAGAAGAATGAAACGATGCAGAGATGTGAAAGCAAGGAAAGAATAAGAAGCACAAAACATTTGAATTGCAAATGGATGATGATCCTAAGACACATACGATATTTGAACATTATTAGAGCATTTCTTGCTTTGTTTCCTTCCAGTGATTCTGTAGATGACACACTCCAAATGATGTCTGGCAGCTAGGATATATATGGTTGTTGACACACTCCAAACATCATTCCTTCCAGTGGTTCTTATTTGTATATTGCATTTTATTTAAATCTGTCAGTGGTGCGTTATAAAGGAAGAAAGTATGATGTTTTGGGCGGGGAGTTTGAAACTTCAAATTCAACTTTGAAAGGAGGGAGAATTCTAGCAACTTCGTTAGGAGGCAGAGGAGGGAATAATTTATTAGAGAAAATTTGTCAGACGTTGAATTGTTGTGAAAAGATTCTCTGCTTATAATATATTGATTGATTGGCTCCTTTATGATTGCTTAAACCGCTGAAGGACAGGGGCCACATGGGTGCCTTTTTTCTTTAATATCTACTTTAGTGTGCAACGGCTTGAGTGAAGCCCGAGGAAGGAATATAATATGATGTTTTTGTTGATCGGCTTGCGAACAGTATTTAGGGGAAGAGGTTTAATATTGATCGGCTTGTGAACAGTATTTTGTGGGAAGAGGTTTTATATATATATTGATGTCCACGTTGCTCATGTCTTATAAATAGTATCGTTTTATATAGGTTTTACATGATATATAAAATATATTAGATACAAAGAATTGGTAAGACCTATAAAACGGAGACTTCATGTGAGACACAAAATGGATACTCATGTCAGACAAGAAATACATTATTTGATACTTTGAGGCAACAAGTAAACATTCAAAATTTTGTCTTATAACTCTCTCTGTGGATGTAGAATTCTAGCTTTCCAGATTAAAGCATTTAAATGGATATATGGAGATCATCGTAAATAAATTAAAATAGGAATTACTTCCTATGATTCTTAATATAAAACATATTTCAGAAATTAATCTTGATCCTAAATATGATTTGTAGTGAATAAGATAAAAATGTGAAAAAAATTTTATCTCAATTTATACAAAGGCTATCCAAAAATGTTAATCAAACATGCACTATGAAGGTTGATTAATGTGGACGGATTTTTTTTTTACCTGGGGAAGAAGGGAGTTGAAATGTTGAATATTCAAGGTAGAGCTGGACCCCGCGGGTTGTGGTGTGGGGTGATGTGGCTGAGCACAACATAAATAATAATTTTGCATTATATTCACGTGGGGCTGCGTTTCGTGAAAACCGTGACGCTCACACGTGATTCTGACATTCACAAGCACTTCGGTCCTCTTTTTGGTGGGGGCGTTTTGGGCCCAAACGCTGATCTAGATGCCCAAAAGTTAAATGCTCAATTGGAAAAAAAAAATACTAGTGTTTAGAGAGCCCAACTCCTCATTAAGTTTAAGATTTAAAAACGAGCTTTATACTAAAGCTGAGATGTGGAGTTTTTTTGGAGATCATCGAGCGTTTATTATTATTGTGTGACACATGGATTTCATCATTTGACGTGACACTATCATGTCATTGCTGCGCCCCCAAACTTGCTCCCCTCGACTTTTTTTTTTTTTGGACATTGCTCCCCTCGACTTGGTTGCCCATACCCACTAAAAATTTAATCAGAACAAACAAATTCAATTTCCTATATATATAAAAAAAATTAAATCTCATAATTTGTAAAACAAATGTGAATTTTTAAATGATGATATTTTATTGATAGAACATATAAATTATATGTGATTGAGAAATCAATACACCTCCTTTTTTTATATAAAACATATTTACTTAATTTAATTATATTAAAAAAATTGATTAAATCAATTAATATAACATATATTTTTTTAAAATTCCTTAGTCAATGAGAATAAATTGAGAAAACATTAATAAATATGAAAAATAATCCTTATATTTAAAAAAAATCAATTTCCTAAATAAGTCATATATTTAAAAGTCATATGGTAGGCGATCTTCTATTCAAATGAATCAGTTGCGTGACTCAATTAAAGACCACATTGTACGAGACATGTGATACAAGTTGTTTTGTAATATTTTTTGGACAAATTGTGTTAATTTTAAATTCCAATTTTCCCAACTTTAACTTTTATAAATTTTTTTCAATTTCAAATTTAATTTCTTTCTTACTATTTTCTTTAAAATCACTTATGTTAAAGCCAATCCAAACAAGGTTGTAAAAGCTAAATTGACAAACTCCATTTTTTCAATCGCCAATCCAAATATAAATCACATTACACAATCGGGCTTTTATCAAAAACAAGATTATCAAAAGCTAAATGGACAAAATCCATTTTTCCAACCGCTGTTCCAAACACACACAACATAAATAATAATTTTGCATTATATTCACGTGGGGCTGCGTTTCATGAAAACCGTGACGCTCACACGTGATTCTGACATTCACAAGCACTTCGGTCCTCTTTTTGAGTGGACAATGGACTAGCCTGTTAGAATTCAGAAATACTTTTACATAAATCACATAAAATTTTTCTCACATATTTGATTCAGCGTGTAAACGTTAAGGTTCTGAAATTCAGATTGGTCACTGAATCGATTGGGGTAGTGGGTCAAGGGTTAGTGGGTCAGATCGGAGTCAAACCGGAGCTAAACCGGGGCTAGACCGGTGAAGAAGGGAAGATTTTAGAATTATTTATATAAAAATTTGAATAAAATATCAAAAAAATAAAAAAAAAAAACCGATCAAACCGGGGTCATAAGCCAAACCGGATCGGTCAGACCACCGATTTGACGGTTTCGTGGTCGGACCGGCCAGTCCGGTCCGGTCTTGACAACACTTAAACATCCTATTTTACTAAGGCCTAATTTAAAAATTAAAAAAAAAAAAAAAGTCCTTTTTAATCCTGACTAAGTTAATTAATCTCAGATTGGTCAGTGAACTGGTTGGATTATTGGGTCAAGGGTGAGTGGGTCAAACCGGAGCTTAACCGAGACCAAACCTGTGAGAGGTTGAAAATTTTAGGCTTATTAATATGAAATTCTAAAGAAAAAATAAATAAAAATCATTTCAAAAAATAATAAAAATTCCAGATTGGAGTGGGTCACTGGACCGGTCTACTGCCCGGTTGGCCGGTTTCCGGTCCAAGTTCCATTACTATAATCCTGACACATCTAAGTTAATAAACAAATAACATTGATGGTGATTGGATTCTAATTGCAATTTGAAAAAAGATTATCATTAATGGTGATTGTCTTGAACTTAGGGTTTGTAGTACATAAAAACAAATTTCAGAGTAACTTATCTCATTTATGTTATTTGATATTCGGATTAGGAAATTTAGTTTGAAGTCATTGTGGGAAAAAAAAATAAAAATTAAAAAAATATAAAAAAATATCTCTAATTCATATTGATAGATGTTTAAAGGAAAATTCTATAAAAAGATGGTTGAATTAATCAAATTCTAATTTGGGTCATTAAACTTAACAAATTAAAAACTAGGTTATATGATACAATAAGGAATCTAAAAATTGGGCCAAATTATATCCATACCTGTTAGTTGATATATCCTGGCAACTAAAAAAATTGACCTAGGTTATGGCAACCTACCTTTTATGCAGAAACTCCAGTCTCAGGCCAAACCTACCTCCCTCTCCGCCCACCATTCTCATCTATTCGTTGCCCACAACTACACCTCCAACCTCTTCCCTTACTTTGAATACGGTAATTCATTAAATACCCTTCTTCTCTTCTATTCTTCGATGCTTCTCTTGAATAATCATGGCAAAAAGTGATCGACCACAGTGGGTTTTTGTTTTAAGTGCCACTTTTCGATTCCATATCGGCCAACTTTTCTGTCAACACTTAGTTCTATTTTTACGATGTGAAAATTGGGATGGAAAACGGGAAAAGCATGCCTAGAATCTTGGCTGCGAATCATGCTCTCACAAATTCCACCTATTTTATTTTTGAAAGCCTATTAAAATGCCTTCACCCCTCTAGTTTAATTAAACTCACATGCTTTATTTATATTTATAATTTATAATTTATAATTTATAATTTGAGTTATTTATGAGCTTATGAATAATATCAATTATTTTAGCTCCTAGGTCAAAATTTTAAGCAGCCTGAAAATATCAACTAAGGGAACTAAGGGGCATGGATGTAATTTGGCCCAATTTCTAAATCCCTAATTATGTTATATAACCTAATTTATAATTTGTTAAGTTCAATGACTCAAATTGGAATTTGATTAATTCAATCGTCTTTTTATAGGATTTTCCCTTTGTTTAAATTAGGAAATTGAATTGCTTGTAGGGAAAATTTTAAAATAAAAAAAAATATCTCTCATTTATGTTGATAATTTTAAATTAAGAAATTACTTGTGGGAAAATAATAAAAAAAATTAAAAACGAAAATTAAAAAAAAATCTTTCATTGGGTCAAGGGTGAGTGGGTCAAAGGAGGAGGAAGAAGGTGAAAATTTGAGTTGGCTTGATTCTTTGCCTGCAATATCTGTCATCTTTGCCAACCTTGGAAGCTTAAACTTTGTGCCAAAAGGACAAGTTATGGAGCTAATTTTGGGGCTGGAAGCTTCGAAGAGGCCATTCATTTGGGTGCTGATCATGAGAGATGCACACAAGAGAGAAGAACTGAACAAGTTACTGAAGGAGGGTCGAGTGGAGGAGAAAGTGAAAGGAAGAGGACTCATAATAAGAGGTTGGGTGCCTCAAGTTCTAATACTGTCTCACACAGCCATAGGAACATTATTAACACACTGTGGATAGAACTCAATATTTGAAGGTATAACTAGTCGAGTGCCACTAATGACCTTTCCCCTAACTTCAGAGCAATTTTATAATGAGAAGGTGGTTGTTCAATTGTTGGAGATAGGTGTGAGGATGGGAGTTAAGAAAGCTATGCATTTTGAGTCTGGGATTCAAGTGATGAGGGAAAAAGTGAAGGAGGCAATAGAGAAAGTGATGGATGAAGAAGATGAAGAAAGTGAGAGAATAAGAGAAAGAGCAAAGAATTATGGGGAGAAAGCAAACAAGGCAGTAGAGAAAGGTGAATCTTCTTACCTTAACTTATCACTGATGATTGAAGACATAACACAACATTTCAGGTGTAGGGTTGAAGATGATGATAGCAAAGCTGGGCCATAATCATATGATCCCTAAACTGATTCGCAAGTAAAATTAAATGTTGAGTCTATTATTGGTGTTTATTAAGTCGTTGCTGAATAATGGGGTCATTTAGAGTCCACTATTCTATTATGAGTCAATCTCGGCCAATATATGTAGGGACAATCAGTTGTTCCCATTGAGTCAGTTAAAGTCCACTATCCGATTATGAGTCAATTTTGTTTTGTAAAAGTGTGTGTATTAGATGCCCTTCAAGTTAACACGAGTAAATAAATGTATTTTTCAGTAATTGGATATTCTCTTTGCCTTCTTGTTTCCCTTGCCAATGAAACTGTCGCTCTGAAAGTGTTTAGGAGAGAGTGTTATCATTATTTGCCATTATTCTCATATTTTTTAGTTTAGTTACTTACCAAGCTTTGTGGGGTTATGAAATCTATATTAATGTGTATAGATGTGTTTTGATAAAAGCATGGTGTTTTCGCCAATGACCTAATAGTTAGCCTAGTGGCATGTGTAAGATCCCCTGCAAGTGGGAGGTTACGTGTTCAATCTCGTTTATAATCTCACGTCATTAGTCCCTGTCCCTTTAATTCAAAAAAATAAATAAATAAAGAATGTTGTTTTTTAGGAATGTGGATGACACATATTGAAAATTAAATCATAACCATCATTTTATCATTTATGTCTATTTTATCTTAAAGTCAATTATATAATAAATCCATTCACTACTACATAAAAGACTTTAAAGGTCTGTTTTTTTTTTTTACCTTTCCACATTCGTTTTCAGGAGGACATTTATGTAAGTGACATTATAAGTTTTGAATCGACATCCGTTTTGTAACAGACTTTGAAAGAATTTTCCACATTTGTTTTTGAAAAACATACTTGGTAAGTATGATTTATCACATCCATATTTTGAAAAACAGACATGTAAGTTCACTTATGACTTCTATTTTTTTAAAAATAGATGTGTTAAGTGAGTTTATTTTTTAAATATATATAGCATAATTTTTTTCTACCCGGAAACTAGGTCTACACACAAACAAAACACAACCAAACAAGTATATATATATATATCCAGCACTTCATATATAAATGAACAATCAAGTGTCCATAACTTCTCTATACCACCACTATCTAAAAGAAACCTTCTTACAAAATAAACTCTACTCATCATCTATGTGTTGAAGAAAATGTCCTGATAAAGTTAATAAACTTTAAGGTTTTTCTTAATATATGTCAAACATGGTAGAATTGACATATAAATAGTACTATAGAAGCATGCACTTAGTACCTAAACACTAGAAAAAAGGAAGAAAGGAAGAAAAAGGAGTCAGATAGTTCTTAGTATGCTTGGCAGGGACGAACCAATGTTGTAGTTTTAATGTTGTATTACTGCAAATAAATTCAGACCAGGAGGCAGGCCCCAAAAAAAAGACACTATGAGAGAGAGAGAGATAATAATGAACAAGTCGGAACCATTCTTTATTAGTACCAATTTCAACACACACACACACACACACACGTATTTCCCCAAGGGTAAGAGCTTGGACCCTTTGATAAGTTTCTTAGACTAGAAACATGCAATAATAATACGGATGACAGTATCCAAAAACTGATACAGTTAAAGACGCGAGAGTGATTTAGGCCCACTTTCTTTGTTCAAGAAGGGGTAATCGGAACCAGTTTTATACTCATCACAGTGGTAGGTTGTAAGTGGGTCTACCAAATTAAATATAAGGCGAATGGAGAAGTTGAAAAGTATAAAGCTCACCTTATAGCGAAAGGGTATACCCAGAGGGAGGGGATAGACTATCAGGAAAATTTTTCCCCTGTTGTTAAGATGATAACAGTTAGAACAATTCTTAAAATTGTTGTTGTGCATAACTGGTCTTTGTTTCATATAGATGATCATAATGCTTTCTTGCAGGGGCACTTACATGAGGATGTTTACATGATAATCCCCCCAGGTATTGAGGCCAAGGGGGAGGGTCAAGTATGTAAACTGAACAAATCCTTGTATAGCCTCAAACAAGCTTGAAGATAGTAGAATCACAAAATGTCACAAGCTTTAATTCAAGGAGGCTTCTCTCAAAGTAAACATGATTACTCTCTTTTCTCAAAAAATTTAAAGATGGAGTTGTTCTTATACTTGTTTACGGTGATGACGTACTTATTACTAGCAGCTCAAATGTAAGGATTCATGAGGTAAAAGATTTCTTACATAGTCATTTCAAAATCAAGGATCTTGAGGGATTTTAGTGCTAGGCTCTCGGTTACTGGGTATTTGTTGAAGTTTGGAGACTCCCTGATTCACTGGAAAACCAAGAAGCAAAGCACTGTTTCATGATCATCGGCAAAGGCAGAATATCGAGCACTAGCTTCAGTTGTCTCAGAAATCATGTGGATGGCAGGATTATTGAAAGAACAAAATTATCCCACTGTGTATCCAGTTCCAGTGCATTGTGACAGCAAGGCTACAATACACATAGCCAATAATTCTATTTTTCACGAATGTACATCTTCATCAAGTGAGCTTCTTCTTCTTTGCTCCCAGGTGTGCCTAATTCTGTTTGCCCGTACGCAGTGTATCGAGTTTGTGTCACATGGAGATAAGTAAGCTTTGAGCCTACCTCTTGTTGGAGCATGTTGAGCCTCTCAACCACAACCAAGCCTAGCCTCTTAACTCTGATTATTGGTGATTTTGTTTATTGTTGTTGTCCATAACTTTAATTTTTCTTCGAGGAATTAATATTTCATTCCTGAACATGACAAAGAGCTGGATGTTCTGTCGAAACAAGTTAATATGATTGATTAGAATGTGACTCTGTTTGATTTTTCCTTCTCTCTCCTCTTCTGGTGTTTAGCTCTGGAGATGAGGTGGGGAGAGTTTGAAGGGGGAGGTAGAGGCGAAAGAGAGATGACGTGTGTAATATAAAATAAAGGTGATGTGGCACAATCATGGGACCCACAACACGGAAAAGTAACGAAAGATAGACCTAATTAATAGCACTATGAAATTTGTTACCCTTTTAAATGATTATAATTACTTTTACAATCAACAAAACATAATTGTGTTGGGTGTTTATAACTTAAAACTTGGTTATTAAATTTGCACATTTTCCCTAAATTATATTCCCTCCCTCCCTCTCCTACTTAATTATTGTTGAGATTATATCAATAGGATTTATTTGAGAAAAATAGATAAAAATGAGAAATATATCTTATATTTAGAACCAACATCATCAGCTCTCCGATTAAGTCATCCATTAAGGAATCAGAGGGAGTATTATTTTGAACTTACATACAAAGAATTTCATTAAAAAAGCTAATGCCTATGTTCGAACGGAAAATATTGACTATGGTAAAGACTAACGAACTTCATTAGAACATAATGACAACATACAAACATAAACCCCTTGATATCGGTTCCATAACGTTTAAAGATTCAAGGTTGATTCTCTCCACGTTCACTGGGGTTGTCTTTCGCTATATTATGGTTCTAGATGGAAGTTTAGGGTATTTCAATTTGCTTGATGCAATGATTGATTCATTTTATTGGGCAATGGAGAATGTGGGATTTGCTGACATGGGCGTTGTGGTTTCTGAGAGTGATTGGCCTTCTGATGGTAATGGGGACCTCACAACTGTATTGTTGGCTTCTACTTATAATTAGAACTTTGTGAAATGCATTGCTTCAAAGAGAGGAACACCAAGAGACCTAATAGTTTCACTGAAGGTTTTGTGTTTGCCATGTTCAATGAGAATCTGAAACCTGCTGGTGTAGAACAACATTTTGGATTGTTTTATCGAGACATGTGACTTGTTTATCCAACTTTCCCTCTTTTGCATTAGAAGTAGTTGTACTTGATGATCCTTATTGTAGTAGCAATAATTTTAATTTTAGGCTATAAAACCAAGTAGGTTTATATGGAAAATTTTTGTGTTTTTTACTAAAACCAGATGAGATGCAGTGTTCATCGTTTATATTGATTGGTTGATAATTGATATTTCTACTAGTTATAAAATTTCTCATTCTTCGATTGGAAGTTGTCTTTGCTTAGTTTTCGTTTCTTGCCCACTTTTTACTTTTTCTTAGAGGTTTTATGTTTAGTTTCCTAAAACATAGTGGGCCTAGGATTTAACTATTTTGGGCTAAAGCATGACGAACTGCCCAATCAAGAAACCGGAATAAACCCACAATATAGTTTGGCAGGCCCAAAAGGAAAGAATATTTTCATTTAAAAAAGTCAAATTGAATTACAAACTTTTGTAACTTAAATTCAAGTTATGTTTTTATTTTTATGAAGCCATATAATTAAATTAACCCTAAAACTTACAAATATAAGCATGTAATACATTTTACATAATTATTTAATTAATCAATAAAAAGAATGAGAAATCAAAACATAACCAAACTCCAACATAAAAAATGATTATGCTTAAAATAAATGCAAACTAATAAATTTTTATTTATTAGAGTTAGAATAAAAAAGACTGCAATATTTGTTTAAAAAAGGGGTCAACCTATAGGTTAGGTGCAAGTTTGGGAAACACCCAAACCGCGGTTTCAGAAGTCTTTTTTTCTAAGCCAAGACAAAACTCCTCTCACATATTTACCTCATAAATTGTAAAAGATATTCTCTAAAAGCTAATCTAAATTTACAATAGGTGAGCTAATAACGTGCTTTTTTAATGGGTAAGATAAGGCAAGCTAAATTGGCCCGCTTTTAAGTGGGTTGGAATTTTCAATCCAATCTATTTTTTTCATTCATTAACATAAGATCCCATTGATTTTTTTTAAGAAATTAAAGAAGTTAAATAAATTATTTTAGAGTATCTGTATTTATCTTTTTTTATGTAAAACTAATTTTTCTAATTTATAAATTGATATATAATCAAATAGTACATAACATATATTATGATTGACTAACTTATTTATCTTTCTTAACCTCTCTAAAAAAAGTCAATGGATCTTATATTAAGGATATGAGGTAGTACCATTTTTTGAACAGTTGACCTAAATCATTTGCATAGCTCTAAGAGTTATACTAAGAAAGTACTACTCCTTCATATCTTTAATGCCTTAGTCCTAAATATAAGACACAATATTTATATTTGTCAATTTTTTCCTAATTTACCTCTATTGATACTCCCTCAATAATAATTAAGGAAGAGAGGAAATGAAGAAAGATAACTGCAATACTTTTAAAAATACATGTCATATTAACTAACTTCTTTAATCTAATCATATTAGGTAAATACACCTTATATTAAACAAACACTAGAGGTAATACTCTTTTCACTTCAAAAAAAAAAAAGGTACTACTACTTTTTCTTGATAAGTCGTGAAGACACCAACACAACCATTCTTCCTAAACCAAATGACCTGGTGTCTAACATGATATTTCGAACTCAAATGCAAAGAATTTTGTTAAAAAAAGCTAATGCGTATTGAAAACGTTACAGAGTAAAGACTATAGGGATTTCATTAAAGAACCTAACGATACGGGTTTACAGACATAAAGCCGTGTGACCAGGGTTCCATTATGTCTGAAAATTCATGCTTGTTTCCCACCACGTTTTCTGGGATTGTCCCTGGCTTGTATAAATATCTACTACTCCCCCGGTCCTATTTATAAGAGGCTAATAATTGAATTACATGATTTGAGAAAAGTGATTAAAATTAGTTAAAAATAATCGGTATGTCTAAAATAAATTTTTCCATCAAATATGCTTTTATTTCTAGGAGTTAAGTAAGAAAGAGAAGTAAAATAAATATAAGTATCATCATCCTTTTAATTAATACAACACATATATAATCTATGAGGGGCACAAATGAAAAAACTTATTAAATGTTTAGACAATTTTTGTTAAACTCTTATAAAAATGATAAAAGACATTTATTTTTCCTAAAAGAAGTATTTTAGGAAAAATAATCATATTTATTATAACTAACTGGGAAAATTTACATCAAAGAAAACAAATAATCAAAGGAGAAGTTCTCATATATATATACCCCCAAGAAGGCATTAGAGACAACTTGCATTGTTTTGCATAAAAATCGTCACTGAGAGCAGTTCATCTTCTATTCAAACAATACCATTAAATCAGTAAGTCTGTAAGTTTCTGGAATTCCTCTCCTGTTTTGTCTTTGACTGGTTTAGAGAAATGCAAAGCTTATATTTTTTTCCCCTTTTGTTTTCTGTTTCTGTAGTAGTCTTTAACTCTTTATTGTAGCTTTTCAACCCCTTCTCCACGCAAAAAGTTTATATCGATAGACAAACAAAAACGGAGCTTTACTTTATTAGAAAAATGAAGAGTACAGCTTTAGCTGTGATTTGTACAGCTAAAGGAAGCAAATTTATATGTAATTAATTAATGACCGGCTTGTGCTGTCAAGTTTTCGGACAGTTAAGGATTTATTATATAATTATATAATGTGCAGTAAATATCTAAGTTAATCAATTTTATCAATAATACTGTCACCAAGGGTACAATTTTCTTACTACAAAGGTTTAGAACAGTTAAAACTAAACAATTAAAGATTCAATCGTTTGACTATGAAATAGACTAACCAATTTTTTTTTGGCAGGGTTTTTTCGTACAGAATGATGAAGACGACGACTCTGATTCAAATCGTTCTTGCCTTTTGTGCTTTAGCAGCAAGAGCTGAAGAATTTGTTGCAATAGGTGTTAACTACGGAAGACTCGGAAACGACCTGCCGTCTCCAGCTCAAGTGGTGCAACTCTTCAAGAACAATGGCATAAAAAAGATGAGGCTTTTCGATCCTGACATAGCCGTGCTTGAATCCCTTAGAAAATCCAACATTGACCTCACTCTCGACATTCGAAACGAGGATTTGCCCGCCATGGCAGCCAGCACCGACGCCGTCAACAGTTGGTTCACAACCTACGTACAACCATATCTCAAAGACATCGTATTTCGTTACATCGTTGTCGGAAACGAGGTGGTTCCAGGAAACTTGGCTAACTACGTGCTGCCTGTGATGCTAAACCGTCAAACCATACTCGATGCTTCTAGTTTGAGTGGCATCTCTGTGACCACATCGGCGCCTAGTTCTGTATTGGGAACTTCATATCCACCTTCGTTATCTGTTTTCTCAGACGAATCAAAGGAAGCCAGCCATGTCTGGGGTTTTGGGGTTTCTTGCAGCTCAAGCAAACCCTCTTTTGGTTAATTTGAATCCATATTTTGCATATGCGTCTGACCCTCAAAACATACACTTGGATTATGCTCAGCTTAGTGCTACAAATATTGTGGTTCAGGACGGAAGTTTAGGGTATTCAAACATGCTTGATACTATGATAGATTCATTTTTCCGGGCAATAGAGAAGGTGGGGATTACTGACGTGGACGTTGTTGTGTCTGAGAGTGGGTGGCCTTCTGATGGTAATGGGGACCTCACAACTATATCAATGCCTGCTGCTTATAATCAGAACTTCGTGAGACGCATTGTTTTACAGGCAGAAACACCAAAGAGGCCCGATGCTTTCATTGAAGGTTGTGTTTGCCATGTTCAATAAGAATCTTAAGCCTGCTGGTGTAGAACAACATTTCGGATTGTTCTATCCAGACATGCGACCTGTTTATCTAATTTTTCCTATTTCACATTAATAGCAACTTGATGATCTTTATCTAGTGATATCAGTGATAATATATACTCCTCAGGTTCTCTTTATAGGATAGAGAGACAAATAATTTTTTAGTCTTATTCACAAGTCATATCATTAAATTTTTTATGAGCATACTAATATGATTTTGCCTTTCATTTATTAATGTTTTAACTTTATTCTCATGATGCATAAGATAAATTAAATAGGAATAAAGTTTGAAAACTATTGAATTTTAAGACAAAGTTAATGAAATTTAAGGCTTTTCTTAGTATGTGTAAAAAACACGATGAAAGTGGCTTATAAATAAAACCAAAGAAGCATTAACTTAGCCCCTAGGCACTAAAAAAAGGAAGTAAGGAAGAAAAAGGAGTAAGATAGTTCTCTTTATTCTTGGCAGGGACAGACTAATTTTGTATATGTGTGTGTGTATATATATATATATATATATCAAGTATTTATGGTTTATTGTGTTAGCAAAAAAACTTGCAATTTATTGATCATTAATTATATTGTTCTTATTCCTCCAGTCTTTAATGGAGGACCTAATTAAGAAGTCGATCTTGAATCTAAATATAAAACCAATTGTTTCACAAGGAGGAACACCAAAGAAGCCTCATGCTTATCAAAGGTTTTGTGTTTGCCAGACGTTCAATGAGAATCTTAAGCCTACTAATGTAGAGCAACACGTTGGATTGTTCTATCCTAACATGCAACCAGTTTAGGGTTAAGGAGCAATTTTACCAACAAAGTTTTTCCTTGGAAGCGTGTGGCACAAGTAAGTTTTACAAGATGCAAAAATACACATAAACAATTTAAAATGGAGCAAATTTAACAACCTTATTAACTTTCTTCAAATGTCTGTTATGTGCTACTTAAATCTGACGCTAGATTATCCAACTGAACAATTTTAAGTAGCACATAACGAATATTTGAAAAAAGTTAACGAGGTTGTTAAATTTGAGCCATTTTTTTATTGTTTATTTGTATCTTAATCCTTAATATCATAACAATATTCTTATTAAATATTAAATTTTAACTATTGAAAGTTGATCCGACGGTAAAAAAAAAAAGTAAATTGAGATGAAGGTAAATGAACAAACCTCTCTCTTGCCTTGCAGAGCGGTTAAATAATGGCAAGAGGATAATGCATCACACGAGAGGTCTTAGATTTGATTAATTGCAGCAATGGTCTATAGAAAAATTTTAGTTTAAAATTATTTCAAAAACTCATTAAACATATGCAAATACTTACATATATTTATTATAACTATATATATCTCACAAAACTAACTATCTTAATAAAGTTGGATACACAGTAATTATTATACTAAAAGTGGTCCCTTAAACATGAAAAAGGCTTTATTAGGAGATACAAAACCCACTTTTGAATGAAAGTGGGAATATATTAATAATCAGAATTTACATCAAAATAGCTATCAAAAGGGCACGTACGACTAACTACCCCATTCACTAAAATTGAAGAGTGTATCTCACTACAAAAAAAATGGGATTCTGTAGCGGTGTAATTATAGCGGTTATATCAAACCGCTACAAATTACAATATTTGTAGCGGTTTTAACCTAAACCGTTACAAAATTGTAGCAGCAAGCTACACGCCAAGAGACGTGACAGATTAGCAGCGTTTTTTGTAGCGGTTGGTTAGCCAAAATCGCTAGAAATTTGGCGCGAAATTCCTGCCAAAACTTGTAGCGGTTAATACACAGAAACCACTACAATATTCCCACCACTTGGTGCGACCAAGCCCTGCCAACAGTGTAGCGGTTACAGCAACCAAACCGCTATAAAATACTAAACGTCAGCTATTTGTAGCGGTTATAGGGATATAACCGCTATAGAATTTCAGGAGTCTCCATTTTTGTAGCGGTTCTGGGCAATAACCGCTACAGAATTTCAAATTTTCTTGTAATTTGTAGCGGTTATTGTAGAACCGCTACAAATTTAAGACAACGTGGGTGATTTGTAGCGGTTATGGTAGCGGTTATTGGAATAACCGCTACTAATATCTGGCCTATTTAGGCCACCGCTTCCCTCATTCTCCGTTTGCTCATTTTGTTTCCTGGGGTTTCTCTGAGTGGTTTCTTCAAGATTTGAGCGTTCAGACGTCTGTGTAGGAGTTTTTGCTACAGTATTTCTCAGTATTTGCACTTGAGGTACGTATATAACACGTATTTTATTTGTATTTGTATTTTTATTAGATTTTTGCATAATAATGTGACTAAATTTTTTTTTTTACAGTTGATATGGCTTCAGGACAGGATAAGGGGAAGGCCCCTGAGGTCCCCAGACCGATTTTATGGGGTGGCAGCAGCCGAGTAGGGGGCAGAGGGAGGGGGCAGCGGGGAGCCAGGGCGACCACGACATTTCAGCCCATCCCCCACTAGAGTCGGCTGTACCACAGGCACCGCAGACGATCCCACAGGAGACGACCGAACCAGAAGTGCCTGAGGTTGGGGGGCCAGATATCAACGTCTAGGACTACGACGAGGAGGAGTTCGAGATCCCGCTTAGGATCAGGGAGATGGAGCAGTTTCTCGATGAGGAGGAGGCTCAGGAGCAGAACAACCCACGATGGTCGTCTTCGCGGTCCACTGGGTTTGAGGTGCAGGTCCAAGGTAAATTAATTTTTTAATTTAGTAAATTATTTATTTAAATTCGAAATGTTAACTTTGAATTACAATTTATCTAACGTGCGGTAAACTGTGCAGATGAGCAGGGGGACGTTTCGACGAGGAGGCTAGACGTGGCCGGTGTGAACAGCATGGACCGGAGCCTGCGAGTTATAGTGCTATGGAATGAGGGCACTGACCAGCCTATCCACAATGGGGGTCACCTGCTCAACCGCTTCCTGAACGACCTGGGAGTGAATTGGATGCGGTTCCCCATTCACTTCAAGACGTGGAGGCACGTTCCGAGGGGGCCGAAGGACCAGGCTTGGGAGGAGGTGGTTCAGGTAATTAAAATTATTTAATTAATATTTTTTGTAATTAATTCTATTTAATTAATATTTTTTAAATTATGTTTTTTTGTAATTATTGATATTTAAATAATTTTTTCAGCTGCGGTTTGCCGTCCGGGCCAACCGGAAGAGGTACGCCCTCGTGAAGATGGGTGACGCCTGGAGGAACAGGAGGAACCGTCTCTTCCACAGGGTAAATAAGGACGGGACGATGCCTCTGGAGCAGCTGATCGAGAGTGTCCCGGACGGCATGCCGCCAAACGACTGGGCGAGTTTCGTCCAGTTTAGGAGGAGCCCTGAGGGGCAGCGGTAGAGCTGGGAATCAGGGCCGGCCCTTGACGGGCCAGGGCCTAACAGGGCCGGCCCTAAAGGGCTCGGGGTCAGAAAAATTGCAGTTTTTCAAAGCCCGGCCCGAGAGCATCAGCGCCAGGGCCAGCCCGCAGGGCCTGAAAATCCTTTTCACAATATTTAACTATTTTTTTGCGTATTTTCCTCAGAGAGATATAATGAGTAAATAACAACAATTAAAGTTCTAATTTAATATATAAATGTTGTCAACATTAAGGTTTAAATAACACATCTCTTGCAACAAACAAACACAGTTACTAATGTATAATCAAAGGTAAAATCATGTCCATAAATAACTCACACAAAGGCCAAAGTATAAGAAGGCAAGAAGCTAAATACTCTAACCTCTAAACAACATGAGTATGATGACTATCATTTTCACCTTCTTCGCCACTATCATCAATTTCAAGGACATTTGGTTGTGTTTCACTTTGAGCAGTAAGTTCAAGTAGTCAAATAATCACAACCTCCATAAAAAATCATACTCTATTAGGCAGAATAGTATATAATATGATTTTAGTCTAAATAGGCAGAACAATATATTCAAAAATCATACTCTATACAATATGAGGACAGAGTGATATATAGATTCAATAAGGTAATTCAAAAATGTAACATGATTCCTTTCCAAGTAAAAAATATAAAAAATAAACGGGCTTAAAGGGCCGGCCCGAGGCCCTCCAGGGCCGGCCCTTTTAAGCCCGAGGCCCTACAGGGCCGGCCCTTTTAGGCCCGACTTCCTTTTGAGGCTACAATTTACAAGCCCGGCCCTTGAAGGGCCAGGGCCTAAAAGGGCCGGCCCGACGGGCTCGGCCCGTTTTCCCGGCTCTAGGGGCAGGTAATGTATTTATTAGATTTTTTATATATAATTTTGTAATTGTTAATTATTAAATTATAATTTCAATTTAATTGTATTTAATTTGAACTTATTTAATTTTAAATGTTATTTATTGTTTTAATACATTTAATATTGTTTTTTTTTCAGGAGATTTCTCAGAGGAACACCAGGATCCATGGGCAGCAGACGATCCACCACACAGTAGGATCGAAGACCTTTGCTGTGACCTATAGCGAGATGGTAACTTTTCAAAATATCACTGACTTTTAGCTGATTATTTCATAATACTAATTGAATTTTGTAATTATTTCAGGAGACGAAGGCACAGCAGGAGAACCGTCAGACGGACTATGGGGAGTTGTACGCCATCACACACAGACACCGTGACGGGACTGCGACCTCTCAGCAGGCAGAGGCGGCCATTGTAAGTAATTTTATTATTATAATTTTTATAAAACCAAGTTAATAATGAAAAATGCTAATTAGTAATTATTTCATAAAATGGCAAGAGCGGATGCAGCAGTCGCAGGCTGAGCTGCGACAGACCCAGCCTGAGGAGTCACAGGGGTCAGTGGACCCGACAGCTCCTTTGAAGGCGAGTCTGGCTCAGGCTGAGCACCCCGGACGCGTGCGGGGGATGGGGATAGGTGCCAGACCTAGCATGGTCTACGGCAGGAAGTTGTGTTCTAAGGTTTTGATCGTTGAGAAGCTCGATCAGCTGCAGTCAAAAATCATTCTTACGCTTTGTCATTTAGAGATGATCTTTCCTCCGTCCTTTTTTACTGTGATGGTTCACCTCACAGTCCACCTCGTTCATGAAACAAAGCTCGCTGGACCAGTACAATATCGTTGGATGTATCCGATTGAGAGGTACTCATTTTAAATATGTGCTTTAATTTATTCTCCGTATTTAATGTTTGCTAATCGTCCTTTTCAGCATTTTATATCAATTTTCTCTTCTGTACTTCGTAGGTTCCTTGGGAAATTAAAATCTTACGTGAGGAATAAGGCGTGGCCAGAAGGTTCTATAGCTGAAGGCTATATAGGAGATGAGGTGCTATATTTTTGCTCAAGGTACTTTGATGATCTTGAGACGGCTTTCAACCGCCCACCTCGTGTTGACGATTGTCCTGAACCTGCGCCGACATCAGGAGAATTTATCCCTCGTGTTGGTAAACCAGTTGGAGCAACTGAGAACTTCAAACTAACGGCAACTGAGAAGTTGCAAGCACATAGACATGTCTTGATTAATTGCACTCAAGTTGAACCTTTCATACGGTAAGAATTGTACACTCACATGTTATTCGATCTATATCTTTCGTAACATTTCTCACTTTCATTTCACTAACGCCTTTCCATTATTAATTGCAGGGAATTCAGAAGTCATGTTAAGCGTCAACTCAGGATCCATACACAAACATCCTCGGAAGTTGATAGGAGGGTCCACAGAGAATTCCCGAGCTGGTTTGCCCGCAGAATACTAAATGACCACAACCCACACTCACCAGATTTCAGAGCTCTCGCAATCGGCTCTCTTGATCATGCAAAACGGTTTACAGCATACAATGTCAATGGTTTTAAGTTTTGCACGATTTCACGGGATCAAGAATTGCAAACACAGAATTCGGGTGTTTATGGCACATTTGGGACAAGGAGTTATGCGAGCAGCAGTGACGCCAACATGCAGTTCGGAGGCGTCCCTTACTATGGCAAGCTTCTTGATGTGGTCGAACTTAATTATCAAGGTCGTTTCACTGTGATGCTGTTCAAGTGTTTGTGGGCAAATATCACTACTTCTCGGGGACTGACAACTGACGACTTAGGGATCACATCAGTCAATTTCTCACGGCCGATTCATACTGGTATTTCTCAAGATGATGAGCCGTATATTCTAGCTTCAGAGGCACATCAGGTTTATTATGTCGAGGACGAGAGGCATAGGGATTGGCACATGGTCGTTCATTTAAAGCCAAGAGACCTTTACGACATGGGTGAAAGCGATAACATTGCCTACGAAAGTGAGCCATTTCAGCCAGCTGATTTTGAAAACGACTTCCCTGAAGGCGATGACAATTTACCTCTACTGCGGTGAGTTTTTTTAAGTCCACGTCATTTGAATTAAATTTTTTAAATTTAATAATACATCCATAACAATAATTTTTCTACAAAATTTATGTAGGGATGGCAACGACGAGTGATCAAATTCAAATTATGCTTTTGTCTTTAAAAAAAATGCAAAAATTTTTATAAAATAAAATGTAAAAAAAAAATTAAAAAAAAATAAAATAATATTTGTAGCGGTTATTGAACCACTACAAATATAACATTAACCGCTACTAAATGAATAAGCGCTACAAAATGGAGACATTAACCGCTACAAATAGTACGTGGATCATTATAAATATTAAACCGCTACAAAAATACAAATAACTGCTACTAACTAATAACCGCTACAAAATGGATACATTAATCGCTACAAATAGTACGTGGATCCCTATAAATATCCTTACCATAACTCATTTCAAACACTCCCCAATTTCTTTTCACCTTACATTTCTTTCATTTTCTCTCATTTACAACTTCTTTCGTATAAGTAGAGGAGCTGAATAATACGATCAAATATGGTAACAAGATTTTTAATTTTTTTTACAATACTTCTTTCGTTTCTATAAAATTTATTCTAACCATTTTTTTTCCACATATTTCAGAACTGTATCTCATTTTTATCTATTTTTCATACACAATTACATTATATTAGACAACATAATAATTCCTTATTACCTACCTATCCTTAATAATATTATTAATATAAATTTTATACTAATCCAATTAAATTAAATTTTTCCTTTTAATTTATTAATAAGTTAAACTATTGAATAATAAGCTAATTAAAATAGATAAAATAATAACAAAATAAACTATTTAATTTAATATTAAAAAAACAGAAACAAATGATCGTATATTTTTTAAAAAATTTTTAAATATTTGTAGCGGTTATTAAACCGCTACTAAATAACGCACCTTTTTAAAACTCAAATTAAATTTTTTTGCGCTAATTTTGAATTTCATGAAATTAGTAGCGGGTTTGATAACCGCTACAAATTTCATGAAATTCAAAATTAATAGAGGTTTGTTAACCGCTACAAAATACAAAAAATGTCATTTTTTTTTCGCCTTCAAATTTTCAATTTTTTATATTTGTAACGGTTATATAACTGCTACAATATCTCTGAAAAAAATTTCGTTCATGAGGGTGTTGTAGCAGTTGGATTAAACCGCTATAAAGGATGTAGCGGTTATTTTTTATTGAGTAGCGGTTTTATATAACCGCTACAAAACTGCTTGCAACATACGATTTAGTAGCGGTTCTAGTAACCGCTACTAATGTTGTTTGTAGCTGTTCAAACCGCTACTAATATCCATTTTTAACCGCTACTAAATCACGTTTTTTTGTAGTATCTAGCTCTAAGTGTATTTTCGGTAAGGACATTAACAATGTAAGCTAAAGCATCAGTGATGTGCTCCGCAGGTATACGAGTCGTGCCAAGTAATAAAATGATAAGTAGAGTATCGTTCCACGAGAAATCAATCAATTAATTTTTAAGTATTAACATCTCAATTTCTTTTAAGTCAAACAAATCTGGTTATAAGAAAATTCAAAGGAAATTAATTAACGAAAACTATCAATATCAAACACAACCTAGAGTCACTAATCCCTCACTAACTCTCCAAATCTCAAATCCATTTCCTTAGTTAATCTCAAATGTTAATTTTGTTAATCTCGAGTATAAATAGTTATAAGTGCATGTCGGTTCACTCACAACCCTCTCTTAAGTATAACTGTTATGTCTAACCTAATTACTCAAGAGGCAAGATAACTCAAACACACTCTTCAACAATTATATGAGACTATTAGGTATATATCTATCATAATCGCAAATTAAATCGTGATTTAATCTCATATTACTTAATCTCATAGCCTAATTAAAATCCCCTTCGTCAAGGTAAATCCAAATATTCAAATTCACATCTAATGGTGGCCAATTATCAAACGGACATATCAAAATAAGATTAAGTAACTAAAATTAACATAAATCATAACTAATAAATCATAGAAATAAATTTAGTTCACTAGTAAGTTCATAGTTTCCCTAGGTCTAAAAAGAAAATTAGCCACTTATGGCTAAAATAAAAAAATTCAGAATCAAAAAATAAAAAGAAAGAAGAAAAAAGAACAAATATGTCAGAGAATTCTTCTTTCTCTCCTCTCTGCTGCTGTCACGGCTGAGAAAGACGTGCTTTCTTCTTGCTGTTTTCTCCGTTACTGTTCTACTCCCAGAAAAGCGTCGCTCCTTCTTATTTATAACCTTGGGTATTTTATGCCTTGTGACACCTCTACCTTCTGCCCGTACTTGACTCTATTCCAACCTGTAATTGCGGGGTCCACGTGTTTGTGTATCTGATCCGAAATCTCTTGCTTTTAAACATGTATCGTCTTCGTCTTCGTCTTGTAGATATATATATATATTTTAAAATGTCTGATGCCAACTCATGCGTCTGGCTCCCAAGAGATTTGCTTCTTATATATATATATATATATATATATATATATCTTTATCTACCCATATTTTGTGCTGAATTGCGTTCATACACCATCTCTTTTGGTTGGCATATTCTTCTAAGCTTATAATCTCCTACAAAATAAAAAAGATATGAATATTATATCAAAATCTATTTTTATCTTATAGTTAATTAAAGTATAGATAAATATATAAAAAAATAATTAAATAGATATAAAATATCAATAAATTTAATCAATTATATCATAAAATCTATACTTATTTAATTATAAAATATACATTTATCAATCAGAATTAAATGGTCGGTCTTGAAAGATTCTCCGGATACGGGTGTCCCATAATTTCCAGCAGAGGTGTCCGAACTGAATCCTCCACCTCCAGACTGCATGCTTGGCTTCTAACAAAAAGAAAAGAAAGAATTTAAATAATTTAGCTTTTCAGTATTTATGGTTTAATCTCCCCGCATTATCTTCTCATGATTTGATTTGAAATAAATATTCTTAGTCTTAGCTCCAATCATAATAAGAGGACAAAGAAGAACAAACTAGCTAGCCTGACGTGGTCCATGCATATTTCAGTTCCTCAGCGTCTCTAATATATCACGTTTTAGCTCCAATCATAATAAGAGGATAAAGAAGAAGTGACTAGCTAGCCTGCACGTGGTCCATGGATATTTCCTTAGCATTTCTAAGAAGCTCAAACTCGTATCGTCCAGTTGATCAAATGGGTCATAGTGCGCCACGTTAGCAGACTCTTCTGAACGTCTCAAATGCACAAGGACGAGATGAATGATTTGTTCCACGTGCTGTAAATATGAAGTATAGGCTGCATAGCACCTATAAAAAAAGTTTTGAACAAGGACATGTTATATATTATATTATATTCTTGAATGATGTTCCGCGTGCCCCTTGATTTTAGTGTGCAAGATTATTTAATTTATCGGCCGCGCTGTTCCTCGCTAGTCATTTGAATAATTTCATTACAGCGACTATATATATATCATAAACATCCTCACCGGCAAGTTCAAAATAAATCGAATCCTACAACTATATCTCTGCCTCATGGCCATGGAATCTTGTACGATGACGAAAAAACTTGAGGTTCACTTTGTTTTGATACCTTTAATGGCGGCAGGTCATGTTCTTCCCATGGCGGACTTGGCCAAACTGTTGGCTCGGCGAAACAACGTGAAGGTGACAGTAATGACGACACCTGTAAATGCTGTTCGTGTTGGAGCAAGTATTGATAGAGAGATACAGTGTTGCGGGTCATCAATCAGTGTTCAACCTTTTCGATTCCCAAGTGTTGAGGCTGGTTTACCAGAGGGATGTGAGAGCTCAGAAGCTGTACCTTGCTCGGATCTTATGTACAACTTTGCCATAGCTACGACTATGTTGCAGAAACCAGTTGAAGAAGCCCTTGAAAAGATTGTTACTCCCACTATTCCCACCTGCGTCATTCTTGACAAAAACCTTCCACTTTTGTTTGATGTTGCCAAGAAGTTCAAAGTTCCAATAA
The DNA here is from genome assembly GCA_963210345.1 of Inga oerstediana. Taxonomy (NCBI): domain Eukaryota; kingdom Viridiplantae; phylum Streptophyta; class Magnoliopsida; order Fabales; family Fabaceae; genus Inga; species Inga oerstediana. Next base: position 56,717,328 of record OY723407.1, on the reverse strand, counting down.
TTATTTTCGATGCTTTGAACTGCTTCTCTTTATTGTGTAATCACAATCTGTTTCATTCTAAAGTCTATGAGAACGTGTCCGAATCAGAATCATTTGTTGTGCCTGGATTGCCCCACAGAATTGTGTTCAAAAAATCTCAGCTTCAGGAGTATTTTTCAATGAACATGGGAGAGTTCAGTGTTTTACGTGAGAAAGTGTGGCAAAATGAAGGAGAAGCATTCGGGGTGTTAGTGAATAGCTTCCAAGAGTTGGAAGAAGAATACGTGAAGGAGTTTACGAGACTCACAGGTCATAAGGTTTATTGTGTTGGTCCACTCTCACTCGCCAACAAGGAACACAAAGATAAGGCTCAGAGAGGAAAACTAGACTCAAAGGAGGAGCAGGAGGAAGGCGAATATTTGAGGTGGCTTGATTCATGGCCTGCAGCATCTGTCATCTTTGCCAACCTTGGAAACTTAAACTTTGTGCCACTAGGACAAGTTATGGAGCTAATTTTGGGGCTGGAAGCTTCAAAGAGGCCATTCATTTTTGTGCTGATCATGAGAGATGCACACAAGAGAGAAGAACTGAACAAGTTACTGAAGGAGGATGGAGTGGAGGAGAGAGTGAAAGGAAGAGGACTCATAATAAGAGGTTGGGTGCCTCAAGTTCTGATACTCTCTCACACAGCCATAAGAACATTCTTAACACACTGTGGATGGAACTCAACATTTGAAGGTATAACTAGTGGAGTGCCACTAATGACCTTTCCCCTAACTTCAGAGCAATTTTATAATGAGAAGGTGGCTGTTCAATTGTTGGAGATAGGTGTGAGGGTCGGAGTTGAGAAAGCTATGCATTTTGAGTCTGGGATTCAAGTGAGGAGGGAAAAAGTGAAGGAGGCAATAGAGAAAGTGATGGATGAAGAAGATGAAGAAAGTAAGAGATTAAGAGACAGAGCAAGGAATTATGGAGAGAAAGCAAACAAGGCAATGGAGAAAGGTGGATCTTCTTACCTTAACTTATCAGTGATGATTGAAGACATAACACAACATTTCAGGTGTAGGGTTGAAGATGATGATAGCAAAGCAGGGCCATAATCATATGATCCCTAAACCGATTTTCACGTAAAATTAAATGTTGAGTCTATTATTGGTGTTTATTAAGTCGTTGCTGAATAATGGGGTCATTTTGAGTCAGTTAGAGTCCACTATTCTATTATGAGTCAATCTCCCGATATATGTATGGACAATCAGTTGTCCTTATTGAGTCAATTAAAGTCCACTATCCGATTATGAGTCAATTTTGTTTTGTGTGTGTGTGTGTGTATTGTCCTTATTGAGTCAATTAAAGTCCACTATCCGATTATGAGTCAATTTTGTTTTGTGTGTGTGTGTGTGTGTGTGTGTGTGTGTGTGTGTATTGTCCTTATTGAGTCAATTAAAGTCCACTATCCGATTATGAGTCAATTTTGTTTTGTGTGTGTGTGTGTTAGCTGCCCTTCAAGTTAACACGAGTGAATAAATGTATTTTTCAGTAATTGGATATTCTCTTTGCCTTCTTGTTTCCCTTGTCAATGAAACTCTCGCTCTGAAAGTGTTTAGGAGAGTGTTATCATTATTTGCCGTTATTCTCATATTTTCCAGTTTAGTAACTTACCAACCTTTGTAGGGTTATGAAATCTATATTAATGTGTATAGATGTGTTTTGATAAAAGCATGGTGTTTCGCCAATGACCTAATAGTTAGCCAAGTGGCATGTGTAAGATCCTCTGTAAGTGGGAGGTTACGAGTTCAATCTCGTTTATAATCTCACATCATTAGTCCCTGCCACTTTAATTCAAAAAATAAATAAATAAAGAATGTTGTTTTTTAGGAATGTGGATGACACATATTGAAAATTAAATCATAACCATCATTTTATCATTTATGTCTATCTTATCTTAAAGTCAATTATATAATAAATTCGTTCACTACTATAGACAACACTTTAAAGGTCTGTTTTTTTTTTCCTTTCTAGATCCATTTTCAGGAGGACATTTATGTAAGTGACATTGTAAGTTTTGAATCGACATCCATTTTGTAACAGACTTTGAAAGAATTTTCCACATTTGTTTTTGAAAAACATACTTGGTAAGTATGACTTATCACATCCATATTTTGAAAAACATATGTAGTAAGTGAGTTTATTTTTTAAATATATATATATATATATATAGCATAATTATTTTTTACCCAAAAACTAGGTCTACACACAAAAAAAACACAACCAAACAAGTATATATATATATATATATATCCAGCACTTCAAATATAAATGAACAATCAAGTGTCCATAACTTCTCTAAACCACCACTATCTAAAAGAAACCTTCTTACAAAATAAACTCCACTCATCATCTATGTGTTGAAGAAAATGTCCTGATAAAGTTAATAAAATTTAAGGTTTTTCTTAATCTGTGTCAAACATGGTAGAATTAACATGTACTAGAGAAGCATGCACTTAGCACCTAGACACTAGAAAAAAGTAAGAAATGAAGAAAAAGGAGTAAGATAGTTCTTAGTATGCTTGGCAGGGACGAACCAATGTTGTAGTTTTAATGTTGTATTACTGCAAATAAATTCAGACCAGGAGGCAATCCCCAAAAAAAAAGACAGTATAAGAGAGAGAGAGAGATAATAATGAACAAGTCAGAACCATTATCTATCAATACCAATTTCAATATACGCACACACACACGTATTTCCCCAAGGGTAAGAGCTTGGACCCTTTGACAAGTTTCTTAGACTGAAAACATGCAATAATAATACTGATGATAGTATCCAAAACCTGATATAGTTAAAGATGTGGGAGTGATTTAGGCCCACTTTCTTTGTTCAAGAAGGGGTAATCGGAACCAGTTTTAGTACTCATCACAATGATAGGTTGTAAGAGGGTCTACCAAATTAAATATAAGGCGAATGGAAAAGTTGAAAAGTATAAAGCTCACCTTGTATGGAAAGGGTATACCCACAGGGAGGGGATCGACTACCAAGAAACTTTTTCCCCTGTTGCTAATATGGTAACAGTTAGAACTATTCTTAAAATTGTTGTTGTCCATAACTGGTCGTTGCTTCATATGGATGGTCATAATACTTTTTACTAGCAGCTCAAATGTAAGAATTCATGAGGTAAAAGATTTCTTACATAGTCATTTCAAAATCAAGGATCTTGGGGGATTTTAGTGCTAGGCTCTCGGTTACTGGGTACTTGTTGAAGTTTGGAGACTCCCTGATTCACTGGAAAACCAAGAAGCAGAGCACTGTTTCACGATCATCGACGGAGGCAGAATATCAGGCACTAGCTTCAGTCATCTCAGAAATCATGTAGATGGCAGGATTATTGAAAGAACAAAATTATCCCACTGTGTATCCAGTTCTAGTGCATTGTGACAGCAGGGTTGCAATACGCATAGCCAATAATCCTATTTTTCATGAATGTACATCTTCATCAAGTGAGCTTCTTCTTCTTTGCTCCCAAGTATGCCTAATTCTGTTTGCCCGTACGCAATGTATCGAGTTTGTGTCACATGGAGATAAGTAAACTTTGAGCCTACCTCTTGTTGGAGCATGTTGAGCCTCTCAACCACAACCAAGCCTAGCCTCTTGACTCTGATTATTGGTGATTTTGTTTATTGTTGTTGTCCATAACTTTAATTTTTCTTCGAGGAATTAATATTTCATTCTTGAACGTGACAAAGAGCTGGATGTTCTGTCGAAACAAGTTAATATGATTGATTAGAACGTGACTCTGTTTGATTTTGCCTTCTCTCTCCTCTTCCGGTGTTTAGCTCTGGAGATGAGGTAGGGAGAGTTTGAAGGGGGAGGTAAAGGCGAAAGAGAGATGACGTATGTAATATAAAATAAAGGTGACGTGGTACAATCATGGGACCCACAACAAGAAAAAGTGACGAAAGATAGACCTAATTAATAGCACTATGAAATTTGCTACCCTTTTAAATGATTATAATTACTTTTGCAATCAACAAAACATAATTGTGTTGGGTGTTTATAACTCAAAACTTGGTTATTAAATTTGCATATTTTCCCTAAATTATATTCCCTCCCTCCTTCCCTCTCCTACTTAATTATTGTTGAGAGAATATTAATAGGATTTATTTGAGAAAAATGGATAAAAATGAGAAATATATCTTATATTTAGAACCAACATCATCAGCTCTCCAATTAAGTCATCCATTAAGGAATCAGAGGGAGTGTTATTTTGAAGTTACATATAAAGAATTTCATTAAAAAAGCTAATGCCTGTGTTCGAACGGAAAATATTGACTATGGTAAAGACTGACGAACTTCATTAGAGAACATAATGACAACATACAAACATAAACCCCTTGATATCGGTTCCATAACATTTCAAGATTCAAGGTTGATTCCCTCCACGTTCACTGGGGTTGTCTCTCGCTATATTATGGTTCTAGATGGAAGTTTAGGGTATTTCAATTTGCTTGATGCTATGATTGATTCGTTTTATTAGGCAATGGAGAATGCGGGATTTGCTGACGTAGACGTTGTGGTTTCTGAGAGTGGTTGGCCTTATGATGATAATGGGGACCTCACAAGTGTATCGTTGGCTTCTACTTATAATCAGAACTTTGTGAAATGCATTGCTTTACGAAGAGGAACACCAAAGAGACCTAATAGTTTCACTGAAGGTTTTGTGTTTGCCATGTTTAATGAGAATCTGAAGCCTGCTGGTGTAGAGCAACATTTTGGATTGTTTTATCTGGACATGCGACTTGTTTATCCAGTTTTCCCTCTTTGCATTAGAAGTAGTCATACTTGATGATCCTTATTGTAGTAGCAGTAATTTTAATTTTAGGCTATAAAACCAAGTAGGTTTATATGGGAACTTTTTGTGTTTTTTACTAAAACCATATGAGATGCAGTGTTCATCGTTTATGTTGAATGGTTGATAATTGATATTTCTACTAGTTATACAATTTCTCATTCTTCGATTGGAAGTTGTCTTTGCTTAGTTTTCATTTCTTGCCCACTTTTTCCTTTTTTTTAAGAGGTTTTATGTTTAGTTTCCTAAAACATAGTGGGCCTAGGATTTAACTATTTTGGGCTAAAGCATTACGAGTTGCCCAATCAAGAAACCGGAATAAACCCACAACATAGTTTGGCAGGGCCCAAAAGGAAAGAATATTTTCATTTAAAAAAATCAAATTGAATTACAAACTTTTGTAACTTTTTTCTTTTTTTGATCGGCAAACTTTTGTAACTTAAATTCAAGTCATGTTTATATTTTTATGAAGCCATATAATTAAATTAACCCTAAAACTTACAAATATAAGCATGTAATACATTTTACATAATTATTCAGTCACTAAAAAGAATGAGAAATCAAACACATAACCAGATTCCAACATAAAAAATGATTATGCTTAAAATAAATGCAAACTAATACATTTTAATTTATTAGAGTTAGAATAAAAGAGACTGCAATATTTTTTTAAAAAAGGGGTCAACATATAGGTTAGATGCGCTAATAACGTGCGTTGTTAATGGGTTAGACAAGGCGTGCTAAAGTGAGTATTTTCTCTGGTCATTAATATAAAACCTAATTGACTTAAATTAAAAAAATTAAATAAATTATTTTAAATTATTTATATTTTTCTTTTTATATTAAACTAATTTTTCTAAATTATAAATTGATTTATAATCAAATAATACAAAACATATGTTATGATTAATTAATTAATTTATCTTTCTTAACCTTTCTAAAAAAAAAAAAGTCAATAGGTTTTATATTAAGAATAGGAGGTAGTGCCATTTTTTGAACAGTATGCCTAACTCATTTGCATAGCTCTAACAGTTATACTAAAGCACTACTCCCTCATATCTTTAAAGTCTTAGTCCTAAATATAAGACACAATTTTTATATTTGTCTATATTTTCCTGATTTACCTCTATTGATACTCTCTCAACAATAATTAAGGAGGAGAGGAAATTAAGAAAGATCACTGCAATGCTTTAAAACATATATGTCATATTAACTAATTTAAATAACATATTTAATCTAATCAAATTATATAAATATGTCTCGTATTAAGTAAACACCAAAATAGTACTCTTTTCACTTCCAAAGAAAAGATGCTACTACTTTTTCTTGATAAGTCGTGAAGACACCAACACAACCATTCTTCCTAAACCAAATGACCTATGTCTAACATGATATTTCGAGCTCAAATGCAAAGAATTTTGTTAAAAAAGCTAATGCGTATTGACAACGTTACCAAGTAAAGACTATAGGGATTTCATTAAAGAACCTAACGATACGGGTTAACAGACATAAAACCGCGTGACCGTGGTTCCATTATGTCTCAAAATTCATGCTTGTTTCCCCCCACGGTTTCTGGGATTGTCTCTCGCTTGTATAAATATCTACTACTCCCTGTTGTTATATTTATAAGAGTCTAATAATTGAATTACACAATTTGAGAAAAGTGATTAAAATTAGTTAAAAATAATTGTTGCTATGTCTAAAATAAATTTTTCCATCAATTATGCTTTTATTTATAAGAGTTAAGTAAGAAAGAGAAATAGAGTAAATATAAGCATCACCAACCTTTTAATTAATACAATACATATATAATCAATGAAGGGTAAAAATGAAAAAAAAACTCATTAAATACTCAGACAATTGTTGTTAGCCTCTTATATAAATGATCAAAATAATTTAAATTTTTAGCTCTTATATGAAGGGAGTATCAACTTTATATAGGGGAGGGAGAGAGAGAATGAAGATAATATAAGTATTTTAGGAAAAATATGTCATATATATTATAATTAACTACCTTAATTAATTTTTTTAATCTAATCAAATTAGTGAAATATATCATAAATTGGGGAGAAGGGAATATATTGGAAAAGGAAACTCTCGATGACGTCCAAGACCCCAAGCATACAGGGGACATGTTTACCTCAAAGATTTTAACTTCCAATTTAGTGAAAGTTTCCTTATATACATGAAATACGGCAAACTGATCATGACGAGTAACTTGTCAAGCAATTAACTGAGAAAATTTACATCAAAGAAAACAAATAATCAAAGGAGAAGTTCTCATATATATATATAAATAGACCCCCAAGAGGGCATTAGAGACAACTTGCATTGTTTTGCATAAAGATCGTCACTGAGAGCAGTTCATCTTCTGTTCAAACAATACCATTAAATCAGTAAGTCTGTAAGTTTCTGGAATTCCTTTCCTGTTCTTGTCTGTGACTGGTTTAGAGAAATGCAAAGCTTATATTTTTTCCCCTTTTGTTTTCTGTTTCTGTAGTAGTCTTTAACTCTTTATTGTAGCTTTTCAACCCCGTTTCCGCGCAGTAAGTTTATATTGATAGACAAACAAAAACGAGGATTTAACTTGTACAAAAATGAAGAGTTGTAGCCGTGTGATTTGTACAGCTAAAGGAAGCAAATCTATATGTAATTAATTAAAGACGGCTGGTGCTGTCATGTTTTCCAACAGTTAAGGATTTATTTGTATAGTTATATAATGTGCAGTCAATATCTAAGTTAATTAGATTTATCAATAATACTGTCACCAAGGCCAGGCCTGTTTCGCAATATGTTGGTCTGAGCCTGGCCTGTGACCTGTTACAGGCCTTTTTCTCTGACCTAAACCTGACCTGATAAAGGTCTGGCCTAACCTGTAGCCTATTAATAAAGGCTAGATTTTTAAAATTATATAAACAGGCCTGAGTCTTTCTCCAGAAAATAGTCCATGCCGAAAACAAGCCACTTTGAATAGATTGAAAACACATTTAAATTACATAAATCAATTTAAACTATCCAAAATACATGATAAAATATATTATAATCTAATCAATCAACAAGATTAAACCAAATACCACATCACAACAATTTCAATTACAATTACAACAAGAGCAACTTCCACAAAACATCAAATCTACAACGCAATTTCTTCTTCTCGTTCCAAGACCTTAAAAAAATAAATCAAATGAATATAATTAGAAAGCAATACACTTTCAGATTAAGTGCAAAAAAAATAATCAATCTAAAATAGAAAAAATCAAACTAAAACAGAAAACAAGATAAACGATTTTGATTAGGTTCACTTTGTGAAGAAGCAAGCAAAGAATACGAAGATCAATGATCATTTGAACTAGTATCAATGATCGTTATTAGCAAAGCAAGTTGGTATGGTTCTATTTCTATATATATGTGGTTAAAATGTGCGTCTGGAAATTTTCAAACCTATGATGAATAAATACTAATGTGTTGTCAATGTTGATACCCAAACAAAGAAACTACTAACTTTATTGATAATGAAGAAAGCCAAATCCCCAAATCAATATGTATAGACGAGAGAACGAAACCCTAATCACCAAATCAATTTATCTTTTTCCCAAAAGACTACACGCCCAAGCTCAAGAAGCTTCAAGAATACATCTCCAAGCTCAAACGAAACCCTAATCCCCAAATCAATTTCTCTACTTCTAAAAAAACAAGAATCGAGGGTGGATAGGGAGGGAGAGAGAGTGAGGGGAACTTACAAGAACGGAGAATAGTGAAACCTTCCACATTGATAGCATCAGTACTAAAAGGCGAGACTATTCCTTTCGTAAGGATCTAGATGACAAAAATCAAAACATAGATAAAAACTGAAAAGAAGACAAAGATGAAGAAGAATAAGGAGGAGGCGAAGCAGGAAACACGAAACAAAGCAGCGGCCAACAAGCACGAACTAGGAATGGAGTATAGAGAAGAGTGGCGATAGGCGAGGCTGAACGGATTGATAGTTTGATTTTTGAATTAAGATGCCGATCTTGATGGAGTGATGGTGGTGAATATCGGCGTGTGCATCCTGACTCTTGAGTGATAAAAGAAAAACCTAAGCCTATCGTATGAACCAACCCCAACCAATAAGCCTCTGCCCAAACACAAAAAAAAAGGCTTATGAATTCAGGGCCCAGAAAAGGCCATGCACAACATAAAATAAGGTTTAAAAAAACTAACAGGCCCAGGCAGCCATCACCGACGCTGTCAACAGCTGGTTCACAACCTACGTACAACCATATCTCAAAGACATCGTATTTCGTTACATCGTTGTCGGGAACGAGGTGGTTCCAGGAAACTTGGCTAACTACGTGCTGCCTGTGATGCTAAACCTTCAAACCATACTCGATGCTTCTAGTTTGAGTGGCATCTCTGTGACCACATCGGTGCCTAGTTCTGTATTGGGAACTTCATATCCACCTTCGTTATCTGTTTTCTCAGACGAATCAAAGGAAGCCATGTCTGGGATTTTGGGGTTTCTTGCAGCTCAAGCAAACCCTCTTTTGGTTAATTTGTATCCATATTTTGCATACGCATCTGACCCTCAAAACATACATTTGGATTATGCTCAGCTTAGTGCTACAAATATTGTGGTTCAGGATGGAAGTTTAGGGTATTCAAACATGCTTGATGCTATGATAGATTCGTTTTTCTGGGCAATGGAGAAGGTGGGGATTACTAACGTGGACGTTGTTGTGTCTGAGAGTGGGTGGCCTTCTGATGGTAATGGGGACCTCACAACTATATCAATGGCTGCTGCTTATAATCAAAACTTCGTGAGACGCATTGTTTCACAGGCAGGAACACCAAAGAGGCCTTATATTAAACAAACACTAGAGGTAGTACTCTTTTCACTTCAAAAAAAAAGAAAGAAAGAAAAGGTACTACTACTTTTTCTCAAGTCGTGAAGACACCAACACAGCCATTCTTCCTAAACCAAATGACCTAGTGTCTAACATGATATTTCGAACTCAAATGCAAAGAATTTTGTTAAAATAAGCTAATGCGTATAGACAACGTTACAGAGTAAAGACTATAGGGATTTCATTAAAGATCCTAACGATACGGTTTTACGGACATAAAGCCGCGTGACCATGGTTCCATTATGTCTGAAAATTCATGCTTGTTTCCCACCACGTTTTCTGGGATTGTCTCTCGCTTGTATAAATATCTATTTCCCCATCTTATTTATAAGAGCCAAATAACTAAATTATATGATTTGAGAAAAATAATTAAAATTAGTTAAAAATAATCCGTGTGTCTAAAATAAATTTTTCCATCAAGTATGCTTTTATTTATGAGAATTAAGTAAGAAAGAAAAATAAAATAAATATAAGTATTATCAATCTTTTAATTAATGCAATATATATATAATTAATGAGGGGCAAAAATTAAAAAAAAAACTAATTAAATACTTATATACTTTTTGTCGGGCTCTAAGAAAAATGATCAAAGTAATTTAATTTTTTAGCTCTTATAGGAACGGAGTATAAACTAGCAAGTATCAAGTTTATATAGGAGAGGGAGGGAGAGAATCAAGATAATAGAAGTATTTTAGGAAAAACACGTCATATTTATTATAATTAACTATCTTAACTAATTTCCTTAATCTAATCAAATTAATGAAATATGTCATAAATTAGGGAGAAGGGAATATCTTGGAAAAGGAAACTCTTGATGACGTCCAAGACTCCGAGCATACAGGGGACATGTTTACCTCAAAGATTTTAACTTCCAATTTAGTGAAAGTTTCCTTATATACATGAAATACGGCAAACTGATCATGATGAGTAACTTGTCAAGCAATTAACTGGGAAAATTTACATCAAAGAAAACAAATAATCAAAGGAGAAGTTCTCATATATATATATATATAAATAGACCCCCAAGAAGACATTAGAGACAACTTGCATTGTTTTGCATAAAGATCGTCACTGAGAGCATTTCATCTTCTATTCAAACAATACCATTAAATCAGTAAGTCTGTAAGTTTTTGGAATTCCTTCCTGTTCTTGTCTGTGACTGGTTTGGAGAAATGCAAAGCTTATATTTTTTTCCCCTTTTGTTTTCTGTTTCTGTAGTAGTCTTTAACTCTTTATTGTAGCTTTTCAACTCCTCCCCGCAAATAGTTTATATCGATAGACAAACAAAAACGGAGCTTTACTTTATTAGAAAAATGAAGAGTACAGCTTAAGCTTTGATTTGTAAAGCTAAAGGAAGCAAATCTATATGTAATTAATTAAAGACAGCTGGTGCTGTCAGGTTTTCCAACAGTTAAGGATTTATTTATATAGTTATATAATGTGCAGTCAATATCTAAGTTAATTAGTTTTATCAATAATACTGTCACCAAGGGTACACTTTTCTTACTACAAAGTTTCAGACCAGTTAAAACAATACAAAAGATTCAATCTTCTTAAGACTATGAAATACACTAACCACTTTTTTTTTGGCAGGGTTTTTTAGTACAGAATGAAGAAGACGACCACTCTGATTCAAGTCGTTCTTTCCTTTTGTGCTTTAGCAGCAAGCGCTGAAGCGTTTGTTGCAATTGGTGTTAACTACGGAAGACTCGGAAACGACCTGCCGTCTCCAGCTCAAGTGGTGCAACTCTTCAAAAACAATGGCATAACAAAGATGAGGCTTTTCGACCCTGACATAGCCGTGCTTGAATCCCTTAGAAACACCAACATTGACCTCACTCTCGGCATTCGAAACGAGGATTTGCCCGCCATGGCAGCCAGCACCGACGCTGTCAACAGCTGGTTCACAACCTACGTACAACCATATCTCAAAGACATCGTATTTCGTTACATCGTTGTCGGGAACGAGGTGGTTCCAGGAAACTTGGCTAACTACGTGCTGCCTGTGATGCTAAACCTTCAAACCATACTCGATGCTTCTAGTTTGAGTGGCATCTCTGTGACCACATCGGTGCCTAGTTCTGTATTGGGAACTTCATATCCACCTTCGTTATCTGTTTTCTCAGACGAATCAAAGGAAGCCATGTCTGGGATTTTGGGGTTTCTTGCAGCTCAAGCAAACCCTCTTTTGGTTAATTTGTATCCATATTTTGCGTACGCGTCTGACCCTCAAAACATACACTTGGATTATGCTCAGCTTAGTGCTACAAATATTGTGGTTCAGGACGGAAGTTTTGGGTATTCAAACATGCTTGATGCTATGATAGATTCGTTTTTTTGGGCAATGGAGAAGGTGGGGATTACTCACGTGGATGTTGTTGTGTCTGAGAGTGGCTGGCCTTCTGATGGTAATGGGGACCTCACAACTATATCAATGGCTGCTGCTTATAATCAAAACTTCGTGAGACGCATTGTTTCACAGGCAGGAACACCAAAGAGGCCCGATGCTTTCATTGAAGGTTTTGTGTTTGCCATGTTCAATGAGAATCTTAAGCCTGCTGGTGTAGAGCAACATTTCGGACTGTTCTATCCTGACATGCGACCTGTTTATCCAGTTTTTCCTATCCCACATTAATAGCAACTTGATGATCTTTATCTAATGATAGCAGTGATAATATATACTCCTTCCTATCTTTATAGGATAGAGAGACAATAATTTTTTAGTCTTATTCATAAATCATATTATTAAATTTTTTATGAGCATACTAATATAATTTGGCGCTTCATTTATTATTTTTTTTAACTTTATTCTCATGATACATAAGGTATATTATATAGAAATAAAGTTGAAAGGTTATTGAATTTTAAGACAAAGTTAATGAAGTTTAAGGCTTTTCTTAGTATGTGTAAAACATAATGGAAGTGACTTATAAATAAAACCAAAGAAGTATTAACTTAAGTCCCTGGGCACTAAAAAAAAGGAAGTAAGGAAGAAACAGGAATAACTTAAGTCCCTGGGCACTAAAAAAAAGGAAGTAAGGAAGAAACAGGAACAAGATAGTTCTCTGTATTCTTGGGACGGACAGACTAATTTTACAGCAGTTGTATTACTGCAAATAAATTCTGACCAAGGAGCGGTCCCCAAAAAATAGACAAATTAAAAGTATGTGTGAGAGAGAGAGATAAATCGTAGGAACAATGCTTTATATTATAACCAGTTTAAGCGCGCGCGCACATATATATGTATGTATTTCCCCAAGGGTAAGATCTTGAACCCTTTGACAGGTTTCTTAGATTGCAATCATACAACAATACAAATGACAATATCCAAAAACTGATGCAATTAAAGACGCGAGAGTGATTTAGGCCCACTTTCTTTATTCAAGAAGGGGTAATCTGTGTATCCCACAACAGGATCTTGGGTATAAAAAGTCTTCCTATTATACTTATTCAGAGGAGCATTAACCTCTAGCCTTAGGACCAAGTCTGGATTTGATATGTAAAGACGACCAAATGATACCAAATCAGCATCACCTTGAGCCACAGCTTCAATTGCCAATTCCCTTGTGAATCCACCACTGCACATGAACGTCCCTTGATAAGCCTTCCTCAAGTTCCTCATCAAGTCAGCTTCTTCTTCTTCGGTCCCGGGTCTGCCTGATTCTGTTTGCCCGTACGCAGTGTATCGAGGTTGTGTCACATGGAGATAAGTGAGCTTTGAGCCTACCTCTTGTTGGAGCCTGTTTAGCCTCTCAACCACAGCCAAGCCTAGCCTAAGTGGGTTAGAGTCCATGGCATCCAGGTGGTCTATTGCCGGCGAGATTCTCACAGCGACTCTATCGGCTCCAATAGCAGAAACCACCGCCTTAACCACCTACATTAGGAATCTGCAACGATTTTCCAGTGATGATCCACCGTATTCATCTGTTCGATCATTAATCCCATCCTTCAAGAATTGATCAATAAGGTACCCATGAGCCCCATGAATCTCAATCCCATCAAAACCTGTTTTGTCACATGGCATTGAGTCAGTGGGTTGGTACATGATCAATCAAAAGAAATGTAGTTAAAATCATAGTCAATGTGGTGTTTCAATTCAAGAGTCCACGAGCAAAAGTTAGTTTTTTTAACACACGAGGGTCATTTAGAGGCAAACTCTCTGCTCTGGAGTAAGAAAAAAAAGAATCACAAGAACTAACAAGCGCGTAAGAACTTTATAATGGTAAGCGTGACTTTGCATTATCATCGTGCATTTTGAAGCAAATGGTATAGATATGCATTATTAGGCATTTACACTAATGGGGGCTATCTTTTCCCGATGTGGACCATACTTCCATGAGCATGAAAAAGACTAAACTTTTGAGGCGTTAGGTATTATGGAGCCTTTAAAAAGGAGAAGCATTCATAATCACTCAATGGACCACAAAGTGAAGGAGCCAAATAATAACATAATAAACTATAGCCTATGATGATCATTATTGTTGGGAATGACAAAATACAAACTAAGAGTAATTAAATCAGGAAACCAACCTGCACGAATAGCGTTTACTGCTGCTTGCCGATAATGCTGGACGATGTCTGGTATTTCATAAGTTTTCAGGGCTCGAGGTCAGGGTACACGCCATAGGACCCATCTGGTAAAAGAATTCTCCACCTCGCCGATATGGGTTTGCTAGTGGACGATATGGGTGGGCCCCTCCAGGCTGATAAACTGTTTCGCAAGCAGAAAGGACAAAACCAGAGGATAAGTACTAATTCCTCCTAACTGATAAGGATACATATGAAATATCACGACGTCAAACCAGAGTTGCCAAAGAATCAAGTGGAATAATTCCATAAAATGCTTATGATATACTCCTACTGTGTACTTAATTATAAGACATAGTTAATTTTTTTTAGAGAGATTAAGGAAGTTAAATAAATTGCTTCAAAATATTGATATTTATCTTTTTTTATAGTAAATTAATTTGTCTGACTTATGAAGTGATATATAATCAAATAATACATCATATACGTTATGATTAACTGACTTATTTAGCTTATTTAATCTCTCTAAAAAGAATACTCCCCTAATTATTGGACCATACCTATCGATTCTTGATACAAAACCCTTCACAAAATTTAATAACAAAGGGTAATTTTAAGTTGTAAATTGTTTTACTAATTTCCTTAATCTTAAAATAATGCTGTAGTTAACCATGTTTTGTTAGATGGATAGGAGGGAATAATATAATTTTTTGGAACATGTTAGTATAAGATTTGATTATTTGATATCTCTAGCTAGAGTGCACTTTACCTAAAGTATATATAAGATACAAAAAGGGGAGCGTCCCTTCTATAAGACCCACATTATTAGAAGTGAAGCCCCCCCCCCCCCCCCCTTTCATGTCTATTTCTGTCATAACTTGAAGTAGTTAATATCGGATGTGTGTGTAAGTTGTTTAGTCAAATTTAAATGCTTAGTTAGCAATTTAGAATAAATAGATAGATATGGATATCCAAATGATTAAAGGTTAAGTTCGATCACTACTCCCAAAATCTTCTGCTTGGTCTGTAGGTGGAGAAAAGCAATAATTTTGAGTATTAACCAAGTGCAAACAAGTGAGACTGCCCCTATTAAAGATCACATGCTAATCACCCCTTACTCTTATAATGTATAGGTTGGTAAGGCCTAGAATAAAAGTCCACGTTGCTCATGTCTTATAAATAGTATCGTTTTATATGGGTTTTACATGATATATAAAATATATGAGATACAAAGATTTGGTAAGACCTATAAAACGGAGACTTCATGTGAGACACAAAATGGATACTCATGTAAGACAAGAAATACATTATTTGATACTTTGAGGCAACAAGTAAACATTCAAAATTTTGTCTTCTAACTCTCTCTGTCGATGTAGAATTCTAGCTTTCCAGATTAAAGCATTTAAATGGATATATGGAGATCATCGTAAATAAATTAAAATAGGAATTACTTCTTTCGATTCTTAATATAAAATATATTTAAGAAATTAATCTTAGTCCTAAATATAAAACATAGTTTTCATATTTGTTAACATTTTTCTAATTTAACCTTATTGATTCTCCCTCAATAATAATCAAAGAAAAAGGGGGAAGAAATAGATTAAGGAATATGACAAAGGTGTATTATAAATACATATCATATTAATTAATTTAATAGAGTTTGTTAATCTAATTAAATTAGATAAATATATCTTATATTAAAAATAAGAAAGATTATCAGAGTGAGAAGCTCGGCCAACATGCCAGAGTTGGCAAAAGATAAGGCTTCCTTTGGCATGGACAGCATCCACTATCTTCCTCCAAACTGCAACTTGTTCTTCTGAATATATGCCAGGTACATGTGGAAATCTGCATAATTATGGCACTTCATATGATATACTAATGGTGCAAATTTTGAATAGTTCACATTTAATTTTTGAATCTAATGTCTAACTCTCTCTCTCTCTCTATCATCGCTCAAATTTCAATGAAAATTTTGCCCTCCCTAAAGAAAATTTTAGCGGCGAAACCATTTTTCCCTAATAGTTTTGTGGGTTTCAGAGGGTCAAACTTAAAAATAGCTTGAAAGTGCCCATCGTCCTTCGTCCATAGATTAGTATCTATAGATAGGTCCAAGGGCTTATTTAACTTCGTGTTTAAAAAATATATTTATGTGAGTTGAAATAAAATTTTTTTCACATATTTATCTTATATATCATAAATCACATTAAAAAACAGTTTATATCGTTAATCCAAATAACCACAAAATATACTTTTGACCCTTCTTAAGAAAACAGAGATAATTTTGACCATATTTCAAATTCAAATTTCTGAATTTTTTGTGAAGAAGTTAGAAAATAATAGTATGCTATATCAAACTTACAACCTTTTGTTTTGTTTTTTTTTTTTCCTTTAAAAATATTTATGAAACAAAAACAACAAAAAGGACTATTAAGCATACGGTGCTCGCACCCTGACACCTTACATATCCCACTATAAAAAGTGGGGATGGCAACGAATGAAATCCCGCCATGTGGCCGCATCATTTGATTGAGACACTATTTTTGACCAGTGAGGAATGAAATAAGGGAAAATTCCAAAAAACTACATTGGAAATAGCAAAAGGACAATTCAGTATATTGAAATTGCAAAATGACAGATCAGGCTGTGTCAGACGAAAAGAGGAATCTGGCATTTTGAAATTTCGGCCAAATTACGAAAATGCCCTTCAGCCCTCAGTCGGAATAACAACATGATCCTCGGAATTAACACCTCCGGATTCGTTATTAACAACTTCAATTCTTCTTTTACAATTCACAAGTTTCAGGGCGAATAACACCACCGATCTCGCCATTAACAACTCCGGATTCGATATTAACAACTCCATTTTCTTTTTTCGCACTTAACAAATTTCAGGGCCAATAACACCATCGATCTCGCCATTAACATCTCCGGATTCGCCATTAACAACTCCTATGTTGTTATTCCGACTGAGTGCTGAAGGGCATTTTCGTAATTTGGCCGAAATTTTAAAATGCCAGATTCCTCTTTTCGTCTGACACAGCCTGATCTGTCATTTTGCAATTTCAATGTACTGAATTGTCCTTTTGCTATTTCCAATGTAGTTTTTTGGAATTTTCCCATGAAATAATTCATTCAGTCCACTACCAGATGTCGTGGAATAAGAAAGACCTCAGAAAGCAGACAAAATTACAAGGATTACCCTGCCGCCGTGGGAGAGATCAAGGTGCCTTCGCTAATGAGAAAGCCTCCCGGAGTTGACCTCTGCGCGTAGTACTCCGCCATCGCCGGCTGCTGAATCCAGTTCAAAGCCCTGCATCTCGTCATCGGCGCTAACACCACCCTGTCCAATCCCACCAACACCAAACTCAGTCAATTTCTCACAAATCCATCGCCAATTTCATCGCTAGCAAATTAATTGATCCTCTATTCCTGGGAAATGAAATCAGAGGAAGAGAAAGGTGAGACCTGTGAGAGAGATTGAATTTTCCCATCTTGTAAGGAGAGAAGAGGGCGGCTCTTCCTTGCGTGGTTGTTTCCGGCGCCATTGCAATCGCTTACGCCTCTGTTCAGTGAGTCGGAGCTCCGATCCTCCGCTGGTGGTGGCGGTGGCAGCTCGATGATTCCTTTCTGGCTTCTCAATTGAACTAGCGCCAGCAAATGGTGGAGATAGAACAATTCACTCGCGTGATCTCAGGTATAAGTATTTTTAAGTGTCCTCTTTCATATATATTTCCCGTTCCCGCGGACGCAGGAAAAGAGGTGTTTGAATAAGCCCCGTGTGGTTTTAAAAGCTATTTTTCATAAATCAAAATAATACTCCTCTTACATACTTATCTTATAAATTATAAAAATTATTTTTTAAAAATTTATTCAAACACACGTCAAAATGGGAAGTGGGGAGAACGAAGCCACTTGGAATTTTTTTAAATTTATATAAATGCCCCAATAAACACTGTATTATTATGAGGAAGAATTAAATTTTTTTGCCCGCACAAAAAGAATTAATTAACTAACATATGAATAAAAAAATGAATTTTATGTTTAGATTAAACCCAAACTCTTATTAGGTGGATCTTTTAAATACTTTTTTTGGTTGAAATGATGGGATTGGTGGGTTTTAGATTTCAAATGGGGTGTGGAAATTGTTTTGAAGTTAATTGCTTGAGTAAGTGTCTCGTAAACTATTGACCATGATTTTATAAACCATTTTTTGTAAGTTGGATAAAATTTCTTTTATATATTTATTTTAATCACTGTAAAAACTCTTCTAAAAAATTAAAATAAATAGGCACTAAGATTAAGTGTCTGTTTAAATTAATTATAAATTTTTTTTTAAAACATGATTTGTAGTGTATAAGATAAAGATGCGAGAGAAATTTTATCTCAGTTTATACAAACGCGATTCAAAAATGTTAATCAAACATGCACTATGAAGGTTGATTAATGTGGACGGAGTAGAGGGGAAGAATGGAGTTTTTTTTTTTTTTTTTGACCTGGGGAAGAAGGGAGTTGAAATGTTGAATATTCAAGGCACAGCTGGACCCCGTGGATTGTGGTGTGGGGGTGGTGTGGGTGAGCACAACATAAATAGTGCCCGTTTGGATTAGTGGTGGAGAAGTGATTTTTTTTTCCATCTGACTTTTACAAAAGTAAGGTAGGATTAAAAGTGAAAATATAAATGTGATTTGTGTTTGGATTAGTGGTGGCAGAAGTGACTTTTTTTTCTAACTTTAGACCTGTTTGAATTAGAGTTTGAAAAGCCCGTTTAGATAGAAAATGACTGAAAAGGACATGAATCTTATTGAATACTACACACACATATATTATTTGTATATATTATGATAATTAAAGTTAAAAAATATAAATAAAATTTGATAAAATAAAAAAAATAAATTATTATTGAAAAAAATAAAAATACAGGAAAATATATACTTAATTAAAAATGGATAAACTTAATATTTTGAGTATTAGAGAAAATTATAGAAAAGGACCCCAAAATTTATGAAAATTACAAGTGAATGAAGAAAAGGGGCCGGAAAAATCACAGAAAAGAACCCAAATATTTCACAAATTACAGTATTCCTACAAATATTTCAAAAATTTTCAGTTTAATCCTTCTTTGAGAACTTTTGAAATTTACAAGCAAGTCCCTGGTCAAAGCCTAATTTGACCAAAGCTTCATCTTCTTCATCAAAACAGAGCCCCGAAACGAAAACAGAGCACCTCCTTCACCAACTGTCCACTGCACACGTCCACCCAGCACCGTAACTTTCCCTCTCTTCTTCTCCAGCCTCGACCTCGGTGATCGCTCCCCATCCACTGTGAAAGCTCGCCGCGAGAAAAAGCCATGATTTTGGGCTTCTAAAAGAAGCCGCGTTGGCCGCTGAAGCACAATGGGTTGCAACGTCTTGCCAAACGGGTACAATCTTACCCACCGTGCTTTTTGCCGCAAAACGCACAGCTGCTGCCTCCGGCCGCTTTGCCAAACAGGCTCATAATAATTTTGCATTATATTCATGTAGGGCTGCGTTTCATGAAAATCGTGACGCTCGCATGTGATTCTGACATTCACAAGCACTCTGGTCATCTTTTTGAGTGGACAGTGGACTAGCCCATCAGAATTCAGAAATACTTTTATATAAATCACATAAAATTTTTCTCACATATTTGATTCAGAGTGTTAACATTCTATTTTATTCAGGTCTAATTTAAAAATAATAAAAAATAATAAAAGAAAAGTCCTTTTTAATCCTAACTAAGGTAATTAAACTCATATTGGTCAGTAAACTAGTTGGGGTATTGGGTTAAGGGTGAGTGGATCAAACCGGAGCTTAACCGGGACCAAACATGTGAGAGGTTGAAGATTTTAGGCTTATTAATATGAAATTCTAAAGAAAAAAATAAATAAAAATTCCATATCGGACTGGGTCACCGGATCGGTCTACTGGCAGGTTGGTCAGTTTCCGGTCTGAGTTCCATTACTATAATCCTGACATATCTAAATTAATAAACAAATAACATTGATGGTGATTGGATTCTAATTGCAATTTGAAAAAAAGATTATCATTAATGGTGATTGTCTTGAACTTGGGGTTTGTAGTAAATAAAAACAAATTTCAAAGTAACTTATCTTATTGATATTATTTGATATTCGGATTAGGAAATTTAGTGTGAAGTCATTGTGGGAAAAAAAAATAAAAATACAAAAAATATCTCTCATTCATGTTGATAGGTGTTTAAAGGAAAATTCTATAAAAAGACTGTTGAATTAATTAAATTCTAATTTAGGTCATTAAACTTAACAAATTAAAAACTAGGTTATATGATACAATAAGGAATTTAGAAATTGGGCCAAATTATATCCATACCTGTTAGTTGATATATCCAGGCAACTAAAAAATTGACCTAGGTTATCGCAACCTACCTTTTATGCAGAAACACCAGTCTCAGGCCAAACCTACCTACCTCTCCGCCCACCATTCTCATCTATTCGTCGCCCATGACTACACCTCCAACCTCTTCCCCTACTTTTGAATATGGTAATTCATTAAACTCCCTCCTTCTCTTTTATTCTTTGATGCTTCTCTTGAATAATCATGGTGAAAAGCGATCAACCACAGTGGGTTTTGTTTTAAGTGCCACTTTTCGATTCCGTATCGGCTAACTTTCTGTCAACCCTTAGTTCTATTTTTACGATGTGAAAATTGGGATGGAAAACAGGAAAAGCATGCTTAGAATCTTGGCTGCGAATCATGCTCTCAGAAATTCCACCTATTTTATTTTTGAAAGCCTATTAAAATGCTTTCACCCCTCTAGTTTAATTAAACTCACATGCTTTATTTATATTTATAATTTATAATTTGAGTTATTTATGAGCTTATGAATAATATCAGTTATTTCAGCTTCTAGGTCAAAATTTTAAGCAGCCTGAAAATATCAACTAAGGGAACTAAGGGGCATAGATGTAATTTGGCCCAATTTCTAAATCCCTAATTATGTTATATAACCTAATTTATAATTTGTTAAGTTCAATGACTTAAATTAGAATTTGATTAATTCAATCGTCTTTTTATAGAATTTTCCCTTTGTTTAAATTAGGAAATTGAATTGCTTGTAGGGAAAATATTAAAAAAATAAAATAAAAAAATATCTCTCATTTATGTTGATAGTTTTAAATTAAGAAATTACTTGAGGGAAAATAATAAAAAAATTTAAATCAAAAATAAAAAAATTCTTTCATTGGGTCAAGGGTGAGTGGGTCAAAGGAGGAAGAAGAAGGAGAAAATTTGAGGTGGCTTGACTCTTGGCCTGCAATATCTGTCATCTTTGCCAACCTTGGAAGCTTAAACTTTGTGCCAAAAGGACAAGTTATGGAGCTAATTTTGGGGCTGGAAGCTTTGAAGAGGCCATTCATTTGGGTGCTGATCATGAGAGATGCACATAAGAGAGAAGAACTGAACAAGTTACTGAAGGGACAATCAAGTTGCTGAATAATGGGGTCATTTTGAGTCATTTTGAGTCCACTATTCAATTATGAGTCAATCTCGGCCGATATATGTAGGGACAATCAGTTGTTCACATTGAGTCAGTTAAAGTCCACTATCTGATTATGAGTCAATTTTGTTTTGTGAGAGTGTGTGTGTTAGATGCCCTTCAAGTTAACATGAGTAAATAAATGTATTTTTCAGTAATTGGATATTCTCTTTGCCTTCTTGTTTCCCTTGTCAATGAAACTTTCGCTCTGAAAGTGTTTAGGAGAGAGTGTTATCATTATTTGACGTTATTCTCATATTTTTCAGTTTAGTTACTTACCAAGCTTTGTGGGGTTATGAAATCTATATTAATGTGTATAGATGTGTTTTGATAAAAGCATGGTGTTTTCGCCAATGACCTAATAGTTAGCCTAGTGGCATGTGTAGGATCCCCTGCAAGTAGGAGGTTACGGGTTCAATCTCGTTTATAATCTCATGTCATTAGTCCATGTCCCTTTAATTCAAAAAATAAATAAATAAATAAATAATGTTGTTTTTTAGGAATGTGGATGACACATATTGAAAATTAAATCATAACCATCGTTTTATCATTTATGTCTATCTTATCTTAAAGTCAATTATATAATAAATCCATTTACTACAATATAAAACACTTTAAAGGTCTGTTTTTTTTTTTTACCTTTCCATATTTGTTTTCAGAAGGACATTTATGTAAGTGACATTGTAAGTTTTGAATCGACATCCCTTTTGTAACAGACTTAGAAAGAATTTTCCACATTTGTTTTTGAAAACCATACTTAGTAAGTATGACTTATCACATCCATATTTTGAAAAACAGACATGTAAGTTCACTTATGACGTCTGTTTTTTTAAAAATAGATGTGGTAAGTGAGTTTATTTTCTAAATATATATAGCATAATTTTTTTCTACCCAAAAACTAGGTCTACACACAAACAAAACACAACCAAACAAGTATATATATATATATATCCAACACTTCATATATAAATGAACAATCAAGTGTCCATAACTTCTCTAAACCACCACTATCTAAAAGAAACCTTCTTACAAAATAAACTCTACTCATCATCTATGTGTTGAAGAAAATGTTCTGATAAAGTTAATAAACTTTAAGGTTTTTCTTAATATATGTCAAACATGGTAGAATTGACATATAAATAGTACTAAAGAAGCAAGCACTTAGCACCTAGACACTAGAAAAAAGGAAGAAAGGAAGAAAAAGGAGTCAGATAGTTCTTAGTATGCTTGGCAGGGACGAACCAATGTTGTAGTTTTAATGTTGTATTACTGTAAATAAATTTAGACCAGGAGGCAGGCCCAAAAAAAAAAAGACAATATGAGGGGGGGAGATAATAATGAACAAGTCGGAACCATTCTTTATTAGTATCAATTTCAATACACACACACACACATGTATTTCCCCAAGGGTAAGAGCTTGGACCCTTTGACAAGTTTCTTAGACTAGAAACATGCAATAATAATACGGATGACAGTATCCAAAAACTGATATAGTTAAAGACGCGAGAGTGATTTAGGCCCACTTTCTTTGTTCAAGAAGGGGTAATTGGAACCAGTTTTAGTACTCATCACAATGGTAGGTTGTAAGTGGGTCTACCAAATTAAATATAAGGCGAATGGAGAAGTTGAAAAGTATAAAGCTCACCATATAGTGAAAGGGTATACCCAGAGGGAGGGGATAGACTATCAGGAAAATTTTTCCCCTGTTGTTAAGATGATAACAGTTAAAACTATTCTTAAAATTGTTGTTGTCCATAACTGGTCTTTGTTTCATATGGATGATCATAATGCTTTCTTGCAGGGGCACTTACATAAGGATGTTTACATGACAATCCCCTCAAGTATTGAGGCCAAGAGGGAGGGTCAAGTATGTAAACTGAACAAATCCTTGTATAGCCTCAAACAAGCTTGAAGATAGTAGAATCACAAAATGTCACAAGCTTTAATTCAAGGAGGCTTCTCTCATAGTAAACATGATTACTCTCTTTTCTCAAAAACATTTAAAGATGGAGTTGTTCTTATATTTATTTACGTTGATGACTTACTTATTACTAGCAGCTCAAATGTAAGGATTCATGAGGTAAATGATTTCTTACATAGTCATTTCAAAATCAAGAATCTTGGCAGATTTTAGTGCTAGGCTCTCGGTTACTGGGTACTTGTTGAAGTTTGGAGACTCCCTGATTCACTGGAAAACCAAGAAGCAGAGCACTGTTTCACGATCATTGATAGAGGCAGAATATCGGGCACTAGCTTCAGTTGTCTCAGAAATCATGTGGATGGCAGGATTATTGAAAGAACAAAATTATCCCACTGTGTATCCAGTTCCAGTGCATTGTGACGGCAGGGCTACAATACACATGGCCAATAATCCTATTTTTCACGAATGTACATCTTCATCAAGTGAGCTTCTTCTTCTTTGCTCCTAGGTGCGCCTAATTCTGTTTGCCCGTACGCAGTGTATCGATTTTGTATCACATGGAGATAAGTAAGCTTTGAGCCTACCTCTTGTTGGAGCATGTTGAGCCTCTCAACCACAACCAAGCCTAGCCTCTTAACTCTGATTATTGGTGATTTTGTTTATTGTTGTTGTCCATAACTTTAATTTTTCTTTGAGGAATTAATATTTCATTCTTGAACATGACAAAGAGCTGGATGTTCTGTCGAAACAAGTTAATATGATTGATTAGAATATGACTCTGTTTGATTTTGCCTTCTCTCTTCTCTTCTGGTGTTTAGCTCTGGAGATGAGGTGGGGAGAGTTTGAAGGGGGAGGTAGAGGCGAAGGAGAGATGACGTGTGTAATATAAAATAGAGGTGATGTGGCACAATCATGGGACCCACAACAAGGAAAAGTGACGAAATATAGACCTAATTAATAGCACTATGAAATTTGCTACCCTTTTAAATGATTATAATTACTTTTACAATCAACAAAACATAACTGTGTTGGGTGTTTATAACTCAAAACTTGGTTATTAAATTTGTACATTTTCCCTAAATTATATTCCCTCCCTCCCTCTCCTACTTAATTATTATTGAGAGAATATCAATAGGATTTATTTGATAAAAATGGATAAAAATGAGAAATATATCTTATATTTAAAACCAACATCATCAGCTCTCCAATTAAGTCATCCATTAAGGAATCAGAGGGAGTATTATTTTGAACTTACATACAAAGAATTTCATTAAAAAAGCTAATGCCTGTGTTTGAACGGAAAATATTGACTCTGGTAAAGACTAACGAACTTCATTAGAGAACATAATGACAACATACAAACATAAACCCCTTAATATCGGTTCCATAACGTTTAAAGATTCAAGGTTAATTCCCTCCACGTTCACTGGGGTTGTCTCTCGTTATATTATGGTTCTAGATGGAAGTTTAGGGTATTTCAATTTGCTTGATGCAATGATTGATTCATTTTATTGGGCAATGGAGAATGTGGGGTTTGCTGACATGCACGTTGTGGTTTCTGAGAGTGGTTGGCCTTCTGATGGTAATGGGGACCTCACAACTGTATCGTTGGCTTCTACTTATAATCAGAACTTTGTGAAATGCATTGCTTCAAAGAGAGGAACACCAAGAGACCTAATAGTTTCACTAAAGGTTTTGTGTTTGTCATGTTCAATGAGAATATGAAGCCTGCTGGTGTAGAGAAACATTTTGGATTGTTTTATCGAGACATGCGACTTGTTTATCCAATTTTCCCTCTTTTGCATTAGAAGTAGTTGTACTTGATAATCCTTATTGTAGTAGCAATAATTTTAATTTGAGGCTATAAAACCAAGTAGGTTTATATGGGAACTTTTTGTGTTTTTTACTAAAACCAGATGAGATGCAGTGTTCATCGTTTATATTGATTGGTTGATAATTGATATTTCTACTAGTTATAAAATTTCTCATTCTTGGATTGGAAGTTGTCTTTGCTTAGTTTTCGTTTCTTGCCCACTTTTTTCTTTTTCTTAGAGGTTTTATGTTTAGTTTCCTAAAACATAGTGGGCCTAGGATTTAACTATTTTGGGCTAAAGCATGACGAGTTGCCCAATCAAGAAACCGGAATAAACCCACAATATAGTTTGGCAGGCCCAAAAGGAAAGAATATTTTCATTTAAAAAAATCAAATTGAATTACAAACTTTTGTAACTTAAATTCAAGTTATGTTTTTATTTTTATGAAGCCATATAATTAAATTAACCCTAAAACTTACAAATATAAGCATGTAATACATTTTACATAATTATTTAATTAATCAATAAAAAGAATGAGAAATCAAAACATAACCAAATTCCAACATAAAAAATGTTATGCTTAAAGTAAATGCAAACTAATAAATTTTTATTTATTAGAGTTAGAATAAAAAAAACTGCAATATTTGTTTAAAAAAGGGGTCAACCTATAGATTAGGTGCATGTTTGGGAAACACCCAAACCGCGATTTCAGAAGTCTTTTTTTTCAAGCCAAGACAAAACTTCTCTCAGATACTTACCTCATAAATCGTAAAAGATATTCTCTAAAAGCTAATCTAAACTTACAGTAGGTGAGCTAATAACATGCTTTTTTAATGGGTTAGATAAGGTAGGCTAAATTGGCCCACTTTTAAGTGGGTTGGAATTTTCAATCCAATCTATTTTTTTCATTCATTAATATAAGACCTCATTGACTTTTTTTAAGAAATTAAAGAAGTTAAATAAATTATTTTAAAGTATTTGTATTTATCTTTTTTATGTAAAACTAATTTTTCTAATTTATAAATTGATATATAATCAAATAGTACAGAACATATATTATGATTAACTAACTTATTTATCTTTCTTAAGCTCTCCAAAAAAATTCAATGGATCTTATATTAAGGACATAAGGTAATACCATTTTTTGAACAGTTGACCTAAATCATTTGCATAGCTCTAACAATTATACTAAGAAAGTACTACTCCTTCATATCTTTAATGTCTTGGTCCTAAATATAAAACACAATATTTATATTTGTCAATCTTTTCTTAATTTAGCTCTATTTATACTCCCTCAACAATAATTAAGGAAGAGAAGAAATTAAGAAAGATAACTGCAATGCTTTAAAAAATACATGTCATATTAACTAACTTATTTAATCTAATCATATTAGGTAAATATACCTTATATTAAACAAACACTAGAGGTAAGACTCTTTTCACTTCAAAAAAAAAAGGGTACTACTACTTTTTCTTGATAAGTCGTGAAGACACCAACACAACCATTCTTCCTAAACCAAATGACTTGGTGTCTAACATGATATTTCGAACTCAAATGCAAAGAATTTTGTTAAAAAAAACTACCACTCTGGTCCTATTTATAAGTCCCTTTTAACTAATTCTCACATACCAAAGAGAGTTAGTTAACTCATTAACTATGGGTTAAATTTCCAATTTCGCCCTTATCTATGATTAGTTCTAAAAGTCAACATGAATAAATTCCTTTTGTTTATATTGTAATTAATAGAGGTAAAAAAGAATAAAATGCATTTACTATCCTAAAAATGGACTTATAAATAGGATCAAAGTTTTTGAATAAAAAAGACTTATAAATAGGATCAGAATGATAATGCGTATTGAAAACGTTACAGAGTAAAGACTACAGGGATTTCATTAAAGAACCTAACGATACGGGTTTACAGACATAAAGCCGCGTGACCAGGGTTCCATTATGTCTGAAAATTCATGCTTGTTTCCCACCTACGTTTTCTGGGATTGTCTCTCGCTTGTATAAATATCTAGTACTCCCTCTGATCCTATTTATAAGAGGTAAATAATTGAATTACATGATTTGAGAAAAATGATTAAAATTAGTTAAAAATAATCGGTATGTCTAAAATAAATTTTTCCATCAAATATGCTTTTATTTCTAGGAGTTAAATAAGAAAGAGAAGTAAAGTAAATATAAGTATCATCATCCTTTTAATTAATACAACACATATATAATCTATGAGGGGTACAAATGAAAAAAAACTCATTAAATGTTTAGACAATTTTTGTTAGACTCTTATAAAAATTATCAAAGACATTTAAATTTTTAGCTCTTGTACGAAGGGAGTATAAACTAGCAAATATCGACTTTATATAGGAGAGGGAGGGAGAGAATCAAGATAAAAGAAGTATTTTGGGAAAAATAATCATATTTATTATAACTAACTGGAAAAATTTACATCAAAGAAAACAAATAATCAAAGGAGAAGTTCTCATATATATATATATATATAAATAGACCCCCAAGAAGGCATTAGAGACAAATTGCATTGTTTTGCATAAAGATCGTCACTGAGTGTAGTTCATCTTCTATTCAAACAATACCATTAAATCAGTAAGTCTGTAAATTTGTGGAATTCCTTTCCTGTTTTGTCTTTGACTGGTTTAGAGAAATGCAAAGCTTATATTTTTTCCCCTTTTGTTTTCTGTTTCTGTAGTAGTCTTTAACTCTTTATTGTAGATTTTCAACCCCTTCTCCACGCAAAAAGTTTATATCGATAGACAAACAAAAACGGAGCTTTACTTTATTAGAAAAATGAAGAGTACAGCTTTAGCTGTGATTTGTACAGCTAAAGGAAGCAAATTTATATGTAATTAATTAATGACCGGCTTGTGCTGTCAAGTTTTCCGACAGTTAAGGATTTATTATATAATTATATAATGTGCAGTAAATATCTAAGTTAATCAATTTTATCAATAATACTGTCACTAAGGGTACAATTTTCTTACTACAAAGGTTTAGAACAGTTAAAACTAAACAAATTAAAGATTCAATCGTTTGACTATGAAATAGACTAACCAATTTTTTTTTGGCAGGGTTTTTTTGTACAGAATGATGAAGACGACGACTCTGATTCAAATCGTTCGCCTTTTGTGCTTTAGCAGCAAGAGCTGAAGCATTTGTTGCAATAGGTGTTAACTACGGAAGACTCGGAAACGACCTGCCGTCTCCAGCTCAAGTGGTGCAACTCTTCAAGAACAATGGCATAAAAAAGATGAGGCTTTTCGATCCTGACATAGCCGTGCTTGAATCCCTTAGAAACACCAACATTGACCTCACTCTCGACATTTGAAACGAGGATTTGCCCGCCATGGCAGCCATCACCGACTCTGTCAACAGCTGGTTCACAACCTACGTACAACCATATCTCAAAGACGTCGTTTTTCGTTACATCGTTGTCGGAAACGAGGTGGTTCCAGGAAACTTGGCTAACTACGTGCTGCCTGTGATGCTAAACCTTCAAACCATACTCGATGCTTCTAGTTTGAGTGGCATCCCTGTGACCACATCGGTGCCTAGTTCTGTATTGGGAACTTCATATCCACCTTCGTTATCTGTTTTCTCATACGAATCAAAGGAAGCCATGTCTGGGATTTTGGGGTTTCTTGCAGCTCAAGCAAACCCTCTTTTGGTTAATTTGTATCCATATTTTGCATATGCGTCTAACCCTCAAAACATACACTTGGATTATGCTCAGCTTAGTGCTACAAATATTGTGGTTCAGGACGGAAGTTTAGGGTATTCAAACATGCTTGATTCTATGATAGATTCGTTTTTCTGAGCAATGGAGAAGGTGGGGATTACTGATGTAGACGTTGTTGTGTCTGAGAGTGGGTGGCCTTCTGAGGGTAATGGGGATCTCACAACTATATCAATGGCTGCTGCTTATAATCAGAACTTCGTGAGACACATTGTTTCACAGGAGGAACACCAAAGAGGCCCGTTGCTTTCATTGAAGGTTTTGTGTTTGCCATCTTCACTAAGAATCTTAAGCCTGCTGGTGTAGAGCAATATTTCGGATTGTTCTATCCAGACATGCGACCTGTTATCCAATTTTTCCTATTTCACATTAATAGCAACTTGATGATCTTTATCTAGTTATATCAGTGATAATATATACTCCTCAGGTTCTCTTTATAGGATAGAGAGACAAATAATTTTTTAGTCTTATTCATAAGTCATATTATATTATTAAATTTTTTATGAGCATACTAATATAATTTTGCCTTTCATTTATTATTGTTTTAACTTTATTCTCATGATGCATAAGGTAAATTAAATAGGAATAAAGTTTGAAAACTATTGAATTTTAAGACAAAGTTAATGAAATTTAAAGCTTTTCTTAGTATGTGTAAAACATGATGGAAGTGGCTTATAAATAAAACCAAAGAAGCATTAACTTAGCCCCTAGGCACTAACAAAAAGAAAGTAAGGAAGAAAAATGAGTATGATAGTTCTCTTTATTCTTGGCAGGGACAGACTAATTTTGTATATGTGTATATATATATATATATATCAAGTATTTATGGTTTATTGTGTTAGCAAAAAAAACTTGCGATTTATTTATCATTAATTATATTGTTCTTATTCCTCCAGTCTTTAATGGAGGAACTAGTTAGGAAATTGATCTTGAATTTAAATATAAAACCAATTGTTTCACAGGGAGGAACACCAAAGAAGCCTGATGCTTATCAAAGGTTTTGTGTTTGCCACACGTTCAATGAGAATCTTAAGCCTATTGGTGTAGAGCAACACGTTGGATTGTTCTATGCTGACATACAACCGGTTTATTCAGTTTTTTCTGTTCCACATTAATAGTCACTTAATGATTTTTATATAGTGATAGCAGTAATAATATATATGTACTCCTCTCGTTCTATTTATAAGGCAGAGAGAGAAGAAATTTTTTTGTTCTATTGATAAGTCACATCATTAAAATTTTCATATGAATATATAATTTTTCTCTTTCACTTATTATTGTGATTATTTTATTCTCATGGGATATAATATATATTAAATAAGAATAAAGTAATAAAAATTAGGGTTAAGGTGCAATTTTACCAACAAAGTTTTTCCTTGGAAGCGTCTGGCACAAGTAAGTTTTACAAGAGGCAAAAATACAACTAAACAATTTAAAATGGAGCAAATTTAACAACCTTATTAACTTTCTTCAAATGTCTGTTATGTGCTACTTAAATCTAACGCTAGATTATCCAACTGAACAATTTTAAGTAGCACATAACGGATGTTTGAAAAATGTTAACGGGGTTGTTAAATTTGCACCATTTTTTCATTGTTTATTTGTATCTTAATTTATAATATCATAACAATATTTTAATTAAATATTAAATCTTAACTATTGAAAGTTCATCCGACGGTAAAAAAAGTAAATTGAGATGAAGGTAAATGAACAAACCTCTCTCTTGCCTTGAAGAGCGGTTAAATAATGGCAAGAGGATAATGCATCACACGAGAGGTCTTAGATTTGATTAATTGCAACAATGGTCTATCACTACAAAAAAAAAGGCATTTTGTAGCGGTGCATTTGTAGCGGTTATATTAAACCGCTACAAATTATAGGATTTGTAGCGGTTTTTACCTAAACCGCTACAAATTTGTAGCAGCAAGAATATTTGTAGCGGTTTCCTACAAAAAACCGCTACCAATTTGGCGCGAAATTCCCGCCAAAACTTGTAGCGGTTATTTTGTAGCGGTTAATGCACATAAACCGCTACAAAATACCAAAGGTCAGAATTTTGTAGCGGTTTTTACTGAAAACCGCTACAGAATTTCAAGAGACTCCAAATTTGTAGCGGTTCTGGGCAATAACCGCTACAGAATTTCAAACGTTGTGAAGATTTGTAGCGGTTATTGTAGAACCGCTACAAATTTAATTATTTGTAGCGGTTAGAGTAGCGGTTATTTTTAATAACCGCTACTAATTACTGGTCTATTTAAACCCCCCACCTCCTTCATTTCTCCGTTTGCTCATTTTGTTTCCTGAGGTTTCTCTAAGTGATTTCTTCGAGATTTGAGCGTTCGGACGTCTCTATAGGAGTTTTTAGTCAGTATTCCGCAGTATTTACACTTGAGGTACGTATATAACACGTATTTTATTTATATTTTTATTTTTATTATATTTTTGCATAATAATGTGACTAATTTTTTTTTTAATTTGTACAGTTGATATGGCTTCAGGACAGGATAAGGGGAAGGGGAAGGCCCCTGAGGTCCCCAGACCGAATTTACGGGGCGGCAGCAGCCGGGCCCCGGGCAGAGGGAGGGGGCAACGCGCAGGCAGGGCTACCGAGGCATCTCAGCCCATCCCGCCACAGGAACCGCAGACGATCCCACAGGCGACGACCTCAGCTGAGGTGCCTGAGTTGGACGTGCCAGAGATTAGCGTTGAGGACTTCCTCAACGAGGAGGAGTTCGAGATCCCGATTAGTGGGTTCAGGGAGATGGAGCAGTTCCTCGATGAGGAAGAGGCTCGGGAGCAGAACAACCCACGAGGGTCGTCTTCGCGGTCCACTGGGTTTGAGGTGCAGGTCGAAGGTAAATTATTTAATTTTTTAATTTTTTAACTTTTTAACTTTGAATTATAATTTATCTAACGTGCGGTCAACTGTGCAGATGAGCAGGGGAACGTGTCGACGAGGAGGCTGGATGTGACCGGTCTGAACAGCATGGACCGGTCCCTGCGAGTTGTAGTGCCGTGGAACGAGGGCACTGACCAGCCGATCCACAATGGGGGTCACCTGCTCAACCGCTTCCTGAGCGACCTGGGATCGAATTGGATGCGGTTCCCCCTTCACTTCCCGACGTGGAGGCACATTCCGAAGGGGCCGAAGGACCAGGCTTGGGAGGAGGCGATTCAGGTAATTAAAACTATTTAATTAATATTTTTTTAATTAATTCTATTTAATTATTTTTTTTAAATTATGGTTTTTATAATTATTGATATTTAAATGTATTTTTTTCAGCTGCGGTTTGCCGTCCGGGCCAACCGGAAGAGGTACGCCCTCGTGAAGATGGGCGACGCCTGGAGGAACAGGAGGAACCGTCTCTTCCACAGCGTGGATGGGGATGGGACGATGCCTCTGGAGCAGCTGCAGGAGAGCGTCCCGGACGGCGTGCCGCCGAACGACTGGGCGCGTTTTGTCCAGTTCAGGAGGAGCCCTGAGGCACAGGTAATGTATTTATTAGATTTTTGATATATAATTTTGTAATTGTTAAATATTAAATTATAATATCAATTTATTTTGTATTTAATTTTAAATTATAATACATTTAATTTTTTTTTCCAGGAGCTTGCTCGGAGGAACGCCGCGATCCGGGCGCAGCAGACGATCCACCACACAGCAGGATCGAAGACCTTTGCTGTGACCTACAGCGAGCTGGTAACTTTTCAAGTGCTTCACTTACTTTTAGCTCATAATTTCATAATTAATACTAATTGTTTTGTAATTGTTTCAGGAGACGAAAGCACAGCAGGAGAACCGTCAGACGGACTATGCGGAGCTGTACGCCATCACACACAGACACCGTGACGGGACTGCGACCTCTCAGCAGGCAGAGGCGGCGATTGTAAGTTAATTTATTATTATATTTTTTATAAAACCAAGTTAATAATGAAAAATGGTAATTATTAATTGTTTCATAAAATGGCAGGAGCGGATGCAGCAGTCGCAGGCTGAGCTGCGACAGACCCAGCCTGAGGAGTCACAGGGGTCAGTGGACCCGACGGCTCCTCTGAAGGCGGGTCTGGCTCAACCTGAGCACCCCGGACGAGTGCGGGGGATGGGGATAGGCGCCAGACCCAGCATGATCTACGGCAGGAGCGCCGCCTCTGAGGCTGGCAGCTCTAGAGGGGTCAGACGTCGGAGGGACGAGTCGATTGACCAGTTGCGGTCAGATTTGCAGCAGCAGATGCAGGTGCAGCAGCAGCAGCAGCTGCAGATCCACGCAGACGCTATATTCGCGCAGCAGACGCAGTGGCGTGAGATCGCAAACACTATGCTCGAGGAAGCATGGGGTCGGCTGTTCCCGGCACAGCAGCATCCAGCGGTCCCCCCTGTCCCTCACTACGTCGTCCCGACCACTACTCCTCCTCCTACAGCTCCTCCTCCTGCTGATGAGGATGGTGCGGTTCAGTCTGCGCAGCGGCCCGATCCAGCGGCATCTGAGGGAGCCCCACCTGAGGGAGCACCAGAGGATCAGCCCCCAGCTCCTTAGTTTAGGACTTTTTCTTTTCTTTTAAACATTTGTAAATATTTATGAGATTTTATTTCAGAATTTTCTTATTGTGTTTTATATAATTATATTTATATTATTATATCGCATTGAAATAATTTATAAATGATTTAAATCTAAATTTTAAAAAAAAAAATTATATATATATTTGTAGCGGTTTTAACCTAAAACCGCTACAAATGTATAGATTTGTAGCGGTTTTAACCTAAAACCGCTACAAATATATACATTTGTAGCGGTTATTAGTACATATCCGCTACAAATATATAATAATTTTTTAAATAATTTATAAATTAAATATATATATATAATTTATTTTTTTAAATATATTTTTAAAAAAAATAAATTATATATACATTTCTAAATAATTTATAAATGTATATTTGTAGCGGTTTTGAACTCATAACCGCTACAAATTTACTTATATATTTGTAGCGGTTTCTGGGAAACCGCTACAAATATATAAGTAAATTTGTAGCGGTTAGACACTAATAACCGCTACAAAGACTCAAATCATTTGAATTTTGAAATTTGCCGCCTTTGTGCACATTTGTAGCGGTTATCTTATGTAAAACCGCTACAAATTAGAAAATTATTTTTATATTTAATGTTCAACGGCTTTAATATTAGTAGCGGTTTTATATATGTAACCGCTACTAATACGTTGAACATTAGTAGCGGTTATAGATATAAAACCGCTACTAATACCCAACAAGTACATTTTAAATTTCCCTCCAATTAACTGCTTGAATATTAGTAGCGGTTTTATATATACATAACCGCTACTAAATTATAAACGTTGGAATTTCTGTAGCAGTTGTTGTAGCGGTTTAATAACCGCTACAAAATTATAAACGTTGGATTTTCAGAATATAAGGTTCTACGCATTCGTCATTATCTTCTCACTCATCTTCTTCTATATACTTTCTTCTCTCTCACTTGTAGCTATGGATAAATCATGGATAAGGTTGCCGCGCAATTCTCCTGAATATTTGTACGGATTAAACAGTTTCTTAGATTTCGCATTCACTCACGCCAGCTGTAACGGCAAGATCGTCTGTCCGTGTCGGAAATGCAAGTTCAAGAAGTGGCATGCACGAAATGTTGTGATGGAACATTTGCTTGTGAAGCCTTTCCCTGAGGACTATACGTTCTGGGCAGTTCATGGTGAGAAGGCCGGCGTTAGATATGACGAGGCTCTTCCTCGAAGTTCTCAAGTAGGCGTTCAAGTAGATGAAGATGATCCTGTGAATGATGCTGTGCGTGATGCGTTTGGATTTCAAGGCGACAACTTCAACGAAGAAGTGCACGGCTCTGAGCCGGCTTTTATGGGGAATGAAGCAGCTCGGGATTTTTTCAGCTTGATGGATGAGGCAGATCGTCCTTTATATCAAGGTTGTCGCAAATATTCTAAATTATCTTTCTTGATCAAACTGTATCATATCAAGTGCTTGTGTGGGATCACGGATAAGGGAATGTCCATGTTGCTCGACTTATTACAAGATGCATTCCCCGACGCCGAGATTCCCACAACCTTCTACAAGGCCAAGAAGATCATCAACAGGTTGGGGTTGAATTATCAAAAGATTGATGCGTGCCCAAATGATTGTATGCTGTATTGGGGAGACGATTCCAGCAGGGAGACGTGCAAGAGATGTCACACATCGAGGTACAAGACAATTCGGAAGGGGAAAAAGCAGAAGAAGAAACCTGCAAAGATTCTCAGGTACTTCCCTTTGAAACCTCGTCTACAAAGATTATTTATGTCGTCTAAAACTGCTGAGCACATGAGGTGGCATGCCGTTGATAAAAATGAAGACGGTAAATTAAGACATCCGCGGGATGCAGCTGCTTGGAAAACGTTTGACAACGACTTTCCAGATTTTGCGACTGACCCCAGAAATGTCCGGCTTGCGTTGGCGACCGACGGTTTCAATCCTTTCGGGAATCTTAGCACAAGTTACAGCATTTGGCCGGTAGTCTTAGTTCCCTACAACTTACCCCCTGGATGTGTATGAAACAAAGCTCTTTCATTATGTCTATGATCATTCCAGGCAAAAAGGCACCGGGCAATGACATCGATGTGTATCTCCAACCGCTTATTGCGGAATTGCTTGACCTGTGGAATGTCGGCTTGGAGACGTACGACGCTCACAGCAAGACTTTGTTCAACATGCGTGCAGCCTTGATGTGGACGATCAGTGACTTTCCTGGCCTTGGCACATTATCTGGTTGGAACGTGCACACTGGGTCGGCGTGTCTGGCTTGCAATTTCGACTCTGACGCAGTGCGCCTTCCCCACAGCCGAAAGTGGTGCTTTATGGGGCATCGGAGGTTTCTCGATGGAACGCATAAGTTCAGATTGCAACGGAATCGCTTCAATGGGAAACCAGAGAAAAGAGGACCACCTCAGACTTTGTCCGGTACAGATATCTTACAGCAGCTTGAGCATGTTGACTTCGAGTTTGGAAAAAGCGACGGTTCAGCACAAACTCGCCAAAATACGCGTAGGACTTCGGCGCCTCAGCAGTGGAAGAAGATAAGTATCTTCTTCACGCTTCCGTATTGGAGATCTAATTTACTTCGCCACAGTCTTGATGTAATGCACATTGAAAAGAATGTTTGTGACAATGTGCTGTATACGCTGCTTAACGAACCTGGCAAGACAAAAGATCACCTTCAAGCTAGGAAAGATTTACGCGACATGGGAGTTCGTGAAGACGCTTGGCCAGATGAGCATGACAGATTTACACCGGCGAAGTTTACCCTCACAAAACCGAACAAGGATGTGTTCCTCGCGACGTTGAAGAAATTAAAAGTTCCTGATGGGTATTCAAGCAACATTTCTCGATGTGTCGACTTGCAGGCTCGAAAGGTTGCTGGCCTGAAGAGTCACGACTCACATGTTCTTATGCAGCAGTTACTCCCTCTGGCTATAAAGAATACACTTCCTCCCGATGTTTCCATCGTTTTGGTGGAACTTTGTTCTTTCTTTCGGAAGTTGTGTTCTAAGGTTTTGATCGTTGAGGAGCTCGATCAGCTGCAGTCGAAAATCATTCTTACGCTTTGTCACTTGGAGATGATCTTTCCTCCGTCCTTTTTTACTGTGATGGTTCACCTCACGGTCCACCTCGTTCATGAAACAAAGCTCGCTGGACCAGTACAATATCGTTGGATGTATCCGATTGAGAGGTACTCATTTTAAATATGTGCTTTCATTTATTATCCGTATTTAATGTTTGCTCGTCGTCCTTTTCATCATTTGATATCAATTTTCTCTTATGTACTTCGTAGGTTCCTTGGGAAATTAAAATCTTACGTGAGGAATAAGGCGTGGCCAGAAGGTTGTATAGCTGAAGGCTATATAGGGGATGAGGTGCTATATTTTTGCTCAAGGTACTTTGATGATCTTGAGACGGCTTTCAACCGCCCGCCTCGTGTTGACGATTGTCCTGAACCTGCGCCGACATCAGGAGAATTTATCCCTCGTGTTGGTAAACCAGTTGGAGCAACTGAGAACTTCAAACTAACGGCAACTGAGAAGTTCCAAGCACATAGACATGTCTTGATTAATTGCACTCAAGTTGAGCCTTTCATACGGTAAGAATTGTACACTCACATGTATGTTATTCGATCTATATCTTTCGTAACATTTCTCACTTTCATTTCACTAACGCCTTTCCATTATTAATTGCAGGGAATTCAGAAGTCATGTCAAGCGTCAGCTCAGGATCCGTACACAGACATCCTCGGAAGTTGATAGGAGGGTCCACAGAGAATTCCCTGGCTGGTTTGCTCGCAGAATACTAAATGACCACAACCCACACTCACCGGATTTCAGAGCTCTCGCAATCGGCCCTCTTGATCATGCAAAACGGTTTACAGCATACAATGTCAATGGTTTTAAGTTTTGCACGGTTTCACGGGATCAGGGATTGCAAACACAGAATTCGGGTGTTTATGGCACATTTGGGACAAGGAGTTATGCGAGCAGCAGTGACGCCAACATGCAGTTCGGAGGCGTCCCTTACTATGGCAAGCTTCTTGATGTGGTCGAGCTTAATTATCAAGGCCGTTTCACCGTGACGCTGTTCAAGTGTTTGTGGGCAAATACCACGACTTCTCGGGGACTGACAACTGACGACCTAGGGATCACATCAGTCAATTTCTCACGCCCGATTCATACTGGTATTTCTCAAGATGATGAGCCGTATATTCTAGCTTCAGAGGCACATCAGGTTTATTATGTCGAGGACGAGCGGCATAGGGATTGGCACATGGTCGTTCATTTAAAGCCAAGAGACCTTTACGACATGGGTGAAGGCGATAACATCGCCTACGAGAGTGAGCCATTTCAGCCAGCTGATTTTGAAAACTACTTCCCTGAAGGCGATGACAATTTACCTCTACTGCGGTGAGTTTTTTTAAGTCCACGTCATTTCAATTAAATTTTTTAAATTTAATAATACATCAATAACAATAATTTTTCTACAAAATTTCTGTAGGGATGGCGACGATGAGTGATCAAATTCAATTGTAAAAAATTTGTCTTTAAAAAAAATGCAAAAAATTTGTGTTAAAATAAAATGTAAAAAAAAAATTAAAATAATATTTGTAGAATTCAAGTGTAACAAATTTTTCTTTACAAAAAATTGAAAAAAATTTGTGTTAAAATAAAATGTAAAAAAAAAAATTTAAAAAAAAATTAATATAATATTTGTAGCGGTTATTAAACCGCTACAAAAAAATAAATAACCGCTACTAAATAATAACCGCTACATTAACCGCTACATTAACCGCTACAACTAATTAAACCGCTACAAAATATAAATAACCGCTACTAATTAGTAACCGCTACATTAACCGCTACATTAACCGCTACAAATAATACGTAAATCCCTATAAATACCCTTATCACAACTCATTTCAAACACTCCCCAATTTCTTTTCACCTTACCCTTCTTTCATTTCCTCTCATTTACAACTTCTTTCGTATGAATAGAGGAGCTGAATAATACGATCAAATATGGTAACAAGATTTTCAATTTCTTTTAGAATACTTCTTTCATTTCTATAAAATTTATTCTAAACATCTTTTTTTCTAGATATATCTTAACTCTATCTCATTTTCATCTATTTTTCATATACAATTACATTATATTATAAAACATAATAATTCCTTATTACCTAACTATCGTTAATAATATTATTAATATAATTTTATACTAATTATATTCAATTACATTTTTTCTTTTTAATTTATTAATAAGTTAAACTATTAAATAATAAAATAATTGAAATAAATAAAATAATAACAAATTAAACTATTTAATATAATATTGAAAAAAAAGAAAAAAATCAATGTATAAATTTTAAAAAAAAATTAAATATTTGTAACGGTTATTAAACCGCTACTAAATAACGCGCCTTTTTTAAAGGTAAATTAAAATTTTTTGGCGGTAAATTTGAATTTGATGAAATTAGTAGCGGTTCCTAATTTCATGAAATTCAAATTTGGTAGCGGTTTCTAAACCGCTACAAATAAAAAAAGTCATTTTTAACAAATTTTCATTTTTATATATTTGTAGCGGTTTTTTAACCGCTACAAAAAAAAATTCTTTTTAAAGCTGTAAATAAAATTTTTTATATTTGTAGCGGTTATATAACCGCTAAAAATATCTCTTGATTTTGTAGCGGTTACTATTAACCGCTACAAAGTTTGTAGCGGTTATTTTTGATTGAGTAGCGGTTTTATAGAACCGCTACAAAACCGCTTGCAACGTACGATTTAGTAGCGGTTTTTCTAACCGCTACTAACATAGTTTGTAGCGGTTAGAACCGCTACGAATACCTATTTTTAACCGCTACTAAATCACGTTTTTTTTGTAGTGTATAGAAAAATTTTAGTTTAAAATTATTTCAAAAACTCATTAAACATATGCAAATACTTACATATATTTATTATAACTATATATATATATATATATATATCTCACAAAACTAACTACATTAATAAAGTTGGATACACAGTAATTATTATACTAAAAGTGGTCCCTTAAACATGGAAAAGGCTTTATTAGGAGATACAAAACCCACTTTTGAATGAAAGTGGGAATATATTAATAATAAGAATTTACATCAAAATAGCTATCAAAAGGGCAAGGACGACTAACTACGCCCATTCACTAAAATTGAAGAGTGTTTCTAGCTCTAAGTGTATTTTCGGTAAGGACATTAACAGTGTAAGCTAAAGCATCAGAATTAAATGGTCGGTCTTGAAAGATTCTCCGGATACGGGTGTCCCATAATATCCAGCAGAGGTGTCCGAACTGAATCCTCCACCTCCAGACTGCATGCTTGGCTTCTAACAAAAAGAAAAGAAAGAATTCAAATAATTTAGCTTTTCAGTATTTATGGTTTAATCCGCCGGCATTATCTTCTCATGATTTGATTTGAAATAAATATTCTTAGTCTTAGCTCCAATCATAATAAGAGGACAAAGAAGAACGAACTAGCTAGCCTGACGTGGTCCATGCATATTTCGGTTCCTCAGCGTCTCTAATATATCACGTTTTAGCTCCAATCATAATAAGAGGATAAAGAAGAAGTGACTAGCTAGCCTACACGTGGTCCATGCATATTTCCTTAGCATTTCTAAGAAGCTCAAACTCGTATCGTGCAGCTGATCAAATGGGTCATAGTGCGCCACTTTAGCAGACTCTTCTGAACGTCTCAAATGCACAAGGACGAGATGAATGATTTGTTCCACGTGCTGTAAATATGAAGTATAGGCTGCATAGCACCTATAAAAAAAGTTTGGGAGAATTATACTAAGATCCCAAGGAAGAAGAGAAATGAAAGAATGGTCCCAATAGATTGTAAAATGAAAAAATGGTCTTATGGAATTGTTAATACAGGCTCATAAGGTTATTAACGAGTTGTCAATACAGGCTCCTAGAGTTGTTAATGGGACCATTTTTTCATTTTTTTCTTTCCTTAGGACCTCATTGTAATTCTCCCAAAAAATTTTGAACAAGGACATGTTATGTATCATATTATATTCTTGAATGATGTTCCGCGTGCCCCACGATTTAAAGTGCAAGATTATTTAATTTATCAGCCGCGCTGTTCCTCGCTGGTCATTTGAATAATTTCATTAAAGCGACTATAAAAATATATATATATATATATATATCATACACATCCTCACCGGTAAGTTCAAATTAAATCGAATCCTACAACTATATCTCTGCCTCATGGCCATGGAATCTTGTACGATGACGAAAAAACTTGAGGTTCACTTTGTTTTGATACCTTTAATGGCGGCAGGTCATGTTCTTCCCATGGCGGACTTGGCCAAACTGTTGGCTCGGCGAAACAACGTGAAGGTGACAGTAATGACGACACCTGTAAATGCTGTTCGTGTTGGAGCAAGTATTGATAGAGAGATACAGTGTTGCGGGTCATCAATCAGCGTTCAACCTTTTCGATTCCCAAGTGTTGAGGCTGGTTTACCAGAGGGATGTGAGAGCTCAGAAGCTGTACCTTGCTCGGATCTTATGTACAACTTTGCCATAGCTACGACTATGTTGCAGAAACCAGTTGAAGAAGCCCTTGAAAAGATTGTTACTCCCACTATTCCCACCTGCGTCATTCTTGACAAAAACCTTCCACTTTTGTTTGATGTTGCCAAGAAGTTCAAAGTTCCAATAATTATTTCCGATGCTTTGAACTGCTTCTCTTTATTGTGTAATCACAATCTGTTTCATTCTAAAGTCTATGAGAAGGTGTCCGAATCAGAATCATTTGTTGTGCCTGGATTGCCCCACAGAATTGTGTTCAAAAAATCTCAGCTTCAGGAGTATTTTTCAATGAACATGGGAGAGTTCAGTGTTTTACGTGAGAAAGTGTGGCAAAATGAAGGAGAAGCATTCGGGGTGTTAGTGAATAGCTTCCAAGAGTTGGAAGAAGAATACGTGAAGGAGTTTACGAGACTCACAGGTCATAAGGTTTATTGTGTTGGTCCACTCTCACTCGCCAACAAGGAAAACAAAGATAAGGCTCAGAGAGGAAAACTAGACTCAAAGGAGGAGGAGGAGGAAGGCGAATATTTGAGGTGGCTTGATTCATGGCCTGCAGCATCTGTCATCTTTGCCAACCTTGGAAGCTTAAACTTTGTGCCACCAGGACAAGTTATGGAGCTAATTTTGGGGCTGGAAGCTTCGAAGAGGCCATTCATTTTTGTGCTGATCATGAGAGATGCACACAAGAGAGAAGAACTGAACAAGTTACTGAAGGAGGATGGAGTGGAGGAGAGAGTGAAAGGAAGAGGACTCATAATAAGAGGTTGGGTGCCTCAAGTTCTGATACTGTCTCACACAGCCATAGGAACATTCTTAACACACTGTGGATGGAACTCAACATTTGAAGGTATAACTAGTGGAGTGCCACTAATCACCTTTCCCCTAACTTCAGAGCAATTTTATAATGAGAAGGTGGCTGTTCAATTGTTGGAGATAGGTGTGAGGGTGGGAGTTCAGAAAGCTATGCATTTTGAGTCTGGGATTCAAGTGAGGAGGGAAAAAGTGAAGGAGGCAATAGAGAAAGTGATGGATGAAGAAGATGAAGAAAGTGAGAGATTAAGAGACAGGGCAAGGAATTATGGGGAGAAAGCAAACAAGGCAATGGAGAAAGGTGGATCTTCTTACCTTAACTTATCGCTGATGATTGAAGACATAACACAACATTTCAGGCGTAGGGTTGAAGATGATGATAGCAAAGCAGGGCCATAAGCATATGATCCCTAAACCGATTCTCACGTAAAATTAAATGTTGAGTCTATTATTGGTGTTTATTAAGTCATTGCTGAATAATGGAGTCATTTTGAGTCAGTTATAGTCCACTATTCTATTATGAGTCAATCTCCCGATATATGTAGGGACAATCAATTGTTCCTATTGAGTCAATTAAAGTCCACTATCCGATTATGCGTCATTTTTGTTTTATGTGTGTGTGTGTGTTAGCTGCCTTTCAAGTTAACACGAGTGAATAAATGTATTTTTCAGTAATTGGATATTCTCTTTGCCTTCTTGTTTCCCTTGTTAATGAAATCCTTGCTCTGAAAGTGTTTAAGAGAGAGTGTTATCATTATTTGCCTTTGTTCTCATATTTTTCAGTTTAGTTACTTACCAAGTTTTGTGGGGTTATGAAATCTATATTAATGTGTATAAATGTGTTTTGATATTCGCCAATGACCTTATAGTTAACGTAGTGTCATGTGTAAAATCCCCTGTAAGTGGGAGGTTGCGGGTTCAATCTTGTTTATAACCTCATGTCATTAGTCCCTGCCCCTTTAATTCAAAAAATAAATAAATAAAGAATGTTGTTTTTGTAGGAATGAGGATGACACATATTGAAAATTAAATCATAACCATCATTTTATCATTTATATCTATCTTATCTTAAAGTCAATTATATAATAAATCCGTTAACTGCTCTAAAAAACACTTTAAAGATCTTTTTTTTTTACCTTTCCACATCCGTTTTTAGGGAACCATTTATGTAAGTGACATTGACGTCCATTTTGTAACAGACTTTGAAAGCATTTTCCACATATGTTTTTGAAAAACATATATACTTGGTAAGTATGACTTATCACATCCATATTTTGAAAAACAGACATGGTAAGTATACTTATGACGTCTGTTTTTGGCAAAACAGATGTAGTAAGTGAGTTGTTTTTTTAAATATATATATATATATAGCATAATTATTTTTTACCCAAAAACTAGGTCTACACACAACAAAACATACATAACCAAATAAGTGTGTGTGTGTGTATCTAGCACTTTATATATAAATGAACAATCAAGTGTCTATAACTTCTCTAAACTACTACTATCTAAAAGAAACCTTCTTACAAAATAAACTCTACTCATCATCTATGTGTTAAAGAAGATACCCTGATAAAATTAATAAAATTTAATGTTTTTCTTAATACGTGTCAAACATGGTAGAATTGACATATAAATATAATAGAACTAGAGAAGCATGCACTTAGCACCTAGACACTAAAAAAAAAGAAAGGAAGGAAGAAAAATGAGTCAGATAGTTCTTAGTATGCTTGGCAGGGATGGACCAATGTTGTAGTTTTAATGTTGTATTACTGCAAATAAATTCAGACTAGGGGTAGTGCCAAAAAAAACAAAAGACAGTATGTGTGTGTGTGTTTGAGAGAGAGAGAGAGAGA
The DNA here is from genome assembly GCA_963210345.1 of Inga oerstediana. NCBI lineage: Eukaryota > Viridiplantae > Streptophyta > Magnoliopsida > Fabales > Fabaceae > Inga > Inga oerstediana. The sequence continues at coordinate 56,673,270 of OY723407.1, read as the reverse complement.
TAATAATGAACAAGTCGAAACCATTCTTTATTAGTACCAGTTTCAAGATATATATATTTATACACACGTATTTCCCCAAGGGTAAGATATAGCTTGAACCCTTTGACAAAAGACTATAAACTTGCAATAATAATATGGATGATAGTATCCAAAAACTGATATAATTAAAGACATGAGAGTGATTTAGGCCAACTTTCTTTGTTCAAGAAGGGTTAATTGGAACCAGTTTTAGTACTCATTACAATGATGAGTACTGAGAGCTCTTCATCAAGTGAGCTTCTTCTTCTTTGCTCCTAGGCCTGCCTGATTCTGTTTGCTCGTACGCAGTGGATCGAGGTTGTGTCACATGGAGATAAGTAAGCTTTGAGCCTACCTCTTGTTGCAGCATGTTGAGCCTCTCAACCACAACCAAGCCTAGCCTCTTGACTCTGATTATTGGTGATTTTGTTTGTTGTTGTTGTCCATACCTTTAATTTTTCCTCAACGAATTAATACTTCATTTTTGAACGTGACAAAGAGCGGGATGTTCTGTGGAAACAAATTAATATGATTAATTTGAACGTGACTTGGTCTGATTTTGCCTTCTCTCTCCTCTTCCAGCGTTTAGCTCTAAAGATGAGGAGGGGTGAGTTTTAAGGGGGAGGTAGAGGAGAAAGAGAGATGGTGTGTGTAATATAAAATAGAAGTGATGTGACACAATCATGGGACCCACAACAAGGAAAAGGAACGACAGTTAGACCTAATTAACAGCACTATGAAATTTGCTACTATGATTATAACTATTTTTGCAACGAACAAAACATAATCGTGTTGGGTGCTTATAACTCAAAACTTGGTTGCTAAATTTACATATTTACCCTAAATTATATTTCCTTCCTCTCTCTCCTACTTAATTATTGTTGAGAGAATATTAATAGAATTTATTTGAGAAAAATGGATAAAAATGAGAAATAGATCTTATATTTAGAACCAACATCATCATCACATCATCAGCTCTCCAATTAAGTCATACATTAAAGAATCGAATGGAGTATTATTTTGAACTTACATACAAAGAATTTAATTAAAAAAGCTATTTCCTTGGTTCTAACGGTAAATATTGACTAGGGTAAAGACTAACGAACTTCATTGGAGAACATAATGATGACATACAAACATAAACCCCTTGATATCAGTTCGATAACGTTTGAAGATTCAAGGTTTATTCCCTCCATGTTCTCTGGGATTGTCTCTCGCTATATTATGGTTCTAGACAGAAGTTTAGGGTATTCCAATTGCTTGATGCTATGATTGATTCGTTTTAATTTGCAATGGAGAATGCGGGATTTACTGACGTGGACAATGTGGTTTCTAAGAGTGGTTGGCCTTCTGATGGTAATGGGGACCTCAAAATTGTATTGTTGGCTTCTACTTATAATCAGAACTTTGTGAGACACATTGCTTCACAGAGAGGTGATGCACTCCGCAAGTATATGGATCGTAGCAAATAATAAAATGATAAGTAGAGTATCGTCCCATGAGGAATCAATCAATTAATTTTTAGGTATTAAAATCTCAATTTCTTTTAAGTTAAACGAAACTAGTTATGAGAAAATTCAAAGAAAACTAATTAACGAAAACTATCAATATTAAACACGGCCTAGAGTCACTAATCCCTCACTAGCTCTCCAAATCTCAAATCCATTTACTTAGTTAATCTCAAACGTTAATTTTGTTAATATCGAGTATAAATAGTTATGAGTGCCTATCGGTTCACTCACAACCATCTCTTAAGTATAATTGTTATGTCTAACCAAATTACTCAAGAGGCAAGATAATTCAAACACACTTTTCAACAATTATATGAGGCTATTAGGTATATGTCTATCCTAATTGCAAATTAAATCGTGATTTAATCCCATATTACTTAATCTCAGAGCCTAATTAAAATTCCATTCGTCAAGGTAAATCCTAATGCTCAAATTCACATATAATGGTGGTCAATCATCAAACGGACATCAAAATAAGATTAGTTAACCAAAATTAACATAAATCATAACAAATAAATCATGAAAATAAAATATGGTTCACTAGTGAGTTCATAGTTTCTCTAGGTCTAAAAAGAAAATTAGCCACTCATGGCTAAAATAAAATCCAAAATAAAATAAAGAAATTCATATTCAAAGAATAAAGAGAAAGAAGGAAAGAAGAGAGCAAATCGGAATTCTTGCTGCTGCCACAGGAGAATAATCCAAAGGTTGAGAGGCTGTTTGCTCGCTGCTATCGCAGGTAACCAAGGCGCTCTCGTTGAGTCGATGCACGTTCTATATTTTCTCTCTTCGTCCGTTCTTGTTTTTGTTTCGATCCCCTTCTGCCTCTTTTATTTATAACCTTGCGACCTTGACTCTATGCAAACAATTAATTGCGGGGTCCACGTCTTTGTCTATCTGAGCTAAAATCTCGTTCAAATCTTTCATCTAATTCCCTCTCTCTCCAATATGATATATCATATATATTATAACAATATATATATATATAACCACTTCCAATACTAGCTCACGTTTTTTCTTACTCTTTCAAGTAGAGCTGGGAATCAGGGCCGGGCCGGCCCTACAGAGCTGGCCCTTGACGGGCCAGGGCCTAAAAGGGCCGGCCCTGAAGGGCTCGGGGTCAAGAAAATTGCAGTTTTTCAAGGCCCGGCCCGAGAGCATCAGGGCCAGGGCCGGCCCGCAGGGCCGAGAAATCCTTTTCACAATATTTAACTATTTTTCCTGCATATTTTCCCCAGAGAGATATAATTAGTAAATAACAACGATTAAAGTTCTAATTTAATACATAAATGTTGTCAACATTAAGGTTTAAATAACACGTCTCTTGCAACAAACAAACACAGTTATTAATGTATAATCAAAGGTAAAATCATATCCATAAATAACTCACACAAAGGCCAAAGTATAAGAAGATAAGAAGCTAAATACTCTAACCTCTAAACAACATGAGTATGACGACTATCATTTTCACCTTCTTCGCCACTATCATCAATTTCAAGGACATTTGATTGTGTTTCACTTTGAGCAGTAGGTTCAAGTAGTAAAATAATTACAACCTCTATCAAAAATCATACTCTATCAGACAGAATAGTATATAATATGATTTTAGTCTAAATAGGCAAAACAATATACTCAAAAATCATACTATGATTCAATTAGACAAAACAATATACTCAAAAATCATACTCTATACAATATGATGACAGAGTGACATATAGATTCAATAAGGTAATTCAAAAATGTAACATGGTTCCTTTCTAAGTAAAAAAAATAAAAAATAAACGGGCCTAAAGGGCCGGCCCGAGGCCTTACAGGGCTGGCCCTTTTAGGCCCGACTTCCTTTTAAGGCTACAATTTACAAGCCCGGCCCTTGAAGGGCCAGGGCCGGCCCGACGGGCTCGGCCCGTTTTCCCGGCTCTACTTTCAAGTAGGTCATGTGCTGTGGGCTCCACACTTCTTAGATCTCATATATACACATATCCCTTACGATTTTCTTCATATAATATGCATGCGCGCGCGCGTACACAGATATATATATATATTACTCTTCTCCCATTTTCACACGGTTTCTATATATATATATATATATATATCTTTTCTTCTAATTTTTACCCTCCTCAATATCATCATATTTCCTGTAAAATAAAAATAGGATATGGGTAGATTTTATATCAAGATTTCTTTTTATCCTCAACTAAATTAAAAGATTAAAAATATATAAAATATAATTAAATAGGTATAAAATATAAATAAATTTAATCAATTATATCATAAAATCAATACCTATTTAATTATAAAACATACATTTATCAAATTCCCCCACACTTGAGCATTTGCTTGTCCTCAAGTAAAAGAAAGAAAAATCATTATTTGAACAAAAAGTACATTACTTATGAAATTCCTAAACAGAGAGCAGCACACCACCACACTTAGATCATGCTATCAAATTCTATTCATTTTAATGTCTTATAAGAACAAGTCACTAAGCCAATAGCCTTAAACAATTGTAATAATCTCTTAATGTCTCATGAACAAAGGCTCGGCAAGTAATAAGTGCAACAATAAGATTAGTAAAGAAATATTACGCTACTAAACTCCTTTAGAAAAATTCAAATGCCCCCACTTAACCAAGCTTTTCATTTAATTTACTAAGGATCCTTAGGTGGAAAATTGATTTATTTATTTTTCTTTTCTTCTTTTTTTTCCATCATCTTAGGCTGTTGTAAGTCCTCTTTTGACGTGACCCTGCACATGGGTAATGCAGCACCGGTTACTCAGTTACTCCAACATATACCTCAAGAGGCTTTTAGCCCAACTCATAGCCCTCTTTGACTTTACCGTTTGACGCAAGTGCCAACATTGGTGATGAAGTGCCCCCGATTACTAAGTTAGGTCTAGAGAAGCCATTGGAGTCGTGTTTCTTATTCTTTGCTTTTTTTTATATTTTTTTTAACCTGAGTCATGTCCTTAAACAAAATCTTACTTAGCCAGCAAAGGTCATCATCTAGTTTCCTAAAGAAATCAGGTAGCAAAATATTCATAAACTAATAATTTGTTGATCATATTACAAACTACTCCCTCTTCTCATAGTCTATCTCAAGATTTATACAAAAAATCAAGGCTTAGAGGCTTAATTGAAGCATTCTTTTCTATTTTAATTAATTTTTTTTTTCAATAGCACTCTTTAAGATGGGGAAGGTTCAAAGTTAAGGTCAATCCTAAGCAATGCAAAAATTTTAACTTTTACCAAGAAAAATTCTTTTCAATTGCATAAGGACAAGCACAAAAAAAATCATATATCCCTCCCCTACACTTAAATCAAACATTATCCTCAATGTTGCAAAAATCAATAAAGAGGGAAAAGAACTAGTACTCCCCTGGTTTATGTCTCTGATTTTGATGTGGAGTTCTTCGTCTAGTACCGTTGAGGATGTTTTTAATTTTTGAGAGAGGAAAGAGTGCACGACCAAGAATTTGCAGCCATAAGAGGAGTGATCATTTTTAAACCTGAATAAAAATAAGAAGAAGAAAAAAGAAAAATAATAAATGAAAACCAAATCATTGGGTTGCCTCCCAAGAAGCGCTTGTTTTATAGTCTTCAGCCTGACTATGTCAGCAGGTTATGGAGGTTGGAACAAGCAGTGCTAATATAACGCAGAGAAAGATGTAGAGGTGTTCAAAACTTGCTCAAGGGGCTTTTTGGTGGTAAATGAATCCAATTCAGTTGGATTGAGGTCATCCATTACAACAACCCTTGCACATTGTTTAAACTCATTTTGATACTCTGTTGCTTTGTCCCTCTTAAACTTGACTTGCTCATCACCAAGTCGTAGAACTATCTCTCCTTGTTCGACATCCACCAATGATCTTACAGTAGCCAGGAATGGTCTCCCAACAATTAGCGGAATCTCTTGATCCTCTTCCATGTCAAGAACAATGAAGTCAGCAGGATATATAAAAGAGCCAACTTTCACCAGCACATCATTAATGATACCGTATGGATAAGAGAAACTTTAATCAGCTAGCTTAAGTGTAACAGTTGTAGGATTGGCCACCCCTAGCTGAAGCTTCTTAAAAAGAGATAGGGGCATAAGATTCACAGCAGACCCCAAATCACACAGTGCACGACCTTCAAATTTGTCACCAATCACGCATGAAATAGTGAAAGAACCAGGATCTTTACATTTTAAAGGAACATTAGGCTTAATGACACTAGTGATCTCTTTGGTTAGTGCTATCGTTGCAAACTCAGTAAAATACTTCTTCTTACTCAACATCTCCTTTAGGTACTTAGCATACTTAGGCATTTGCTCTAAAGCTTCTATCAATGGGATGTTAATATGTAATTGCTTGAAGATATCGAAAAACTTCTTGTATTGCTCATCAAATGCCTTATTTTGAAATCTTTGAGGAAATGGTAGGGGTGGTCTCCATGTAGGAGTCTCAGTAGTTGTCGCCTTTTTCTTTATCTCCTTCGTTTGGGAGTCCATATCCTCATCTAATCCTTTAACCTTTTGTGTCGACCCTTCATCATTTTCTACAAGAACCTTGGAAGTTTCTTCATCATTAGAGCCTAAAGGCTTCATTGTTGGCTGCTGCACTTCAAGTAATTTTTTACCACTTCTAAGGGTAATGGCTTTACATTCCGCTTTTCCATCTCTACGAGGATTAGGCACGGTATTATTTGGCAATTCTCTTTGTTGTAATGCATTCACAGCAATTACAAGTTGTCCTATTTGTGTCTCAAGATTCTTGATAGACGATTCTAATATTGCATTAGTAGCAGCTTGATCCTGAGTATTCTTTAGTTGAAAACTCATGAGCTGGGATATCATTGCCTCTATATTAGTTTTGGGTTCTTGAGTAGGAATGGATTCCTTTTCCAATTGATAGAAGCCAGGAGGTGAAACTTGCTTTGTATTAAAAGTTGATGCTTGATTAAGAGTGGCACCATGTTTCCAAGAGAAGCTAGGATTGTTACACCACCCAGAATTGTAGTTATTTGAGTATGGATCACCTTGATTATTACCTCGGTAATTTCCTGCATAGTTTACTGGCTCTATCTGTTGAGATATGAGGCATTGTCCATTAGCATGGCTATCTCCACAATAATCACAAGGCTCATAGATAGGTTCACTCTCATGTGTCCATCATTGGATCGGTTTACTTGAGCTTCTAGGTGGTCAAACCTCTTGTTGATAGTATGTAACATTGCCATTAACTGTGAAGACAGGTCCTCAGTAACTTTCTTCACTGCTCTTCTTTCATTGTTGTTCTGGATAAAGTCAGCTGATAAGTCATCTAAACATTTCCAGACATGATTTACTGGTTGCTTAGTAATTCCCCCATTAGTGACGGCGTTCATTTCAGATTTAAATTCAAGAGTCAAACGAGTACAAAAGATTTAAAGTAATACCCATTTTTCTAGATTATGACCTGGACTCTGCCTGACAAGCAACTTAAATCTCTCCCAAGCTTCATACAAATGTTCACCGAATTGTTGACAGAAGTTAGTAAGAGCAGTTCTTGCATCTACCATCTTGTTGTGTGGAAAGAATCTTGATCTGAACTTCTCTTCCAATGTCTCCCAAGAGGTTATGCTACCCTCTTCTAAACCATTGAGCCATTCTTTGGCTTTTTCGTGTAGAGAGTATGGAAAGAGTCGAAGACGGATCACATCACTAGGAACTCCATTCTGCTTGAAACAGTCACAAACATCAAGAAATTGTATGAGATGCCGATTTGGATCTTCTGTGTTGTTTCTTGCATATTGACCTTGTAGTTCAAGCATCTTAAGCATAGCTTGCTTGATTTCAAAATTGTTGGCTTGAAATGTAGGTACTTTGATTCCGGACTGATAACCTCGAGATTGCCTTCCTAGAAAATCATTAACACCCAATGTATTATTCTCATCCTCAGCCATCTCTTTGCTTATGACTTCTTCTTCCTCGTGATCTGAATGCTGAGGTGGTGTCGTCTCTAAAAGTTCGTTAACCTTCCTTGTCTTCTTAGATGTTTTCTTTGCTATCCCTGACATATAATATAAAGCACTGCAAAGACAAAGAGATAAAGATCGAATATCAAACTGAAAGAAGAAAAACAAAGAAAGAAACGAAAGAAAGAAAGAAAGAAAAATTGCTTAACCTTAAAATACTAAAGGTCCTCCAATACTAAAAATTAGTTGCCTTGATTCCCCGGCAACGGCGCCAAAAACTTGATGCACTCTGCAAGTATACGGGTCGTGCCAAGTAATAAAGTGATAAGTAGAGTATCGTCCCACGAGGAATCAATCAATTAATTTTTAGGTATTAAAATCTCAATTTCTTTTAAGTTAAACGAAACTAGTTATGAGAAAATTCAAAGAAAATTAATTAACAAAAACTATCAATATTAAACACAGTCTAGAGTCAATAATCCCTCACTAGCTCTCCAAATCTCAAATCCATTTACTTAGTTAATCTCAAATGTTAATTTTGTTAATCTCGAGTATAAATAGTTATGAGTGCCTGTCGGTTCACTCACAACCCTCTTTTAAGTATAATTGTTATGTTTAACCAAATTACTCAAGAGGCAAGATAATTCAAACACACTCTTCAACATTTATATGGGGCTATTAGGTATATGTCTATCCTAATTATAAATTAAATCGTGATTTAATCCCATATTATTTAATCTCAAAGCCTAATTAAAATTCCCTTCGTCAAGGTAAATCCTAATGCTCAAATTCACATCTAATGGTGGCCAATCATCAAACAGACATATCAAAATAAGATTAAGTAACCAAAATTAACATAAATCATAACTAATAAATCATGGAAATAAAATATGGTTCACTAGTGAGTTCATAGTTTCTCTAGGTCTAAAAAGAAAATTAGTCACTCATGGTTAAAATAAAATCCAAAATAAAATAAAGAAATTCAGATTCAAAGAATAAAGAGAAAGAAAGAAAGAAAGAAGAGAGCAAATCGGAATTCTTACGGCTGCCACAAGAGAATAATCCAAAGGTTGAGAGGCTGTTTGCTCGCTGCTATCGCAGTTAACCAAGGCGCCCTCATTGAGTCGATGTACGTTCTATATTCTCTCTCTTCGTCCGTTCTTGTTTTTGTTTCGATCCCCTTCTGCGTCTTTTATTTATAACCTTGCGACCTTGACTCTATGCAAACGATTAATTGCGGGGTCCACGTCTTTGTCTATCTGAGCTAAAATCTCGTTCAAATCTTTCATCTAATTCTCTCTCTCTCCAATATGATATATCATATATATTATAACAATACATATATATATATATATATATATAACCACTTCCAAATACTAGCTCACGTTTTTTCTTACTCTTTCAAGTAGGTCATGTGCTGTGGGCTCCACACTTCTTAGATCTCATATATACACATATCCCTTACGATTTTCTTCATATAACACACACGTTAATATTATTCTTCTCCCATCTTCACACGATTTCTATATATATATATATATATATATATATCTTTTCTTCTAATTTTTACCCTTCTCAATATCCATATATTTCCTGTAAAATAAAAATAAGATATGGGTAGATTTTATATCAAGATTTCTTTTTATCCTCAACTTAATTAAGAGATTAAAAATATATAAAATATAATTAAATAGGTATAAAATATAAATAAATTTAATCAATTTTATCATAAAATCTATACCTATTTAATTATAAAATATACATTTATCAAGAGGAACACCAAAGAGACCTAATAGTTTCACTGAAGGTTTTGTATTTGCCATATTCAATAAGAATCTGAAGCATGCTGGTGTTGATCAACATTTTGGATTGTTTTATCTAGACATACGACTTGTTTATCCAGTTTTCCCTCTTTTGCATTAGAAGTAGTCATACTTGATGATTCTCATTGTAGTAGCAGTAATTTTACTTTTAAGCTATAAAACCAAGTAGGTTTATATGGGAACTTTTTGTGTTTTTTACTAAAACCAGATGAGATGCAGTGTAGATCATTGTTTATATTGATTGGTTGATAATTGATATTTCTACTAGTTATAAAATTTCTCATTCTCTTAGATTAGATTGGAAGTTGTCTTTGCTTAGTTTTCGGGCCTGTTTGAGTTGGCAGTGAAAAAGCCCGTTCATTCAAGTCGAAACAAAACTCATCTCACAAACTTATCTTGTATACCGTAAATCATATGAGAAAAGCAACTTCTATCGCTAATCCAAACAGGCACTTCATTTCTTGCCCACTTTTTCCTTCTTTTTTAGAGGTTTTACATTTAGGTCCCTAAAACATAGTGGGCCTAGGATTGAATTGTTTTGGGCTAAAGCATGACGAGTAGCCCAATCAAGAAATGGGAATAAACCCACAATATAGTTTGGCAAGCCCAAAAGGAAACAATATTTTCATTTTAAAAAAAATTAAATTGAATTACAAACTTTTGTGACTTAAATTCAAGTCATGTTTATATTTTTATGAAGCCATATAATTAAATTAACCCTAAAACTTACAAATATAAGCATGTAATACATTTTACATAATTATTCAGCCACTAAAAAGAATGAGAAATCAAACACACAACCAAATTCCAACATAAAAAATGATTATGCTTAAAATAAATGCAAACTAATAAATTTTTATTTATTAGAGTTAGAATAAAAGAGACTGCAATATTTTTTTAAAAAAGGGGTCAACCTATAGGTTTTTTTTTTTTGATACAAAAGGAAAGCATAAAACAAAAATAAAAAATAAACACAAAACTAAGATAGCTGCATAACGCTAGCCAACGTGTCAGGGCCCATAATGGTCAAACCAGGGTAGTCGTTCAAAGCTGTCTTGGCAATTAAATCAGCTCTAGCATTCAAATTTCTCTCAATATATTCTATCATTACAATTCAGTCGCGTCGTAGCATTTCTTTCACTTCCATGATGAGAGACCAATCTTCGTGAAGGTCAGAAATATCATTCAAAAGAAGATGTATCACTTCCTGAGAGTCGCTTCTCAATCGAACCAGTCTATGACCTCCCTCCCATGCTCTCTTCAAGCTCAATAAGCAACCCCAGATTTCTGCTTCAAGAGATTCACCATTCTCAAGCCTTAGACGAAAACCTTCCAATATACTTCCATTACAGTCAATAATAATTCCTCCACATGCACATTTTCCTTGGCACGGAGAATAAGCTCCATCGACCTCTACAGTAGTATAACTTTCCATATTGTGAAATGTAGAGGCTTCAACTTGAACTTGATTGTTTGTAAGCTTCGTATATTTAATCCTATTCGTAGCTTCCATAAAGCTTCCTAGGATTGCCCTAGCCTTAGCATTAATTTGATTGAGATCCATGCTCGGACAAGAGTGAATCCTCTCATTACGATCCCTCCAAATGAGCCAACATATTATCACAAAGAGATATTTCCATTGTTCCATATCAAGCCCATAAGAATGTCTCATATTCGCCTTGAACCAGGTATGAATATTACCCGAGAAGAACCTGTCATAGACCGATGGGTGAATGACTTTCTCCCAGATGTTCCTAATGTCCTTGCAATCTCTAATTGCATGAATTTCATCTTCCATGAACTATTGACAACGGTCGCAACGGCCGTTAGGATGAAGGGACATTCGTTGCTTCAAGCTATTAGTGATAAGTCGTCCATGTAACATAAGCCAAGCAAAAAGCTTACATCTTTGGGGAATTTTGAGTTTCCAAACATCACTCCATCTACCTTCTAGAGAGACCTCTTCGTGAGAGAGAACCTTATATGCCGATCGCACCGTGAAGGAACCATGCTTTTCAAATTTCCAACGAGCTCTCTCTATACCGTCCCTATCTGTAATTAACTGAACACCTTCTTGAACCTTAGGCCAGTTATGTTTAATTCCACTCCAGGTGTTTGATCCTGGTTTTTTGGAGTTAATTCGAGATATGAGATCATCACCACAACCATACTTGCTTATGATAACTTTAGCCCATAGAGAATCTCGCTCTTTAATCAATCCCCACCCAAGCTTCATCATATAAGCTCGATTCTGTTGTCTAATATGCTTCATACCTAGACCCCCTTTTGTTTTCTCAGTACAAACCTTATCCCACGCCACTAGATGCATTCGTCTTCGTTCATCTGATGAACCCCAAAGGAAATTACGTGCCTTCTTTTCAATATTATCACAAACAGATGCTGGTAGGTTGGTCGTCTGCATGTTATAAGAAGGCATCGCAGCTATGACTGATTTAACTAATGTATCACGGCCTGCAAGAGAAAGTCTTGAGGCATGCCAACTGCTTAGCCTATCTTTAACTTTATCAACCAGATGCTGGAAGTTTCAGTAGTAACATGATCATGGTGCAAAGGCACACCCAAGTATTTCCTAAGATTCCCTGTGATTTGGTAACCCAACTCCTCGCTCATTTGTCGTGCTCTATTATGATTAACATTTTTTGAGAAGAAGACTCTTGTTTTGTTTGCGCTCACTTTATGTCCCGATGCATTGCAGAATTTATCCAAGCAATCCTTGATCGTTTCCACTTGATCCATATTTGCCTCTGCAAAAAGTAACAAGTCATCAACAAAAAATAAATGGGTAATAGGAGGACCATTCTTACCTAGTCTGATCGGTTTCCATCACTTAGTCGATATCTTATGTTGAATGATGTGAGCCAATTTCTCCATGCATATCACAAACAAGTATGGTGAAATGGGATCTCCCTGTCTGATGCCTCGAGTTGGAGAGAACTCCTCCGCTCTACTATCTTCCCAAAGAATTTGCATAGATGGAGAAGAGATACAGGCCTTTACCACCTCTATAAGACTTTTTGGAATTTGGAGTTCCTCTAGGCAACTCATAATGAAGTCCCAACGAACTCGATCATATGCTTTCTCTAGGTCTATTTTGATGGCCATAAAGCCCTTCTTTACTTTCATGTTTCGCATATAATGTATCACCTCTTGAGCAATCACAATATTATCAGAGCTGGATCTTCTCGGTACAAAACCACATTGGTTAGGTGAAATAACCTGAGGAAGAAGGCATTTAGGTGAGCTAATAACGTGTGTTTTTACTGGGTTAGACAAGGCGGGCTACATTGGCCCGCTTTTAAGTGGGTTGGAATTTCAATCCATTATATTTTCTCGATCATTGATATAAGACCTCATTGATTTTTTTTAAAAAAATTAAGAAAGTTAAATAAATTATTTTAAAATATTTATATTTATCTTTTTTATATCAAATTAATTTGTCTAACTTATAAATTGATATATAATCAAATAACACAGAACATATGTTATGATTAACTAACTTATTTATCTTTCTTAACATTTTCAAAAAAAAGTCAATTGATTTTATATTAAGGACATGAGGTAGTGCCATTTTTTGAACAGTAGGCCTAACTCATTTGAATAGCTCTAACAATTATACTAAGAAAGGACTACTCCCTTGTATCTTTAATTTATTGGTCCTAAATATAAGACACAATTTTTATATTTATGAATCTTTTCCTAATTTACCTCTATTAATACTCTCTCAACAATAATTAAGGAGGAGAGGAAATTAAGAAAGATAACTGCAATGCTTTAAAAAATACATGTCATATTAACTAACTTAAATAACTTATTTAATCTAATCAACTTACCTAAATATTAAACAAACATTAGAGGTAATACTCTTTTCACTTAAAAAAAAAAGAAAGAAAGAAAAGGTACTACTACTTTTTCTTGATAAGTCGTGAAGACACCAACACAGCCATTCTTCCTAAACCAAATGACCTAGTGTCTAACATGATATTTCGAACTCAAATGCAAAGAATTTTGTTAAAATAAGCTAATGCGTATTGACAACGTTACAGAGTAAAGACTATAGGGATTTCATTAAAGATCCTAACGATACGGTTTTACGGACATAAAGCGCGTGACCATGGTTCCATTATGTCTGAAAATTCATGCTTGTTTCCCACCACGTTTTCTGGGATTGTCTCTCGCTTGTATAAATATCTACTTCCCTCCGTCTTATTTATAAGAATCTAATAACTAAATTACATGATTTGAGAAAAATAATTAAAATTAGTTAAAAATAATCAGTATGTCTAAAATAAATTTTTCCATCAAGTATGCTTTTATTTATGAGAGTTAAGTAAGAAAGAAAAATAAAGTAAATATAAATATTACCAATCTTTTAATTAATGCAATACATATATAATTAATGAGGGACAAAAATTATAAAAAAAACTCATTAAATACTTAAACATTTTTTGTCGGGCTCTAAAAAAAATGATCAAAGTAATTTAATTTTTAGCTCTTATACGTACAGAGTATAAACTAGCAAGTATCAAGTTTATATAGGAGAGGGAGGGAGAGAATCAAGATAATAGAAGTATTTTAGGAAAAACACGTCATATTTATTATAATTAACTATCTTAACTAATTTCCTTAATCTAATCAAATTAGTGAAATAGGTCATAAATTAGGGAGAAGGGAATATCTTGGAAAAGGAAACTCTTGATGACGTCCAAGACTCCGAGCATACAGGGGACATGTTTACCTCAAAGATTTTAACTTCCAATTTAGTGAAAGTTTCCTTATATACATGAAATACGGCAAACTGATCATGATGAGTAACTTGTCAAGCAATTAACTGGGAAAATTTACATCAACGAAAACAAATAATCAAAGGAGAAGTTCTCATATATATATAAATAGACCCCCAAGAAGACATTAGAGACAACTTGCATTGTTTTGCATAAAGATCGTCACTGAGAGTAGTTCATCTTCTATTCAAACAATACCATTAAATCAGTAAGTCTGTAAGTTTTTGGAATTCCTTCCTGTTCTTGTCTGTGACTGGTTTAGAGAAATGCAAAGCTTATATTTTTTTCCCCTTTTGTTTTCTGTTTCTGTAGTAGTCTTTAACTCTTTATTGTAGCTTTTCAACCCCGTTTCCGCGCAGTAAGTTTATATTGATAGACAAACAAAAACGAGGATTTAATTAACTTGTACAAAAATGAAGAGTTGTAGCCGTGTGATTTGTACAGCTAAAGGAAGCAAATCTATATGTAATTAATTAAAGACGGCTGGTGCTGTCAAGTTTTCCAACAGTTAAGGATTTATTTATATAGTTATATAATGTGCAGTCAATATCTAAGTTAATTAGTTTTATCAATAATACTGTCACCAAGGGTACAATTTTCTTACTACAAAGTTTCAGACCAGTTAAAACAATACAAAAGATTCAATCTTCTTAAGACTATGAAATACACTAACCACTTTTTTTTTGGCAGGGTTTTTTAGTACAGAATGAAGAAGACGACCACTCTGATTCAAGTCGTTCTTTCCTTTTGTGCTTTAGCAGCAAGCGCTGAAGCGTTTGTTGCAATTGGTGTTAACTACGGAAGACTCGGAAACGACCTGCCGTCTCCAGCTCAAGTGGTGCAACTCTTCAAAAACAATGGCATAACAAAGATGAGGCTTTTCGACCCTGACATAGCCGTGCTTGAATCCCTTAGAAACACCAACATTGACCTCACTCTCGGCATTCGAAACGAGGATTTGCCCGCCATGGCAGCCAGCACCGACGCTGTCAACAGCTGGTTCACAACCTACGTACAACCATATCTCAAAGACATCGTATTTCGTTACATCGTTGTCGGGAACGAGGTGGTTCCAGGAAACTTGGCTAACTACGTGCTGCCTGTGATGCTAAACCTTCAAACCATACTCGATGCTTCTAGTTTGAGTGGCATCTCTGTGACCACATCGGTGCCTAGTTCTGTATTGGGAACTTCATATCCACCTTCGTTATCTGTTTTCTCAGACGAATCAAAGGAAGCCATGTCTGGGATTTTGGGGTTTCTTGCAGCTCAAGCAAACCCTCTTTTGGTTAATTTGTATCCATATTTTGCGTACGCGTCTGACCCTCAAAACATACACTTGGATTATGCTCAGCTTAGTGCTACAAATATTGTGGTTCAGGACGGAAGTTTAGGGTATTCAAACATGCTTGATGCTATGATAGATTCGTTTTTTTGGGCAATGGAGAAGGTGGGGATTACTCACGTGGATGTTGTTGTGTCTGAGAGTGGCTGGCCTTCTGATGGTAATGGGGACCTCACAACTATATCAATGGCTGCTGCTTATAATCAAAACTTCGTGAGACGCATTGTTTCACAGGCAGGAACACCAAAGAGGCCCGATGCTTTCATTGAAGGTTTTGTGTTTGCCATGTTCAATGAGAATCTTAAGCCTGCTGGTGTAGAGCAACATTTCGGACTGTTCTATCCTGACATGCAATCTATTTATCCAGTTTTTCCTATCCCACATTAATAGCAACTTGATGATCTTTATCTAATGATAGCAGTGATAATATATACTCCTTCCTATCTTTATAGGATAGAGACACAATAATTTTTTGATCTTATTCATAAATCATATTATTAAATTTTTTATGAGCATACTAATATAATTTGGCCCTTCATTTGTTATTGTTTTAACTTTATTCTCATGATACATAAGGTATATTATATAGAAATAAAGTTAAAAAGTTATTGAATTTTAAGACAAAGTTAATGAAGTTTAAGGCTTTTCTTAGTATTTGTAAAACACAATGGAAGTAACTTATAAATAGAAGCAAAGAAGTATTAACTAAACCCCTAAGCACTAAAAAAAGGAAGTAAGGAAGAAACAGGAACAAGATAGTTCTCTGTATTCTTGGGACGGACAAACTAATTTTACAGCAGTTGTATTACTGCAAATAAATTCTGACCAAGGGGCAGTCCCCAAAAAATAGACAAATTAAAAGTATGTGAGAGAGAGAGAGATAAATAGTAGGAACTATACAAATTAAAAGTATGTGAGAGAGAAAGAGATAAATAGTAGGAACTATGCTTTATATTATAACCAGTTTAAGCGCTCGCGCACACATATATATGTATGTATTTCCCCAAGGGTAAGATCTTGAACCCTTGACAGGTTTCTTAGATTGCAATCATACAACAATACAAATGACAATATCCAAAAACTGATGCAATTAAAGACGCGAGAGTGATTTAGGCCCACTTTCGTTGTTCAAGAAGGGGTAATCTGTGTATCCCACAACAGGATCTTGGGTATAAAAAGTCTTCCTATTATACTTATTCAGAGGAGCATTAACCTCTAGCCTTAGGACCAAGTCTGGATTTGATATGTAAAGACGACCAAATGATACCAAATCAGCATCACCTTGAGCCACAGCTTCAATTGCCAATTCCCTTGTGAATCCACCACTGCACATGAACGTCCCTTGATAAGCCTTCCTCAAGTTCCTCATCAAGTCAGCTTCTTCTTCTTCGGTCCCGGGTCTGCCTGATTCTGTTTGCCCGTACGCAGTGTATCGAGGTTGTGTCACATGGAGATAAGTGAGCTTTGAGCCTACCTCTTGTTGGAGCCTGTTTAGCCTCTCAACCACAGCCAAGCCTAGCCTAAGTGGGTTAGAGTCCATGGCATCCAGGTGGTCTATTGCCGGCGAGATTCTCACAGCGACTCTATCGGCTCCAATAGCAGAAACCACCGCCTTAACCACCTGCATTAGGAATCTGCAACGATTTTCTGGTGATGATCCACCGTATTCATCTGTTCGATCATTAATCCCATCCTTCAAGAATTGATCAATAAGGTACCCATGAGCCCCATGAATCTCAATCCCATCAAAACCTGTTTTGTCACATGGCATTGAGTCAGTGGGTTGGTACATGATCAATCAAAAGAAGTGTAGTTAAAATCATAGTTAATATGTGTTTCAATTCAAGAGTCCACAAGCAAAAGTTAGTTTTTTTAACACACGAGGGTCATTTTGAGGCAAACTCTCTGCTCTGGAGTAAGAAAAAAAGAATCACAAGAACTAACAAGCCCGTAAGAACTTTATAATGGTAAGCGTGACTTTGCATTATCATCGTGCATTTTGAAGCAAATGGTATAGATATGCATTATTAGGCATTTAGACTAATGGGGGCTAACTTTTCCCGATGTGGACCATACTTCCGTGAGCATGAAAAAGACTAAACTTTTGAGGCGTTAGGTATTATGGAGCCTTTAAAAAGGAGAAGCATTCATAATCACTCAATGGACCATAAAGTGAAGGAGCCAAATAATAACTCAATAAACTATAGCCTATGATGATCATTATTGTTGGGAATGACAACAAACAAACTAAGAGTAATTAAATTAGGAAACCAACCTGCACGAATAGCGTTTACTGCTGCTTGCCGATAATGCTGGACGATGTCTGGTATTTCATAAGCTTTCAGGGCTCGAGGCTCAGGGTACACGCCATAGGACCCATCTGGTAAAAGAATTCTCCACCTCGCCGATATGGGTTTGCTAGTGGACGATATGGGTGGGGCCCCTCCAGGCTGATAAACTGTTTCGCAAGCAGAAAGGGCAAAACCAGAGGATAAGTACTAACTCCTCCTAACTGATAAGGATACATAGCAAATATCATGACGTCAAACCAGAGTTGCCAAAGAATCAAGTGGAATAATTCCATAAAATGCTTATGATATACTCCTCATGTCCTTAATTATAAGACATATTTAATTTTTTTTTGGAGAAATTAAGAAAGTTAAATAAATTACTTCAAAGTATTGATATTTATCTTTTTCATAGTAAATTACTTTGTCTGACTTATGAAGTGATATATAATCAAATAATATATCACATACGCTATGATTAACTGACTTATTTAGCTTCGTTAATCTCTCCAAAAGGAATACTCCTCTAATTATTGGACCATACCTATCGATTCTTGATACAAAACCCTTCACAAAATTTAATAACAAAGGCTAATTTTAAGTTGTAAATTTTTTTACTAATTTCCTTAATCTTAAAATAATGCTGTAGTTAACCATGTTTTGTTAGATGGATAGGAGGGAATAATATAATTTTTTGGAACATGTTAGTATAAGATTTGATTGTTTGATATCTCTAGCTAGAGTGCACTTTACCTAAAGTATATATAAGATACAAAAAGGTGAGCGTCGCTTCTATAAGACCCACATTATTAGAAGTGAAGCCCCACCCTTCTTGTCTATTTCTGTCTTAACTTGAAGTAGTTAATATCGGATGTGTGTGTAAGTTGTTTAGTCAAATTTAAATGCTTAGTTAGCAATTTAAAATAAATAGATAGATATGGATATCCAAATGATTTAATTAAGGTTAAGTTCGATCACTAGTCCCAAAATCTTCTGCTTGGTCTGTAGGTGGAGAAAAGCAATAATTTTGAGTATTAACCAAGTGCAAACAAGTGAGACTGCCCCTATTAAAGATCACATGCTAATCACCCCTTACTCTTATAATGTATAGGTTGGTAAGGCCTAGAATAAAAGTCCACGTTGCTCATGTGTTATAAATAGTATCGTTTTATATGGGTTTTACATGATATATAAAATATATTAGATACAAAGATTTGGTAAGACCTATAAAACGGAGACTTCATGTGAGACACAAAATGGATACTCATGTACGTAAGACAAGAAATACATTATTTGATACTTTGAGGCAACAAGTAAACATTCAAAATTTTGTCTTATAACTCTCTCTGTCGATGTAGAATTCTAGCTTTCCAGATTAAAGCATTTAAATGGATATATGGAGATCATCGTAAATAAATTAAAATAGGAATCACTTCCTCCTATTCTTAATATAAAACATATTTGAGAAATTAATCTTGATCCTAAATATAAAACATAATTTTCATATTTTTCAACATTTTCCTAATTTAACTTTATTGATTCTCCCTCAATAATAATCAAGAAAAAAGGGGGAAGAAATAGATTAAGGAATATGACAAAAGTGTATTATAAATACATATCATATTAACTAATTTAATAAATTTGGTTAATCTAATTAAATTAGATAAATATATCTTATATTAAAAATAAGAAAGAGTACCAGAGTGAGAAGCTCGGCCAACATGCCAGAGTTGGCAAAAGATAAGGCTTCCCTTGGCATGGACAGCATCCACTATCTTCCTCCAAGCTGCAACTTGTTCTTCTGAATATATGCCAGGTACATGTGGAAATCTGCATAATTATGCCACTTCATATGATATACTAATGGTGCAAATTTTGAATAGTTGACATTTAGTTTTTGAATCTAATCTCTCTCCCTCCCTCTCTCTCTCTCTCTATCATCGCTCAAATTTCAATGAAAATTTTGCCCACCCTAAAGAAAATTTTAGCGGCAAAACCATTTTTCCTTAGTAGCTTTGTGGGTTTCAGAGGGTCAAACCTAAAAATAGCTTGAAAGTGCCCATCGTTCTTCGTCCATAGATTAGGGTCTATAGATAAGTCTAAGTCTTATTTAACTTCGAGTTTAAAAAAATATATTAATGTAAGTTGAAACAAAATTCTTTTCATATGTTTATCTTATATATCATAAATCACGTTAAAAAAACAGTTTCTACGGTAACCAAACAGCTTTGGCCCCTCTTAAAAAACAGAGATAATGTTGTCTAAATTTCAAAGCCAAATTTCTGAATTTTTCGTGAAGAGGTTAGAAAACAACAGTATGCTTTATAAAACTTACTACCTTTTGTTTTTTTTTTTTTCTTTAAAATTATTTATGAAACAAAACAACAAAAAGGACAATAAAGCATACAGTGCTCGCACCCCGACACCTAACAGATCCCACTATAAAAAGTGGGGATGACAACGAATGAAATATCGCCACGTGGCCACATCTTTTGATTTAGACACTATTTTTGACCAGTGAGGAATGAAATAATTCATTCAGTCCACTACCAGATGGTCCTGGAATAAGAAAGACCTCAGAAAGTAGACAAAATTACAAGGATTACCCTGGCGCCGTGGGAGAGATCAAGGTGCCTTCGCTAATGAGAAAGCCTCCCGGAGTTGACCTCTGCGCGTAGTACTCCGCCATCGCCGGCTGCGGAATCCAGTTCAAAGCCCTGCATCTCGTCATCGGCGCTAACACCACCCTGTCCAATCCCACCAACACCAAACTCAGTCAATTTCTCACAAATCCATAGCCAATTTCATCGCTAGCAAATTAATTGATCCTCTATTCCTGGAAAATGAAATCAGAGGAAGAGAAAGAAGGTGAGACCTGTGAGAGAGATTGAATTTTCCCATCTTGTAAGGAGAGAAGAGGGCATCTCTTCCTTGCGTGGTTGCTTCCGGCGCCATTGCAATCGCTTACGCCTCTGTTCAGTGAGTCGGAGCTCCGATCCTCCGCTGGTGGTGGCAGTGGCTGCTCGATGATTCCTTTCTGGCTTCTCAATTGAACTAGCGCCAGCAAATGGTGGAGATAGAACAATTCACTCGCGTGATCTCAGGTATAAGTATTTTTAAGTGTCCTCTTTCATATATATTTCCCGTTCCCGAGGACGCAGGGAAAGAGATGTGTTGCCGCTCACCGCGTGATAAATTTTTCGGACCAAAGTGGGAAGTGGGGACAGCGAAGCCACTTGGAACTTTTTTAAATCTATATAAATGCCCCAATAAACCCTGTATTATTATGAGAAAGAATTAAATTTTTTTGCCCACACAAAAAGAATTAATGAATTAACATATGAATAAAAAAATTGAATCTTATGTTTAAATTAAACCCAAACTCCGGTGGATCTTTTAAATACTTTTTTTTGGTTGAAATGATGGGATTGGTGGGTTTTAGATTTCAAATAGGGTGTGGATATTGTTTTGAAGTTAATTGTTTGAGCGAGAGTGTTTGAGAAATTTTTAAACCTAGGTTTACGTAAATCGAGATAAAACTCCTCTCACACACTTATCTCGTAAATCATAAAAGTTATTCTCAAAAGTTAATCCAAACACACACTAAGTGTCTCGGAGACTATTGACCATGGTTTCATAAATCATTTTTCGTAAGTTGGACAAAATTCTTCTAACATATTTACCTCAAATACTGTAAAAACTCTTCTAAAAAACTAAAGTAAATAGGCACTAAGATTAAGTGTCTATTTGAATTAATGATATAAAAAATTTTTCTACATGATTTATAATGCATAAAATAAATATGTAAAAAAAAATTTATCTCACTTTATTCCAACGTGATTCAAAAATGTTAATCAAACATGCACTGTGAAAGTTGATTAATGTGGACGGAGAAGAGGGGAAGAAGGGAGTTGAAATGTTGAATCTTCAAGGCAAAGCTGGACCCCGCGGGTTGTGGTGTGGTGTGGATGAGCACAACATAGTAATAATTTTGCATTATATTCACGTGGGGCTGCGTTTCGTGAGAACCGTGACGCTCATACGTAATTCTGAAATTCACAAACACTTTTGGTCATCTTTTTGAGTGGACAGTGGACTAGCCCATCAGAATTCAGAAATACTTTTATATAAGTGCTTGTTTGGAAGAGCTTATTTTTATCCAAAATATGCTTATAATTCGTGATTCACGGTATACGAGGTAAGTATGTGAGAGGAGTTTTTTCTCGGCTTGCGTAATAAGTGCGTTTTGACTGTTCAAAACGCTATCACAAACACCCCCTAAATCACATAAAAATTTTCTCACATGTTTGATTCATAGTAAACATCCTATTTTATTTGGATCTAACTTAAAAATAATAAAAAATAAAAAGAGAAAAATCCTTCTTAATTTTGACTAAAGTAATTAAACCTGGATTGGTCAATGAACTGGCTTGAGTACTGGGTCAAGGGTCAGTAGATCAAACCGAAGCTAAACCGGGACCAAACTGATGAGAAGTTTAAGATTTTAGGCTTATTAATATGAAATTCTAAAGAATTTTTTTTTAAAAAAATCATTTTTCAAAAATAAATAAATAAAAATTCCGCATCGGACCAGTCTACCAACCAGTTGGCCAGTTTCCGGTTCAGATTCCATTACTATGATCCTGACACATTTAAATTAATAAACAAATTATATTGATGGTGATTGGATCATAATTGAAATTTGAAAAAATATTATCATTAATTGTGATTTTCTTGAATTTGGGGTTTTGTAGTGAATGAAAATAAATTTCAACGTAACTCATCTTATTGATGTTATTTGATATTCGAATTAGGAAATTTAGTGTGAAGTCATTGTGAAGAAGAAAAAAATACAAAAAAATATCTCTCATTCATGTTGATAGGTTTGAAGGAAAATTCTATAAAAAGACGGTTGAATTCATCAAATTCTAATTTGGGTCATTAAACTTAACAAATTAAGAACTAGGTTATATGATACAATGATGAATTTAGAAATTGGGCCAAATTATATTCATACCCGTTAGTTGATATATCCAGGCAACTAAAAAAATTGACCTAGGTTATGGCAACCTACCTTTTATGCAGAAACTCCGGTCTCAGGCCAAACCTACCTCCCTCTCCGCCCACCATTCTCATCTATTCGTCGCTCACGACTACACCTCTAACCTCTTCCCTTACTTTGAATACGGTAATTCATTAAATACCCTCCTCCTCTTCTATTCTTCGATGCTTCTCTTGAATAATCATGGCGAAAAGCGATCAACCACAGTGGGTTCTGTTTTAAGTACCACTTTTCGATTCCGTATCGGCCAACTTTCTGTCAACACTTAGTTCTGTTTTTACGGCGTGAAAATTGGGATGGAAAACGGGAAAAGCATGCCTAGAATCTTGGCTGCAAATCATGCTCTCACAAATTCCACCTATTTTATTTATGGAATCCTATTAAAATGCCTTCACCCCTCTAGTTTAATTAAACTCATGCTTTACTTATATTTATAATTTATAATTTATAATTTGAGTTATTTATGAGCTTGTGAATAATATCAGTTATTTCAGCTTCTAGGTCAAATTTTTTAGTAGCCTGAAAATATCAACTAACGGAACTAAGGGGCATGGATGTAATTCGGCTCAATTTCTAAATCCCTAATTGTGTTATATAACCTAATTTATAATTTGTTAAGTTCAATGACTCAAATTAGAATTTGATTGATTCAACCGTCTTTTTATAGGATTTTCCCTAGGTTTAAATTAGGAAATTGAATTGTTTGTAGGGAAAATATAAAAAAAAATAAAAACGAAAATTAAAAATAAAAAGATATCTCTCTTTTATGTTGATAGGTTAAAATTAAGAAATTACTTGTAGGAAAAATAATAAAAAAATTAAAAACGAAAATTAAAAAAAAATCTCTCATTGATGGTGATTAGGTCAAGTTAGAAAGTTTTATTAATAGAAAATGTAAAAAAAAAATTAAAAAAACGAAAATTAAAAAAATATCCCATTGATGGTAATTTGCAAGGTACAAAAAACCGGACCGAGTATTAAACTAGTAAAGGAAGTGGTTTAAGGGTCAGTGGGTCAGATCGGGGTCAAACCGGTCATATTAAAATAATATAATTTAATTGAGGCATGCAAAAATATTCATATTTAAGTATAATAAATATTTAAATATAATTTAGAAATATATTTCAAATTAACAAAAGCTTATAAAAGTGTATAAAAAAACAAAAGCCTCGAAAAGTATGATAACATCATAAGCAAAATAAAATATCCGTTAACAAAATTTTAACGTTTTAAAACAAAAAATAAAGAAAGCTTTTTTTCATCGAAAAAGGTGCAACCTTCTGATTCCCATGCTTCTGAAACCTATCCTAGTGTCTAATAGTCTCCTCAAACCTACTTCTCCTTCTTTTTTTGGGCATCCGCCTCAAACCTACTTCATAGCATAGATCTACGCCATTTAATTAAAGCCAACCACCGCCTTTAAATTTTCACTCTTACTTTTTCCCTTCCTTTACCTAAACAATTGTTTTCGGTTTCACTTTCATTTATATTCTCACCGCCTTTCTCAACTCAACTGTCTTTCCTTGCCTCGAGTAATATGGGTTTGTCCGACGGGAAAGTGAGATTGCTGGCTGAAGGGGAGGCATCTGCTGTGATCTGTGAAGGTGATTGTGCTTCTCTTCAGCAACCCAACAACTTACCGTGGTCAAGATCTCCATTTTGCTTTATTTTATTGAAGTTTCATGTGGGTTTTGCTGTTATTCGAAGAGACAAACATGATTAAATGGGAAGTTATTTTTTCACTCTTTCTTTCTGCTTCATCTCCTGCGTTCTCTCAACATCATAAGGGACATCATAAGGGGGAAAGACTGACTCGGTGAACCGCACAACTCGACGGATTATCTGGTTTTCTCCCGGTTGCACCAGTCTAAGGCGAGTTACCCGGGTTGCGGACCTGCCCGAGTCTAGACGTCAACCGGACCGAACAAGTGATTGGATCGCCAGTTTCCGATCTAACCCGACCGGTCCGGTCCGGTTTTTTGTACCATGGTAATTTGGTCAAGTTAGGTAGTTTTATTAATATAAAATGCAAAAAAAAAAAAATCAAAAATGAAAATTTAAAAAAAATGAGTATTTATGAAAATCCCTACCTTAAAACTATAAATAAAAGAGCAGGGGGAGAGCAAAGGCATGAGAAAATAGAAAGAGAAAAGATGCAAGGAATGGTTAAAGGTGTTTAAAAATAAGAGTGAATTATTGATTGTATTCATTTTTTTATCGTCTTCTTCATAGTCAAGGAAAGCCTATATCTTCATATTTGTGATCACATATGTGAACCTCGACACTAATGATATATGGAGAATGTAATTCATTGTTGGCTTGATGAACTCTTGTTTTTTTTTCTCTCTTTTGTAGATAAAAAGTTTTAAAATTTAAAAAAGTAGATTCTTTTCTTAAAATAAATGAATTTGGTTTCATATGAGGAAATGAAGAAAATGCTTTTTTTTTTAAAAAATAAAAAACACAAACCAAACAAAAAAATATTTTTGTCAAATAAATTAAATAAACTTTTCTCCTAAAAATACTAAAAAAGTGACACACCTTTTACCCCCGAACTGTGTAAGCTTTGATCCTTCAAAAAGGTATGTAAGCCCTAGACTCTCTTCCTAGGTCAAGTCCAGCTTTGTAAATAAAAAAAAATCTTTATTAATTTCTTTTATTCTTTGGGTAATTATAATAAAATTAAAGGCCATATTTATTTTTAAATAATTGACTTAGGGTAATTGTTTTAATGAACGGGTGCTGTGGGATGCCTAACACCTTTCCCATGCACAATCAACCCTCGAACCCTATCTGGTCTTCTTTTTCCAAAAAAAGGTTTACAAAATTATCATTTTCTTAAATTTGGTAGCGGCTCCATATTTTCCAAAGGGTTAAGATGCAGATTTAACAACAAAGTTTTACATAAGAAGCGTTTAGCACAAATATATTTTAAGGGGTGCAAAAATACACATAATGAATTTGAAATGGTGCAAAAATAACAATATTGTTAGTTGATGCAAAACGTCTGTTTTTTTACATATGTGGGACCCAGTAAATTAGGTGAAATTTTCTCCTTCTTGTCCACGTCATCTCTCTTACTCTCATCCTCTTACCCTCCCCCTAGCTCTCTCTCTCTCTCTCTTGCTTCTCTCTCAACGGTGGTAGTTGTGATACACCGGAATCCCCTTGATGGGTCTCAGGCCGACGTCCGATGGCGACAGATTCATGTGGTTGAAGTGAGAAGTTGTGGTGGGGTTGTGATTTTGAGGATGATAATGAGAAGGAGGAAGAGGTTAGTCTGTGCAGAAATTGGTGGCTCCAAAGATCAGTACGAGCTTGAGTTGCCAAAGAAGAAGAAGAAGCAGGAGGGCTGTTGAAGAAACAAAAACTCAAATTCTGTTTTTTTTTTTATCTTTTACTTTTTTTTCATAGTCTTTTTTTGGCGGCTTGCAAAAGAATCTGGAAAGCTATGTAGGAATGTAGCAAAAGAGAGGAAAGAAGGGGGAGATGGAGTCTAGAGAAAGTAGTAGAGAGGGGTGGCGTCTGTTTTGTTTTTGTCAAGAGTGTATGTCAGAAAATGACAGTTGCTAAAAGGAACAAACAAGTGAAAAAGAAGAAGAGCAGGAGAAGGTGATTTTTATAATTAATTATGTTGTCGATTTCTGGTTTGGCCTATGTAATCTGTGATGGCCTTGGCTTTGAATTTGAATTTGTTTTGGGAAGTTGGATTCCACATATTTAGATCTGGACTGGAAGTAAAAATTTTGCCTTCTCAGGGTCCATGTTTGCATCGCTGCCTTCAGATTGCTCTTATTTGTAGAATTTATGCTTCTTCAAGGTAATGAAATAGCGCCTTCTTCATTAAGGAGGGGCTGAGTGGCCGGCGGTGTCAAGTTAAGTGAGAAAGATGGGGGAGAGAGAGAGAAGGGGAAGGGTGAGATGAGAGGATGAGAGTAAGAGAGGTGACGTAGATAAGAGAAAGAAAATTTCACCTAACTTAATGGGGCCCACATATGAAAAATAACCGACATTTTGCATCAGTTAACAACATTGTTATTTTTGCACCATTTTAAATTCATTATATGTATTTTTGCACCCCTTAAAACATATTTGTACCAGACGCTCCTCAGGTAAAACTTTGTTGTTAAATCTGCACCTTAACCCTTTTTCAAATTCAGGTGCTACACATGGAGAAAATTCCAAAAAAATATCATTTGGATTTATGAAACTCCAAAAAGTTTGTTAACTCTTGTAAATGACAGAAAGGTTACATGGTAGGAATATGAAATTTTGAAGTTTGTGCATTTTTACCAAAATGCCTCTAATATTTTAATTTAAAAACAAAGAAAAAAGGCACCCTTGCCAGAGCACCCCCGTAGGCCGGCAGCTAGAGCTCCGGCACAAGCCAACCGGCACCCTTTGGCCACCGAAGCTCTACCCTCTTCTCTCCATCTTCATGAGAATCTCTCCATTAGGGAGAGCCTTCGCTGCCTTTGGTGAGTTCGGTGAATCAAAGTTCATCTCCTCAAAATCATAGCAACATTAAAAAAATCACACAGCAACTTACCCTAAAAAAAACACAGAGCAACATTCATGTTCGACAATATAGAAAAGGAAATTATATTTGGGGTTGTGGTCTTCAGAGATGAGCTACTAAACCTATGAGATAAGGAAAACAAACTTGAAAAGGCATATGCTTGTAAGCTCAAAGCTTGGAGATGCCAATGGTGGTGAGTTCAAAGAGGTTGCGAAGGTTTGGCTTTCGTTGAAGAAGAAATTGGTAGCGATATAGATGAAAAGTATATAGAACCCAAGTGACAAAAATGGGCAATAAAGATTCAGATTTGTACAATCACTAAATGGGTTGCGATCAACCAGTCTCAATAGCTCCTTCTTCACTTCCATTGACACCGTCGTCCCCAAGTCTTCCTCCACTCGCCGACACATCCACCGACACATTAACTGAGGAGATGGTACAGAGGGTTAGACTAAGGAGAAAGGATGACATGGGACTATTTGACTTTTCAAGCACCGGAGCTTCTGCGGTTGGCACCACCCCTCCAGCGGGCCTTCAGTGGCTTGCTGCCAAAGCTTCGGCGCCAACACCAACAGTCGCATCTCTTATGACAACTTGAATAATTGGATTGACTACTTGAGCTCTCTAAGCCCTATCAAGTATCGTTGACAAGTTGAATAAAGGCAATGACAACTTGAATATTAGCAATGACAACTTGAGCAGGCAATTAATAACCTCAGGAGCACAATTTGCCAATCACCATACTTAAGTTGTCATTGCCTTTATTCAACTTATTAATGATGCTGGATAAGGTTTATGGAATTTAAGTAGTCAATCCCTATACTAAAATGGTCAATCCCATTACTCAACGTGTTAACACATGGTTCTTTCTTTTTAAAAAAAACCTGAGATGCATTTTGGTAAAAGTACAATATTTCAAAATCTCATAATAGTCTCTTGAAGCCTATCTATCATTTTCATTTGTTAACATACTTTTTGGGGTTTTCCAGATCCAAATGGTATTTATTTAGAATTTTCCCTAACTCATATGCCTTAAAATCACTTTTGAAAAAAAACTAATTCAAATACTAAATGACCAATTAAACGATGTTCATGGTTTTTTTATCATGATACACACAACTATAGTATTCATAGAAGGTTTAAATTCATAACCCCATATCTAAATAAGGAAGTAACTTGATATTATTGGACCACAAGACCCTGACTACTTTGATGCTCATGATTTGTGTTACTTGTAAAATATACCAATGTGAAAAATCACTATCCAAAGTATATATAGAACCTTACAATATCAGAATACTAATATTAGGGGAATACCTAATTTCAATATAAAATAGCAATCCTCCGGTCTTTTATATAGGAATTAATTGGGTGTTAATCTTAGTCTTATATATAAAACATATTTTTCATATTTATCAATGTTTTTCCAAATTACTTACATTGATTCTCCTTCAACAATAACCACACAAAAAAGACGAAACTAAGGAATATGATTAGGGTATTTTAGAACAAAAAACATATCATATTAAATAATTTAACTAACTTTCTTAGTCTAATATGATTAATTGAATAGGTTTTGCTTTAAGGACAATAACTTTTTGGGAAACCCAGAAAAACACCTTTTTAAGTACTTTTCTGCAAGTCAAGACAAAACTCCTCTCACTTACTGTTCTCTCTTATATGAAACTAACAATACTTTGATTTTTGTTGAAAGGAAAAGTTGCAAAGTGAGGGCATTGTGTTCTCTTGGTTGTTGCATTAGTTGAGATCCCAACACCAATGGTCAAGAAACAAATTAGGACTTGTTTGTTATGATGGAATTGGGAGTATGGAAATGGAATTGGATCTCAATTCTATGAAGAGATTTGTTTGGAAGATGGAATTGAGTCTCAATTCCAATTCCATATGGAAGCCAAATAAGTCAATTCCACCAACCTCATATTTGTAATTTCATATCTATTACACCCATTTTTACCCTTGCCTCTGCCCCACAATCTTCATGCCACCATCTCCCTCCTCCTTTTCACCCACTACTGACAATTGCCCACCCCACTGTCAACGACCTTCCCCTCCGCCAGCAAAGACAACAACGATGCCTCCTCCAACAACTTCCTACTTGTGCAATGGCAACAAGGACCTAGGGAGGAGGAGATTATGACAGTAGGGAGGTAGTGAGATCTAGCCTCTTCTTTGTCTATTCTTCGATGACCAGGTGCACGACGGCGACAATGGCCCCCTCCATCAACTTCCTTCTTGTGTGACGACAACAATGATCTGGGGAGGAGGCGACAATGATTGTGGGGGAGTTAGTGAGATCAGTATCGATGAGGACAAGAGGAAGTGGCAAGCTTCAAGTCTGGGTTTAAGTTTTGATTTTTTCATGTTATAATGAAAGTGTGTTTATGAGTTCATCTGACAATAGTGCTCTTCTGAACTTCAATTTTTTCTTCTTATTGATAGTTACTAAACCTTTAATGCATTGTGGGGAGGGTGAAGGCCGTTGTCGGCTATAGCTCGAAGTTTCAATGGCAGAAGAGTTTTTTGGAGCTTCAATGGTGACAAAGATGGGTCGTCTAGGTTCTTCACATTAAAAAAATTGTGAAGGGCATTTTGGTCTTTTAATACAAACAATACATATTTTAATTAAAAAATCAAGTCTGCTTCCATGTCATATCAAACACAATTTTAAAACTCATATTCATTTTCATATCCATATCAATTTTAATTTCCATCAAAATCAATTTTAGTATCCCAAACGAGCCATTAAAGTCAAGGGATTTTTCTTGGAATTTGAAGGGATCATTCTTCTTGAACTAATGGTGCTTCTTATGTCTTTGGTCCCACCTTTTTTTCCTTAATTCGTTCTTGGTCTATTTGGGCCTATTTGCCAAAACCAAACAAATTAAGATTTAGCAACTTAACTACATCTATAAGTAGTACTGGGAATTCGGGCCAGCCTGAGCCCGACGGGCTGGCCCGACACGGGTTGGCAACCCAACGGGTCGGGTTGCTTCAGCCCGACTCCCTAACGGCTGCCATTTTGGCAGCCCGAGCCCGTTTAATCGGGTTGACGGGTTAGCCCGCCAGCCCAATTAAACACTGGGTTTTTTGTAAAAAAAATAGCAAGACGCATTTTATCTCTTATACTCCATTCAGAATTTTAGATTCAGAGTCTCTCCCACGCCGGAAAAGCATTACAGACGATTACATATTTACATAGACCATGACAGGTTGATAGGAATTGGGAACCATTACAGAATGATTAGAGTATTAGATGAGGGGAAATGGAAACTATGATCGCCAATCCACTCAGAAGAAATGGGGAACATATTACAGATCTAAACAATTCGAACCAAATTAAAAAAACATTACCTCACTACCTCACACAAAAGCACGGCGGACGGGGAAGACAAAGGTAGTCACCGGACACGAGTCACGAGAGGAAGAGGCGAAGAGGGAGACGAAGACGGAGAGACCGAGTGGCGAGGATCCGCCGCCGACGAGACAAGTTGGGCCACCCACCATCGCACCAGTGCACCACCACCATCCGCCAGCAAGGCAGTTGTGCGGCGAAGAGGGAGACGATCTGAGACGAAAGAGGAGAGGGCGAGCCGGCGAGAGGCCGAGAGGCGAG
Organism: Inga oerstediana; assembly: GCA_963210345.1. Lineage (NCBI taxonomy): Eukaryota > Viridiplantae > Streptophyta > Magnoliopsida > Fabales > Fabaceae > Inga > Inga oerstediana. The sequence goes on along the minus strand of OY723407.1, from coordinate 56,642,333 downwards.
AGAGCTAGGGTTCGGTGCGGACTGCGGAGCGAGGAGCGAGGCAGAGAGCGAGGAGCGAGACAGAGAGAGCGTGAGCGAGGAGCGTGGATCCGAGGGGCGAGGTCGCGATGATTGAGATCTGAGAATCTGAGATTGTGACAGGGTGAGAAAGAGACAGAGACACAGAGGGATCAGGGACTGCGTTTTTTTTTTTAAATATTTTAATTGGCTAAACGGGCTAACCCGTTTAGCCCGCGGGTTAACCCGTTTAACCTGCTGGTTAAACGGGTTTAACCCGTTTGGCCCGTTTCTTAAACGGGCTGAATTCCCCTAACCCGAGCCCGTTAATTTTGGCGGGCTGACGGGCCCAACCCGCCAGCCCGCCCCGTTTTACCGCTGCTATTATAAGTACTCTAATTCTGCAAAAGTTTAATTTCGATTCCTTTAACTAAGGTCAAAAAGAATCTTCAAACTTAACAACGTCGTCATTTTATTCTCATCCATTTCTCAAAATAATTCAATTCTGATATTTTGGCTCGTGATCATATAGAATTTAACCCTGCATTTATTTAACAGAGGCATGGCTTGATTGTATCAATTTAAATGAATAATAACTTACAGTTAGCCAACAAACTATTAATCTTGACTTATATATAAGTAGATTATGACACGAACAATTAGCTAGTATTATATTATACTATCTTTTAATAAATAATCAAACAAATTATGTTGATAAAATTAGATCAACTATAATTGCTTAATTTGAGCCTTTGATTGTCAAATATTATTGATTTCCTAGATCTACAAAGAGCAAGAAAATTAACCGTGCAGATTCGTGAAGTCTCAGGTAAGAGACGATATATTATTGGAAATAAGAAAATAATTAAGATAAAAACATTTCAGATGTAATAAAAATTTATAATTTAAATGGTGACACTCAAGATTTTTGCAGTCTGGATCAGTGTTATTGACCCGGACCGGACTGGAAACTGGCCAACCGGCCAATAGACCGGTTCGGTCTGAGTCAAGTTTATTATTATTTTTTTAAATTGTTTTTTGTTTAATTCTTTTTTTAGAATTTCATACTATAAACATAAAATTTTTCATTTTTCATCGGTTTAGCTCGGATTTAACTCCAGTCTAACCCACTAACCCTTAACCTAATACCCCAGTCAGTTCACTAACCGGTCCGGATTTAATTACCTTGTTTGGATACAGTAATATTTTAGTTGTCTGGATAACTTAATTAGCGAGGATATGCTTCTTAAACACGCAAAGTGCCATTTGCACCCTTAACCCATCCCATCTCCCAAGCATCAAGTTAAAGCCACATGGTTCACTTTTTTATTTTATGTTTTTTAACCAATGGTTCCCATTTCACGCACATCATAACATAATTTAATAACGACCATTAACAAAAGATTGAAACTTAGGAAAGAATTTTTTATTTTTTTGTTGAAAAAGCAACGCAAACAAAGTTTATTTTTGATGTGACGAAGATATTTTACAATTAATTTAAATATGAAAATTAATTTTGTTCCAATTGATCCTGGGATCGGCATCATTTTGATATGTTGTAGAAAAATAAAATTTTATAAGGGGAATGCTTTGAATATAAATAGTTAGGGCTTCACATATACCTCATTAATTAATTATTCAGGGAGTGCTTAGATCAATGTATTAAAACCCGGATCAGGTATTAAATCGGTTGGGGTACTGGGTTAAGGGTCAGTGGGTCAGACCGGAGCTAAATTGGAACCAAACCGGTGAAAAATTGAAAATTTTATACTTATAATATGAAATTATAAAGAAAAATTTAAAAAAAAATGAAAATAGTAACCTGGACCGGTTTACCGGCTGGTTCGCCAGTTTCCGGGCCGGTCCGGTCCGGATTACATAATCCTGACTTAGATTAACTTATTTTAAATAATTTTGCATTTATAAAAGTTTTATCTCATGAAGCGAATTTTTAAAAACTGATTAAGGTGTTTCCCAAACACCTACTTAGTCTATAGAATTTCTTGATGTTCCATGACTAGCATTTCATAATGCATGATAACATCTTTAATTTCCTTGTAATTTGTTTGTTTAATAAATTAATTGTCTCAAACCCACAAATGTTCGTTGAGTCAATGAGAAGTTGACTCATAACTTACAAAATTTTCAGTTTAAAATCTGCTATCAACGTGAGAACATTGGTAGTAAACGATCATAGGTTTAATTTGTTGTGTATAAAAAAAATAACCATGTGTACCTATCAATTTCACTCACCCAAGTAGTATCGATTACGATTTCAAGAGGAAATGTGAATTTTCAGATTCTTCCCCTGAAGAGATACCGTTTTGTTACGCAGAGTATTATATATATTATTCCAAAATTTCCAGTGAAGGACCAAATTAAATGAGATAGATGGTAACCCCAGAGGAATTTATACAGTGAAATCTGGCTACCAAGCACTACAATGGACCAATACATTAAGCGCAAATATTTTAAAGACCAACCTACATGGACAATACTATGGAAACTCAAGTTCTGCTTGGTAAGAGGGATTTAGTGCTTATTTGATTTACCTTTTTTAGAAGCATTTTTATAATTTACGAAATAAATACATGAGAGGAGTTTTATCTCGATTTACAAAAAAGAATTTTTGAAATCATAGTTTGGAGTTTTCCCAAACAAACACTTAGATGGGAGGAGAGGGGGAAAAATTTGTGAGTTGGATTTTAAAACTTTAGAAAAGTTGAGTTATAAAATGATATTAGTAGCACAGAGAAGATGTATGATAAAAGAATAAAAAAATTAATTAAAATTTTTTTACTACACTTTTCTAAATTTCAAAAATTAGAATGCTTTTGTGGAAAATCTTAAAAATGGAGTATGGTGTAAATAACGTCTTAGTAGTGTTCGGTAACTTTCAAAACCTAGGTTTCATAAATATTTTTTCGTAAATTGAGGTAAAACTATTCTCATATACTTACTTCATAAACTGTAAAAGTTATTATCGAAAAATTAATCCGAACACACTCTATTCTTCATTAACAACATTTAACTAATTCCGATGTATGTTGTTTTTGTCAGTCTCAAGATGAATCTCTAACTCCCCTGTTTATTTATTGTACTTTTGCGCGTGTGCTTGATGGTTTGGCTGTTTTCAGAACTTCCAGTACATTTGTGCTGATTTTAATATGATTGTCTTATAAATTTTTTTTTTTTTGGAATACAGGGACTAGCTTGTTCGTCTTTATATTTCTTTGGACTGATGATTTAACCATAGAACAACTTTTTAACACTTGTAAATTATCATTATTAATTTTTATTTTAATGTTAGGTTCAGTCTATCTTACGTGTGAAAATGACAAGGGGCCGCCAAATTTGACTCCTTTCGGCTTCGGCATTAACCAGGGCCTGCCACGTGTGCATTCCAAGTTTTTCCCCTCGCCTCCTTGGGCTGCGCAAGACTGATTCCATTTCTTTAGGGTATGTTTGTTTCAGCGATTCGATTGCTTATAAGTTGCTTTTTAATAGTGATTTACGGTATACGAAGTAAGTATGTGAGAGGAGTTGTGTCTCGATTTACGTAAAAAGCAACTTATAAGCAAAAAAAAGCTCAACCAAACATGCTTTTAAAGGGCATAACAGTGAGAAACAGAGGACTCCCTCCGTCCCTACGATCCATTTTCTCTAAGTTGTGTTTGGTTTGAGCTGGAGAGGTGAAGGGTTATGATTTTAGATGGAAGAAATTTAAAATTTATTTTTTTATTTTTTAAAATTTTAGATTCTTATCTAAAATTCTTATTTCTTATTTCCCGATCTTCCTCCCCTCAAACCAAATACACCCAAATGCTTATGCCTTTTTATAAGGTAATGTATGTTTACTCATTTTATTTTTAATTAATTATCTACGTTACATTAATTAGAATGCTAACTCATTTCCATCATTTTTTTTCTCATTCTCTTTATTCTCTCACGCCATCTTTCTCTGGATATTATCTTTAATCACTTTTTTATATTATTGCTCACTTTCTCTTTTCCAATTATAAATAAGGGTATATTTTTAAAAAAAAGTATATTTCTTTAATTTTAAATGTTTTCTTAAATGCTAAAATTAGGGTAAATGGACATTATATCTAGTAGGGGTGTTGGGACGGGATCAAGAAATACCATTCCCGATCCCGATCCCGAGAAGGGTTCGAGAATGATTTTCATTCCCGATCCCGAAAATCGGGAAATTTTGGGATCGGGATGAGGATCGGGAATTTCCTGATCCCGGATTTGCTTTTTTTTAAAAAAAAAATCTTTATATTAAATTTTTTGTAGTGTTTCCTTTAATCTAGTATAAATATATAATTTGTCTAATATCATATTGTATCAAATAAGTCTAATATAAATATATAATTTGTCCAATACATGCTTAAAATTGTCGATTCAGCTGTCAAAAGAACAAAGACAAGAATAAAAAAATTAGAACTATTTAATAAATAATAAATGAAATTAACTAAATAAACTAAAAGAATAGATATTACCTTAAGGATGTTAGAGATTTTCACATTTTATTTACATTTGGTTTTATTTTCTTAAATATTTTTAAAAAATATACATGTGTATATATATATTTTCGGGATCGGGAAGTCCCATTCCCGATCCCAAAATTTTTGGGACAGGAAATTGATAAACACCCCTAATATCTAGAGACTGACTAAGTAATTTATCCATGCCAAAAAAAAAAATAAAGTAGTTTTTTTATAAAAAATGAAAAGAGGAATTTCATATAACCAAAGGTTAGCTTTATAGAAATGGTCAGTTCATACAATATAACGAATTATGGCTTGAATTTTTATTAGAAGATGTGCATGTATTTAGTGTCAATAATGTTTTATCTTCACCAGGAAGATTCTTTTGCCTAGGAAAAAAAAATTATGTAAAACGTTTGCGAGTCTGTATAATTGTATTGAGGTAATATATTCTTTTATTACTAATTTACTATAAAAGATTTCAGTACAGCTAGATTTTTTATCTGACTTGTTAGGTCAAAATAGGTTCAATAATCAAACATCATTTATAAATATAGTTATATATTGTTTACTAATAAAAATCTTACATCATCAAAAAATTTGAGTCCAAACTCTTACATGTTCTTATCAATATATAGAACCAAACACATTTAAATAATATACCCACTCAGCTCTTGAAAGACTGTGAGACTTTAACTCTAAAGAAAACAATAGATGATTTTGTTGTCAAATAGACTATTACTAATTACTAATTATTTAGTGATAGAATTCTATAGCTAAGCTAATCTAATGGTGGAATTATATTGCTGCCAATTGACCTTTTCTTTGTGTGTAATTTAGAGCCATTTATTGGTGGGTGCGTGAGTTTTGTTGACTTACAAAGTGATGCAAATCCGTTCTCAGGTTTGATCTCAGGAAACGGAAGGTGTAGAAAATTTTCGTTGGGAGCTCTCTCCCTTGGGGCGCCTCAAACAGGTGAATTCCTGTCGGGCCTATCAGATTGGGGGCGCCAGGACTAGTCGGTTGTCAGGGGCCCATGTCGGTAAATCCGGCGTTGGCCTTCAGGTTAACGCCGGATACCTAGAAAGTGGGTGCACCGAAGGCCAAAAATGATTCATTGCATAAACCATAAAAAAAAAGAAAGTGATGCACACATTTTTATTAATGTATTACCATCTGGTGTAATTTTTTTTTTAAAAAAATAATGATGATATTATCATTATTATTTTCATTTTCACATGCATTGGGTATGTACCCAACTAATAAATGGAAGATAAGATTCAGCAAGAATTGACTTTGAATGGTTTTAAACGAGCATATTCCCACGGCACGTAAAGTCGTCACCCGATAATTAATTGTGATATTATTAGAGAAGACGATGTTGTTTCTGGTTGAAGGCTTAACTTATTCAACAACTTTGAATATATCTAACAAGAAAATATATTTATTATAAAATAATCGATTTTTTTTTTTTTCAACAGTCGCTACTTTAAATTAGTAATTAATCTCCATAGAACTCCCCCACCTAGGACCTGGCTCCCCCCCCCCCAAACTGGAATATGCTCATTTTTTCCCACCCCACCGAGTTCTGTCCTTTTGTTTCATTAAACCAACACTTTTAATTATTAATTGTATGATTTATGCGAACAGAACAAGTGAAATCATCTATGCGTAATCATATATATGATAATGCTTCCCTCTAATCATGAGTGTTATTAAAATTAAGGTTAAGAAGTAAATTTATCAATAAAGTTTAATTTTAAGGAAGAAGTGTCTGACATAATTATGTTTTAAAGGGAAGTAAAAATATACATAAGAAATTAAAAATGAAGTATTCAGCACAAAATCGTTCAATTTAATCTAACGGCGTTAAATTATAAGAGAAGAAAACCCCTAAAGACGTTAGGTCAAATTTAACGGTTTTATACTGGATGCTCCGTTTTTAATTTCCTTATGTGTATTTTTACCTTTTTAAAAATATAATTGCGCCAGATGCTCATTCCTTAAAATTTTATTGATAAATCTGCTCCTTAACCCTTAAAATTCAAGGAGCCACTGATTCAATCAAACAAAAATTTTGACAAATCAATACCATTTGGATTGGCCTATATATAATCTCCATGCACAAGCAGTCATCTAATTGCCCCCCCCCCCCTTTTTACCAAAAAACGGTCATTTAATTTAAGAAAAATGGCAAGATACAGTTTACTAATTTGACAAGTATATCCTTGTATTTTTAGTTTGTTGTTCATCTATAATTAAAATTAGTTCACTTACAGTTCAACACTTCAACCAAATCGAATCTATGAAACTTGAACGACTCAGCTACTTGACTATATGATTAATTGGCCATATTTTAATAATATTAACAATTTACACGCAGAGGTTCGTGAATATAGATAAACACCTAACTTTAATTAATTAATCATACAAAATATGAGAATGGAAGATAATGTTAGCACTCTGCTTTGATGTGACGAGGATACTGCCAAATGAGCAGGTAGCAAGCAAATGACAATAACGTATTTATGTGTTAGGAAGGTTTAATGTGCTTCTGATAATGCCTTTGATTTAGAATCACGAGTGAGTGTTGGTTAATGTTTTGATTTTTTTTGTTCTTTCGTTGGATTGTTGCTGTTTTCCTTTATTTTGACTTCTTTCCTTTGATATTGCTAGTCTTATTTCATTAAGTTATGAGTGTGTATTCTGGTATTTGAATTAATAGAAGCTTTTTCCGATAAAAAAAAAAAAAGAAGTGCTTTTGTGAGAATATATCTTGTGCGCCACCATTAATACACATTGTTTGGCTAGCTATACATAAAGGCTTGTAATTAACCAGGCTTCATTTTATAGATAAAAAAATTGAGGTTGTTGCTTATAACGATATCATCAACATATATATATATATATATATATACACAGATATAATATAATTCAATAAGATCAATGGTATCTATCACGTTCATTTATTAATTAAAATTAATTCACTCTCGCAGTTCAGTACTTGTTTGGATTAAGTATTTCATTAAAAAGAAACAAGTAAGGAACAAAGTCAAGTGATGATTGATTGCAAAATGTCATAATCAAGAAGAAATAATTGATTTCAACTAAATTATTTGTTCAAGGTGCGAGCCTTGAAGCTTATTTTATAAGTACATGTATATTTTTATTGGAGGTGATACTGTTTGAAATATTGTTACGCATTATAGTGTATACTTTTATTAAGTGGATCTTGAATCTCGATTCATTATATTGTGAGAGACAAACCTTTTCAATATTTCACTACCCAACATTCATTGGTGGCTTGAAGTTATTATAGACTGTTATGAACATCTATACATGCATAAAAGATTTTAAAATTTTTTGAAATTGACGGAAAACATGCTTTCTTAAATGATTCTATATTAAAAAAGGGTTAATATAACTTTTGGTCCCTAAAGTTTGATCCAATTTATGTTTTGGTCTTTCAAGTTTAAAATCGGTGGTTTTGGTCCTTAAAGTTTCACCCAATTTTGGTTTTAGTCCCTCAAGTTTGAAATCAGTAGTTTTGGTTTCTGAAGTTTCACCCGATTTTGGTTTTGGTCTCTTAAGTTTGAAAATGACTTGGTTTTTTCCGGGTCGGGTCGGGTTTCAAAAAGGGTCGCCAAAATCCTTTTCAAACTTGAGGGACTAAACCAAAATCGGATGAAATTTCAAGGACCAAAACCACCGATTTCAAACTTGAAAGACTAAAACCAAAATTGGGTGAAATTTCAGAGACCTAAACCACTAGTTTCAAACTTGAGGGACCAAAACCAAAATTGGATCAAACTTTAAGAACCAAAAGTTATATTAACAAAAAAAAAAAAGAAGTTTATGTAAACTTGATCGAATTGTCAAACCCAATAAGTTATTACAAGGTCTTAAACTAAACTCATCTGTTTATTTCTGTTCCTTTTTTTTTTTGGCCAACAAGCGAACCCATCTATTTCACTCACTATATATATATATATATATATATATATATATATAAAGGTTTTTAATTAATTAATTGAGTAGGCTTTTATAAAAAAAAAAAGAGGTTGGTCCAAATGATAAGTATAAGAATGCGATGGGAGAGTATTGACATGATTAAAAGGCAGAAGCAAGTGGTGGTAGTGAATAAAATAGAGTGAATGAAGTAGGGGTTTTTTGAGCAAAAAAAAAAAAAGTAGGGGTTCTATACTAATCTCTATGGGTTGCGCAATAATGTGGGACATTGGAGGCAGATAATTAACGTTGGTGGCCCCCACATGGGCATCACGAGTATAAAGAACAGGAGACAGCCTTTCTTCTCACCTCTTCCTCTTATCCCCACATGTTCTCCTTCATTCATTTATACGCTATTTCCTGCCTTTCTGATGTTACAGGTGATATCAGAACTCGTTTGGACTTATAAGAATAATTATTTTTATTTTAACTGACTTTTTGCAAGAATACAAATTATTTTTTTGTATTTTTTACAAGAGTTTGAATTTTAAATTGTCAAAGTGTGTGTTCGGATTAACTTTTAAAAAATAGTTTTTACGATTTATGAGGTAAGTATGTGAGAGGAGTTTTGTCTCAATTTGAGAAAAAATGCCTCTGAAACCATGGTTTTAGAACTTGTCGAACACATACTTGATCTTTTTTATAAGAGCTTGACAAAAATTGTCTGAGTATTTAATGAGGTTTTTCTATTTTTTTCCTTAATTATTTATATGTATTATATTAATTAAAATGTTTGTGATACTTATATTTACTTTATTTCTCTTTCTTTACTTGCTTATTTTAAAAAATGACATATTTGTAAAACAAAGTTTATTTGAGGTATATTTATTATTTTAAACTAATTTTAATTATTTTTTATATTAAGTAATTCGATTATTGAACTCTTATAATAAGACCAGAAAGTATGTATAGTATACATTGATTCAAATATGAAGAACAACAATAAAAGAAGAAAAAAACTGCTTCAGCTTTGAGGTCACATTTGGCCTACAGGTCATTTTCCTCGAAGTCTATTCAAAACATACATTTTTGCATCAAACTAACTTTCTTTTTCCGTTCCAATGATCTATCGAGCCTTCTTAACACTATCCCAGGCATTCACTAAAGCCGTGCGTGACCTTCTATTCTAAGAAGGCTTACATGTCACGATGCTCAATCTAGTTCACTGACTCTACATTTCATTAATTATTTTTTTCGTTCTTAATATAATATATAATTAATTTTTTTATAAAATTATGAAAACTGAATAAATTATTTAATTATAACGTACTGTATATCATTAAATTATAAACCAATTTATAAGTAAAAAAAAAATAGTTTGAGGAAAAACTATTAATACAAATATTTTAAAATAATCTATTTAGCTTTCTTAATATTTTTATTTTAAAAAAAGTTGACTATATTTTATATTAGGGACGGGAGGTAATAATATTATTCCTTATACAAAGTATTTTTTCTTAAAAATTATTATATCGATAAGCAGGCTAAACTACTCTCTAACGATTGAATTATATGAGCTTCCATGTTGAAATTATATCCGCACGTTTTTTAAACAGAGTGTATGAATGAAATGAGGAAAAATATGTGGGATGGGGAGAATTTTTGTGATTGGGGTTTTGATTTGGGAGACCTTTGAAAAAACATCTCACTAGTAACTTAATTGGTATTGGCAAATGGGACCTTATGTGCACATGAGAGAAGATTTGTGCACACAGGCGGAGATGTTTTGTACACGCATAAAGAAGAATATTACACATAAGAAAGATCGTCTGCGCATAGGAGAAGATTTTATGCACACTCGGAAAGTCATCTGCACACCGGGGTCCTATTTGGTAATTAAATTGCCAATGGGGTATTTTTTCAAAATATTCCCTTTTGATTTTGATTTTTTATTTTTTGTGGGGGAATAAAACGGGGCAATGAAAAAGAGATCTGGACAGGTTTGGGTTTGACCAGATCGCCACTGCATATCCAATGGTTCTATGAGGTTCAGTTCACCCCACTGGACATTGACCTAATTATCATTATTTTTCATTAATTAAACTTAAACAATTAATTAATCCATAAATAAAATACAACCTTTCTACAATTTCACGCTAATTACTCCGTCAGGGTGCGTGCTTTGCTTTTCCACGGAAGTCGCCAGTCGCCAGTCGCCAGTCGCCACAGGGGGCCATGATCCCTTCCCATCATCCAACGGCGTCGTTCTCGCCCTTTAGACCACACGATATCATAAAAAAGACACAAACAGCGAATAAATTAATAAATTACTGCGAGAATCTCTTTTTATTAGTACATATAAGAAATAAATATATCTTTAAGTTTTATTACAATCATAGAACTTAATTTAAATAGAAGAAAAGTGTGCATGCTCTTAATAAATACTAAAGACTTTCTTCTTTTAATAAATGTAATATTAAAATAATTAATTAGCACAAAAAATATTAAATAATTAAAAATACTTAACTTGCTTATTTTTAAAAATGTGAATATGAATAAATACAAAATATAAAATATAGAAAATAAAAAATAGAAAAAATCCCAATTAAAAACATTTTATTAATTAGAAGGACTTGAATTCGAGTCTCATTACTCTCTCTGCATGAAATCCTGTAGTATCTATACTCTCTGTGCTTAAATACATATAAGCAGGACTTTTCATCTGATTTTCTCATGTAAAAATATTTAATAGGAATAAAAAATCTATTGCAAGCGAATTATTTAGTCATAAAAATTAAAATAAAAAAAATAAGTCGTTTAAAACAAAACAAGAGGAATAAGGAAAATGCATTGGATACGGTTGTTGCCAAACACGATCGAGTTGAAGAGCGAGAGGGGACAGAAACGACACCAACCAAACAAGGCATGGAAAGAAACTGACGTCGTCGTTGTGTTGTTGCGCACAGCCTGCAGCTTTCCTTTCCTCCCACAAACATGTCTTCTTCCTTCTTCTTCCATGGCCGCATCGTTTCCTTTCAACGCGCACGAGGGTTCTTCTAGCTTCTCTTCCCAACTCGTTGATCTCAACCATTTATCGTTTTTTTAATTCTTAAATTAATACCTTTTCTTTGTCCGAAAATTACCTGAAGTTGATCAATTAATTAAGATTTTAATTCCTTCCCTTTTCCCCTTCCTCAAAGGTTGAACCCCATAGCTCTATAATGGCCGCTTCAACTCTTTCCCTCTCAGTCTGATACCCGCTTTCACTTCCTTATTCGGCCATCTCGAGGTGAGCTTGTCTATTTCGTATGTTCGTTTTTTTTTCCCTCGTCCTCCCTTTCCCCTTTGAATTCTGGCTGCTTTAATTTCAGCTGATGTATGTGGGCTATGGGAATTTTTCTCTCAGTTGTGGTTATGTTTCATTCTTGAAGAATTGATTTTCCAATTTCCGTCTTCTACCTTACTTCAAAATTTCCACTTTACGTTTTTGTGGGGGCACTTTCTTCTTTATTATTTCCCCCTTTTTTCTTTTGTTTTTGGATACTTTTATGTAGTTTGGGATGTCATTACGGGATGCCTTGATTACATGGTCTTGTGCTAGTTATGGGGTTTCCAGTTGTTGCATCTTGTCTTCAAGCTTTTCTTTTCTTTTGCTTCCCCCCTCCATCGGAGCTAGTGCAGAATAGAGTAAAAAATGAACTGAAGATGGTTGACTGATGCATCCTATGAAGATAGTTTGGCGTCGGATGCTTTATTTTTGAGCTAAAAAGAAAATTGTACTTGTATTTCTTTGTTTATCATAAGTTTTATGCGGAAGCTCTTGTAGATTTACAGTTTTTCAGAAGAGTAAGGGGAAAAGGGGAGTTAGAAGTGATGGGATCTCCGACCACGTATTAGTTTTTTTTTTTTTTTTCACTTTGCTTTCTTGTTTATCATATATTATAAGTTCAGATGGCGCAAATACGTTTGGAATTAGCTTGGATAGATGATAACTAAAGACGTTTATAATGAATTCAATCTCTCGTCTTCAACAGTTCATGAATAACATAAATTTGAAGTGTTAGCACTAAAACATTTTTTATTTAATACAATTTCTGGGTTTTGAGTGTGTGATCTGTTGTCTTGTTGGTACTCGTGTTCATAGCCCTCCCTAAGTTTTGATGTATTTAATTGTTGTAGACATTCATGATAGATTTGATATGTCAGTTAGCTTTAATTCTGGCTGTTGCCCTCTTTGAAATGTTGCTTTGATCTCAATCTTGCTTATCTGTTTCTATTTCATTATGTTTAGGTAGGCACAATTATTTGGAATGGCAAAGGATGAAGATTCAGGCAGTCCCAGTTGGGCCTCTTCATTTTTTGCGCAGACAACAGAGGATGTGACAAGAGCCGTTGCTGCTGCTGCAACTGTTGTTCATTCCCCAAGGCCATCTGTAGTATTTTCATCTAAAGATGAGCATAGTAGTGGCCATCTTCAAAGGTTCCAGAATCATGTTTCAAAATTAATAAAAGGCTTCTCTCGCACTTCTGATGTTAAAGTTGCAAATTACAACCCTGAAGTCCTAACAAGTCAGAAGCGACAGTGGGCAGCAAACTTTCAGTTGCAGTACTTGGTACAATCTTTTTCTTAGACCCTCCAGAATAATATGTTCATTCTTCTCGTTCTCCCATAAACTATAACGATCCCTTCCTCTGCTTCTTGCTATGGGAGTCTCCCGCTTTTGAATTTATATGTTCCCTTGTCTTGGTTTTCTCTTGGTTGTTTGTTTCTAATATATGTTATATATTTGAATCTGCTGCTATTTATTTTTTGGTCCAAGTCATTGTATTTAAGCTCCCTTGAATACAATTTACAAAGAATACTTGGGCTGCTTTTTACTTCTAAGTTTTCAGCTTATATCTCTTTGTGGTTTATCTCTTGGTTGTTTGGCTCTAATATCTTTTACTCAGTTGAATCTGCTGCTATTTCTGTTTTGTTTCAAGCTTGTCTGTGGTCTTGCTCCAAGCTTCAAAGCATTCTCAGCTTTTAGGCATAATATTTTTCCTTCTTGTCTGACCACAAAAACTCATGGAATTGAGTTGTCTATACATTGTTCTCATAAATGGTATTGATTGGGTGCACAGGACCATAGGTCTTGGAAGGAGCCGACCCGGCTGTTTGAAAGCATGGTGGTTGTTGGACTTCGTCCTAATTGTGACATTCAGGCACTGGAGAGGCAATATGTTCATAGAAAGTCTGAAGGTTCTGGTAAATTTAGAAGTGCGCTTGGCCATCAGAATCAATCCCGTGTAGAACCCAGTTTTGAGCCTCAGGTTTTCACACTTGTTAACAGATCTTACGTTATTTCCATTCTGTTTACAGCCGCCTGTTCTGGGCTGTTGGTACAGTGCTACCGATATTGCTATCATTGTTATTACAGTTTTATTGTAGTGGTTTCTACTATTTTTATTCACTTTTTAATTAATTTGGTTAGAATTGTCTTCTCATGAATGCTGCATGTTTGAATTTTTTCCAGGTCTTATTTGTTTACCCTCCAGAAAAACATCTGCCTCTTAAAGACAAGGATCTTGTCTCGTTTTGCTTTCCTGGTGGCCTGGAGGTTAGGATTATACTTGAATATACCTGCATATTTTTATTCATACATACATCTGAGTGTTCCTATTTGTTAAAACTTATCCAATTTTTTTTTTCAGGGTAATTTTGTTTCTAGGGAGGTTGATATTGTTGAACATTTTCTGTTAAAACTAATTTAAATGCACCTATTTACTCAGAGTATGTACCTCACCTAGTAGGATATGACTTTATAGTTGTTGTTGTACTCAGAGTGCGCACCCACTGTTTATAAACTATAGTAACAGCATCTTGATTACCTAGAGCGGTAATTACAAGGTTTTACTCATATTTAATTATTTGCCACCAATGCTAGTTCATGGCTTGACGTATGTAATCTGTGGTGAGAAGTCTCAAAGTTGTCTGTTCTTTGTATTTATTTATTTATTTCTGCATGTGAGTATAGAAAGCTTTTGCTGAGGTTTTAATATCTCTTGGATGTAATTGTAGGTTCGTGCTGTTGAGAGAACCCCTTCCATGAGTGAGTTGAACGAAATTCTGCTTGGGCAGGTAGTTTAGCTACATTGTTCTCCTATTAATTTTACTTAGACTTAATAGGATTTTTTCCCTTAGTTCATATTGGATTGATGTAAGATTGTATTCATTCCCTTTTTCCTCTTAACTAATTGATAACTAATCAACCTTCTGAATTGTGATATTCATCTTTGCTAAGAGTTGAAATCTTGGAATTATAAAAGGATTTTGGATCTTCTAGAATTTTGCTTTTTGGGACGTATTTTCACATAAGTTGGCATGCTCTGGTTTTCTAAAAATATATTTATATTGCTTGGATTCTCAAGCAGATAATTTGTTTCAGGATCAGGTTCCCTTGTCATTTTATACTTTCTATCAATTGACAGTTTGTCTTTCTCAGGCTTTAGATGTTTTGCATTTGCATATATCAAATAATTTGGGGTTGTTCTGCACTCCTTTTCCCATATGAACTATGTCAAAGCCCAATAATTAAATCTTCATTGCCTTCTAACTGCTGTACATCCATTCTATTTCACCTTGCTGGAGATATATGTAATCTGTTAAACCCTGATTTGAGGTGTGATTTGTTTTCTACAGGAGCACCTTAAACAAAGTGATCTGTCATTTGTATTCAGGCTACAGGTAAATGCAGCAATCCTATCTTTTACTTGCTATTTTCCATTCTCTTGCATTTCTTTTATGCAGATTCTTGCTTAGGCATGGTGTATATTTAGTTTGTGTTCTGGACCAGTAAAAGTTGTCAGTTAGTTTGAAGTATACAAATACTTCAAAATGGGACAGGAATATGAGCATGTTAAACAAATACTTCAAAATGGGACAGGAATATGAGCATGTTAAGTTTTTTCGACGGTTGCGTTGCTCCACTTTGCAAATTAGACTATGTGCCTTGTTTACCCAATATTTTATCCTCTTTAAAATATGAGTCAATTATTTACTACGCAGGCATTTATGGAGGTTTTAATGTTTTATAATCTCAAATTGGCTAAGGTTTACTATTTGACCGTGGGCAACTAACATAAATGAAATATCTTTCAGTCAGACTAATGTTAGCTTGGGTTCTTTCATGTTTGCTTCGGATGTACTTCTGATTATGTACCTTGGTCAGTATCTACATTATGGTTGTGGTCTACTTATGTGGTGTAAAAAGAAGTTCTCAGTATTTCTGTTGAAGCTCTAATAACCAAGCCAAATTATTAGATTGTTAGTGTTTGAAAATATCTCATTTACTTGATTGTCCATTCTAGGGCTAAAGCGTCAAATCCTTGATAGAAGATAAAAAGGCTTTTGTCGTTTATACAGTTAGATTCTGGCCACAATTGGAGGAGTGAGTTTTATATGAAGGCTTGATTTTCTTTGCATATCATTCTGAACTTGCTTTTACCTGATGGAGACACAGTCAAAGAAGTAACTTGTCTAATGAGTACCTAAAAGTGATTATTCCAGTCCCTGCCTATGTTTGGAGATGACCAACAAAATTTGGCTACCTTAAGATAAACAGATCAAATATTGTTGAGTCAATAATAAAAGCTGGGTCATTACATTGCTCCTAGCTTCCAGTTATCCAATTTAAGTGGTGATGTAAATCTTCAGAACATTTGATCTGCTGCTTGTGTATGATTAATGATTTGTTGTGGCGCATAATGGAAGTAAATAGTTTGTTGTTATCTGGAAAGTACTTCAAATAACTGAACTTTTTAGTAGATTTGTCTTGTCAGTTGTCAATGGTTGATCATTGAATTGTAAAGCCTGAGAGAGGAGGGAACTCCTTGATAAAGGCAACTAAGAGTTTGATATCATTAGTTCAGACAATTTTTCAGTCCTGTCTTGGTGCTTATATTGTCTTTTTTTTTTTCATAGGGTGCTGACAATTCAACACTTTATGGATGCTGTGTCTTGGTTGAAGAATTAGTACAAAAGCCATCGGGATTGACCCTGATTTCTGATAAGCAGCCATCACCATCATTGAGACGTCATACACTAACCACACAGAGATGTTATTGCATTCTTTCAAGGCTCCCATTTTTTGAATTGCACTTTGGTGTATTGAATAAGTGAGTGTTTATACAGAGTTAACTTATGAGCAGTAGGTTGCAAGCAGAAAATATTTGCACTTCTACTGTGCTTTTGTTGCGCTATATTTGGAAAAGATGGATCTGTTAACAGTCAAATCTCTTTTGTAGACACTTCATGCTATATGAAATACTGAAATAATGTGTAAAGGAGTTTATTCTGATTGAGAGGGGGTTTTACTGGATTACTTTCTTGTAATTTCTTTAACTTCACGAATGTTAGTATCTTGTATATTTTGTGAAAATTGGGTTTCAAGGGATTATTCTGTTACTGAAGACGTTGTATATGCCTGTATTTCTGTTTTAGGCAGTTATTGTTGTCAAGTCTAATGAAATCAAAATACTTTTGTTTTCTTATAGCTTTTTATACATTGGAAGATTGGGCCCTTTATGAATATGAGTTCTCTCCCTTTAAATTTTTTGGTAGTTGGCTCATATGGCATACACACACACACACACACACACACACATTCTACGTATAGTTTGACTCATCTGTGTTAATATCCCTGTAGCATCTTCACCCAAGAAAGGCTAGAGCGGTTGACAAAAAGTATTGAAGATTTAAATTTAGAATTCGTTGATGGTAATCATGAGGAGGAACTCCCAGAGGGCAATCCTGAGAGTGTCTTGGTGAATACTAGACCAATAGAAGACAGAGCTGATGAAATGGCAATAACCCCTGACTCAAGCTCAAGAAATTCCACTCCTGAAAGCGTTGTGCGTGTTGATAATTGCTCAGACCACCAAATGGCTAATGGGAAATTGCAGAAATTGAAGGAGAGTGCCGGTGATGACATTGTTGCACCAGTTGATCCTGAAACTGAACAGATGACTAGCAAAGGAGAACCTGGCACCACGAGTTCTGAGGATAGTGATTTATATGGAGATGCTTATTCAGCAAACAAGCAATCAGAAGATAGGCGCTTCCCAAATGCTATTCTGCCTCTATTGCGCTGTAGCCAGTACGAAAGCTCTGAATCTTCCTGCAGGTACATATAATCATGACCTTCCAGGTCTTTGATCAGTATTTGTATGACCATAGCCTTATGGCATCGAGCAGTGAAAGAAATTCGGACTTCCTTTACGGTTCTTAGTCATACTAGTAGTTAGTCGTTAACCGCTAAATTTGGGTTACAACAACTAACTCTTCTTCTAATATGCTAACATATCCTGTATGGTAAGATATCAATTTTGATGTTTTAAAGTTGTCTTCTACATGAGAAAACATTATTATCACCCAATATTTTGATAATTGTATATCAAGGTGTTTTCTTTTGGAAAAACAAATCTGGAACGTTTCTTTGTTTGTAAAAGGGACTCATGATAAAGGTTTTGAAAACTAGATTTCAATGATGCAGAAACTTAAGGATGTATTAGCTCTGGTGATTGACATAACTTGCACAGTGAGTAAATGAATTGTAGCCATTGCTAACAAATGCAGCCCATTGTTTCTGTTTATTCCTTCTATTACAGATCTGGGGCAGTTGCTTGCCTTTTTCTCTCCCTCGTGTCTCTTAGCATGCGACATACACTGTCGTAATTCTGCTTTATTTGACATGTTTCTTCTTTTTGAGTCACTTTTCTGTCTCATATATTAGATTGTTTCTCATTCTTTTTAATTGATGAAACTTTTCTATATTCTCTGCTTTTTGTAGTTTCCAAGGTTCACCTTGTGAAGACAGAAATTCTAGAAGTGATATTGATGATACTGAGACAGAAGAGGCTTCTATTTCTGGGCAAGAAGAATTAAATGATCTTCTAGATATCCTAGAATGGGCTAAGGTTTGTAGTTTAAGATATATTTAAATATTTTTTTTTCGCCTTCTGATATCTTATACTGGTTTGTTGTTCTAATATCTTATAGCCGTTTATCTTGTACTGGTTTCCAGGAAAATAACAAAGGACCATTACAGATTATAAGTGAGTATTATCGTTTAGGTTGCCCTGTGAGGGGCTCATCACTTAGGTTTCATCCATTGGAGCACCTGCATCCCTTGGAATATCGTAGACAAGATGAGACTGTTCTTCGCCTGGCTGGTTCAACTTTTGATTTGAAATCTTTCAAAACAGGTCTTGAATGGGCTGAGGTATGTGGTCATGATATTTGACTTAGTGAACAATTGTTTTCATTCCTCTTTAGAAATAGGATCTGTATGTCCTTAGGTAGTGCCGTGTTCAATAGAGATGTGCTTGTTTTAAAACATCGCTCTCATTTCTTTTTCTCAGGCACAAAATGCACTTCTTGCAGAGGAGGAGGCATCTGCATTATCTATATGGGCTGTGGCTTGCATATGTGGTACCTTAAGACTTGAAAATGTAAATTTTATGTTCCAATCTCAGGTTTCTAGAACATTGCAGTTCTTTATCATGCTGTCTTCTGGATGTTAATTTTCTTTTTCATATATAGAATGAGTGAATATTTTTGGATCTTGTATTTCTCTGGCGATCATTAGATCATGCTTTTTAACGGGATGAACAAAACCAGAGAGAGGGAGGGAAAGAGAGAGAAAACTAGGGGATTGAAATCTCATACTTTTCTCATATTGTTCAAAACTAGCATATATTTGACTGTAAAAAAATAACTTTGTTAATGAATGTGGTTTTTACATTCAAAGTAAACAGTTTTATATAAATAATCCGTAATTAATTTCTTCACTTCCCCTGTAGCCAAATTAGAGAGAAGTTACGTGGCAGTCTTTTTGTGAAGTTTAAACGTAATGATCTGAGTATAACAATATCGTGTTGCTTGTTTAGAAGTTTTACAACTTTATGTTGGTTCAATTGATTGCCTCTCCATGTTGCAGGTTTTAGCATTTTTTGCCGGAGCTCTGTTGGAGAAGCAGATAGTTGTTGTCTGTGCTAACTTGGTAAGTTTAGTTTTTGCCTTGTTAGCAGTTTTTGAATGCGATAATGTACCTTCCTAAATGTTATTTTTCTGTTGTTTATCTGGATACATTATCTATGTTTTTCCCTTGGAAAGGTTGCTTATTCCTCTATTGATAGCTTCCTGTCTTCTTGGTTTGCTATGCGGTTTCTTTTCTTTACCCGCTGATGTGCTCAGTCCTATTATTTTGCTGCCTATTTCTAAGCATAAAACCCACGTTTTTTTTTTGGGATCAAAACACGTGTTAATTGTTTGCACTGCATCCTCTAGTTTTCACCAAGTTTCATGAGTTACTACTATTTGAACTGAATTAAGTATTAGTAATGTATTCCTTATTGGAATATTATGGACAATGATGTTTGATACTTGTGAAGTTGTGATTTGCAATAAATTTGCATCTGAATTCAATCATGTGTGAACGACCTGATAGTGATAAATTTGCAGGTGTTGGTTTGTTTATTTATAATTTTAGTTTTCTTTGATCATCAGGGTATCCTATCTGCTTCAGTCTTATCAATTATCCCTCTAATCCGCCCCTACCAATGGCAAAGCCTACTGATGCCGGTTTGATTTCTTTCTCTTCCCATCCTTAAAGCAATTAGTTATTCATCCATAGCACCATTCACGTTACCTATCTTTTGGCATTTGATACGTGCTTGGCCTACCAGGTTTTACCAAATGATATGCTGGACTTTTTGGATGCACCTGTTCCGTATGTAGTGAGTATCCTATTCTTCCTCTTACTATTTGACTTGAAGTCAGGTCATGAGGTTGTTTTGCATTTGGGTATACATGCTCTGTGCTTGCCCTTGTTTTTGTCCTGTGCTGGATATGTCTTTTTACAGCTTGCTAAACTTCTTTGTATTACTTTTCATAAAATGGAAAATGTAGTTTGAGATTTGAGAAGATAGGCTCCTCAATAGAGCATGTACCTTTCAATTCGGTTTCATCTTTTTTGTATCTTGGTTATTTCTGTTGATGGCATTTACTTCTGTCATCTGACTGGCTGACGAACCAATTTTCTAGGTTGGTGTCAAACACAAGACAAATGAATTACAGTCGAAGTTAACCAATGTTGTGCTGGTTGATGCCAACAGAAACCAGGTTTGTATCTCAATTTATCATGCAATGTGCATGACTTCTCCTTCTCTACTTTATTATTTTAAAGGATTTATTCATACAAAACATACACAAGCATTCGAGAGGCCAGTCTCCTAATTGACTCTCTGATTTTCTTTTACCCTATTCTGTCCCAAAACCCAAAATATGTGTCACATTCACATTTCACAAACCCCGTGAGAATTTAGCCCTGGCCCAATGGTTATGGGGCCCATCACTTGCCCAGAAAACTAACCTGGGTAAGGCTTGAAACTGAAAAGTATATTAGAAATTGCCAAGTTGAAGAAGACGACCTTGTCATCACATGATAGTACTATGCAATAATAATTATATTACACAGTCCTGATAACACTACTTATAGCTTTTGAAATTTTCCACAATATACATTGCTGATTAAAAATATCGCTATTCCTGTATAAGCAGAGGTTCTACGGCTTACGAGAGCTTCCTATTGCTCTAAAAAATAAGCTCTTGTTTTTAACCTTGTTAAGCTTAGCTAACATCGCAATGAGGCCTTATGTTGAAACTGTAACTGTGGTATTTGATCTCTGCACTTCGCTTCTTTTATAATTGTTTTCTGCATCAACATCGTTCATATGAGTTGTTTAATCTCAGTAGGTATTGGGAAAAAAAATTAAAGAAAAGAAAAACAAAAAAGTAGTTATAAAAGTATTCTCACTGTTGACTCATGTAAGCCTAAACGAGTGCGGCTCTGCAAATGTGGTTTCTGATCTTTACTGCCACTGTGTTGCAATAGGTGAAGTCACCTACAATGCCGCAACTTCCTCAACAGAGAGAACTATCCTATGCTCTACGTCCTTTTCATGCAAAACTTGTAGGGGAAAGTTACTTGGCTAGAAAAAGGCCAGTGTACGAGTGCACAGAAGTGCAGGTGTGTTTTCTCCTAATGATCTCTTGGATCACTTCTACTTTTGAGTATACTGAACGTTACCATGGATGTCAGTCATGTAATGCATTATATGTCAAATGATTTAAGAACCAACTAAATTCTTGAAATTATAATTTTTCATCATGTTATACATCTCCAGAAGAATTCTAAGGGTATTTAAATTTGTGAAGAACTTTCCTTTGTTGTTATGGTCTTCCTCGTATTGTTAATCACCTTGTCATTGTATTCTTGTTTGTCAATTTCCCTTCAGGTTGAAGCTGCCAAGGGGTTCCTATCAGTGTTGAGATCTTACTTGGATTCTCTTTGCTGTAACATTCGTTCTCACACAATTACTAATGTACAGTCCAATGATGATAAGGTTTGTATTTTCTCCTCAAGCTAAATCAAGTTTGACATGTTGACTTGAGGCCATCTTTCATTCTCATTTCTTTTTCACTGTTTTAGCATCTCTGGAAAGTAAGGTACAATCTATTTAAACAAACAACAAAGTCCTTTATGGTGAAAATGTGTCCTATAACTCCTCTGTAAAACCTTATTTTTGCTTACACTTAATTGTTGACAAAATCAATGAATCTAGTGATTTGATATTACACAATCTTGGAACATCCAAGACTGACTAAAGTTTTTGGTGTGCACCTCTCATTAGGCCATTATAAGTTTGAGTCATTATTTCAGTCGTATTGCAAGGAGAATACTGCGATGAGTACTAATATAGAGATCTTGTTCAAATAACTTGTTCCTCCAGGTTTCCTTGCTTTTGAAGGAAAGTTTCATTGATTCGTTTGCATATCGTGATCAGCCTTTCATGAAGGTTAGTTTTCTGAGCTTCCATCGTACCTTGTGTTTCAATTACGTGGAAAAGAAACTCCCTTCAGTGATATGAACTACTCCGGTCTTAAATGTAGGATCTAATTTGTCGTATATGCAGTATAAACTAGGTCTTACATTTACATAGGAGGTAGTAGCTTGCAAAATCTGTCTGATGTTCTAATAGTTGGACCCCATTCCAAAATCTTCATATAAATATATAATGTGAATATAATAGCATCTTCTGATTTTATCTTCTGGATGTCACAACTTACTGGCGTGAAAGCTAGAAACAAGATTGCTATAATCAATTTATTTGATTATACTAATTTGGATTATATTTTCTCTTTTTGTTTCCTTGTGCCAAACAGCTCTTCGTGGATACACAGTTATTTTCTGTCCATACAGATCTTGTTCTTTCTTTCATCCAAAAGGAATAGTGCTGCCTGCCAAGCTAAAAAACTTCTTGGGGTATAGTATTGCCAATATTGCAGAGCTTAAACAAAAGTTAATCATTGTATAATCATTCTTAAAATTATGAATGGGTTTAAATTATATCCATTTGACGTGTACCCCAAGTCTGCCCCTTCCTCCTTAATGTATTACTATTTTTGGCTTTTCGCGGGACCTGTAAATAATTAGTGAAATAATATATGAAAGCTATTTAATTATTATATGGGTTTACATTTATATGTATATGACAATTTTCCCAGCACTACAAGGAAAGGCTATGAACTGTATCATGCAAAATGTAAACAATGCCTCCAATTTTATTTTTATTTTTTTTTATTGTTGTAACCTCCATTTTAATTTTGTATCAAATATCTCAAGTTCATGCCTCTTTTGTCTTCTGTGGGTGTGTTTGTTTTGGTGGTTGGATAAGTAACTTATTTTTACTTAAACTTATGGAATTTTAAGATTGGAAATAAGTTAGATTGGGTAAAATGATGAGTGTTTGGATTAACGATTGGATAAGTAACTTAAAGTAGGAAGATATCTGCATTTGTTAAAGTAACATTCTTGGTGATAAATTGATCTAAACCATCCAATGGCGATAATGTTACCACAATACACATACTCAAAATTTTGATGCCGTCAATTCATCTAGATAACAGTTCCTTACACACTCATCACTCACAAATCATTCTTTTCTCCGGGGACATAATTGGGTTCGATAATTGTAATCTTCAAACCAATAGAGACCTTACCAAAAAATACTTGGCAAAAGGCATAAAAGAGTTCTTTGCACACTCTTCACATAAAAATTTGCCTTAGTTTCATATATATTATATAAAAGTGAATGATGTTTGGTTTGATTTTTGTATTATTTAAGAGAAAAAATTGTAAAAATTATGAAAAATGAAGGGATAATTGTGAAAAAAGCCCTCATTGGCAACTTAATTGTCAAATGGGACCTGGGAAGATATCTACCTACGAAGTGATTTTTTCACAATTTTCTAAAAAATTAAATTTGAAAATTTGGCAATTGTACAATTTTAAATAAAATTATATCAAACTCTAATTTAAATTAGTACACTCTAAAAGTCTTTTCTATTGTGTACCTCAAGCTTAAATTTTATAAAGTATATCAAACTCTAATTTAAATATTAAATCCTAACTCATATTTTCACATAACTCAAAATCTAACAAAATAAATCGATTAAAACCTCAATAATACCTCCAATAATCCAAATAAATTATTTAAACTAAATTTAATGGGTAAAAACACTATATATAAATTAATTTATGACATGTTTATAAAAAAAAAATTGATTATAAAATCATAAAAAAAACTAAATAATAAATCTAAACTGATTAAAATTAATTATTAATTATTTTCTACAGTTATATATTAACAAAACTCAAAATTTGCTTAAACTCTTATCCTAAAGTATTTTCTAATTAGCAGAAGATTACTATCTAAAGAAAGAGAAAATTATTTAGAACATTTTTCATAAAAGAAGTTTTGTGATTAGAAGTGATTTTGAGTACCTCATTGATCTCCAAAAATATGAAAATACTCCTATCAATATTTTTTTATACACACACAGGAACATAAACTCCAATAAGCTTTATGTTGAGGCTTATGACTTTTTCCAACTTATAACTTTTTTCACCTTAAATCCAATCGCTGAAACAAACACTCATTTTAGCAATTTCACTGTTGAAGTCCATTTGTTACACTATTAAAACCCGTTTTCATCCTCAACCGTTGAAACAAACACGCACTGTATAGATAACAGTCCCTACTGACTCACCAAAACCAATCTCTTCAAAAGCCTGAGGACTGAAGTTGAGTCTAAGCCTATTATCAATCAGCATAAAATATAAAAATGTATATATTTATATATAGGTGAAATTCACTTTAAATTTTATGTAATATTAAAAAAACAAGTAGTTGTTTTATCTTTTACAAGTAAACTATTTATGAATGTTCTTGCAAGTTAAATAGCTAACCATCTGATAACAACAAAAGAGTCTTGTCCCATTTATTGCTACTGCTTGTTAGAATTACCAGAGTATTTTATATTTGTCACTATTTAAATATTAATTAATATTATAGATATCTTCTCACAAAAAAAATAGTAACCAACAAAGGTTGTCCTATTAAAATGAGCTTAATCTTGGTACCAATGAAGACTTTGTTGGAGAGTAATTTATAAATACTTTTGAAACTCTGGCATACCTTAATAAGTCAGGTTAACTCACATAAACTTTCACCTTTTCAAGGAAGGAAAATAAGTGAAAAACATTAATATCTGCTAAAAGCTTTGGAAAAAAGGTTTAACAAAAAAAAAAAGATATCTGGAAGCATTAATGGACAATAAAGAGACTTGGTGGAGTGGTCCAAGAAATGAGCAGGAAGGAGACAGAGTGCTGGGTAGCTCTAAAACCAGATGGCTACAATAAAGACACTGAGGTTGGCACCTGTGTGTGACTTTAATGGAAACATTTTGGTACCTTTAATTGTCCCCTTCTGGTTTCTCACATTAATGCCCCTTTTTCGTACTTAAATTTTCTCTTCTTTAATTCCATTTTCGAAGCTACATGCTTTGCTTTGCTTTGAGTCCAAACTCCAAACCCTGTTTCTGTTCTGTTCCCATTCCGACCAATTCTCTTGCTTTCCACTAAATCCTTATTATCACTTATGCCATATTTTTTTGATACACTTATTTTGGGGATACGCTAATCACATTCACATTCATATTATTATCTAATTATTTCTAGACGTATATAAGTGTATTGTTGATAATTCTAATGTTTATATTTTTATTACAACTATATACCGGATCTTAATGGGCAATATCATTTTTATAATTGTCAGACTTGTTTTGTCCTATATTTTTGGACTAATGTAAGACTTGACATTCTCTTTTTCGGCCATTAGCCTTGTATTGAAAAACAGAGAAAACAGGGTAGGAGTGTGAAAATATTAGCTCTCTCCTTTATATAAGAGTTAGTTCATTTGATTTAAAATATAATATCTTAATTTATATTATTCTTTTTATTTTTTTAATCTATCTAAATTAGTTAAATAATTCTTATACTTACGACGTGAAATGGGGAAGTAGTTTTTTTCCCCTTGTTCAAATAACAAGAGAAAATAATGAGGAAGCAATCTTGGAGAAGAAATGTGTTTTTTCACAATAGGCATGAGTATTATTATAATTGTGAAATTAGTCTCTTTCTCTTTTCTGTATGCTTTCTCTTATTCATCTGAGCAAAAATTTTTAAATTTATAAAAAAAACTAGGCACTTTTTATATATCCACCTTTCTCTTATTCATGCTAAACATGCAACAAGACTACAATTAGGTGGCAAGTCAAATTTTAGTTATTTGAGTACAAGTGGTACAAGGTAGGATCAAACTAGGGATCTAATGCTGTTAAGAATGACAGTGTTTGCTATCAGATCATAAAGTCATTAGTAGAATCCGAATACAGCATACAGGGAAAAATTGCGGGGGTAACTTTAACTATTTAAATGTTAGTCTAAAGTGAGTATTTGGTAATTTGTTAAATCTAGATTTTAAACCTATTTTTTACGTAATCTGAGATAAAACTCCTCTCATACATTTATCCTGTAATATCCCGAATTTTGGGATTGGAAGCTTTGTAATAAGCCTAAATTGAGTGGACTACTAAGCCCCAATTTAGTAGATGTCCCAAATATATTCCCTAATGATTCTAATATCTTTGGGGTATTAAGAAAGTAAAATGGTGAATTTTGGAGAATATAATTATGTTTTCGATAAAATCGCCTATGAGGCAGTGAGCTTATCATAAGGTTTTGGAAGACTAAATGATAAGTAAAAATTATGAAATTTTACAGGATGAAAGTAGACATCCTAAGCTTTAATTTGATAGGTCATATGACTCAATTAGAGCTATACACAAAAAGATATGATTTTTTGAAGTCAGCACAGATAAACTGTGAAATTTCTGGAATAATATGCAAAGATTGAAATTCTGGGAATTTTGTGATTTCAGAAAGAAAAATTCTATATTTTTCTTTAAAACTAGACTCAATAAGGGTTCTATAGGCTTTGGAATCACCTCATTTCGATTTTTCTAGAATTAGTTATGATTTTTCAAAGTTTGGGCAGAAATCTGCCAGAATTTTGTAAAATCCGAAATTTTTGGAAAATTAAAGTAAAATATGATATAATAATATATCATCATCCTCTTCCTCTTGAGAACATTTCAGACGTGAGCTGCAGCCAAGGAGAGAGAGAAAGTTTGAGAGTTTTAGAGAGAGAAGGAGAGGAGAAAAATCACAAGATAGGTCGATTTCTTCGGTGAATTCGTACCTAACGTGTATAATTCTTCTCCTAAGCTTCTCTTCTATGTTGTTTGAGGAATTTGAAGCAAGATTCATGGTGTTACCAAGCTAGGGTTTTCAGCCATATTTGGGAAAAGTCAGAAGGAGCTTGAGGTAACTTCCAAACTCTTGTATATTGACTATTCTGGCTGTTGTGGACAATTTAATCGGTGAAATTTCGCCGGATTGTCATTGGTTTTAAAAATGGAAAATGGGTTTCCCTAGGGGTTATGCTGCCCAAATTGATACTAAATGGTAGTTGTAACCTAATGGAATAGTCAATAAAGTGGTTAGGAGTAGAAAGGAACGTGTTTACGGAGCCGAAACCGAAAAACCCCGATTTTCCCCTTAAAACCTATATATTTCGGCCAGCATTGTAAATGGGTCTTAGAGTTGGATTTTCAATGATTTGATGATTCCATTGGATTCAGTGGGCGAAAATAGGTGGGGTTACAGTTGGGCACTTTTTCGGAAAAGGCCGAGAAAGCATAATTACGGAAACGCCCCTAAAACCCTAAAAGTAGGGCTGCCAAGGGCAATTTCGTAATTTTACATTGAATTTGATAATTCCGAGTCCGGAAATGGATTCTCTGGGTTAAAATATGTCAGGATAGCCCAGGTTAGAATTTCGAGAAAAGTACAGCCGGACCGGGTATGATGGGGCCGGGTCCCCGGGGGTATTGTAGTAATTTTTCAAGATAGACTCATATAACCCCCAGAAACACTATGGAAGTGTCTAAATAGTACATTTGACATTGTAGGATCGAATATGGAGCCCCGAGCTGTTTGCACGTAGATCGAGGCACGCGTTTCGAGACGGAAAAAGGTTAAGGTAGGGGACTTACCTTAGTTGCATGTTTTTGATATCTTTGCTTGTGTAATGATGTATGTGATTGCTTTACTTGATTGTGTAGAGCATATTTGAATAAATGAAGCTCTGTTTCTGTTTTCGCTGTGGCCATAGTCTTGTTGTATGAAACATTGAGCATGCATAAATGTCATTATGGGGCATACATCTAGATAAAGCTAACATGTCATACACCTAGCATCAATCATGCATGCATTATGGTATCTGTTTCCTACTGAGATTCTCTCGAATCTCACCCTCCCCTACCAACAATTTAGACAGGTGAAGACAGAAGATATGCTGAGAACAATGCAGAGAACCATATGAGGGGATTGCAATGGTGGAACGAAGATGAGAAGATGTCTCCGTTTCACTGGGGTGGGTTTAGACACCCCAGTAGCCCTGTGGGGCTACACTGATGGTTATGATCATGTACGAATCCCTGAGGGGAATTTATGTAATCATGCACATATTATCAGTATAGTCATGCTATTCCTGTGTTGCCCACCGAACCGCATATCGTTTTCCGCTAATACTCTGGTAAATGTGAAATTAAAATAAGGGCGTGACATTTTGGTATCAGAGCCAGGTTTCTGGCCACAGAATTGTCTGCTCAGAGTAAGTGTGGTGGTTTTGGCAACAGGATGATATACTGATAAGGTCTTGATTACACAGTGATAGGAAATATGCATGGACAGAAAGTACCAAAGGAGGGTATCTTTCCGATTTATGAATCTACCCCGAGAAATGGTGAGTACCAAAGGGTAGCTAGTGGTGCAATATTAGACAAGAATGGTCTAAGGATATTGCAGAACCCGAGGAAATGGGTACGGCCAAGGCTAATGTGCGGTCCAAACTCAATATTTTGGTGACCGGAGATAGCAGGTATGTCTTTTGAGATGAGGGTAGTCATGGGGTACCCGTGGATGGAAACAGTAGAAGCCGGTATCTACATTTGGGCACTAGTACAAAAGAGTTAAGCGTGCTCAACCCAGGGAAATGCTATGATGGGTGACCCCATGGGAAGTTGTTGCACATGTTATGTCATATTATGAAAAAAGAGTAAGACATGTTGTACAGTAGTTCAGAGGTTGTATGTTGTTGCAGGCTTTCCTTGACTACTGTAAACATCTGTGATATGTTGTTTTTGGGGTACCTATGAACCCAAAAATTTGTGAAATGATAGATAAGCCCATGTGTTTATGTGTAATTTACCTCTTTCTTGCTTCATATAGTGAAACATAAAGGTGGTAAGACTAAGAGGTTTAGATGCTGGGCAAGGTCAGGAAGTTAGACCTAGCCTAATACAGCAAATACAGGGCAAGAGAATAGAATAGCAAACAATGATCAGCGATCATCAGGAAGGTTATCCTGGAATGGCCAATGTAGTAACTATAATCTCTCGTACGGAAAGGCCAATGTAGTAACTATAATATCTCATACACTATGTGATAGTTAATATGTTGTATGTTCTGTATTCTGTGATATGAACACGTGCTTAGGGCACATTACCTAGCTATGGTCTGGGACCTAGCTGAGGTACACTGATCTTACCTAGCTGTAGTCGGTGACTCGGCTGAGGTACACGTAAGGGTTTCAACTGGATGGTTGGCCCTGAACTTTGTGTACACACACGGATTGATGCGATTTTCATTTTACACTATATGGTGCATGACATATTTATCTATCACATTTTCTATGGATGATTGTGGGTTACTATGGAGGGCCATGTGGTGTGAATAAAAAGGCATCCTACCTGACGAGGCTGCTAGCCACGTCCTAAGGGACTCGGGTACGAGGCCAAAAAGGGCTACGGGTGTGACAATAATAAAAAAAAGGGATAAGATGTTTATATCGAAATTTTCCAGAACTCAGCATTATGCATGGGATGATGATTGTGAGAGGAGCTTCAGAAAGCTGATGATGAAAATTTATTAAAGTACCAACATTGATAATCCCCGATCCATAGAGGGCCTTTGTTGTCTTCACTAATGCTAGATGGCATGGATTGGGAAGGGAATTAAATTCCCAGATGCGAACAGGCATAGATCGAGATGAGAATTGATGTGAGCCGAGTGAGGGCATACGCATCTCGTCAGCTGAAGTTTCAGGAATTGAACTATCCCATCTATAATCTTGAGTTGATGATAAGAATGTTTGCATTGAATCGGGAAACGTTGCCTTTATGGCATAATGGTGGAGTTGTACTGCGACCACAAAGATTGAAAGTTCTTATCGGAGAGGGCTATCTACGGTGAAATTTGATCGGAAAGGGCTACCTACGGTGAAATCTGATCGGAGAGGGCTACCTAAGGAAAGTTCTTACCGGAAGGGGGCTGACCAGGTGTATGGGCGCCTGTGTGAAGCACCGAGTACAGAACCCTAGAGTGCAGCCACCGTGATGATGAACCTGCGAGTACAGCCACCGTGATGATGAACCCTAGAGTGCAGCCGCCATGAAGTTGAATCGTAGAGTAGAGCTACGAAAACGTTGGTCCTCAATGATGGGTATTGTAATGAATTCCACATTGAATGGGTTTTCTTGATATAAGAGTTTATATGGATCAGAATGATTCAAGTTGAATCGGGCAAAGAGTGGGCACAGAGGAATATAGATTGTGGGTGCTGTCAGGTGTTATGGGAGGTTCCTATAGGACTCCTATTAAATCATCCTGATATTATTAAAGCTCATGTGAGGCAATAGACCTCAGAGTGGGCAGCGGAAGTGTGATGAATCTAGGTGCAATATCGAAAGTTACAGGAGGGGTTGATGTTCGCACCATTATTGATCATCCCAAAATATAATATGGCCTTGATGGTCAATAGTGTTACAGTATATGTGATGAACAGTATTACACCCTGAGTGGTGTACAATATTACATTCTGTGTGGTGTACAGTATTACATCCTGCGTGGTGTACAGTATGATGACATGTATGGTCAACAGTCACACAACCTTTGTAGTTTGTGGTGACACATGTGAACTGGAATTGGGATGAACCCTTGTGTAGTAGGGCAGAATGGTGGCGAATACCTCTCAACAGCACCAGTGATAACAATCCCAGATCCACAGTTAAGCTTTACGGTCTACACAGATGCAGGTAGGCATGAATTGGGATGTGTTCTGATGCAACAAGGTCGAGTAGAGGCATGAGCATCTCCATAGCTATAGCCTCACAGAATGAATCATCCACTTGTGATATTGCAAACAGTGGATGGTCACATAGTGAATAGTGCACATGTATGCCTAGTGAATAGTGCACACAGTACGGCCAATAAGGGTCAAATAGTCATTTGATCCTGAACACCGAATAGGTAGGCATAAATTACAGAAAGTGTACAAGTTTGTACAAGGCGGTAAGACCCGATGTGCAAGGTTGCATAGGGCGGTGTCTCTGGGCTATAAGACCTGTGTGTTTAGTACTGTGGTTGATGCTTAGTGCGATGACATTAGACCAATGTGTCTAAGGTAATGTTTTGAGATTGGCAGAACATCCAAACTGTACCAGGTTGTAGCGAAGGCAGTAAGACCAGTGTGACCAAACGTTTTGGTGTCCAATAGTACCATGTCTCACATGAGGCACGATATTCTACCATGGGAGGAACCTAACGAAGTGAACCATGGCTGGCTTACTAGCCCAACCTCGTTGACTTGAGGTATGGGACATCCAAAAGACCATGGACTCAGGTGAGGATTGGGCCATTACAAATAAAAAGTGATTTTGTGAATCTGGGTGAAGTCCTGAAGAGGCTGTAAGGCCTATGGAACCAAGCGCTGTGGGAACCTGTGTTTGATTGCACGCTACCTACTGTGTACAGAATGGATGATGAATGTTGAATGCTATCTGAGATTAGTAATGGAAGTATGACTACGGTGTTACATGGCTTTTGAGCTTGCATGGGATAATAAAATGAGATAGGATTAATCCCTAAGCTATAGACGTTCAAATTTCGAGGACGAAATTTATTGAACGGGGGGAGAAATGTAATATCCCGAATTTTGGGATTGGAAGCTTTGTAATAAGCCTAAATTGAGTGGACTACTAAGCCCCAATTTAGTAGATGTCCCAAATATATTCCCTAATGATTCTAATATCTTTGGGGTATTAAGAAAGTAAAATGGTGAATTTTGGAGAATATAATTATGTTTTCGATAAAATCGCCTATGAGGCAGTGAGCTTATCATAAGGTTTTGGAAGACTAAATGATAAGTAAAAATTATGAAATTTTACAGGATGAAAGTAGACATCCTAAGCTTTAATTTGATAGGTCATATGACTCAATTAGAGCTATACACAAAAAGATATGATTTTTTGAAGTCAGCACAGATAAACTGTGAAATTTCTGGAATAATATGCAAAGATTGAAATTCTGGGAATTTTGTGATTCCAGAAAGAAAAATTCTATATTTTTCTTTAAAACTAGACTCAATAAGGGTTCTATAGGCTTTGGAATCACCTCATTTCGATTTTTCTAGAATTAGTTATGATTTTTCAAAGTTTGGGCAGAAATCTGCCAGAATTTTGTAAAATCCGAAATTTTTGGAAAATTAAAGTAAAATATGATATAATAATATATCATCATCCTCTTCCTCTTGAGAA
The DNA here is from genome assembly GCA_963210345.1 of Inga oerstediana. Taxonomy (NCBI): domain Eukaryota; kingdom Viridiplantae; phylum Streptophyta; class Magnoliopsida; order Fabales; family Fabaceae; genus Inga; species Inga oerstediana. Next base: position 56,609,732 of record OY723407.1, on the reverse strand, counting down.
CATTTCAGACGTGAGCTGCAGCCAAGGAGAGAGAGAAAGTTTGAGAGTTTTAGAGAGAGAAGGAGAGGAGAAAAATCACAAGATAGGTCGATTTCTTCGGTGAATTCGTACCTAACGTGTATAATTCTTCTCCTAAGCTTCTCTTCTATGTTGTTTGAGGAATTTGAAGCAAGATTCATGGTGTTACCAAGCTAGGGTTTTCAGCCATATTTGGGAAAAGTCAGAAGGAGCTTGAGGTAACTTCCAAACTCTTGTATATTGACTATTCTGGCTGTTGTGGACAATTTAATCGGTGAAATTTCGCCGGATTGTCATTGGTTTTAAAAATGGAAAATGGGTTTCCCTAGGGGTTATGCTGCCCAAATTGATACTAAATGGTAGTTGTAACCTAATGGAATAGTCAATAAAGTGGTTAGGAGTAGAAAGGAACGTGTTTACGGAGCCGAAACCGAAAAACCCCGATTTTCCCCTTAAAACCTATATATTTCGGCCAGCATTGTAAATGGGTCTTAGAGTTGGATTTTCAATGATTTGATGATTCCATTGGATTCAGTGGGCGAAAATAGGTGGGGTTACAGTTGGGCACTTTTTCGGAAAAGGCCGAGAAAGCATAATTACGGAAACGCCCCTAAAACCCTAAAAGTAGGGCTGCCAAGGGCAATTTCGTAATTTTACATTGAATTTGATAATTCCGAGTCCGGAAATGGATTCTCTGGGTTAAAATATGTCAGGATAGCCCAGGTTAGAATTTCGAGAAAAGTACAGCCGGACCGGGTATGATGGGGCCGGGTCCCCGGGGGTATTGTAGTAATTTTTCAAGATAGACTCATATAACCCCCAGAAACACTATGGAAGTGTCTAAATAGTACATTTGACATTGTAGGATCGAATATGGAGCCCCGAGCTGTTTGCACGTAGATCGAGGCACGCGTTTCGAGACGGAAAAAGGTTAAGGTAGGGGACTTACCTTAGTTGCATGTTTTTGATATCTTTGCTTGTGTAATGATGTATGTGATTGCTTTACTTGATTGTGTAGAGCATATTTGAATAAATGAAGCTCTGTTTCTGTTTTCGCTGTGGCCATAGTCTTGTTGTATGAAACATTGAGCATGCATAAATGTCATTATGGGGCATACATCTAGATAAAGCTAACATGTCATACACCTAGCATCAATCATGCATGCATTATGGTATCTGTTTCCTACTGAGATTCTCTCGAATCTCACCCTCCCCTACCAACAATTTAGACAGGTGAAGACAGAAGATATGCTGAGAACAATGCAGAGAACCATATGAGGGGATTGCAATGGTGGAACGAAGATGAGAAGATGTCTCCGTTTCACTGGGGTGGGTTTAGACACCCCAGTAGCCCTGTGGGGCTACACTGATGGTTATGATCATGTACGAATCCCTGAGGGGAATTTATGTAATCATGCACATATTATCAGTATAGTCATGCTATTCCTGTGTTGCCCACCGAACCGCATATCGTTTTCCGCTAATACTCTGGTAAATGTGAAATTAAAATAAGGGCGTGACATATCCCATAAATCGTAAAAATTATTCTTAAAAATTAATTCAAACACACACTTAATTCAGTTCTTTTAAAGGTGACTTTTGTTTGTTTAATAGGTACATGTATTTATCTATCCTCTTACTAAAGAGCAGTACTGACTGACCCTAAATGATATTTCCCAGACCTTTTTTATAAGACGTCGATAAAAACAATTTTAATATTTAATGAGTTTTTTTTTTTCATTCGTGATTCTCATTAATTATATGTATTGCATTAATTCAATCGACTAGTGATATTTATATTTATTCTATTTCTCTCTCTTTTACTTATCTTTATAAATAAGGGCATACTTAGAAAAAAGTTTATTTCAAAATATATTTATTATTTTTAACTAATTTTAACTGTTTTCTTAAATTTCGTAATTCGGTTATCAGACTCTTATAAATAAGACTGAAGGAAGTACATAAGCTTATGGACCACTCACTAATTATCTTGAATGACCATATAAATCCTTGAATACTCGACTCAATTTAAATAAATTGGAAGAAAGAATACTAGGAAAAAAAAGTCAAGGGTATGTAATACTACCATATTTTTCACAAGACATGAATCAATCCAGTTAGTGGTTTAATGGTTAAAAGTTTAAATTGGGGTCATATAGGTTATAATTAAAATTTACAAAAATATTCAGATATAACTCTCAAAATAGTAACATTTAAATATAAAAGCATTAATCCAAGAATAAATAGAATATTTAGGTAGAAAACTACGTATAATCAAATAAAACAAAATTATGAAAGTGATAATGAACTGCATATTTTTTTATCTTTAACTCAAAACAATGCACAAGAAAAAATAAATTAAACACAATCAATCCATCTCTTCAAAACGGGGGCTAAACCAGTGTAAGGATTCATAGTGTGTTTGAATTAGCTTTTTGTCAACACCCGTTTCCATTTCGATATATACAGAGTAATAGAGACCAAGTTCCACAGGCATACAGAAGAGTATATATATACTGATAAAAGTATTTGTTTACAGTCTAAAGTCAACCCTACAGAATACAACAATATACACCACTATTACAAAATATCCAAAAGTATTTTAGACATAGACTATCTATAACCACGAACTTTGGATTTGCCTTAAGGCACATGTCAGTCACTTCCCTTCGTCTACATTCTTGCCTTTTGATCCACTGGCGCCCGCTGAGATGTTTGGTTTAGAAAAAGGGGTGAGATTCTGAAGAATCTCAGTAGAAACATGCTATCGTTCATATAAAATGCGAAAAGTAAATATGATATATGCCATGTATGCACCAATTAATGAACAATATAAATATATCATCTGCATGTATACATGAGTAGGGCCAAGCCCCACTATTCTGCACCGGTTGGTCTTCCGCCAACTCCAGTGTAAGTGCCTCTAGCACTACTGGCCCTCTCTGGGCAAAACATGTTGATTAATAAAGCGCATTTACAAACAATGGCATCCACACAATCATAAAACTATGGCATGATGTATGAAGGATAATGTCCCTACCTCAAAGTTCTATCGACCCCTTTCTGTGCGCCTCGTGAAACGTGTTGACTTTCGGCTCCCGATTCGGTCCTAAAATATTAAATGTACAAGAAATAGGTTATAACCTATCCAAGTATCATTTTAGACACTTTCATAGTGTTTCTTGTGGTTATATTAGCCTATGGTGAAAATTTACCAAAATGCCCCCGGGACCCCGGCCCGGCCCCGATGGCACGTTTTCCCAAAATTTTGACTAGGGCTATCCTGACATATTTTCATCCAAGGAATCCATTTCTGGACTCAAAATTATCAAATTCAATGTCAAATTACGAAATTGCCCTTGGCAGCCCTACTTTTAGGGTTTTAGGGGCGTTTCTGTAATTATGCTTTCTCAGCCTTTTCTGAAAAAGTGCCCAACTGTAACCCCACCTATTTTCGCCCACTGAATCCAATGGAACCATAAAATCATTGAAAATCCAACTCTAAGGCCCTCAAACATCCCTGGCCGAAATAATGGTTTTCTCCGGGAAAAATCGGAGTTTTACGATTTCGGCTCCGTAAACGCGTTCCTTTCTACTCCTAACCACTTTATTGACTATTCCATTAGGTTATAACTACCATTTAGTATCAATTTGGGCAGCATAACAGCCCCACATACCTATTTCCAAAAATTAAAACCAATGGCAATCCGGCGAAATTTCACCGATTAAATTGCCCACATGTAGGAGACTCCTAGGGGTCCCTCCCTATGGTCTCAATTGGCTTCACAACTTGTTCCGGTTACGTATACACGTAAAGTCTCAATTTTGGTCAAAATTGCACTTTTGCTCAAATTTTCCATAAATTCATATTAAATTGACCAAAATATTCTAAATATATTTTTAACCTTTATTTTCCTTAATTAATTGAAATTAACTTCAATTAATTAAAAAAATAATTTATTTTGTGCTATTTTGACAAAATTACGATTTTGCCATCACCTTTCTAATCCAATTTCTTCTCTTATTTTTCCTTGGCCAATTTTCATCTATTTTTGGACCAAATATTTTCTCTAATATTCTTTCATTTTTGGACCTTAATATTGGGCTTTTTAAATTACCCAAATTAATTCCATAATTATTTTTGCCCAATTTCCCATGAAATTGAACATTTATAAATTCATAAATTCCAAATTCATGAATATTCACCATTTTATTGAATTTCTCAAATATTTAAAATAATTTTGGTGAATATAAATTTTGGGGTGTTACACTTTTAGAGTTTATCCAAACACATATATAGTGTTCGTTTGGGATAACTTATTTTTGGACAATAAGTGCTCGTTTGGAATAACTTATTTTTGGGTAATAAGTGCTTATAAATCGTGATTCATGGTATACGGGGTAAGCATGTGAGATGAGTTTTATCTCGGCTTGCGTAATAAGCACTTATATTCAAAGCCTGTTTGGCAAAGCGTTTCAGGGCAAAAAACGCGCGGCAAGGAGGATAACGCACAGTGGCCGTGATTTGAATCGTTTAGGGAAGCAGCTGGCTCCACTGGGCTTCTCCCACCAACGTGGCTTCTGGAAGAAGCCCAAAATCTGAGCTTCTGACGATGACAACATCTACGGTAGGTGAAGACCGGGTTAGGAGCGTTCTCACCCTTCTTCTTCACAATGGAGATCTGTGGGGCTTGAGGCTAATTATTATGTATGCCTCTGTTTTGTATCCATAGAAGCAGAGATAAACAGAGTATTAATAAGCGTGGTTTGATATTTTATTTGCTTTAATATGCCTACTTTCATTTTATCATATTATATATTATAAACCCACCCAACTATTTATAAATTTGTGTGTGTGATTAATTTGCAGGGAACAGCAATGACATGTTATGTAGTGTTGAACCCAGAAATAGAAGGAGTGAGTGGGAAATACTTCTTAGACTTCAATGAGAGTAATTATTCAAGTTTAGCCAATGACGAATCTGAAGCTCACACGCTATGGAACAACACATGTTCCCTTCTTCACAAACGTAAAAATTTGTTAGTCAAACTAAAAAGAAAAACTAAATAGTTTATTTAATCATATCATATGTTATATATCCTTAGATTATATATTAATTTATTAGTGAAATAATTAGTTTAAAGGAAAAAATAAAAATAAAAATACTTTAAAGTAATTTAATTAGCTTCCTTAATTTCTCCAAAAAAAATCATCTTTGTCTTATAATTAGAATTGGAATGAGTATTATTTAACTTTTAGTGTATTTTTTTAATAAAAATATAAATTTTTTATTTTATCAAATTTTATTTATATTTTTTCACTTCAATTATCATAATATATACAAATAATATATATATATATATATATATATTTATGTATGTATATATAGTATTCAATAGGATTCATGTCATTTTCAGTCATTTCTCGTCTAAACGAACTTTTCAAACACTAATCCAAACAGGTTTAATGTTAGAAAAAAAGTCACTTCTACCATTGCTAATCCAAATACAAATCACATTTACAATCTGACTTTTTCAAAAGCCCATCTATAAAAAAGTTCCTTCTCCACCGCTAATCCAAACAGGCACTAAGTGTTCCCAAATATGCATTAAGTGTTTATAAATCATGATTTACAGTATATGAAATAAATATGTGAAAAGAGTTTTATCTCGATTTACGTAATAAGTACTTATTAACCCAACAAACAATACCAAACACACATATAATATGGTTTTTTTTAAGCATAAGAAGAAAAAGTGACAGAGAAATGGACCTACAAGAGGCAAGGGGGGATAAGAAGAGTGCTAAAGAGTGCATAACAGTACAGTACTGCTCTGCCATTTTTTTCATTACAATAATGGTTGATTCAACCAAACATCTTCAATTCCCCACTTACATTCTCTCTCATGCTAATGCTACATACACCCCCACCTTTTGTTGACTCATCCCTTACCTTTTTTTTTTAAGGGAAAAATGGTTAGATGAATTATGTTTTAAGAGTTTATAGGAAACACAAGTTATATTTGGAATAGCTTATTTTAAAAAATAAGTATTTATTATATAAGTTGAGACAAAACTTCTCTCACATACTTACCTTATATACCGTAAATCACAAATTATAA